>CM055117.1:690856544-691456544 GCA_029206835.1 Rana muscosa
TGTGGCCGGCGCATTCTGTAACCCGAACGGCATTCTTTTATATTGGAACGCCCCGTCTGGGGTTACAAATGCGGTTTTCTCTTTGGCCGACTTGGCCAGGGGGATTTGCCAATACCCTTTTGTGAGGTCAAGAGTCGTCATGTATCGGGCTGTTCCCAGCCGGTCGATCAACTCATCTATACGTGGCATGGGGTAGGTGTCAAATTTTGTAACTTTGTTCAACTGACGAAAATCGTTACAAAATCGCCAGCTCCCATCCGGTTTAGGCACCAACACGATGGGACTAGACCAATCACTTTGGGACTCCTCTATCACCCCTAAGTTCAGCATTTTCTGTACTTCCTCCCGTATTGCCTCCCGTCGAGCCTCTGGGATCCGATAGGGTTTTAACTTCACCCTTTCACCGGGCGGGGTAATGATGTCATGCTCTACCCCAGATGTTTGTCCCGGCAGCTCAGAGAATACCTCCTTGTTGCGAAGCACAAACTCCTTAACCTCCTGTTGTTGGGGTTGTGACAAGGTGGCTGCTATTCCAACCTCAGGAATCACGCAACCAGTTTGAGCTGGTGACCAAGTGTCTGCGACTAGGGACTCTCTATCCCTCCAGGCTTTCAACAGATTAACGTGATAGATCTGTTCGGGCTTTCGCCTTCCTGGTTGTCTGACCTTGTAATTCACTTCGCTCACTTTTTCCATTATCTCGTAGGGGCCTTGCCATTTGGCAAGGAATTTACTTTCAACCGTAGGGACAAGTACCAATATCCTATCCCCCGGGGAAAAGGTACGGGTCTTGGCTCCACGGTTGTACACTCTCTGCTGTGCCAACTGCGCTTGGGCCAAATGTTCCTTCACGATGGGCATTACCTGTGCAATTCGATCTTGCATCAGGGCGACATGCTCAATCACACTCCTGTGGGGAGAACTCTCACTTTCCCAAGTTTCCTTGGCAATATCCAACAGCCCTCTTGGGTGTCTCCCATACAGTAACTCAAAGGGGGAGAATCCCGTAGAGGATTGGGGCACCTCCCTAATAGCAAACATCAAATAAGGAAGTAAACAGTCCCAATCCTTTCCATCTCTATCCACCACTTTCTTCAACATTTGTTTTAGGGTTTTGTTGAATCTTTCAACCAGCCCATCGGTTTGGGGGTGATACACAGACGTACGCAATTGCGTCACTTTGAACAATTTACACAGCTCTTTCATAACCCGGGACATAAAGGGTGTACCTTGGTCCGTAAGCAGTTCTTTACAAATACCCACCCGGCTAAAAACAAGAGATAGCTCTTTGGCTATGGTTTTGGCCGAGGTATTTCGGAGAGGGATCGCTTCTGGATAACGGGTGGCATAGTCCATTATAACTAATATGTACTGGTGCCCCCTAGCGGACTTGATTATAGGACCTACCAAATCCATGGCGATCCTCTCAAACGGGACCTCAATGATGGGTAGAGGGACCAGCGGGCTACGGAAATGTGGCATCGGGGCCAACCTCTGACACACAGGGCAGGAGGAACAATAATTTTCTACGTCCTTCATCACCCCCGGCCAATAGAATCTCTGTAATACCCTCTCTCGGGTTTTCTCTGTCCCCAGATGACCTCCAAGAATGTGCCCATGGGCCAACTCCAACACCAACTTCCTGTAAGGTTTGGGCACTACAAGCTGCTCAACGGTTTCTTCTGCCCTTTTTGCCACCCGATACAGTAGGTCCTTCTCTACGCTGAAGTATGGGTAAGTGCAGGTATTATCTGGGTTCACTAACTCGCCATCTATTTTCACTACGTTTTCCCGTGCCTTTATTAGGGCGGGGTCTTTCAACTGTTCTGTGGCAAAGTTTTCCCTGTGAACCTCAAGATCAGAAAACTCCACAGACGGTAGGTTTTCGTCTGAGGAGGTGGGCTCCTCTCCAGTTTCTTGAGTCTCCCCTGCCAATACTGATAAGGGAAATTCCGGAGAGTCCTCACCACTCTCAGGGGAGTTCTGGCTATCACATTCCTGGTACATAGGGGCACCAGTGAGGGGCTCAGGATCATCCCACAGTTCCCAGAACTTCGGAAAATCCCTTCCCACAATGGCGTCATGCGGTAACTGAGATACTAAGCCCACTGGATGAGAGAGGGTACCTTTGGGGGTCTCGAAACACACTGTAGTTACTGGATACTCTCGGGTGTCCCCATGCACACAAATAACAGCTACCTTGCTATTCCCAGAGACCTCTGTTTTAACTAACTCAGCCTTTATCAGGGTCACAAGGCTACCTGAATCCAGCAATACCACAACATTTCTACCATTAACACACATTTTGCATAAATGTTTCTCAGTTCCTCGAATGGCAGTGCATGCGACTGTCGCACACAGCGACTGACGTCTGCCCGTCAGAAAGTCACACTGCATGGGTTCCTCCACAACCGGGCAATTGGCTGCAATATGTCCCGCTTGCCGGCAGCGGTAGCAAACGATCCTTCTTGCCGCCTCTTGAGCCGCTGATTTCCCAGGCTGTTCTCGCCAAACTTGGGGTAGAGCTCCCACCCTCTCACTCTCTCCACCCTCACCCCTTGGAATCCTCTTATCCGCCCCTGGGGATGGTCTGGTCTTAGGGTGGAAAGTCCGAGTGTCTCTGGAAGAGGCCGTCAGGTTCTCTGTAGCCAAGTATTTCTCCACACGATCCACAAGACCATCGGCCGTCTCTGGGTCTCCATGGCTTACCCACTTTTGGATGGCAGTAGGAAGAGCTCTCAAAAACCGATCCATTACAACACGTTCCACAATCTTTGGTGCGGACAAAGTCTCTGGCTGTAGCCACTTTCTGCTCAGGTGAATGAGATCATACATTTGAGACCTGGGGGGTTTTCCAAGCTGGAAAGTCCAGTTATGCACACGCTGAGCCCGGACAGCCTGGGTGACACCCAGCCTTGCCAATATTTCAGCTTTTAGCATCACATAGTCTTTTGCTTGGTTAGGCTCTAGGTCATAGTAAGCTTTCTGCGATTCACCAGTTAACAGAGGAGCCACCAGTCCAGCCCACTGCTCCTCAGGCCACTTTTCTCTTTCAGCGGTCCTTTCAAATGTGGTCAAAAATACCTCTGGATCATCCTCTCCAGTCATTTTTGTCAATAAACGACTCACCCCAAAGGACGCGGTATTAGTGGGACGGCTTTCCTCACTGGTCTGCGGACGTTGCTGCATTACTGCTTCCATCTGTTGTTGTAGTCTCTGCTCTTGCTTCTGCAACAGGTCTATGAAGCGGGCCTCAGATTGCTGCTGGGCTCGTTGCTGAGCCTCCAGACTCTGTTGCAAAGTTGCGTTTGTCTGCTGCTGGGCTGCAAGGCTCCTTTGCAAACCTGCATTTGTCTGCTGTTGATTGGCATTTGCTAGAGCCAGCTGCTTCAGTATCTCCTCCATGCTGGCTTAAAAAAAACTGCCCGCATTCTCCACCAACTGTGAGGGGGTTAGCTCGGCAGCGGGTGTGTGTGTCCCCCGGGATGGGCTCCCCACACAAAACAGGCCCAGCAAACGGAGGTTGTGGTTTTCAAAATCAAAAAAGGTGCGGTTTATTTTCTATTTACAGTGACAAAACACAGCAAAGCAAAAGAAACATAACCAAAATAAATCCTGGTCAAGTTGACCTCTGACTAAACATACAGGTTTCCTAACTAACAACTGGGATCAGCCTGGTGCTGTCCTAGTCCCTAAGTCCCTGGTTTAGTAAAAGTCCAAACAAATAGCCACACAGGCTTTGCCTCACCGCACAGGGGTTCACTCTCCCTAGACAGTCCACACAGGTCTGGTTCCAGGCATGAGCTAACATCTAATGAAGCTGGGAGTTCTTATAGAGGCCTAAATGAGCTGACAAGCTTCAGCTGGCCTCATCAACTCCCTGTCTGTACGACGCCCAGCCCTCTCCCTAGAGGTATGAGTCATCCATGAGCCCACTAGCCTTATACAACTCTCCACCTAGTTGTATATGTCGGCGTAAAGCCTGAATCTGGGCGAAATATATCTACCCCCCTGGATGCAACCAGGTGACTTTACCTTCCTGCTGTCACAATATATATATTATAGTGGGTATGGAAAGTATTCAGACCCCCTTAAATTGTTCACTCTTTGTTATATTGCAGCCATTTGCTAAAATCATTTAAGTTCATTTTTTTCCTCATTAATGCAAGGAAGAATGGCAGAGGATCCCCAAATCTAGGTGTGAAAAACTTGTTGCATCTTTCCCAAAAAGACTCATGGCTGTATTAGATCAAAAGGGTGCTTCTACTAAATACTGAGCAAAGGGTCTAAATACTTAGGACCATGTGATATTTCAGTTTTTCTTTTTTAATAAATCTGCAAAAATGTCAACAATTCTGTGTTCTCCCTCGATAGCTCAGTTTGGCCGGACGGCCAGCTCTAGGAAGGGTTCTGGTCATCCCAAATGTCTTCCATTTAAGGATTATGGAGGCCACTGTGCTCTTAGGAACCTTAAGTGCAGCAGAATTTTTTTTTGTAACCTTGGCCAGATCTGTGCCTTGCCACAATTCTGTCTCTGAGCTCTTCAGGCAGTTCCTTTGACCTCATGTTTCTCATTTGCTCTGACATGCACTGTGAGCTGTAAGGTCTTATATAGACAGGTGTGTGGCTTTCCTAATCAAGTCCAATCAGTATAATCAAACACAGCTGGACTCAAATGAATGTGTAGAACCATCTCAAGGATGATCAGAACAAATGGACAGCACCTGAGTTAAATATATGAGTGTCACAGCAAAGGGTCTGAATACTTAGGACCATGTGATATTTCAGTTTTTATTTTTTAATAAATCTGCAAAAAAGTCAACAATTCTGTGTTTTTCTGTCAATATGGGGTGCTGTGTGTACATTAATAAGGAAAGAAAATAAAGTTAAATGATTTTAGCAAATGGCTGCAATATAGCAAAGAGTAAAAAATTTAAGGGGGTCTGAATACTTTCCGTACCCATTGTATGTATGTATGTATGTATGTATGTATATATATATATATATATATATATATATATATATAATCTCATACACGCATACCACTGCACCACTTAACACCAATATTTTTTCCTGGCAATAAGGATTAAAATGCACCAACCTTGAATATTACGCATAAAAGTGTTTTCCCATGCATACATCTTAATAAAGCGAATGCAGGTTAAAATTTCATTCATAGCTCTCACTCTCTGATCTGTGATTCTGATACCCTTTTTCCTAAAGTAAGCAGTCAATTTTGAGGCCAGCATCTAGAGGAAGGTAAAAGCATTTTAACGCATAAACTGCGATTACATGAACAACTTTTTATAAGCTTGCTTTAATAAGCACAAAAATATTCTGCAAAATTTAATTAAATTAACATTTACCAAAATGTTTAGAGTTCACACACCTCACAACAGTGAAAGATTGTAACTTCAGTGACAAAAATAGAAAACATTACATTATCTATATTTTAATAAGAATGCCAAAAATACTAATTATTGAGAAAGCCATTAAGACGTTGTATATATGTATTGTACAGGAGAACGCACTGTGGGGTCAAATGACAATGAACAGGTGGCAGAGAACTGTCCCCATACCTCAGTAGATTAAATTCAAACAGCTGTCTCTGAGGTGACCTTGTCACAAGCTGGCAATGGGATGGGATTGTACTATTTCTACCAACACTGTTTCCAGAAACAAAAGGCAGACATTGGTAAACAGTTATTTATATAATACATGCATCAACTAAACCATACATCCTGACAAGAGTTCTCCATAAAAATACCTATAAATTGTCTATAACGCGTTCATAAATAATAAAAATAATGCATATTGGATATTGAACTTTGTACTACCTTTTATAAGTTACAATATTTAGGCTATACAATGCGTTTTATAATTAATAATGTATTTTGGTGGCATTGTACTCCAAAATGTATCCCTTACTATATAATCATTAACCTCTTTTTTTGATATGCAGTAAATAGACAAAGGTCCATCTTACCATTATTGGATAAAACACAATGAATGCAGCAGAACCTATCAATGCTGTTGGTCCAAGGAACATTGCAGTGTATAGCAGTCCCATGAGAGCAATGAAAGGACCAGCAGCTAACATACAGCCTATGGAGGCTGCTTCATAAAGTCGATGACCATCACTAGAGCACATATTAATAAGCTGCAAGACAAAATACACAACTTTTTCAACAAATATTAAATACAGCAAACAAAAAAATAATTCCTACTTCATCATTACTGTTAGTCCCCTATATACGGACCTTCAAGTTGTGAATTTTTAAGGATATAGACAATGTGTGAGCTAGTTCACATTTCTGGTGGTTATGGTTCTGTGTGCTTTACTGTATACAGTACTGTATCTATATTTTAACCTTTTTTTCCATGTATTATTTGTGTGCAATGTATTATGAACCTATTACAGTATGTTATTGGGCCAGTTGTGTTGGTTGGGTACCTAGGCTAATTTTGTTGGACTTACAAACAAATGAGGCCATCAAAATCTGTCCACAAAGCCATTCTCATTATGTGTATTGCTTGTTCCTATATATATTTCTGAGTATTTGTGGCTACTTATGACCCCTGCCTGTCTGCCTGCCCTAGTGTGGGTGTGGTGTGGAGATCATAAAGCCTGGAACTATGTAACACTCAGCATTTCTTAGCAGGAGTTCCATTAGAAACAGGCACTTAAGCCCCAAAAATACAAAAAGACAAAATGTAGGTGCCGCTCAGGTAGAGAGGTCCAACTAGACCACTATGAGTGCAGGCAGGGACAGAGAGCTTAAACTAGCTCCAAGCTGTGCTAATTTTAAAGGAAAAGATCCATAAGCCACACATCATGAAGCAGACCCATGTGCATGGAGTGAGATGGATGGCAGCCTCAGCCTGGACTCCAGCCAGGTCACACCCCCAACACATTTTGCTCTGCCCCTTGGAGCTTAATCATGGGGAATGGGGGTGTGGATGATTAAGCTCCAAGGGGCTCAGCGAAACTTGTTGGAGTTCGGACTGAGGCTGCCATTCATGTCACTCCATGCACATGGGTCTGCTTTATGGTGTGCGTCTTATGGATCTTTGACATTGCCCCAAAAATGCAGCAATAAAATATCAAGGTGTTCAAGTGTCTATCAGGGTATCACTTCTTTAATTTAGGACGGTTTCACGTGGAACATAACAAATTCATGAATGTTCAGAAGCCTCCAAATATCTAACCGAGGTGCACAAGATACAGTGAATTGCCCACATCCAGTCTGAACCCATCCAGAAGAGACTAGTCATATCCAGAACAGACTGGACCCATTGAGGTTGATTTACTAAAACCAGAGAGTGCAAAATCTGGTGTAGCTGTGCATGGTAGCCAATCAGCTTCTGACTTCAGCTTGTTCAATTAAGCGTTGACAAAAAAAAACAAAACTGGAAGCTGGCTTCTATGCAGAGCTGTGCCAGATTTTGCACTCTCTAGCTTTATTAAGTCACCCCAATTGTATCACTCCTTTAACAGTGAGTATTTCCCAGAAGGGGCTTTAAACATAGTTGTAAACTTGTTTACCATTAGACAACAAGCCTTGGAAAAGAGACACAAAGACATGACTATCCCTCTGAAGAACAATTTAGTTAAAAGTACATGAAATATTTTCAGGTTTACTGGCTTTTTTTAAAAAGCCAATACAAACAGCAATGGTGTGCAGTAACACATAGCAGTAAATTTAGATATTGCTTTTCTTTCTTTGAGTGCAAAACGAAATCCTGAATATTATTGTAGGCAGTCATTGTATTTTTCATTAGCCTATTAATTCAAGCATTTTGCATTAAAAGCTACATTATACTTTGAATGTAAAGAGAAAAAGACACGTCCTTATTTTCATTGAATCAAAAGCATGCAGTTCCTTGATTCTCCTTTAACCTGGCAGTGGAATTTGAAATCTAAGTATTTGCATACCAATGACCATTTTCAGTAAGCAATGCTGTTTAGTTGAATATTTTAAACTCCACTTCTCCCAAAACCTTATGAAGCAAATGCTAAAGCAGTATTTAAAGGTTCCCTCCCAGGAAGAGCAATATTTGGAGAAACATGAGTCTTTTGAGTACAAAGTCCACTAGTATATATTCACAAACAGTACCCCGATGTCTTCAAGCACATTAGTCAGTGAATTTACCTCTCCAGTTGTTACATCCTTTGTTTCTTTGAGTCTCAGGATCTTTCGAAAAGCCAGGGCTAAAACTGCTCCCTTCAGTCGAATTCCAGTTCTGTAGTTCATTGCCCAGCTCATTGCAAAGGACCAAGACCTAATGAGCTCTGCGGCAAAAATGCCAAAGGAAAGAAGCAACCCATAAAGAAGATTGGATTCCAATGCCTCTGAGTACTCAAGTAGTGCTCTGATGAAGATTGCCTTTAAACAAGCAGAAGCATATTTCAAAAATGATGAAGTGATGATTAATATATGTGTTTTATCTCCTTTATAAATGGAGTTTATAGCTGTGTCCTATGTACGCTCAGTAATGTTTAATTGGAAAATTTTCAAATGTCTGTCCTACCTATTTCTTTGTGTGGCTCATTTCTGCTAGTTTTCTTTAAGCAAGACAGTCATATTTTACTTTTCAGATAGGAATTAGTCCAGTGTACAGAACCAAAAAATAATATCTTGTCCTCAAGTGGACACCGTCTATTGGTAGTAGCATGTTGTCTAAAGCTATACACTAAGACACAAATTAATGTAGCACTGTAAACACAAATTCATCATTAAATGATGTCCGCCTATGCCTTTCATGCTATAACAATAAATTAGGTATATAAACAGGAACTTACAGGGCCAATAAAGTTTGCTGCCATTGTGACAATCAGACACAACAAAGCCAAAAGGGATCTTGTTTGACAAAACCGCCATAACACCTTTCGCAGGGATGCTTTTGTCTTCCCACATTTCTCCAGCTCTGCTTCCCAAAGACGATGTAACCTGACAATAAGAAGGATACAGAAACAAGTGAAACCAATTAGTTTGCAAACTTACACCAACAATACCAAAGGATCACATATGCAGTGCATTCAATGAGTTCCATATAATCCTTTTTGAATAAGAAAAAGAGAAGTTTAGAAATATAATATCACTACTCTCTAACAATTCCTTTACTCCATAATCTTTAATAATAGCATGAACTTGTAGGCAGGTTGCCTATGGGTTATTTAGATAGTGACTGGCCCAGGCTGGGAAGGGGTTAAAGTTGAACTTTGCTGTTCCTGGCTTTTTTGGGTTCAGCCTATCTGCCTGGTATTATAAAAAGGGGGGAAAATGGGATCCAAGGGTTCCCCCTCAAGAGAATGCTGTAATTGCTGCAAACGAGGACTGCTGCACCTTGCAGTCTATTGGGAAGCACAGGGAATCCAGAGACCTACCAGTTCTAGAGAACACCAAAACATGGACTTCTACCTTATTGAAGGTATTGCCTGGGCCACCTAAAAGAGTTGAAGGACACTATAATGCATTTGTTCACGTTTGACTGTGTTATCCAAGTATTTAAGTAAAAGTTGCATCAAATGTCTTAAACCTGGTCATAAGTCTTTTAAAGGGGTGCATGATGGTTACGAGTATAGGAAAGAACTAGAGTTAGTAAAGCACAAAAGCAGGAGGAGTAATGCTGTACATGATTTGCGGTGGAATATTATCTCATAAATTTCAGATGTTTCCCTGCATCTGTATTACTTTACCTTTATTAGTTACAATTTACAAAGCAGTAATAGTGCTATTTATTAACTAAATATTTACAATCATTTAAATGGAATTTCAAAGCTGTTTTAAAGCCAAACTAAACTTTAATTTTAAATTGCCTTAATACATTCCAGGTTTATTGAAACAAAGGTGTTCAATGTATTACAGTTTGTTTTCTTTAGCGTAAAATACCTGTCTAATGAAAACATTTAGTAGATAAAGACCCTCGCTCTCTGCGTGGAAGCAGTAGTCTCTCTTCAGAGGTGCAGAGCCAGACTTAGAGCTCTGCATTCTGCATAGCTCATGCACCCTACTGGTTGGAGAGTTCTAGCTATGACTTAAAAGGGGCTGGGCCTCTGCAGAAAGAATAAGAGATACAACAAAAAATACACTCCTGCGCTCTGATGTTTTACTGCATGCGGATGGTGTAGACCATTCCTCTGTAAACCGCAAAACTTTAGAATCTTGCAGCCCTCCTCAGAACTATGAGTGTTCATAAAACTGTAAAAAAGCAAAGGACAGGAGGGCGCACCGACCTAGTGCATTACCAGATAAAAAGCTTTATTCAAATGTATAAAAACAACAATGGTCCTACTCACAAAAAGAGCTTTAAAATAAGCTTTTCTGGCAACCAAACTGAATCCCGTGGCGACTGCAACCAGGACAAGATGACCAGAGGGTCAGACGGTACCCCAAATAAGCTGGATGGCTGACGCATTTCCGGGGCGCACCCATTTCCTCAGAGCCTAGACGGTCTGTGATATCTAGGAGATATCACAGACCGTCTAGGCTCTGCGGAAAGGGGTGCGCCCCGGAAACACGTCAGCCATCCAGCTTATTTGGGGTACCGTCCGACCCTCTGGTCATCTTGTTCTGGTTGCAGTCGCCACGGGATTTAGTTTGGTTGCCAAAAAAGCTTATTTTAAAGCTCTTTTTGTGAATAGGACCATTGTTGTTTTTATACATTTTAATAAAGCTTTTTATCTGGTAATGCACTAGGTTGGTGCGTCCTCCTGTCCTTTGCTTTTTTGAAAGAATAAGAGAGCAAGGGTTTCTCTTTGCAGCATGCTGGCAGGGGATATATAGTCTTTTCTAATGTACCTGCTTTCTAAAGAAATAAAAATTTAAGACCTTGCATTAAGACCAGCATTTGCTTTGATGCACGTGGAATGTTTTTAGCTGATTTAAACAAAAAAATTGCTTTAAAAGTGACAAATGTAAACGGTAAAACAAGCTATGGAAATATGGGCTTCATCCCAAAGAGTTCAGATTTCTGTATTGGCACATCAGTTACAGTAAATCTGACCAACTGGCAACCACACATACCTCTGTTATATGATCTCCAAAATTCTAAAGTAAAGGAAACAAAAAGGTGTTGCACATACCAACCAATTACATTCTAAAAATAATGTCCTTTATGTATATGACTGCATGACATTAATTTAAATGTTGAATGTGAATGCGTTTATCATTGGCAGATTACATATGTTGTTCAAAGGCCCTCTATGTGCCAGTTGAGCTTTAAGTGGTGAACAGAGCTGGCTCTGACATATCATGGGCACATTAAAGTACCTATATGGCCATACACTTAGGGTAACCTGCCACCAAGGAAAAAGCGCTTGGACGGCAAGTGATCAAAAATAAAACAGATAAAGTATTACATGGGTTTATCACGGCTTCTCTTCTGGTCCCTGTAATTGTTGTATAAAAAAAATGGTGGCTGTGGTTGTCAATGGTATGGAAAGCAATAAAAACATTGTCAGAAGTTCTAAACCCTATTCACACTACTAAAAATTTGTTTTTGTTTGTGTCCCTCTTAGAGAGATTTTCCTCGCTTCCAGTGAAATCTCCCCAATCTAGCATTGCTAGAGTTAGTTTTTGTACAGAGTAGGTAAATTATTCAGGCTTGGCCTGAGTCACTTGTGTTGAGTGACTCAGGGAGGCTGGTATGACTTACAGGCAGCATCTCTGAGACCTCACCCTACTTCTATAAACATGCAGAAAGTTCTAGGAGGATGGGAGTGGAGGGTAAGAGGAGAGTCTGGAGAATTCTGAGGGCCTAGACCAATCCCAAACAGACTGGTTGGCAGGAGACAGGCCCCTTCAAATACTCAGGGTCAACACAGCTGGGGAGTGTGGACTGTGGGTGGAAGATGGAGTGTAAGGCTGTCAGAGGCCTTTGAAAACAACCCACTAGTCTGAGGGGTGGGGGGGACTCAGGCCTGGGCTTGGGTGCGGAAGGGACCCCTCTTCATGATACACAGAGGGACTTGACCAGAAGGCACGGGAGCAAGGAGAGGACAGCAGGAAAACACTGCCGGAGCAAATCTCCAGGGAGGAAGACAGCCAGGAGGGCTGGTGAGTGTTACAGTCAGAGAACTGAGAGGCATGCCTGAAGGGACTGGGTGCAAGCGGTCTGAGATGGATACAGAGTCAGTCTGAGAAACTGTGGAGTCTTAGTCAGAGGGTTAGTGAAAGGGGCAGCTGCAGGCTGGCAGTGCATGAAGAGGGGGTACTGGGATCAGTAGCCACAGGAATAGGAAAGCTAAGCACTAAGACCTATTTTCTGCTACACTACCAAAGTGGGCCCACGGTCCCTGCCTGCAAAGGGCATCTTTACAGTGCTAGCTGGCCCTAGGAGATGTTGTTCTACAAGCAAGATTGTGCTGGATGTAGAAGAGGAGAAGTGTATATAGTTGTGTCCCTGAAGAATTCTTTCTGTGCTGATCAAGTGGGCATTCCATAATAACCATAAAATACAAAAAAAACAAAGCTGCAAGGACTGATCTCTGACTTCAGCGTGTGTGGAAAATTTGTGGGCCTAGCTGTGCAGGGTGGGAGATACCCATATTCACCAACGGCTCCTAGGGGGGGGGGTAGCACTATAATGCTAAATTGGCTTTCAAGTCCCAGAGGGAGCTTGTCATCTACACAGTCTGCACAAATGGCATGTCCACCTCTGTGAACATCCCCAAACTCAAGCCACTCAAGTCTGATTGAAAACTTTGCAAATGTTTTACATAAGTTTGCTGTCTACAGTGCTCTTCAAGCCTGTGTTTACAAGCTGAAGCGTGTGTGAACTATGCCTACTTGCTAAGTAAGGTTTTGCGTACTGTAGAATGTACAGGAATTTTTAAGAATTCTAAGCTATATAATAACCACGGAATGATCTTTCTTTTTTTACGCTTATCAGCTGAGAATGAAAACACAAGAACTAAACAGTTCCCTTTATATATTCTGTGAGTTTTTTCCATTTTTAAACAGTACGTGATAGAGGGTTCATAAGCACAAAACTGTTATTTTATACTAAGCATTACTGGGATATTGTGAGTCAGATCAGAGTTCAGATATTTTTGTAGCACCGCTGCAAAGACAACTATGTTTTGGGATTGTTGTTTTAAGAGAATGGTACAGAATGGTAGCTCTGAGCTAAATATGTTTTCCTATGGCCGGGGGCGTGTCCGGATGTGAGAGCCAGAAGACGTGTTTTTGAAGAGCTCCGGCTATCCTGTATGAATCCTTTGCCATCCGTGCATTTCCATCGATTTAAAAGAGAAACAACTCACTCCAGCCTGTTCCCCTGTGTCCCCTGTCTCATCCTGGGACAAAATTGTGGAGACTCTCTGCCCGGATCGCCTGCACGCCTGAATCCTCCACTCACCTGAGGCCGCCGCCATCTTCCCGGCCTGCTACGGTGCTGCACTGCAAGGACCTGATCCCAGCTTGCCTGCAGGTAAGGGACTGTCATCCGGCCACATCTGACTGCCCATCCACCTTCCTGGCCCGATCCGGAGGTCCGCTGGGCCGAAAAAGGGATCAGTGGAGGCCGCGACCCGGTGCGGCCTAGTGCGGCCTACGAAGCACCGGTCTTTCCTAGACCGCCGCCCCGCCGGAAGTGCACCGCGGCCGACATCGCCGAGCGCAACGGCGCGGATCGCCTGCCTTCTCACGCCCTGTCATCCCTGCCTAGGCCTGGGGTGCTGTGGCACTGAACTTGCCTAATTTGGAGCGGCTGCGTTGCCCCTGGAGCCCAGCTTCTCCGGTCCTCCGCCACCCTTCTGCCTCAGCCTTGCTGCGCTGGTCCCAGCTTCTCATCCTTATCACCCTGTCCCTACTTCTTTGTCTACTGTGGGGTGGGGGGCGGCCGGTGACCGCTGTCGTTGCCTGGTACCTGCAGCGGCACCTGACATAATCCCTCCCGAGACACCTGCTGTGGCCTGGGTCGCCCCTTACCTACCTCCTGGGTGCTTGTCTGAACACCGTCAAATCTCCTGAGAGTGGGCCCCCCCTGTCGAATTGTCAGATGTCCTCCTCCTCCAAAAAAGGGAACAGGTCCTCGAAAGCCGCAAAGACCAACGTACCACTCCTGCTGCCACCGCCATCTTCCCCACAACCTGATCCCATACTTCTGGGTTGGCTTCGGGCCTTGCTGGCTGGCTTAGAAATGGATCCCATTGAAGCTCCGCCGACAGAGGGGCCAGCCCCACTGGCTAAAGATGGTACAACAGTGATCCTCGCTGCGATCGAGCAGAGTAGGACCTCGCTTTTGGTGCATATTGACCACCTCGCTGAAGAATGTAACCTCATACGAAACGACCTTGACAAAATGAGGGGTAGAATGGCGGAAACTGAATCCAGAGTGTCGACCACTGAAGATCTTACGGCCTCCCATACCGCCTCCGTTACCGAGCTGCAGCGCACTGTGCAGTCCCTCGTCGCAAAGTCAGATGATGCCGAGAACAGGCTGAGGCGCAATAATGTCAGAGTCCTAGGTTTGCCTGAGGGAGAAGAGGGAGACCACCCTGCTATATTTGCGGAGGAGTTCTTTAAAAATCTCCTGGGCCTTACAGATGTTCCCCCTACCTACGTGGTGGAGAGGGCCCACCGGGTGCCCGCGGGCCGAGCCACCCCGGGGAAACCCCCCAGGCCCTTCTTAGTCCGTTTTCTTAACTATCGGGACAGGGACAAGATTCTGTCGGAAGCCCGCCAACATCCCACGCTCAAATATTGTAACTCCTCTGTCCTCCTCTTCCCTGACTTTTCGGCGGACTTGCAGAGAAGGAGGAAAACCTTCAACGATGTCCGCAAACGACTTAGAGATAAGGACATTAGATATGGCATGCTTTACCCAAGCCGCCTACGAGTCCAACATGAGGGGACGGTCCGCTTCTTTGATAACCCAGCGGATGCTGATGACTGGCTGACCAACCTGCGTTGATGAGATCTTCTCACGGTCACCTTTGATGCACGGATCTTCCACTTCCTTGTTCGCTATATCCTATTACACCTTCTTCAACCACCGGAGTTACTTCAAATGTACTTTTACACGAGACCCCCACGAGGCTTTAGATTGCCCTTGTTTTCGCTTTTGGTTTTGTTTTTTGTTTTTCCTCTTAGAGCACGGACTTTATTTTCCGCTGACTTTGAGAATACAGGTTTATGGGATAGATATCCCACGTCCCTCTGCTTCTTGTTCGTACGTGACGGATGCGACACTGTCCGTCGACAGAGTGGATGAACTGCTACAAGAAGTGTAGGGCCCCCAGTGTAAGGGTTCACTAACACTCTTTATAAAAGTTTTTCGTTTGGGTAAAAACTGTTCCCAGACTTTCCCCCCCTGTTAGGAGGTAGGCTGGGTATAGTAGGATAGGCACCGTGCCTGGGAAGTTGATTAGGGATTTAGTCATCCCTTGTTCTTATGGTTTTATATTTCTTATCTGTATGCTTTTGTTTTGTGTTACGCTTAAGTACTGTCAGCATTTTATGCAGTGTGACCGGGATCTTGCTGCCTGTGGGGTGCACCGGTACATGCCCTCTAGAGTATCTCCTTAATTGTTTTTCCCCTTCATCCAATGGCTAGTCAAGTAGTAGACTCCTTCACCGTTCTCTCCTGGAATGTCAGGGGTCTTAACTCCAAATTTAAGCGAGCCCTTTTATTCAAATACTTAAAATCTCACTCCCCCCAGATTATTCTCCTTCAGGAGACTCACCTCATGGGCAGCAAGATTTTGACTCTCAAGAAACCGTGGATACAGCGAGCGATACATGCCACCTATTCTACATACGCCAGAGGTGTATCGGTTCTTGTCCATAAGATTTTCCCCTGTGTAATTGAGGAGATCCGTACTGATCCCCAGGGGAAATTTGTGATAGTGGTGTTCACGCTATGGTCTGTCAGGTATATTGTTCTTAATGTATACATCCCTCCCCCGTTTTCCTCCACATTATTATATGAGGTTCTAGAAAAAATTTCACCTTTCTGCCCGGGGAAGGTTCTGGTAATGGGCGACTTTAATGCCATCTTATCACCTGAGCTAGATAGACCTGCCCCGACTAAGAAACAGTGTATGGACCTCTCTGCCTGGGCTCAGGCGGTGGGGCTGGTGGAGATCTGGAGGTGGAAGCACCCTACCACAAGGGCCTATTCATGTTTTTCGGCATCATATAAGACTGCGTCGCGGATAGACCTAGCCTTCTCCAACCCTGCACTGTTAGCGGATGTTCTGGAGACGTCCTATCTGCCTAGCAGTCTGTCCGATCATAATCCCTTAGTGGTGGTGCTTCGCTCCCCGGCTTCCCGGAGCGCTTCGCTCTGGAGGTTGGGCACACAATGGGTCTCTCATCCTGACCTCGCTGGCCAGCTGCCGCCCCTGCTGTCTGAGTTCTGGGAAAATAATAAAGACTCCTCTTCTCCCGATATTGTATGGGATGCCTTTAAAGCTTTCACGAGGGGACAGTATATTTCTTCTATTGCTAGCATCAAAAAACAACAATCGGCTGCAGCGCTGGCGCTGCAGAAGGCTGTTGAAGATCACACTGCTAAGTATAGCAATGACCCCACCCCAGTTCACTTTGACCTACTAATGGTGGCTCGGAGGGAACTGCAGTTGCACCTGGCTGAGGTCACGCGACTCGAGTCGTATAGAGGTAAACAGAGGGCCTTTGAACAGGGTGACCGGAATGGCCGCCTACTAGCCATGATGGCACAACACGACCAACCCCTTACACTTGTATCCACCCTGCAGACCCCGGGGGCGGGACGGTGTCCTCCCCCTCTGATATTCTACAGACGTTTAACTCCTTTTATGGCAAGTTATACTCGTCCGGTCTGTCCTCAGAGTTTCGGCCGGATGCGCTGAATGGTCTGTTAGACCCGTTGGCGCTTGGCTGGCTCTCGGACCACGAAAGAGAGATTTTGGTCCAACCTTTTGCGGTCTCGGAGGTCGTAAAGGCTATCCGATCCTTCCCCCCCGGCAAGGCGCCGGGGCCGGATGGGCTTCCAATAGACTTTTATAGGGCTCATGTGGAACTTCTAGCACCCCTGATGGCACAACTGTATACTGTATGCCTGGCAGACGGTAGTCTGCCTGTTTCAATGTATCACGCATACTTGACACTGATATATAAGGCTCCCAAGGACCCCACTTCCTGTGCTTCATATCGTCCTATTGCATTGCTTAATTCTGACTTTAAAATTCTGACTAAGCTTCTGGCCCTTCGGTTATACCCCATGCTACCCTCAGTGATAGACCCAGACCAGACAGGTTTCATGCCCCGTAGGTCCACGGATGTGAATCTCAGAAGACTATTCACCAACATACACGCTCACCACCTCAATAAGGGATCTCGTACTGTGGCCTCTCTGGACGTGGAAAAGGCCTTTGATACGGTCGAGTGGCCCTTCTTGTGGGAAACTTTGCGCAGGATGGGGTTTCCTTTGCAGTTTATCAGGTGGCTCCAGGTGATCTACAAGTGCCCCACTTCCTCGGTGCGCTTGGGGGGTGGACTATCGGCCCCCTTCGGGCTTACCAGGGGAACGAGGCAGGGCTGTCCTCTCTCGCCGGCTTTGTTTGCCCTCACTATCGAACCGGTGGCGGAGGCACTTCGCACCTCATCGCACATTAGGGGTCTCCGACTCGGGTTGCTGGAGGAGAGGGTGGCCCTGTACGCCGATGACATGCTACTCTTCCTAAATGATGCCAGCCCGTCCTTGCAGGGAGCGCTAAATATTTTGGACACCTTTGCAGAGGTCACCGGTCTTAGGGTAAATTGGTCTAAATCCCTCCTGTTCCCAATTGATCCAGCGGCTAGGTCCACATCCCCTCCTGATAGCCCCCTCCTGTGGGTAGACTCCTTTACATACTTGGGGGTACATGTCTCTGGTTCAGCCTCAGATTATATATCCTTAAATCTAGCCCCGGTACTGTTGGAGTCCCAGGCGAAGCTCAAATCCTGGAGTAATCTGCCCCTGTCATTATGGGGGCGAGTTAATCTCATAAAAATGAAGATTATTCCCAAACTGACATATCTTTTCCGCCACTCCCCACAATGGGTGCCCAAGTCCTTTTTAAAAAAATTAAACTGCATCTTTTCTTCCTTCTTATGGGGCCCCTCTCCTCCCAGATATAGGTTGACTACTCTAATGAGGCCACGAACGCAGGGTGGCATGGCATTCCCGGACTGTCATAAGTATTACCTCTCCGCGCAGTTGGTGACTGCGGCGTGGTGGCTGCAGCCGGACAGAACAAACTCGTCGACTGTGCTGGAAGCAACGGTGGTCGGTTCGTGGGAAGCTCTTCAATTACTACTTTTTAGGGGCCCTCGTGCCCCGTATCCTCTGACCCCTTCTATGCTTACCACCCTGCGGGCATGGCGGACAGGATTAGCTATTGAGAAATGTAAGCAGTCTGAAATCTCCCCCAATGCCCCTATCTGGCTGAACCCTAGTCTATCTCACATCTACAAGATCCCTGACCCTTACGCGTGGACAAAATACGGCATCAAACTTGTGTCTCACATAATATCTCAAAACTCCCTACTCCCCTTCTCGCACCTTTCCTTCCAATACAACTTACCCGACCATTTCCTATTTAGATATCTGCAACTGTCCCACGCATTTACGGCGCAATTTCCACAATCTTCGTGCATTGTGGCCCAGTCGGAACTAGAGAGGACACTTAGATTTAGCTGTGAAGACAAACCCACCTCACATCTTTATTTGTTCTTGATCTTTGTGTCTCTTCCACCTCTGGATAAACTCTGGAATAAATGGCAGACTGATATCCCCAGATTAGATAGGGATGACTGGGACGACGTGTGGGACCTCCCCTTCAACTCCTTAGTTTCCATGCGAGACAGATTAGTGCAGTACAAAATAGTTCAAAGAGCTTATTTTACCCCACACAGACTGCATAGGATGGACCCGGCCCACTCCTCGGGGTGTTGGGGATGCGGCGCCTCACCAGGCGACTTCTCCCATATCTTCTGGCGGTGTTCAGGGGTCCAACAGTATTGGGAAATGGTGCTGGATCTAACTAACAGAGTTGCTTCGCTGTGCCTTTGGCAATGGAGGTGTGCCTTTTGGGGCTCATTGAGATCATTGTACCATCCTCTGCCAAACGCACGCTAATTTCCTTGCTGCTCTTTTATGCCCGAAAGAATATTGCTATGCAGTGGAAGAGGCCTACCCCCCCCCCCCCCACTTTGGCGCAATGGAAACACTTGGTAAACGGCAGCCTTCCTTAATACAAAGATACCTATGCCAATCGGGGCTGCCCACTGAAATATGACAAGGTCTGGCGCAATTGGTTAGATGAGCCCGAAACAGCCTAGGGAGTTGGGGGTGAACCAGATCATCGTGTCAAGGTTTTGCCTTGCTCTTCTACCTCCCTCTTCCTCCGATGACCTCTGATATGTGTTCATTGACTAGTGGGTCTTACCATATTGGGTGCCCTACTTGATCTATTTGGGCGGTGCTGCTGTACCCTTCCATGGCTGTGCATTGTATCGTTGGATTCACATTGCAATTGTATTCTCATCTGTACATGTTCTTTTTTATGACTGTAGGTGCTTAAGCTGTATGTTTTGTACGTGTTCGAAAATTCAATAAAAACAATTTATAAAAAAAAAAAATGTTTTCCTATGTTATAAGAACTGAAGGGAGAACAGTGGATATAACAACAATAACCCAGCAGAATTAACACTGAGACAAAAAAAAAAAAAAAAAAAGATCTTTT
Organism: Rana muscosa; assembly: GCA_029206835.1. Lineage (NCBI taxonomy): Eukaryota > Metazoa > Chordata > Amphibia > Anura > Ranidae > Rana > Rana muscosa. The sequence goes on from CM055117.1 coordinate 690,876,262, forward strand.
TGGTGTGGTTAATTTTTGTGACATTTACCAATAAACAAGTAAGACTGCTAACAGTGTAAATAAATAATAATAATGAATAAAATTAAATAGGGATTAGAAATATTTTTAATTTAGTGTTTGTAATAAGAATTTCTGTAATAAACCACACTAATTGGATTACAGATAGTCAATTCAATTTCAGAGGGCACAATTGCAAAGTGCTTAGACAATGCACATTAAACTATTACATATTCTTAAAGCGGAGGTTCCGCGGTCCCTCTTTTTTTTTTTTCTAGGTGTAATGTAATGGGGTTACAGAAAACATGTTAGTACTCACTTGTCCTGCAATTAGAAACATCCCCGTCTAATTCAGTTCCAAATTATAACTTTTATAAATTCATCTTGTTCTTTGCCATTTTGCTTGTGGGCACTGTGAAGCCCACAAGCAGAGACTTCCGGGATGCGGTGAATGCATCCCAGTATTCACCGCTGTATCATCAGTATTGAAGGCGAGCAGTTTCAGGTTGCTATGACAACGGGTGTCGTCATTCAAAGTACACGCCCACAACAATGAGCGACGGCTCCCAGGAGACCTCCCAGAAATCAACGGGGCGCCGGGGAAAGAAAAAGATACGCCCACTCCCGCGGGAGAAATACCCGGAAGTCCTGATTCGGAACGACTGATTCACGGTAAGTACACCCGCAACAAAAAAATCAATAGGCATATGTATATGTATCTGCTACATAGATTAGTATAAGATAATGTCAGGATTTAGGGTGAACCTCCGCTTTAACAGTGTAGCAAGGTCTCCGGCCTCCTTTAGTCTAATTAAACCCTCCGGGGCCAGTGATAGCTGACATCCTTCTGTATGTGGTAGGTTGTAAGGCATAGGGGGTGTAATGCAAGTTAGATTCATTGGGCGCCAGACAGTTCTTGAATACAAAGAGATTTTTTTTTTCTCTTAACAGAACTTTAGGAGAGGGGGTTAGGGCCAGGACACCCTTAGGTAGTTGCAATGTTAATTGGCAGACTCCGAGACTTCAACAGGAGGACAGCCATGCAGGGAAAGGCATCCAGCAAGACGCCACAACTGCATTAGGGATGAGCCGAACACCCTCCGGTTTGGTTCGCATCCAGAACATGCAAACGGACTGATAGTTTGCGGAAACTTTCTAACCCCGTTAAAGTCTATGGGACTCGAACAGGAGAAATCAAAAGTGCGAATTTTAAAGGCTAATATGCAAGTTATTGTCCTAAAAAGTGTTTGGGGACCCAGGTCCTGCCCCAGGGTACATGTATCAATGCAAAAAAACAGTTTTTTCGGGAGCAGTGATTTTAATAATGCTTAAAGTGAAAAAATAAAAGTGAAATATTCCTTTAAATATCGTACCTGGGGGGTGTCTATAGTATGCCTGTAAAGTGGCGCGTGTTTCCCGTGTTTAGAACTGTCCCTGCACAAAATGACATTTCTAAAGGAAAAAAAGTAATTTAAAACTGCTTGCGGCTTTAATGTAATGTCTGGTCCCGGCAATATGGATGAAAATCATTGAGAAAAATGGCATGGGTACCCCCCCAGCCCATTACCAGCCCCTTTGGGTCTTGTATGGATATTAAGGGGAACCCTGCACCCAAATTAAAAAAAGGAAAGGCGTGGGGCCCCCAGGCCCTATATACTCTGAACAGCAGTATACATGTGGTGCAAACAAGACAGGGACTGTAGGTTTGTTCTTAAGTAGAATCTGTTTATAATTTTGAACTGGTACATTTTTAAAGTGTAGCTCCAGCCAAAAAATCTATTTTTAAGCTTTTTGGAAAACATAGGGAAGGGTTATCACCCCTGTAACATTTGTTTTGCTGTCTGTGTAACTATGTAACTATGTGATCCCAACCCTGTGCTGCTCACTTGCTTCTGGACAGGCCGTCAGACAGCCTAGCAGCCAGATGTGCCAGATGTGCCAGATGTGCCCGGGACAGGCCCAAACGCTGGCCTAGCAGCCCGGGCATTAAAACACACGTCCACCCAGACAGACGTCCAGGTGGCGCAGAACACTGATCACCTGACTCCACCCAAATATATATGTTCTCTCAGCAGGCCAAGGGATTTAGGAAAACCCCTGCCCATTGAATGGGATACCCCAAATACTCCTAATCTGACCTTGCATTGCCCTTCTCGTATCTAATGCCACCAAGTACCCGGCCACCTATTGAAAAAAGAGAGAAGTGCAGCAATTACAGACTTATGCTGCGTACACACGGTCGGAAAATCCGACCGTGTGTATGCTCCGTCAGACATTTGCTGTCAAAATTTCCGACAACAAAAATTTGAGAGCTGGTTCTCAAATTTTCCGACAACAAAAGTTGTTGTCGGAAATTCCAACCGTGTGTACACAATTCAACGCACAAAAACTCTACGCATGCTCAGAATCAATTCGACGCATGCTCGGAATCATTGAACTTCATTTTTCACGGCTCGTCGTAGTGTTGTACGTCACCGCGTTCTTGACGTTCGCAATTTCCGACAACATTTGTGTGACCGTGTGTATGCAAGACAAGTTTGAGCGAACATCCGTCGGAAAAAAATCCACGGTTTTGTTGGCGAAATGTCCGATAGTGTGTACACGGCATTAGAGTGGAATCAATTGGTCCCTAACAATGGGCCAATGTAGCTACTCCTGGCAGGTAAATTTAGGAGCAACCCTGCCTAAACTCTAGGGTGCTACAACAGCAAAAAAAGCTTTAAAACAAGTCCCCTTTCACCTTTCTAGCTGCTTGTAATGTTACATAGAAAACGCTGCAACTCACGTGGGTTCCAAATTATATTTATTGGAACATCCAAATATACAAATGACACCAACAGACACCAGTAGTGATCAATGTAGATGTGTTTCACACAACAGAGATGTGCTTCACACAACAGAGATGTGCTTAATCATTATACACAATCCTTTACCCACAGCTGACCCAGATGAAGGCAAAAAAAAACCTCATCAAAACATGATCCAATTTGCTACAGCAGGAGAAAAGATTCCTTCCTGATCCCCGAGAAGCAATTGGATATTCCCTGGATGAACTTTACATATAAATGTTAGTACCCAGTTATATTATGTACAGTTGTGCTCATAAGTTTACATACCCTGGCAGAATTTATGCTTTCTTGGTAATTTTTCAGAGAATATGAATAACACAAAAACATTTTTCACTCATGGTTAGTGTTTGGCTGAAGCCATGCACTCTCCCAAGAAAAAAAAAAAAAACTCTCTAGCAATACACACCAAACTGAGCATTTACAGACTGACTCCACTAACTCTGTCTTATCCGGACTTGTTTTAGAGTCCGTGGAGGAAGAGGAGGATCTGTACATTTATGATCAAATAGCCTTTTTACACAATGCAGAAGGATTAACACCTTAGGTTCCACAGTGAGTATAACAAGCATGCTTTACTGTATATATAGAATGATTTTACTGTTGTGGATTTAGCAACACTTCAATGTCTTTCTACTGATTGACTTAACCTCTTCTTAAAGTGGTTGTTAAGTCACTTTGTGTTCGTGCTACAATCCCCTCTGTCATTTTAAATGATTTGCCCCAGTGTATGTGTTTTGAAAAAAAAACACTGCAATATAGCTTGTTTCCTAGCACCGCTCGATGCTCACGTGACCGGCCGCTTCTCTCCTGTCTCTCGATCTGACAGCAAAGCGGACAGGGCTGAGAATCCCCCTCTGACATCAGCCAGGAGGATCAGGAGAGGAGAGGCGGCCGGTCACGTGAGCATCGAGCGGCGCTAGGAAATAAGGTACAGAGCGGCGTATTTCTACAAAATACATACACTGGGGCAAATCATTTATTATAACAGAGGGGATTGTAGCACAAGCACTAAGTTATGATAGCAGCAGGAGGGGAGGGCCGGGGAGCTGACAGGCAGGTAGGGAGGGGAGAGAGGAGGACAGGGCAGAGCTGTGGATGACAGAGGCACGTAAACTGACCACAGAGTCAGGGCTCAGCAGCCATGATAAACCATGGCCAGTTTACAGGGGGAGGGCATAACCAGGCAGGATCAGCCAGGTATTTCAGGTGAAACAAAGGGCCAAATTACACAGCACAAACACTGTGTTGTATAATATGCTTTAAAGGAACAGGATCTATTTTTTTTTAGGGTTGCAAACACTTTAACAGTAACCCTATTTCTAACACACTAAATACAATGCCCTACAAATGAGGTGTTTGTCAATAAACGGTTTAAAGTGTGAAAGGGCTATAAGTTAATGTTAGTTCTTTAGTTCTGTATGTGCACCAATTGGAGAGATTTTTATTTACTTCCTGCCCTTCCTTCTTCCTTTGCTATTGATTTAACATTGCAGGTATCAACTGTCTACGCAATTTTAACTAGAAAAAAAATTCTCAGATAGCTTGATCCTCACTAATAGCCACTATGCATACATACAGCCTGTTATGCAAAAAATAAAAATGAGTAAGCTCTGCAATCCAACTAAATAGTGTGAAATAAGAATGAAGATGATCAGGCATGTTAGACGCTCTACAAACATAATACTGTTTGTGGAAGTGGGGAACAGTTTACCTTTGGCAGTTCTGTTCTGCTGAATCTTGAGAAGGAAGATCCCAGAGATCATTGATATTAAGTTCAGAGAGCTGGTAAGCCTTCCTTGCAAGTGATGTAATCCAGTTTAAAGTCATAAAGGAAAAACAACCAGCATTATCTATAGGATGACGATGTCTGCAAATAAATACACAGTTAAAAAAAGACTGATTTGATTCTGATTTCATTCAATTAAATTAAATTAAAATCTCATTTGTTGCAAAGCAAAGCATAGGACTAATTAAAGCTGTACATTTAGTGTAGTGCAGGTACTGTTTTCTGAATTCTGACATTAGGATTTTCTGCAGTATGAGGTCTATTTATCAATGAGTTCACTGTACAAATATGTCAGAATGCGTGCAAACAAATAATACCCTTGCTAATATTTTAAGTAAGTGCAAAATTCTATTTTCTGATATTTATGTTGTCTTTCACATGCATGTAACATTTTTTCAAATCCTGTTAGTTTCATTCTTGTCAAATCAAATCTTTTTAGAATGTTTTACCTTTTTCAATTTGTACCATTTGCCCAGCAACCAAAGAACATTCAGTTTTGCCCCATTAGCACACCAACCACAGCTTTATACATTGTGTGAAAATTTCCAAAAATTAAGCATGAATCCTGGATAATTTACAAAGAATGACTGTACAGGTAGTTTCACTGTATGAATAGCTATGAGATTTTTTTTTTAAATAAATAAAACCCTATTATGTGTTGTCCTTTACCTTATTTTGTTACTTTCAAATAATTTCTTATATTGTATAAAAAAGCCAAAACCTTTTTTTTTGTTGGTCAGAGTCAAGAACAGTACACATGCCACGATCACAAAGTCTTGCTTCACAGCCTTGGCAAAAATGTATTGCCATGTCCCTTCCAGCCAACGGTATTACCGAGGTTGTTGCCTACCCCTGTTATAAATAATCATACTACACAGAAGGTGTGTGAGTGTGGCTTTCCATTATATGAGCTGTCTGGTAGAGCTGTTGGTAGAGTTCACTGAACACTTAAAACAGGGTGTAGGAAGGCCACTCACCTTAAAGCTACATTGAGTGCAGCCGTGGGGAGGCAGAGCTTACATGGTCTTCAACCTCTCTTGTACACCTATGTCTTAATTTTATGTACAGCACTATATAATCCATTGTTTTATGTAGACATATAAATATATTTTCCTGTGTCAATTTACACAATAACCACAAATTACTTTTTGCTTTCATAACGGTACTCTCTGTTGGAGGGACCAGGGGCTGGGGTACCCAGTTGTAAGTGAGCAAACACACAGTCCAAGTGGTATAAAGAAATCTTGTGTTGGGTGATATGATTAACAAGGTAGTTGCAGTTGGCAATGGAAGGCACTTGAATCCAGTTAACACACTGCAGATAATAAAGCAACACAATATAACAGTCATAACTTGCACATCGGTTCAGTAGAAGCTTACTTCCAACGACTCATGATCCTCTCAGCAGTTCACTTAGTATTGGTGTAAGGCACTAGTCCAAGTGAGCCCTGTTTTACCCAAGGATAGCTTCTGCTAGAGGTGTGGCAGAATGGATAATTAATTGGCAGCACCTCTGTCCTGCAAAGGGGGTTTCCCAGAAGGTATTTCAGAATTGCCAATATTGACGAAGTACTAGCACTGCACAATCCCTCCTTGTACAGGAATTTCTCCTGGCCTGTGCTAATACTCTCTATGCAAGGTTTCTGTCCCTCACCTATACACTCACTCTAAAAGGAGCTCAGAAACCCTATTTTAAAAAGAGTTCCCTCAACCAAGATGGCCAATGAAGGTCATCAGCAGTGTACAGTCAGGTAGCTGCCCCCTCTGAGACACCAAAAGAGTTTGCAGAGAAACAATTTTCCTTAGAGTCTCTGCTCCATCTGTACAGTGGCACAGCACCACCTACTGAATGGGGGAAAAAACCGTACCTGCTTACACTGTGATACCAAAATTGGAGGTGCCGCTTGAGGCTCTGACAGGTTCTCTTCTATAACCAACCACTGGGAGTGCAGGCACAGACAGAGTTTGTCCCAGCTCCATATGTCAAAATGAGGAAAAAGAAGTTGTGTAAGCCACACATCACTGCAAGACCCTGCACGTAAGTATGTAAGAGCCTCAGCCCGGGTTTCAACCAGGCCACGCCCCAAAGCATTTCGATCCGCCCCTGAGCTTAATCATGGGGAACATGACTAAGCTCCAATGGTGAAGCGAAACGCGTTGGGGCATTGGCCTCATTTGACCCCGAGCTGAGGCTCTTACATACTTGTACACAGGGTCTTGCAGGGATGTGTGGCTTACATGGCTTCTCCTTTTCCCTATTTTGCACCTGCCTACACCTCTGTTTAAGGTTGGTATCATTATATTCACTCAACAAGCATTTACATTTTTTTTTTTTTTCAGATAGAGTGTGGGAAAAACATTGTGTCAGATTTGTATTTCCCCTTGTGTCCCTAAAGGCAAGATTCACCACCTCTATTTGCCCAATGTCAGCAGAACCAGAGCTGAATGAAAATATTGCAGGAGGGACACCTTTTCCAACAACAAATAAGATCGTTTCCTCTTTTGGATGAGTTTCCACTTTTTTCTTATTTTCTGTCTTCCCAACAGAACCAAAACAGCAGGAAAAAAAACTGCCAGGCATTGTGACCATCTCCTACTCTATCCAAAGCTAAATTTAGAGGTGTTCAACAGGGGTAGTTACAGGGGAGTACTTATAACATATTTACAAGCAGTACAAATGCCAAGAAAAAAAATATGTCTATTCACCTCTGTGCTTTGCTGGTAGCCTTTCTAAATGTTCTTGTGACCTTGTTATACAGAGTGACTGCTTGTTTGATTTTTATGAAATTACTTCTCACCTGCCAATACAGAATTACCTCTCACCTGCATTAAACATTTCCTCTCTCATTACACCAAATTATCAAGTAAATAAGCTAAATCTGAACTAACTGCAAACATACACATTGAGTAACTTTATTACGCAGGCTCTGTTATCTATCAGTGTCAGGTCACCTGAGGCCAGGTGACAGATGCACACAGTTGGGGTCAGGAGTGCACCGCTAAGGTAGTGAACCCTACGGCTGACTTCTGCTGATGGAGCTCTGGGTGGTTCAGGAAGCAGGTCCACTGGAGCACCAACACGGATCACACTGGGAGCTAGAGCATGAGATTCCCCAGGGCACGTAGTCTAAGAGCCAACAGGTGTTCACCAGAGCCTCTAGTGGTGAGGAGGGGTTTGGCTGCCACATACTCCAGGTCGCGGCCCCCAGGGTCACTCAGCTCAGGCTCACGAACTGGCTCGGGTGGACACAACGGAAGTAGCAGTCCAGGACAACAAGGGATAGTCAAGAGATAAGCCAAAAGGTCGGTGCAATGAGCAGACAGGGATAGACAGGAGAACAAGCCAAAGGTCGGGGTATCAGGCAGAAGGGGATGGTCAAAGAACAAGCCAAGGTCGGTAAACAGAATCAGACGTAGAGCACACGGCAAGAAGCACACAGAAAGCCAAACACACAATATTGATCAGCAAGGCTTGGCTTGCAGTGCACAGGTTAATATAGTGTTTCCTGTTAGAGACTGGGGTGGAGCCATGCTTGAGGGAAGATTACTTAAGCACACAGGTGAACAGCGACCGGTCTCTAAGCTGAACACAACAGAGAAGTAAGCAGTCAGACAGACATTAAAATTACTGCAGATTCATGACAGTCAGTACCTGATGGCACATGCATACCATAGATCATAGGAAGTCTGGATATAGAGCAGAAGTCACACCAAAACTGTTGGGTTGCTGGCAGTTACGGTATGTAACCCACCCTGCACTGGATTCTCCATAGGAAAATACTGAGAATTCACTTCTGCGTATGACAAGAGAGGCTAGGTTCAAGTAGCCATTATGGTTGAGTTGCACCGGCAAATCTTCCACCAGAATCAGAGAGCTTAAAGCACTACAATGATTTGGCTTGTTTGACTCCTACAGTCTAGCTTGTACTAACAACGCACAGAGATTATTTTGAAAAAAGAAAAAAACAAAAGTTCATTCAATTCTGACATCAAATACCTGTGATTTGAATAAATTTGAAAGGATAAATGTTAGCTTTGTCTTAGATATAAACCAATAAAAAAATAACGCAGTGGATGGACGCCTAACTCCTCTGCTCCTCTACTCCTCTTCTCCTCTGCGTAAGCTAACAACAGGGCAGACTGGGCTCTATTTAACTGCATTTGTGCCATCGATTGCCTGCTGAGCACCACCACTTCTATCCATTCCGCAGGTATGCACCAGAACCTCAAACAAGGCCAGCTAAAGTCTTGTCCTGCTGTCAGGGCATCCAAGATGGTGCAGTAATACTCTTCTGAGCTTAAAAGCCTGCTGGAGCCCTCTGTCGAAATTATGCTACAGAAATTCCAATTGATAGTTTGGGAAGAGATAGTGGCTGCATACCGTAAGCTCTCCTCTGACTTAGTTAAAGGCCTTAAGTGAATGTAAAGCTTTTTTTTTTTTTAAATAACAAACATGTCATACTAACCTCCACTGTACAGTTAGTTTGGCCCCAATCATCCTCTTCTGGTGTCCCTCGGCGGCGCTATCAGCTCCTCCCTGCATCATATAACCCCCTAGGAGAAGCACTCTCCCAGGGGGTTATCTTGCGGGTGTGCTCCCGAGTCCAGCATTTGCGTCCATAGACGCAGAATGCTGGATTCGGCCCCGCCCCCCAGCGCCCATGTCATTGGATTTCATTGACAGCAGCGGGAGCCTATGGCTGCGCTGCTATCAATCTATCCAATCAAGAGCCGAGAACCCCAGTCAGAGAGGAAGAGCGCGTCTCTGCCGTGTGAGTTACAGGGCTCAGGTGAGTAAAACAGGGGGGCTAGAGGGCCGGTCACTGTCAGAAGTTTTTTCACCTTAATGCATAGGATGCATTAAGGTGAAAAAACACAAGGGTTTAAAACCTCTTTAAGGAACTCGGCCACCATAAAAATCAACTGGAACAATGCATGGACCTATCTACAACAGTGCTGGAAGGGCACAAATGGTGAAATCCCCCGACTGTACTTAATCTTCTTTGTGATAAACTGGAACAAAATTGAGCCTGTAGAAACAACTTGAGAGTGTGGGGTCTCCCGGAGTCCATTAACGACTTATAAGGTACAATTACTGCCTTATTCCAATAATTGCTCCAGATATTTTACTGGAGAGTTTGGAGTTCAACAGGATTCTCCATGCTTTAACTCACAGACAGCCTGATAGACCCCCTAGGGACTTTAGAAAAAACGTTTTCCTTCTGTTGCACAAGGGAGAGACTCTTGCAAGCAACTTGGTACTGCCAAAATGAAATGTTTCAAGGTAACAACCTACAGCTGTTCGCAGCTATCTCTCCAGTTACCATTGCCAAACACAGAAATCTCAAACAATATCTACAGATTTTACAGTCTTGTGGCATAACATATAGATGTGGGTTCCCCATTAAACATTTCTTTACCTACCAGAGCCACCAGTTTCAGGCATCCTCAGCAGGGGAACTACAGAACCATTTTCAAGAATTAAACTTTGACCTGCCACCATCACAAGCAGCCTCTCCCACTTCAACAACACTAAATCACCTGACTTCATCTCAATTGGTCCCGGCTTCATCCAACTGGAAGCCTTCATAGCAGTCGCTCCAAAGCTGTCAGTCCCTTTGCACTTTTCAGGCACAGCATTTACATGACGTTTCACCGAGCTGAGTACCCTAAGATTTACCCCTATTTATTTTTGCTTCCTCAGCTTTGTTCTACTTCTGTGGGATATTTACCATTGTTACACAGCCTATTGCACCCCATTGTGAGTGTTTTCTCCAATTAGTGGAGAAGCAGCACTTTAGGACCTTTGGGGTGAATACCCCAAACTTGTGCTCTTTTGATTGCACGTTGTTGCTTCTTTAATATATATGCAGTTGATGGTAGTTAGAGACCTTAAAGTGGATGTAAACCCTCACATATACCCAGTGAAATGAATGTCTCAGATGATACACAGGGATAAAACATAGGGGGGGCAGGACGGTGCAGGAGGCAGTGGAGCGTTCTCAGCTAAAGGAAAGGACACATTACTTCAGCAGTATCCCTGAGCTTGTAAAGAGTGGTGCACTGTAGCACCCACGAAATGTGAGTACCCCACAGTAGGGGCTACGTTTTATTTACACAATAAATTGTTTAAACGCTATCACACTATCAAGTTTTTTTCATCATACACATGTGGAACACGTTACCAGCAACCAGCCCAGGATTCCAACAAAATCACTGAACCCAGAGGTGGTTCATATGCGTGTTCTGACCAGGCTTAATTGCAGGGTCACACGCTCTAAGCGCCTATACAGAAGGGGGAAGCACCAGAGTGGACACAAGGACAGGTTTTGCTATCACCAGTTTCTTTGGATTTTTTTGAACTGTGAATGGACTGTATATATTATGCATGTCAGTTTGTGAATCAAGCAAAATAGCACTTTGCTCATAGCACTTTTGTAGTGCATGGGAACACGTTTGTGAATATTTTGAGCACAATTATATTGGATGTATTTTATGACAGATGTTGTTATTTGAGCATTAATGCATATCATTTTTATTTGTCACACAGAATCACTTTAATTAGCATTAAGTTGTGGCACTAATTAGCACTTTATGCATGTGATCTTCTATAGAGTGTGGATATATGGATAAGTAGAGAAACAAATTAATTACTGTAATAGTTCATATTTTTTAGCACAGCACTTTTTTCTGTTACTTTTAATCCTTATGGACTATTGCCTTGTTTGTATAGTTATGCGGCCAATATATATGTACTCACTACCTTACGTACCTTGGATCAGCTATACAAAGTAATACTAATGCTGTCTACCATAAATAACATCTATACACCTCAGGCTGTTTGCATACCTTCGAACTTCTATCTTTGGTGATTTACTGACTAACATGTCCTGGCAGATAATGGAAGGAGGGCGGTCAGGGGCTACTCCAAAAATATTGCCCCACGACAGCAAAAAGTTGTGGACTATTTCGGTACCCAGGGATTATGACAAGGTAAATGCAAAAATATATAAATTTATTAACCACTTAACCACCGCCCATTGCTAAATAATGGCGACAGGGTTGTTCTTTAACTCTGGGAGGACGTTATATAACGTCCTCCCAGAATCGCGCTCCCGCACGCCCCCTGGGGCGCGCACACGGGAGTCTCCGTGACCGCCGGGTCCAGAGGACCCGACGCATCACGGATCACGGTAAATCGCCGCTGATAGCAGCTGTTTACACCGTGATCACTCCATCAAATGAACAGACCGGCGTCATGTGATGACGCCGGTTCCTCTCTCTCCCCTCTCTGTACCGATCAGTACAGTGTGAGAGGGGAGGGGGAGAGGGCGGATGGCAGCAGCACTGTGGGCTGGATCTGTGACAATTGCAGTCACAGATCCAGCCATCCATCCACCCATGCTCAGCCATCCCTGCCCATACTGTGCAATACTCTGCCCATAATGTGCAATACTCTGCAATACCCTGCCCATACTCTGCAATACTCTGCAATACCCCGCAATTCTCCGCTATACTCCGCAATACCCTGCAATACCCTGCAATACTCTGCAATACTCGGCAATACCCTGCAATACTCGGCAATACTCGGCAATACCCTGCAATACTCTGCAATACCCTGCAATACTCCGCAATACTCTGCAATACCCTGCAATACCCTGCAATACCCTGCAATACTCTGCATCCGCAATACTCCGCAATACTCCGCAATACTCTGCAATACTCCGCAATACTCTGCAATACTCCGCAATAACCACTTCCCGCCCCCCGGCCGTCATATGTACTTGACTTTGTGCGGGATATCTGAATGATGGGTGCAGCTACAGGTATCATTCAGATATCAGCTTTTTCAGCCGGCGATTCCCTACACCATAAGAACAATCATAGCGGCTGTACCACCGCTTGATCATTCTTACGGGAGGCGAGAGGGGACGTCCCCCCCCTCCCGCCGCCCTCCGATGCTTCTACCGACTCACCGCTACGATCAAAGCCAGGATTGTTTTTTTTTATTTTTTTTTATTTCAGGCTTCACAGCCTAGAGGTGAGATGTGGGGTCTTATTGACCCTATATCTCACTGTAAAGAGGACCTGTCATGCCATATTCCTATTACAAGAGATGTTTACATTCCTTGTAATAGGAATAAAAGTGATAAAAAAAAAAAATTGCGGAAAAACGTGTCAAACTAAAATAAATAAAGTAAAATGAACAATAATTTTATTTATTTTTTTAAAGCGCCCCTGTCCCGTGAGCTTGCATACAGAAGCGAACGCATACGTAAGTCCCGCCCACATATGAAAACGGTGTTCAAACCACACATGTGAGGTATCTCTGCGAACGTTAGAGCGAGAGCAATCATTTTGGCCCTAGACCTCCTCTGTAACTCAAAACATGTAACCAGTAAAAATATTTAAAACGTCGCCTATGGGGATTTTTAAGTAGCGAAGTTTGGCGCCATTCCACGAGCATGTGCAATTTTGAAGGCTGACATGTTGGGTATCTATTTACTTGGCGTAACTTCATCTTTCACATTATGCAAAAAAATTGGGCTAACTTTACTGGTTTTTTTTAAGCACAAATCTGTTTTTTTTCCGTAAAAAACGCGTTAGAACAATTGCTGCGCAAATACCGTGCAAGATAAAAAGTTGCCATGACCGCCATTGTATTCTCTAAGGTCTTTGCTAAAAAAACATATATAATGTTTTGGGGTTCTATGTAATTTTCTAGCAAACAAATGATGATTTTTACATGTAGGAGAGAAATGTCAGAATTGGCCTGGGTGCTCCAGAACGCCTGAAGGTGCTCCCTGCATGTTGGGCCTCTGTATGCGGCCACGCTGTGTAAAAGTCTCACACATGTGGTATCGCCATACTCGGGAGTAATAGCAGAATGTGTTTTGGGGTGTAATTTGTGGTATGCATATGCTGTGTGTGAGAAATAACCTGCTAATATGACAATTATTTGAAAAAAAAATAAAAGAAAAAAAATCTTGATTTTGCAAAGAATTGTGGGACAAAATGACAACTTCAAAAAACTCACAATGCCTCTTTCTAAATACCTTGGAATGTCTTCTTTCCAAAAAGGGGTCATTTGGGGGTATTTGTACTTTTCTGGCATGTTAGGGTCTCAAGAAATGAGATAGGCCGCCAATACATCAGATATGATCAATTTTCAGATATTGGCACCATAGATTGTGGACTCTATAACTTTCACAAAGACCAAATAATATACACCAATTTGTACTTATTTTTACCAAAGATATGTAGCAGTATAAATTTTTGACAAAATTTATGAAGAAAAATTATTGATTTGCTAAAATTTATAACAGAAACGAAGGAAAATTACTTTTTTTACAGAATTTTCAGTCTTTCTTCTCTTATAGCGCAAAAAATAAAAAACCCAACAGTGATTAAATATCACCAAAAGAAAGCTCTATTTATGTGAAAAAAAGGCCAAAAATTTCATATGGGTACAGTGTTGTATGACTGAGTAATTGTCATTCAAAATGTGAGAGCACCGAAAGCTGAAAATTGGTCTGGTTAAGGGGGTTTAAGTGCCCAGTGGTCAAGTGGTTAAAGAATAAGACATCGATAAAAATCAATCAGTACAGCAGTACATAGAATGATTATTGCACATGATTACAAGAAATTCAAAAAAGAACAGGTAAACCCCACTGGTAAATGGGGGATAAAGATGTAGGTCCAGACGTAATCCTCTACATGTTTTGTGACACAAGTCGCTTCTTCAGGAGGAATCGACCATAATCATCTATAAAGAGATACAGTCTCATAGTTACTATTGTCTCTTTGTTCTTTTTTACACTTTATAATACTTGATTGATAACAGCCAGTATTCTCTAAATCTAGTAGCCCATATTTGTACATAAGTTATTTTTTTCCTTGCTAACATCTTTCTATTTAGCTCTGGCAGATTTTTGGTCCCCTCCATGACCTCGTACTTGGCAAACTATAGGCTCCATGCCAACTACCAATCCACGCGTAGACTGTGGGGTCCCCGGCTTGATATATTTATGTATCCTTACAGCCCTCTGGGCCACAGATATTATCCATCCCCACTTCCCCTTTTCTTTTCTTTTCTTTTCTCTCCATCTCTATCTCTTCCTCCTTAAATAGTCTCTTTCTCCCCCTTCTCCAGTCCCAGGGGATCGCTCTCATACAAGTTATTCTAAAATTTTGCAATGACGCTTAATTGGATTTCTTTGAATGTCCAAGGCCTGAATTCGCCACAAAAGAGAGTAAAAGTATTTTGATACCTTTGAAAACTCCAGAATAATATAGCTTGTCTCCAGGAAACTCATCTATCTGTGACTTCAGTTCCTAAGTACATTGATGCCCATTTTCCTTCTCTGTACCAAGCCAATGCCCCTATGAAACACAGGGGGTCCATATAGCTTTTCAAAAATCAATTCCCTTTTGGTTCAAGAAACAAAATTTCAGACCGAATGGTAGGTACCTACTACTCCAGGGCCTGTTACAAGATACTGCAGTTACAATACTTGCATACTATGCCCCTAATGTAAATCTGGGTCCATTTCTCTCACTCGTGTTTGCTCTCTATTGGCTTCTACTGTAGGCTGGAGATTCTAACTTGGTCTTCAATCCCAAGTTAGATAAATACCAGCCTAACATTTTAGTTTCTTCCGGTGAAGAAATGTAGTCAGTTCTTGACAAGTCATGATTTTGTTGAACTCTGGAGGGAGCTTCACCCCCTAGTAAAAGACTTAACACAATATTCTCATCCACACAACTGTTATGTTAGAATAGACCATGTATTCGTACAAAGGAAACACCTCCCCTTAGTGCTGTCAATTTCCATTCTCATGGTACCTTGGATGGACCACGATCCAATTTTAGTCACTAGTCGCTCTCTGTTATGCAAGTCTACGTAGGATGGCCCATGTAGGATGTGGCCTCTACATGGTTTAAACAGTCACCTACACAAAGTTTTGGAACAAAGCCATAATGAGCTGGTCCTCTGCCTTAGGCCCCATGCACACGAGACACTATTATTTGCTGTTGAACGCGCGTTCAGAGGCAGTTGGAGGCTTTTTTCAACTGCCCCTGAACCCATTCAATGTTATCCTATGTGTCCATGCACACACTCTCGTCTTTTGGCGTTTACAAGCAGTTGCGTTTAACCTCGTTTTTCCAGAAGCAAAAAAATGGGTTCAGACACAAAAGTTTTCTACGTTTCAGACGCTAAACGCGGCTAAACGCGGTACCGGCGTTTTGCCGCGTTTGCGTTTATAAGCGTTTTTAAAGGTGACCTATTTTTTAACATTAGAAATCTCAAAAATGATGGCAAATGATAAAAAACTATTAAAAAATATAAAAGAAAACTGTAATTGATTGCATTGCATTGTGGACAATCCACAACTTGTGGCAGGTAACGTGGCAAGTGGACAATCAACAACACGTGGCAGGTGACGTGGCAGGTGACGTGGCAGGTGACGTGGCAAGTGGACAATCCACAACTTGTGGCAGGTGACGTGGCAGGTAACGTGGCCAGGTGATGTGGCACGTGATGTGGCAGGTAACGTGGCAAGTGGACAATCAACAACTTGTGTCGAGTGACATGGCCAGGCGACATGGCCAGGCGACGTGGCCAGTGGACAATCCACAACTTATGGCAGGTGACGTGGCCAGTGGACAATCCACAACTTGTGGCAGGTGACATGGCCAGGTGACGTGGCATGTGACGTGGCAGGTGACGTGGCAAGTGGACAATTCACAACTTGTGGCAAGTGACGTGGCCAGGTGACGTGACAGGTAACGTGGCCAGGTGACGTGGCAGGTAACGTGGCAAGTGGACAATCCACAACTTGTGGCAGGTGACGTGGCAGGTGACGTGGCAAGTGGACAATCCACAAATTGTGGCAGGTGACGTGGCCAGGTGATGTGGCAGGTGACGTGGCAAGTGGACAATCCACAACTTGTGGCAGGTGAGGTGGCAAGTGGACAATTCACAACTTGTGGCAAGTGACGTGGCCAGGTGACGTGGCAGGTCACGTGGCCAGGTGACGTGGAAGTTAACATGGCCAGGTGACGTGGCAAGTGGACAATCCATAACTTGTGGCAGGTGACGTGGCCAGGTGACGTGGCAGGTGACGTGGCAAGTGGACAATTCACAACTTGTGGCAAGTGACGTGGCCAGGTGACGTGGCAGGTAACGTGGCCAGGTGACGTGGCAAGTGGACAATCCACAACTTGTGGCAGGTGACATGGCCAGGTGACGTGGCAGGTAACGTGGCCAGGCGACGTGGCACGCGATGTGGCCAGGTGACGTGGCAAGTGGACAATCCACAACTTGTTGCAGGTGACGTGGCCAGGTGACGTGGCCAGGTGACGTGGCAGGTGACGTGGCAAGTGGACAATCCACAACTTGTGGCAGGTGACGTGGCCAGGTGACGTGGCAGGTAACATGGCCAGGTGACGTGGCCAGGTGACGTGGCCAGGTGACGTGGCAAGTGGACAATCCACAACTTGTGGCAGGTGACGTGGCTAGGTGACGTGGCAGGTGACGTGGCAGGTGACGTGGCAAGTGGACATTCCACAACTTGTGGCAGGTGATGTGGCAATTGATACGCTAAATATAAGTACACTGCCGCTCTCTCAGCTGCTGCTACTCACTCTGGTCTCACAAACTGGCTGAAATGGTTAAAATTTACTGTTTTTTGAGCTTAGGGAGGGTCTTATGATGAAACGCTTATAAACGCAAACGCTTATAAACGCGCGTTTTTAAACGCCGGTTTCAGCGTTTAAAAACGTGTGTTCAGCAGAGTTTGCACCTGCGTCTTGTGTGCATGGGGCCTTACAGACTTGGCAGAATGGACCCTCCAGTGGGTGCATCAAAAATTGTAAGTTAAGGCAAACAAACTCAATACAATGCTAGCAAACAGGCTGAAAACGTTTGCCCACAAACACTCACTGATCACCAGGCAACACTGCAATAGGGGGAAAAAATATTGCGCTAGTACCCTAAAAGTAGCGGAGCAGCCAGCACAACAATAGACAAATTTGCGTTGTGAAATGAAAAAATAAGTGCAGTGCTAATAAATTGAAAAATACCTGTAAGGCTTACAAGGTGCTTAAATTTTTTATTTATAAACAAGTGCACCTGAACGGTCACAGTAACCAAATAAAATCATTAATTAATTTGCATGAATAGTGAATAAATGAAAATAAAAAAAGATAATGAAACAGTTGTATGTAACACTATTGGATTGGAAATAAATAAACATGTAAGACAAAATAGTGAATAAACCAAACGATTGAAAGTGCCTCGTGCAGTCACAGTGTCTTGAAAATAACTAAAAATTATCCACCAGAGTATTCCACATGATATACATGAATATAAACAAATGATCTGGGGAAAAAAATCACTTATACTAGCAACCAAATTCAAGTGCTAGAAGAATTTAAAAATCACCAGCACAGACGCCAGCTTTGTACAGGCAGATGTTCTTGATATTACTAGCTTCTTAGAACATCTCACTCTCTGTAAATTATCTGAGGCCCACAGGATTGTGACATTGCAATTTCTGAGATTTTGCAATGCATTAAAGAGCTAAAACTTGGCAAGCATTCAGACCCTGAGGGCTACATGACACCTTATTATAAACAAATTGCTGATGTCATATCTTCCTATTTAGCAGCCCTGTATAACTCAGTCAAGAAGGGAGGAACAGTAAATTGCCACCCTCCCTTCTGACAGCTAATACTGCAATGATCCCTAAATCAGACAAGAACCTTCATTCTGGGACCAACTATAGATTGATGTCCTTCATTAATGTAGTACCCTCTAGTGTTCTACTAGTACGAGTGTAATAAAATATATATCATTCCTGACTCAAATTTAACCTAGTGAGTCTGTAATTGGGTCAAAGATATTAGAGTTTGGGGCAGCATGACTCATGCAGACAAGACTCTGGTGCCTCCCCCTGGGTCTGTAAGCTTGGAGAAACCTCCAGAGGCTACTGGGCGGAGGCCAGGAGGATTGTTCTGCATATTTAACCACTTGCTGACTGGCTCACGCCAATATACGTCAGTAGAATGGCTCTCCTGTGCAAACTGATGTACCTCTACGTCAGTCCATAAAAGCAGGATAGCGGGCGTTGTCCGCCGAGGCCCACGATTGCGGCGAGGAGAGGCAGAATAGGGAACTGCCTATATAAACAAGGCTTTTTCCCATTCTGCCTAGTGACATGACAGGGATCTACTGCTCCCTGTCATCCGGAGCAGTAATCTCTGTCATGTTTCAGTAAGCTCATCCCCCCTACAGTTAGAACACGCTGAGGGAACACACTTAACCCCTTGATCGTGTTAACCCCTTCCCTGCCTGTCTAATTTTTACATTGTTTAGTGCATTTTTATAGCACTGATCAATGTAATAATGTCACTGGTCCCCAAAAAGTGTAATTTGGGGTCAGATTTGTCCTGCGCAATATCGCAGTCCCGCTAAAAATCGCATATCTCCACCATTACCAGTAAAAACAAAAAAAAACATAAAAGTCCCTAAATCGATCCTGTAGTTTGTAGACGTGATAACTTTTGCGCAAACCAATCAATATATACCTATTGCGTACATTTTACCACAAATATGTAAAAGAATATATATCGGCCTAAACTGATAAATAAATTCATTTTGTTTCATTTATTTTTTTCATATGTATTATAGCAGTAAGTATTAAAAAAAAATTTTTTTCAAAATTGTCGCTCTATTTTTGTTTATAGCACAAAAAATAAAAAACACAGAGGTGATCAAATACCACCAAAAAAAGGTCTATTTGTGAGAAAAAAGGACGTCAATTTTGTTTGGGTACAGCGTCACACGACCGGGTAATTGTCAGTTAAAGCGACGCAATGCTGTATCGCAAAAAATGCTCTGGTCATTAAGGGGGTAAAACCTTCCGGGGCTGAAATGGTTAAGGACACTTAGCCAATCCCTAGGCGGTGGGCCTGGCAGGGGACTAAGTTAGCTCTTAACTAGAAATAAATCATGCTGGGAAGGAAAAAAACGATGTGCTTAAATCTTTCCTACGTTGTCGTGGGAGAGCTCCAGAGAGTCAGTCAGGTAGACTGGTGAAGAGAAGCAGCCAGGTGGGCTGATGAAGAAGCAGTTAAGTGGGCTGGTAAAGAAGCAGTCAGATAGGCCATCATTTCCTACAGAAGGTAGAGCTGGGATCAGTGTCTACAAGGGAGCTGGAGGTACATTAGGAGGCAGTCCACAACCAATTTTGTGCTACTTCAACAAGGGTCTAAGAGTTCCTAGCCTGTAAGGGGCTTTTGCATCTTTTAAGAGACTGCCAATACTGAGGAGTGAAAAATCGGAGTTGAATCTATATATAGGGAGGAAGATGTCCCTATGTTTGTTGCTACCAAGTTGGGCATCCCATAATTCCCTTACCTATCAAAGTTATTACCCCTAATAAAAATCAACTGGGAGAAGTCACAAATTCTCCCACTTGATCTTGCTTCCCAGACTGAGCTACAGACACAATTGCCCCTACAATGAGTTAATAGTATCAAATACCTAAGAGTGAGCGTGACTAGGTCGCCAATCGACTATGTATCTCTCAATGTGGAACCACTGTTCGCCCTGATTAAGTCTAAAACACAAATATGGGCATGTCTCCCTCTTGGGGTACTAGGCCATATCAACCTCATAAAAATGATACTCCTCCCTAAAATTCTATATATATTGAGGCACACTCCTGTATATCTACCGCTGAAATATTTCAAAACCATAGATACAATTCTCAAACCCTTAAATAAAAACAGACAGAAAATTAGCATGGCGACTACTTAAAAACCCCACTGATTTGGTCGGTACGGCCCTATCAGACTTCAGTCTATACTACTTAGCATCCCAACTATCCCAATTGTTTCATATAGATAAGACTGACAGGAAAAGATTCACTTTACTTCTATGCCCTGCCTGGGCCCAACTGACCACAGACCCCATCTGCGCCATAGCAGCAGGCATTGAAGATAATACAAAAAAATAGAAACATAACTCCCTTCTAAACCATTATAGAAAAATATAGAGACTGGCCTCTGTCAAACTAGACATACCCACACATAACGACTACTCTCCCATCTGGCATAATAGAACACTTCAGGAGTTCTTGACTGTGCCAAACTCGGAGGCTTGGTGTAGACGTGGAATTTTCTACCTCTCGCACTTACTCACTGCTGGCACATTGAAAATTATTGATGCATTAAAACTTGAATTCATCCTCCCAAATCGCAAGTTTTTCTGATTTCTACAAGTCCGCCATGCTATTCATTCCCAATTCCCAGAATCGATACCTAATCCCACCTACAATCCTATAATGGATGTAGTCAAAAGTGAAGACCCCCAGAAATTAATATCGATATTCTATAGCATGTTACATATTCACTCGTCAACGAAAATAGCCTATAATATAAAAACACGATGGGAGGGAGGCCTAGGAAACATAAAGGACGAAGACTGCAGTAAAGCACTGGACACATGCAAAGCTGTCTCACCTAAACTATCTGACAGATTGACCCAAATATACATTCTACATCGTACATATCTCACACCTGTAAGGATGGCCAAAATAATCAGGGACAACCCTCCACATGTCTATTATGTAATTCTACCACCTTCTGTGGTCCTGCCCTTATATGCAGGGATTCTGGAAACAGGTGGTGGATTTTCTTCATGACAACATGGGGTCACCGCTGACTCTAGACCCCAAGCTGTGCTTATTGGGTATTTATCCAGATGCTGATACCGACAAATATACCAATATTTTCATGTATGAGACTTTATTTTCTGCCCAAAAAACAATTGCTAAACTTTGGATGAGGCAGGCTCCCCCCAGACTTTCTGACTGGAAGACTGATGTAAACATCACATTTCCCTATAAAAAATTAATCTACATTAATAGAATATGACCGGCAAAATATTACAAAGTTTGGGACCGCTGGCTTAATGCATCTGACACATGTGTATAGCACCGCAGAACACGTCTCTCTCTCCCATGTGCCGCCCAGCTGTGCCCGGGTCCTATATGCCATCTTTTTTCAAGTATATATAATTGCAAAGTGTATGTTGATGCTCCAAAAACAAAAGCGTTACTACACAACAGTCTCTGTAATTGATCAGGACCTGTATGCATTACGCATACATGTCATGAGTGGAATGATCATACTGAACAAAGAAAATGTTTGTGCATTGTAAATTGTACACTTTGCGGGAAATAAAAACGTTTAATTGTAAAAAAAAAAAAAAAAACACATAAACAAATGCAAAAGAGAATCAAATGCAGGGGATCCTGTTCACAATTTAAACAAATTCATAAATGAAAATCAATGTGAAGACCAAAAAATATATATAAAGTCCCAAACACTGTGCTCTTAAAAAAAAAAAAAAAGGGACAAAATCTTCTTAGAACAATGTGTTCCACCATGTGTAGGTGAAGTCCTCACTCACAAGATTCCTACAGCTGACAAAGCAGCCAGCAGGCATTAGATGTAAAATCCTATGCATGGGATAGCTGAAGCCACTCTTCTTATAGATGTCACTGCCCGTTCTCTTTGACCAAGAACCACTAGCCCAGAGAGAATGCTCATAGTGTAGTACATTTTTTATTAAATGTTAAAATGTAAAGTATAAACACTATGCACTTACATTTACAGATGCCAAGAAAGGCACCAACTTAAACAGCTCACTCAGAGAGATCTGTTCCTCACACCACCCCTCATAACCACAGAGCCAGCATGCATTCACAAAACCGGAAGTGATTTCAGCGGTTTGGCTTTTGGCCAGTGAACCATAATTGGACAGTAATACTTTTTGGTACCTTAAGGATACATTCACACCTATTCGATGCAAGAAGCCCATTGAGGATTCCTGCGCTTAACTGCGGGTAGGCAGACTCATTAAAAGTAATAGGAGGCTGCTGTTTTCTGCAGATAATCGTGCCTACTCACATGTAATTACTCATACAAGTGATTGGCATGTGATCGGCCATTGACACAGACTGCCAGGGCTGATCACTTGCATGTGATCGCTGCATGAAAGATTACATGCCATCGGGCACAAGAAGCTTTGGGACACAGAAACCTTCTATTGCCTTCAATGGGGCTGCCTACTAGGGATGAGCTTCGTGTTCGACTCGAACATACGTTCGACTCGAACATCGGCTGTTCGATCGTTCGACGAAGATCGAACGATTTGGGCCGTTCGCGCCAAATTCGAGTGACGCGAACGGCCCACAATGCACTACGCCATCGCAGTGTCATCCAGGCGCTGTGATTGGCCAAGCATGCACTGTGACCCCGCATGCTTGGCCAATCACAGCGCCGGCAGCGAGGAGAGCAATGATTGGCCACAGGCAGGATGCCTGTGGCCAATTATTGCTGAGGGGGTTTAGTACACGCCCCACACTATAAAAGGCCGCCAGCGCGGCGGCCTTGTGTAGTGTGTTCCGGAGCAGGGAAAGAGAAGCATAGGCAGGGACAGTGTCATTTTTTTCCTTTACTAATCCTGGATTCCTTGTGTTTAGGGACAGAGAAGGATAGGTAGGGAGAGTGCCAGTGTGTCATTCTGTGCTAAACCTTGTTTGTAGGGACAGAGAAGGACAGTGAGGGAAAGTGTCAGTGTGCTATTCTGTGCTAAATCTTGTTTGTAGGGACAGAGAAGGACAGTGAGGGAAAGTGTCAGTGTGCTATTCTGTGCTAATCCTTGTTTGTAGGGACAGAGAAGGACAGTGAGGGAAACTGTCAGTGTGCTATTCTGTTCTAAACCAATCTTGCTGAACCGTATTTGAAATCCTTGAGTTTAGGGACAGAGAAGGACACTCGTGGAAACTATCAGTGTGCTATTCTGTGCTAAATCTTGTTTGTAGGGACAGAGAAGGACAGTGAGGGAAACTGTCAGTGTGCTATTCTGTTCTAAACCAATCTTGCTGAACCATATTTGAAATCCTTGAGTTTAGGGACAGAGAAGGACACTCGTGGAAACTATCAGTGTGCTATTCTGTGCTAAATCTTGTTTGTAGGGACAGAGAAGGACAGTGAGGGAAAGTGTCAGTGTGCTATTCTGTCCTAAACCAATCTTGCTGAACCATATTTGAAATCCTTGAGTTTAGGGACAGAGAAGGACACTCGGGGAAACTATCAGTGTGCTATTCTGTGCTAAATCTTGTTTGTAGGGACAGAGAAGGACAGTGAGGGAAAGTGTCAGTGTGCTATTCTGTCCTAAACCAATCTTGCTGAACAATATTTGAAATCCTTGAGTTTAGGGACAGAGAAGGACACTCGTGGAAACTATCAGTGTGCTATTCTGTGCTAATCCTTGTTTGTAGGGACAGAGAAGGACAGTGAGGGAAACTGTCAGTGTGCTATTCTGTTCTAAACCAATCTTGCTGAACCATATTTGAAATCCTTGAGTTTAGGGACAGAGAAGGGCACTCGTGGAAACTATCAGTGTGCTATTCTGTGCTAAATCTTGTTTGTAGGGACAGAGAAGGACAGTGAGGGAAAGTGTCAGTGTGCTATTCTGTCCTAAACCAATCTTGCTGAACCATATTTGAAATCCTTGAGTTTAGGGACAGAGAAGGACACTCGTGGAAACTATCAGTGTGCTATTCTGTGCTAAATCTTGTTTGTAGGGACAGAAAAGGACAGTGAGGGAAAGTGTCAGTGTGCTATTCTGTTCTAAACCAATCTTGCTGAACCATATTTGAAATCCTTGAGTTTAGGGACAGAGAAGGACACTCGTGGAAACTATCAGTGTGCTATTCTGTGCTAAATCTTGTTTGTAGGGACAGAGAAGGACACTCAGGGAAACTGTCAGTGTGCTATTCTGTGCTAAATCTTGTTTGTAGGGACAGAAAAGGACAGTGAGGGAAAGTGTCAGTGTGCTATTCTGTCCTAAACCAATCTTGCTGAACCATATTTGAAATCCTTGAGTTTAGGGACAGAGAAGGACACTCGTGGAAACTATCAGTGTGCTATTCTGTGCTAAATCTTGTTTGTAGGGACAGAGAAGGACACTCGGGGAAACTGTCAGTGTGCTAATCTGTGCTAAATCTTGTTTGTAGGGACAGAAAAGGACAGTGAGGGAAAGTGTCAATGTGCTATTCTGTCCTAAACCAATCTTGCTGAACCATATTTGAAATCCTTGAGTTTAGGGACAGAGAAGGACACTCGTGGAAACTATCAGTGTGCTATTCTGTGCTAAATCTTGTTTGTAGGGACAGAGAAGGACAGTGAGGGAAACTATCAGTGTGCTATTCTGTGCTAAACCAATCTTGCTGAACCATATTGCAAATCCTTGTGTTTAGGGACAGAGAAGGATAGGCAGGGGACAGTGTCAGTGTCTTTGTTGCTAAGCCTCCTGCACAGTATACACCTGAAGGTAGCCCTTATTGCTGTTTTTCCCATCTCCCTGCAGGCCATCCATTAAAATGTCTGGAAGGCAAACAAGGAGAGGCAGACAGTCAGGAGGCAAAAAAAGAGGGCAAGCAGGCTCTGTGTCTGGGGGCAACAGTGCTGGTCGTGGACGCGGTGCATTGTCATCAGCACATGGCCATGGGACACGCTTGTCCTTCTTTTCGGCAGCTGGACATGTTGAGCCACATCATGCCGAAGACTTGGTAGAGTGGATGACCAAGCCCACCTCATCCTCCTCATCCTCTCTCACCCAGGCTCAGGGTACTGGCAAAGCAGCTGCCAAAGTGTCCTCTTCTCTGGTATCAATGTCATCATTAGTCACTCCTTCCCTAGACCCACCATGTCCTCCTCCTGAGGAGTCCCCCGAACTGTTTGAGCACAGTGTTGGGTACATGCTCCAGGAGGATGCCCAGCGTTTCGAAGGATCTGATGATGATACCCAGCTAGAGGAAGGCAGTAGCGTGAGAGCTGAGAGAGGGGATGCAGCATACTGCCAGATTGGCTCCAGTGATGAGGAGGGAGGGGATGATGAGGTCCCTGACTCCACGTGGGTGCCTAATAGGAGAGAGGAGGAGGAGGAGGATGAGGAGGAGGCACATCTCCAACGAGGCAGGATGCCCTTGGGTGGCCAGCGTATGGGCAGCACACCAACGGAATCACACCGCAGAGCTCCGCCTGTGCAGGGCGCTGCCTCTGCCCGTCATTCAAAAAGTTCTTTGGTGTGGGCCTTTTTTGAGGCGAGTGCATCAGATCGCACAGCTGCTGTTTGCAACATATGTCTCAAGCGTATATCGCGTGGCCAAAACATAAGCCGCTTGGGCACCACATGCTTGATCAGACATATGTTGACCTGCCATGCAGCTCGTTGGCAAGCCTACCTTAAAGACCCACACCAAAGAACAAAGCGGACCTCTCCTTGCACCGCATCAGCTGGGATCTCCAACCCCAGTATACCTTCAGTCCTCTCTGAAACCTGCACTGAGAGGAATGAAGGTGTAGAATTAGGTGTGTCACAGCCAAGTACTTTCGGCCACTCTGCTAGCAGTACACCGACGTCCGATTCTAGCAGGCAAATTTCCCTGCCCCAGCTGCTGGACCGTCGAAAGAAGTTCACTCCCAGCCATCCACATGCCCAGCAGTTGAATGCTAGCTTGGCTAAATTGCTAGCGCTTCAACTGCTGCCTTTTCAGTTGGTAGACTCGGCCCCCTTCCGTGAGTTTTTGCAATGTGCGGTTCCTCAGTGGCAGGTTCCCAAACGCCACTTTTTCTCACGGAAGGCGATTCCGGCTCTCTACAGGCATGTGGAAGGCAATGTCTTGGCCTCACTGGACAGGGTGGTCAGCGGTAAGGTGCATATTACCGCTGACTCATGGTCCAGCAGGCATGGACAGGGACGTTACCTTTCTTTCACGGCCCATTGGGTCACTCTTTTGGCAGCTGGGAAGGATGCAGGACAAGGTGCAGTAGTGTTGGAGGTTGTTCCGCCGCCACGCCTCCAAAATGCTACTACTGGTTGTGACACACCTCTCTCCTCCACCCCCTCCTCTTCTTCTTCCTCCATGGCCTCTTCCTGTGGTTTGTCCTCGGAACCAGCGGTGCTCCGTAGGCGTTCAAGGGGCTACGCAAGTACGCAGGCAAAAAGATGCCATGCCGTGCTTGCGCTGGTGTGTTTGGGGGACAGGAGCCACACTGGGGCAGAGGTCCTGTCTGCTCTGCAGGGGCAGGCCGAGAGGTGGTTGACGCCACGCCAGCTTAAGCCAGGAATGGTGGTTTGCGATAATGGCACCAACCTCCTCTCCGCCCTCCGACAGGGACAACTGACCCATGTGCCCTGTATGGCTCACGTCCTTAACCTGGTGGTGCAGCGGTTCTTGGGCAGGTACCCGGGCTTACAGGATGTCCTGAGGCAGGCCAGGAAAGTCTGTGTGCATTTCCGCAGATCTTATAATGCAAGTGCTCGCCTGGCTGAGCTGCAAAAGGAGTTGAACCTGCCCAAGAACCGCCTTATATGTGACATGCCCACCAGGTGGAACTCAACGTTGGCCATGCTGCAGCGGCTGCACACGCAGCAGAGGGCCATCAATGAGTACCTGTGCGACTACGGCACCAGGACAGGGTCAGGGGAGCTCGGGTTTTTTTCACCACGCCAGTGGGGCATGATCAGGGATGCATGCACTGTCCTGGCACCATTTGAGGAGGCCACGAGGATGGTGAGCAGTGACAGTGCATGCATCAGTGACACTGTACCTCTTGTCCACCTGTTGGAGCACACGCTGCGTGGAATAATGGACAGGGCACTTGAGGCAGAACAGAGGCAGGAAGAGGAGGACTTCCTTGCCTCTCAAGGCCCCCTTTACCCAGACAGTGTTCCTTCTGTCCCACCCATCGCACAGGAAGAGGAGGAGGAGGAGGAGGAGGAGGATTGTGTCAGCATGGAGGTGGAGGCTGGCACTCAGCATCATCAGCAGCAGTCTTTTAGGGATGATTTACAGTCCCAAGAAACCAGTGGACTTGTACGTGGCTGGAAGGAGGTAGCTGCAGATCATGTCGTCCTTAGTGACCCAGAGGACTCCGGACTGAATGCCTTAGCTAACCTACGCTGCATGGCCTCCCTGATCCTTCAAAGTCTGCAGAAGGATCCTCGTATTCTTCGGATCAAGGAGAGGGACCATTACTGGCTGGCCACGCTCCTTGATCCACGGTACAAGGGTAAGGTTGCGGACCTTATGTTACCGTCGCAGAGGGAGCAGAGGATGAGACAACTCCGGGAGGCCTTGCAGAAAGGTCTGTGCAACGCGTTCCCAGAGACTGGGAGGTTACAAACTCCTGGTCCTGGACAACGAGTTGCTGAGGCTTCGGGCAGTCAAAGAAGGAGCGGTGGGGAAGGTGGCCGTCTGACCGATGCGTTCAGACAATTCTTTAGTCCGCAGCCCCAAAGTATGATCGGTTCCAGCAACCATTGCCAGCGTCTGATATACATGGTGCAGGAATACCTAGGGGCAAGATTAGACTTGGACACCTTCCCCACCGAAAATCCTCTGGCTTACTGGGTCTTGAGGATGGATCACTGGCCAGAGCTTGCACAGTATGCAATTGAGCTACTGGCCTGTCCTGCATCCAGCGTTCTTTCAGAACGCACATTCAGTGCTGCTGGAGGATTTGTCACGGATCACAGGGTGCGCCTGTCCACTGACTCAGTTGATCGACTGACTTTCATCAAGATGAACCAGTCTTGGATCACCACCAGCTACCACACACCTGATGCTGATATAACAGACTAATTGATTTTAAAATGTCACATCCCTTCAAGACTGATGCTGATGCTGAGTGCCTGTGCTGTTATGTTGACTGGCTATCCTCCTCCTCCTCCTCAATGATACGATTAATGATGATAGCTTGGAAGATCATTTTGGTTTATGGGTGACGCCACCAGTGGCTAAGGCCCAATTTTTCAGCCCCTGTTTAACAGGGGCGTGTAATTACAATTTTTGATGCAATACTTTGCAACAGGCCTCATTGCTGTACTCCAAGTACAGTATCTGTGAGGGGTTGCAGTGTTGTGCCACCAGTGCCTAAGGCCCAATTTTTCAGCCCCTGTTCAACAGGGGCATGCAATTATAATTATTGATCTAATAATTCACAGCAGGGCCCATTGCTGCGCCCACCAAGAGTAACTGTCAGGCCTTACAGTGTTGTGGCACCAGCACCACCATCACCACCACCACCACCACCAAAGGCCCAATTTTTCAGCCCCTGTTCAACAGGGGCATGCAATTATAATTATTGATCTAATAATTCACAGCAGGGCCCATTGCTGCGCCCACCAAGAGTAACTGTCAGGCCTTACAGTGTTGTGTCAACACCACCACCACCACCACCAAAGGCCCAATTTTTCAGCCCCTGTTCAACAGGGGCATGCAATTATAATTATTGATCTAATAATTCACAGCAGGGCCCATTGCTGCGCCCACCAAGAGTAACTGTCAGGCCTTACAGTGTTGTGGCACCAGCACCACCATCAAAGGCCCAATTTTTACTACCACTGTTCAACAATTATATGTTATTACAATTCCTGATATAATAGTTGACAGCAGGGCGTTCCAGCACCCACCAAGAGTAACTGTGAGTGCTTACAGTGTTGTGCCAACACCAACACCTAAGGGGCCAATTTCTGCAGAGTATATACGGCAGGTCCCTACTTTCAAACATCCAACTTACAAACGACTACTACTTGCAAACGGAAGAAGACAACAGGAAGTGAGAGGAAATCTACCCCTTGGAAGGAAAATTCTCTCCTGTAAGAATTAATATGGGAGAAAGGTGTCTCCTCTCTACTGATGCTTTATCACCAATCCTTGTTTCAATAAAAACACCACATTTCAAAAACAGTTGTCATTGGGACGCAAAGTGAGGTGAAATGTTCTGAACAGGGGCACAGACAGCAAAAAAAATGTTACAGGGGTGATAACCCTTCCCTATGTTTTCCAAAAAGCTTAAAAATAGGTATTTGGCCTGGAGCTACACTTAAACAATGTAGCTGTTCAAAATTACAAACAGATTCTACATAAGAACAAACCTACAGTCCCTGTCTTGTATGCACCGCCTGTATACGGCTGTTCAGAGTATATAGGGCCTTTTTTATTTTGTGTGCGGGGTTCCCCTTAATATCCATACAAGACCCAAAGGGGCTGGTAATGGGCTGGGGTAGGGGGGGGGTTGATGGGGTAGCTATGCCATTTTTCTTAAAGATTTTCATCCATATTACCGGGACCAGACATTACATTAAAGCCGCAAGCAGTTTTAAATCGCTTTTTTTTCCTTTAGAAATGTTATTTTGTGCAGGGACAGTTCTAAACACGGGAAACACGTGGCACTTCACAGGCATACTTTAGACACCTCCCAGGTACAATATTTAAAGGAATATTTGACTTTTTTTTTTTCACTTTATGCACCATTAAAATGACTGCTCCCGGAAAACGTCCGTTTTTAAAACTTCTTTTTGCATTGATACATGTCCCCTGGTGCAGAACCCGGGTTCCCAAACTCTGTTTAGGACAATAACATGGATAATAGTCGTTATAATTAGCACTTTAGAATCCGAACGTTCGCATCCATTGTATTTAATAGGGTTCTAATGTTCGTGCAAACTTTCGGTCCGTTCGCGGGTTCTGGTGCGAACCAAACCCGGGGGTGTTCGGCTCATCACTACTGCCTACTCAAAGCTAATCGTGGGAAGCCCCGGTGGGTCGCAAGCAGGGTGCAATCAAAGGTGTGAATGCACACAAAAGGAAAAATCCACTTTTGTAGAAAAAAAAATCTGTAGCATAAAGCCATTTTTGCAAATAATGTTATTAAAAGTACCTTTCAATTTTAATCTGAAGATGCTGTAATTTTCAAAAAACATTTTTTTTTAAATGTAATGTAATATGACAACCTGGAAGTATTCTGTACAACACTGGTATACAGATCCCCCCCCAGAAGTGTCATTACCTGCTGATTTTCTCAGATGGGTGTGCTAAGATAACATTATGATAAAAAATGATGGGCATCTCCTGCTGTATAAATAAACATTTTGGTTAACTACTTCTAAAGGGATGCAGACACTGCAACTTTCCCCATTGAAACACTGAAAGTGCACCAGGTGGTTATAATGAATATAGACCCTGCCATTCAGGAATCAGTCTGGAAAGGACAAATGTTAGGACTCTACAAAGGTTGTTAAACTTCTTGCAATGTACATTGATGATTATCCAAATGGGATGTTTACATTTTAGGCCTCATGTACACTGGATGTTATTTCTGCTGCTCCTAGGGGCATCTGGTCTTTTTATCCCCTGCCTATAAACACCACTGCATGTTAGCCTATGTATCCATGGACACATGGAGGCAATTTACCACACACACTAATTTCGGTAGCATAATTATTAATGTGGAATGTATGTTCCTTGCTAAAGAACATTATTCTTTGTTATGGGTAAAGTAATTTTTTAAAGGAAGCCGACATCAGTTTGTATTTCAGCCTTCTAAGGCCTCGTACACACGACCGAGTTTCTCGTCGTAAAAAACACGTTGTTTTTTTCGACGAGATTCTTGTTAAGCTTGTCGATTTTCTCGTCAAGCTTTCTATGCATACACACTGTCATTTCCCAATTTCCTCGTTGTTCTCCGCGCTCACGTCCAGCACGTACGACGGCACTATAAAGGGGAAGATCTTTTTTCTTGGCGCCACCCCTTGGGCTGCTTTTGCTGATCTCGTGTTACCGCGTGTGAAGTAAAAGTTTGGGAAGAGACGATTCGCGCTTTTCAGTCTTCGTACTTTTCAGATCGTTTTCTGCAGTTCAGTTTGTGCTTGTGGGTTCGTATCTTGACTTTCAGGGCGTCTAGGCAGGTCGTATCTGTTTTACAGTGCGTTCTTGCCTGTTCGTTTCTGTTTTTCAGTTCGTTATTCATAGGCCTTGCTGTTCTAAAGTGCGTTCTGTTCTGTACTTTCTGATTAGACGACCGTTTCCTAGCCATGTCGCCTGGACGTTCTCGTCGTCGAGTTCGTGCTGTGCGTGCGCTTGGTGTTGGTCTGCTTGTTTTGGACCAAGACCAGTCCATGAATGGTGTGAGGAGGAGTTCATGGACCAAGAATTGGTTGCTCCAGCGGGACCAATTCTGCCACATGCCTCTGCTGCGGGAGATCGTCGAGAATAATCCTGAGGACTACAGGAATTTTCTGCGGATGTCTGACCCCGTTTTTCAGGAACTGTTGGCTTTGGTGTCCCCCTATATTACCAGGAAGGACACCGTTATGCGGGAAGCCATCAGTGCTGAGCAGAGGCTCATCGCCACGTTACGTTATCTGGCGACAGGGAGAAGTCTTCAGGACTTGAAGTTCACCACAGGCATCTCCCCCCAGGCTCTGGGCCTCATAATCCCAGACACCTGTTCTGCCATTATACAAGTCCTGCAGGAGGACTATATTAGGGTAAGTTTTCTCCCTTAACATCACATTTTATGTATTACATGTATGCTAATGTATTGTATTTCTTTCATCCTTCCCTAATTACCATGATTGTAATATGCTGAGAATGTCCCCTTTGTCCCCATGCATGTTGGAAGCTTTAGATTGCCCCTTTTTTCTCCTCCATAAATATTTCCCTTCACTACCTTTTCCAGCAGGGGCGCCTGTTGCTCCAAATGTTTGGGGGTTCAAACCCCAATTTAGGAAATAAACTTCCTCCTTTTTTGCTCTGGTGCCTATTAAATGCCCCCAGTTGTCCCCTCCAATGCAGCCATTTTTTTCCCTCAAATGCAGCCATTTAGTCCCCTCTAATGCAGCCAGTTTCCCCCCAGCCCTGCACTTACCTTCTTGTGGTCAGCGCCATCCTTCTTCTGTCCTTGATGTCTTCTCCTTCCCTTCATGTTGCATCAGCCAATCATGTTACCATTAAACAGACTTGGTGAACATGATTGGCAGAGCAGCCTGTCAGTGTTTACCCAAGGAATGCCCCCCCCCCCCTGCGTCCCCGATTTTACTTTTAGGAAGCCAATTACATCCCTCAGGTTGTAATGTGCAAGACTATTTTACTACCTGTTTCTGCTATGCAATTTTAACCCCCTAAATGCCGCAATGATTCATATGTCGGTCGCTTTACAAGAGGCCATCCACCTGAATAGTGTGCGGCATAGACAATACATAGGTTCATGCAACGCATGAACCTATGTATTGTTCTGAGTGATGGGCATAGGAGAGAGGGGGCAGTGCTCCAGCGCCCACTCTGGACGCACCGCCACTGCAATGCTATCCTGTGGCCAAACACATCTCCCCCCCCCCCAAAATAATGTAGTAATGGCCCATCAGAGGGGGTGATGAATATGATAAATGAGCCTTCCATTATACTTTTTTTAAACACCTTAATAAACGTATAAGTTGATTGATGTTGGCCTCTAATTTTTTAGGATAGAATTTCCTTGTAATGTATGACTTTGTTTTTCTAATATTATTTCATCTTGTTTCACTCCACAGCTTCCTTCCACGCCACAGGAATGGCAGACTGTGGCATCGGAGTTTGCCACGCGGTGGGACTTCCCCAACTGCGGTGGTGCCATAGACGGGAAGCACGTCCGCATCGTGCCGCCACCCCATTCTGGGTCCTACTACTACAACTACAAGGGGTTTCATAGCATTGTGCTGATGGCGGTGGTGTCAGCACGGTATGAATTCCTCTATGTTGATGTAGGGAAAAATGGCCGGATGTCCGATGGGGGATCCTTCATCCAGACGGAGTTTGCCCTCTGTCTCCAGAGTGACGACCTTGCATTGCCACCGGATGCAGGGAATATTGAAGGACTCCCCTTTGTTTTTTTGGCTGATGAAGCCTTCGGACTCGGACGGCATCTTATGAGGCCATTTCCACAGAGGAACCTGACCCCAGAGAAGAGGGTGTTCAATTACCGGCTGGCCAGGGGCCGAAGAGTCGTTGAAAATGCCTTTGGCATAATGGCCAGCCGGTTCCGCCTTTTTATGACTTCTATCCACTTGGCGGACTACAAAATAAACTATGTAGTGTTATGCTGCTGTGTGCTACACAATTTTCTTTGCCGCAAATCTAATTCATATATGGCCTCAGTTTTGCCAGAGGCTGGACTTTCCCCTGCAAATCCCCTGCCGGGCCTGGAATCTGCCCGTCTTGGCTTGCCCCCCCAAAATGCCCGTGAGGTTCGGGACAAATACATGGAGTATTTCACGGGTAGGGGGGCAATTCCTATGCCAGCCTATGTCTAAGTATCCCAATAAAAAGCTTGTTTAAACCTTTAATTATTTGTTCTTTCCTGTCTCCTAGTTTGTCTTTGTGCATTTGTAGTGGCAAGTGTATTTTACTTTAGTAAATAACAACCATTTCACTATGTAACCTTACAAAAGACCCAAATAAGCTTAGAGGCTATTATAAAAAGAAGCTACACGTTGTTTGTGGTCAAATATTTTACTCTGTGCACATTCTCTTCATTTTTTTTTTTTTTTTTTTAATTTTGGGTTGGCCTGGCCCCAACCCGGCAATTTCTTGCTTATGAAAATACAAAAATAACAGTTGCATTTCAAAAATTACAACATTGGATACCTCTGAGCAATCGGAGACATTCACTTACACAAACTATGTCTCTATGTGCCCATCCTAATATGGGGTCCTGCCACCCCTTGGCCAGCCAAAAATTGAATATGCACACATTTGGGATTTTTTTCATCTAGGAAGTTTACAATCCTGATCCCTATTGTCAACATGTGCTATCTGCCATCAGGGGTGATCAATGGACGTGTTTTGGGGGTGCATCCCCTTCCTCAGTTCACCGACTTTAGATACGAGGAAGGGGTTGCACCCACAAAAGATGTACATGGATATCCCCTGATGGCAGATAGCACATGTTGACACACTGTGTGCATATTCAATTTTTGGCTGGTTTTATAGTAAAAAAAAATCAAAAAATTACAAAAACAAACATGTAAAACAAATGTGTTTGGATGGCTTATTGAATTCTCCCCAAAACATCGAGAATGTCTTTAAATGTTTGTTCCATCACATGGATTCTTTGTTTAATAAGGTCCAGTTCTGTGCTACATTCCATCACTTGCTGGATGAGGCGGAGGGCACTGTCAGCAGAGAACCGTGTACTATCCTTCACAACATTTACATCCCCTAAAAACCAAAAAAAATATGTATTATAACTCTGCAGGCCTACCTCTCTTACCTGAAGCTGTGGTGACAGATACTGACCTGTTGTGGTGACCAGATCCACAACGTCATCCACCTCTCCTTCCTGCACTTCTCCTTCCTCCACCTCAACTTCCTGCACATCTTTCGGTTGTGGGTCTTTGGGAGTTTGGGGTTGCTTGGAAGTTGTGGGGTGCATGTGCTCCCTGGAGTGTCCTCCTCCCAGTCTTCTCTCCCCTATGAGAATAAAACAAAAGGTCTATTTATCACACTGTAAATCTCATTGTTAAAATAAAAACAGGCTAAATTGCTTGGAAGTGGGGTACAAGTGTGTGTTTGTGCGGAATTTAAAGAAGAATGCATTATTTATGACCCAAAATATGTTTAGTATTCACATTTGGATGTAATTTTTTTGACATGGAGGCACCACAAAAATTCTCTGATGCACCTGTGTGGGACACCCAAAAAAGGCGGGTCTGGTGGCCCACACTATAGTGCTCCAAAGTACAGATGTGGAAGCAGCTGCTGAGTGTCCTCTCCTTTACACTGATAAAAGTTTGCATTTCATTCTCTTTACAAACACATCATCTAGACTAAAAAATTATCAACAATATTTGAACAAAAATGGCAGATGTCTAATTACTTTTGTGGCTCTAAAATAAGCCAAAACCGCGGATAGTGGCCGAACGAAGTGTCGGTAACGTAACGAACGATTACTGTGCCCAACCAAGTTCAAAATATTACATTTTGGAAGGGAGTCCAATATGAGAAAAAAAAAACAGGTCAGTTTATAAAAAGATTAATAGCAGAAAAGTCTACATTTTACTTACTTTTAGCAAGCATTCTCTTTATGCTCCTCAACTGGTCTGGCTCCCTCAGTTTGAGGTCTGACCACCTCTTTCTGAGCTGCTCATTTGAGCGTTTCACCCCGAACTTCGCCTTCAGACTCTTCACAACTTTAGTGAGGATTTTGGCCTTCCTTCTATTTGGTTTGCTATACGGCCCATGCTTGGCATCATAATCAGCCTTGAGCAAGATGTCCACCATCTCCGCCATCTCCGCCAAAGACATATTCGATGCCTTGAATCTCCTCCTTGATCGTGACGTGTCCTCGGTCTCCGGGCTTGTCTCCTCGTTAGTTGCGGAATTATCAGACACCTGCTGTAACTCTGCCATATCTGTCTGCGCGCCGAAAGAGAAGGGGCGGGGAAAAGATGTTAGTTAGAACGTCATGGGCGGGCGACGTGTGCGGAGCGACGTGTTCGAATTTTGACGCATGCGTGGTGTGTATATAGCAAACACACATGCGACTATAGTACGTTCGGTGTGCGGAGAGAGGAGTTCAAGTGACGGATGTGCGAACGAAGGTATGTGATTTTTTGACTTGTAAAAATTGTTGTCCTATACTGTCTTGAGATTGTTGGAGGATATATATGGTGACTAGGATGTTAAGGAGGTTAGACTGTTTGCCTCACATTAGTTAAATATAATTTATTTAACTTGCAGATACAACATGAATGTCTTTATTAGCGACAAAGAGTCCCTGGCGGAATTTATTGACCGTGTAAGGGAGCTGCCGGCTCTGTGGGAGACGAAAAACCCCATCCATAAAAAAAGAGGGGTGAGAAAAGCAGCGCTGGAGAAGCTGCTCCCATTTGTGCATACCAAGGTGCCCACAGCCACAGCAAAACAAGTGGACACTAAAATTGGGAGCTTGAGAGGTACCTACAGGACTGAACGCTCTAAGGTGCTGGCTTCTCAGAGGTCAGGAGCAGCAGCAGATGATGTTTATGTCCCGATTTTGTGGTACTACAACAGGATGTCCTTCCTGGATGACCACATTGAGACAAGGCCATCACTCTCCACTCTTCCCCCCAGACTTCCCTGCAGCCAACCTGAGCCTTCTCTGGAGCAAGAGGAGGCAGCCATCCTGGATGATCCTGATTTGGCCATCTGGAGCCAGGTATAGTATTAACTGAAAATGTATTGGGTTAAAATTAATGTTTGACAAATATGTCAAGATGAGAAACATACATTATTTTGGATTCCACAAGTGAAATCAAGATCTGTAGACATTATTCTGCACTTAATTGTGTGCTAAATAGTCAATCTGATGTAGTGGTAAATTTAAAGCAAGGATTTATGCATTTACATTCTAATTGCTTCAATCAGGATTACAAAGTTTGATGCAAAGATTAAACCAACATATTAAACTATGTTCCTTTTTCATACACAGGATGAAATCAGCCAGGAGAAGGGTCTGGAAACTGTCAGGCAGGAGGAGGAAGGGCCCAGTGGCAGCCAGGAGGTGGCAGGGCCCAGTGCCAGCCAGGAGGTGGCAGGGCCCAGTGGCAGACAGGAGGTGGCAGGGCCCAGTGGCAGACAGGAGGTGGCAGGGCAAAGGAGAAGCACCAGATCCCAGGTGCCTCCCATCCGGCTTCACAAAAGAGGCAGGAGGGACAGGACCACCAGTGAGGCAGCAATGGCCCTTATTAAAGAGGCCCATGCCACCCTCAAGGAGCCCACATCCCCTGAAGAGGCCATTGCCGGCCTAGTGGAGGCTAAGTTCAAGGTGATGAGCATGGAGCAACGCCTCCTATGCGAGCCCCTGCTCATCACCTTGCTCAACAAGGGGGTGATGGAGAAAATTACACCCAATACCGCCATATGTGAGGTGGCCCAACTGACCCAACCTCAACCTCCACCTCCACCTTCTTCTTCTGCCCCACCCCCTTCTGCTACACCTCCACCTTCTTCTTCTGCCCCACCCCCTTCTGCTACACCTCCACCTTCTTCTTCTGCCCCACCCCCTTCTGCTACACCTCCACCTTCTGCCCCACCCCCTTCTGCTACACCTCCACCTTCTGCCCCACCCCCTTCTGCTACACCTCCACCTTCTTCTTCTGCCCCACCCCCTTCTGCTACACCTCCACCTTCTTCTTCTGCCCCACCCCCTTCTCCTACACCTCCACCTCCTCCTCCTGACAGGAGTACCCCTCCAGTGGGCCAGCCTCCAGCCAAACGAAGAAGGAAGGCTGCAGGGAAGGCTTCAGGAAAGGCTGCAGGGAAGGTTGCCAGGAAGAAGAGGAAGTGATGGCCTTGCTTCATTGTGGTCGGACAGAAGGCAGCCTGTTGTAGTACCACACACTTAGGACATATATATCACCTGCTGCTGTTCCTGACCTCTGGGAGGCCAGCATCAGATTGTGTTCAGAAATGTTGGCCTTCTCAAGCTCCCAATTTTAGTGTCCACACAGTTGCTGTGTGCTCTGGGGTCCCTGGGATGCACAAATGGCAGCAGCTTCTCCAGCGCTGCCTTCTCTTTATTTAATTTATAAACATGAATAAATGTGATTTTTGTTTAAGTTCATACTTGACTATGTGTATTTCTTTCTCGTACATCACGGGACACAGAGCGACATAGTCATTACTAATGGGTTATATAGATACCGTCAGGTGCTGGCACTGGCAACTTCCAAAACCGGAAGTACCCTCCCCTATATAAGCCCCTCCCATCCGGGAGCACCTCAGTTTTTTGCCAGTGTCTAAGGTGTTGGCCAAGAAGAAACGTGTTTTTCACTGAGCTTGCGTACAGGTTCTTTTGGGCCTCAGTAAGCTATTCCGGATCCGACCAAAAAAGCTTCATAGCTAAACGGTCGGTACCCGGGCCTTGCAGAGAAGAGCAAGGTTTTGCCTGTAATGCTTCTCTTAGGAGAGCTGGACCCCGGGATCCAGAGCTCTGGTCATACCCACAACCAAGATGTTTTCTGTGCAGGGTGCTATACAGGTCCAGGGGAGTGGAATCCTTGGGAACCCGGTCCCTGAAGGTTTGATTACAATGCCTGCCGTGATAGGTGAAGTTTGGGCTTCTGTGGACCAAACAGAGTCCTGCGGCGAGGAAAAGGTAAGTGGGGGCCCTCGGGAACTTGGTTCTATTGAGGGACCCCCAAGCCTATTTTGTCTTTCTGCCTGTTACCTAAGGTATTCCCGCTAATATTCTGTGTATGCCTGTTACTACTGAGAAAATGTAAAAATTTTAATAGTAGGCAAGAAAAAAAAAAAAAAATGTAAGACCGCGGTACCTGTGTTAGACACTAGAGGCCGCTATGGTTCTTTTTCTTGTAATGTGGATTTTTTTCTTCCAGAATCAAATCCAGGCAGTTGGTATGTTCTCTCCTGGGAAGCTGTCTCCTCTGCCCTGTTGCTGCGCTCATCCATCCCCGGGCCCTGCGGCAAAGGGACCCTGGCTCCCATCTAGCTCCTTGTTGTTTTCAAAAAAGGCGCCAAAGGCGCACGTGCCCGCGCGCGTGCTCGTGCACGCGCCTCTATTCATAGGGGCGATCTGGAAAAAGGGGCGGAGCGGGGTGGATGACGCTCAGGTGTGCGCCGCGGCGCTACTGCGCATGTGCGGGCGTCCAGCGTGTTTTAAAGCACATTATAGCTGGCTGTTGAAGTGCACAGACAGAGCTAGCAACAATATAAAGGCACACAGAGGTGGTTGATGCAGGCATCCCCTAGAAAGGCACTTTAGTAGACACCAACTGTGATATAGCAGCAATTGTGCTAGACTATTCTCAGTAAAAGAGGTGTATTACGGCTGGAATACCTCAGCTTTAGGCTTAGGAATATGCCGTCCAGAAGCTCCGGAACTGAATCTTCCAGGAAGCGAAGGGGGTCTCATCGGGCTCTGAGGATCTTGGGCATACTTCTGCTGCACCAGTCTCCCCTGAAGTTCAGAGGTAAGTGACCGTAGAGACCCCGCAGGGGTACTTGGTACTGTGGCTGTCCTCAGTTCACCTGCTCCTGTGTATGTAACAGAGGAGGTTTTTTCCTCAGCTCTGGGAGGATTAGAGAGAGATTGTCAACATTGATCGCTGCCTCCCTGTCAGGGAAAGCACGCCCGATCTCCGTCTCCTCCTTCAGAGTGCCTGTTAGCAGAGCAACAGTCCCATACAGGGATCGACCTGCCTGAAGGGGATCAGGATGAGGTTGATTCTGTTATAGAGGAATCAACAGTGGGGGAACCTTTTCTCAGCATCTCAAGCTGAAAGATTATGGGTTCAGTCTCTGACTAACATGGTCCGATCAGCATTTAAAAATGCACCTTGCGGAACCATCAACCACTACTGTATCCTCGTTGGGGTCGCTAGAAGCCCCCAGACTGTCTGTTCTTTTCCACTTCACCCTTTACTGAAAGGGCTTATTTACCAGGATTGGGAACGTCCTGAGAAAATATTTATTCCCCCAAGAGATTTCCGGTGGTCTATCCCATGGAGGATAAGTTCATCAAAAAAATGGAAGGTCCCTACAGTGGACGCAGCCATCTCTTGTATGCATAAATCACTCACATGTCCAGTGGATAATGTCCAAATGTTCAAGAACCCAATAGATAAAAGATTGGAGTCCTTATGAAAATCTGCTTCTTTCTACAGCAAGCTTGGTGACACAACCAGCAGTAGCAGCTATTGGGGTCTGCTAAGCAGTGAAGGATCAGTTGAAACAGGTCTTGAGGGACTTGACAGATCAGCAGGCTTTGCCCTAGCTGATCTACCTAGAGCCTTAGGCTTTGCGGTTGACGCCATAAAGGATTCAGTCCATCAGGCCTCCCGCCTTACGCTGTCTATAGTACATATGCGTAGGCTCCTATGGCTCAAAAACTGGTCTGCTGAAGCTCCCTGTAAAGAATGGCTGGTTAGCGTCCCATTTCATGGTGAACGCTTATTCAGGGAAAACCTGGACAAATATATCCAGAAAATTTCCAGCGGTAAAAATACGCTCTTGCCGGTTAAAAACAGAGTTAGAGGTCCCTCTTTAAGAGGCCTGCTTCTCCAGTCCCTGGGGCATCGGCTGTGTAACAGTTCCGACGGCCTCCTCGGTCAATTCCCGGGGGTAAAAAACAGGGACAATAGCAGGGTAATGAGAAACCCTGGGTCAGGGGAGGTACAAAACCTCCCCCAAAGTTAAAATCATTGAAGCCCCCACTCAGTCGGGTGGGGGGAGGACTCCAGTTGTTCACAAGAGACCTGGCGGGACACGATCAAGACAGATAGGTGCTCTCCGCAGTATGTTTGGGATACAGTTTGGAGTTAAAAGACTCTCCTCCTTCCCATTTTTGAGGTCAAACGTGCCAAGGGATCCCCGGAAGAGAGAGTCCCTCCTGTTGGCACTAGAACAACTATTGCTCCAAGGAGTAATTATGGAGGTTCCCCTGGAAGAATGAGGGTTCGGGTTTTACTCAAACCTCTTTACAGTCCCGAAGCAAACGCGGACGGGAGGCCCATATTAATTCTAAAAGGGCTATACAAATTCCTGTATATCAGGACTTTCCGATGGAGTCGATCCGATCGGTGGCCACTGCCCTACAAGGGGAGGATTGGTTAGCCGCGATCGACATCAAAGATGCTTATTTGCACATTCCCATCTTTCCAGTCCACCAAAAATTTCTACGCTTTGCAGTAGAAGGGCGCCATTTTCAGTTCAGAGCCTTACCCTTCGGTTTGGCCACAGCACCACGAGTGTTTACAAAAATTCTGGCCCTTTATTGGCCAATCTAAGAACACAAGGTGTAATGATAATGGCATATCTAGATGACTTGTTGCTGATAGACCACTCAGTGAAAAAACTAGACGTGGTCGTTCACAAGACAATCAAGTATCTGGAATCTCACGGTTGGATTATCAACCGAGACAAGTTAGCCCTAAAAACCAGTCAAAAGTCTGGAATACTTGGGGCTAAGGTTGGATTCAGGCCAGAGAAAAATATTCTTGCCTCGAGGAAAGGTGTTGTCTTTGAAAGATTTGATCCACTTAGTGGGTACAAAAAAGACAGCCGTCCATACGCCTGTGCATGAGGCTGCTGGGAAAAATGGTGGCATCATTCGAAGCAGTACCCTACGGTCAATTCCATTCAAGGAATTTGCAAGGGGCCATACTGTCAGCCTGGAACAAAAAAGTTCAGGCCCTAGACTTACAATGTCCTTGTCCCCTTCCATTCGCAAGAGCCTCCGTTGGTGGTTGGTTCCCCAGAATCTGGAAAAAGGGAAATCCTTCAGTCCGATTTCTTGGAAGGTGGTCACTACAGATGCCAGCCTTATAGGCTGGGGAGCTGTACTGGAGCAATAGTCTCTCCAGGACAGATGGTCGGATGCAGAAAAGGCCCTGCCCATCAATCTCTTAGAGATACGAGCAGCCCGGTATGCCCTAGTAGCATGGACATCCAAACTCCAAGGGTCCCCTGTCAGAATTCAATCAGACAATGCCACAGCAGTGGCATATATCAATCATCAGGGGGGCACCAGGAGTCGTGCAGCCCAGAGGGAAGTAAATTACATCCTGAAATGGGCAGAAAGATATGTCCCAGCCATATCTGCGGTATTCATTCCAGGAGTGGAGAATTGGAAGGCGGACTTTCTAAGTCGCCAGCAATTATGCCCAGAGGAAGGGTCCTTTCACCCCCAGGTTTTCTGGACAATATGTCAGCGGTGGGGAACATCGGATGTAGATCTTCTAGCATCCAGATTCAACGCAAAGGTGGACAGGTTTGTCTCTCGGTCAAGGGATCCCCTAGCTTGCGGCTCGGATGCCCTAGTGTTCCCTTGGGATCAGTTCAAGCTGATATATGCATTCACACCGCCACAATGGTTTCCTCGATTACTCCGCAGAATCAGGGTAGAAAAGAAACCAGTGATTCTGGTGGCTCCAGCGTGGCCCCGAAGAGCGTGGTACGCGGAGATTGTAAAATGTCAGTGGGGAGTCCTTGGACTCTCCCACGTCGTCCGGACCTGCTTTCGCAAGGACCGATATACCACCCTTCCTTACCAGCCCTAGGTTTGACGGCCTGGCTATTGAAGCCCACATTCTAAAAAAGAGAGGGCTCTCTAATGCTGTGGTATCTACCATGATCAATGCCAGGAAGCCGGTATCCAGGCAGATCTACTATAGAATCTGGAAGGCGTACATCGCCTGGTGTGAGGCCAAGAAATGGCATCCACGTAAATACGTAATAGGTAGGATTCTGGACTTCCTACAATGGGCTGTAGATAGGAAGCTTGCCTTGAGTACTATCAAGGGTCAGATTTCGGCCTTGTCAATATTTTTTCAAAGGCCCTTGGCTTCGCATTCACTAGTCAAAGCCTTTATACAAGGAGTGATGCGTATTAGTCCTCCGGTTAATATTCCCATATGTCCATGGGATCTAAACTTGGTTCTGTCGGTTCTACAGAAACAACCATTTGAACCATTACATCATATTTCTTTGGTGCTTCTCACCAGGAAATTGATTTTTCTAGTAGCCATTTGTTCGGCTAAAAGAGTGTCGGAATTAGCAGCTATGTCCTGTAAGGAGCCATATCTGGTTATCCATAAGGATAGAGTAGTGTTACGTCCTCATCCAGCCTTTCTTCCTAAGGTGGTATCGAGGTTTCATTTGAACCAAGATGTGGTTCTTCCTTCTTTTTTCCCCAAACCTACTTCGGTAGAGGAAAAGTTATTGCATTCTTTGGATGTAGTAAGAGCAGTTAAAGCTTATCTAAAAGCCACTGCTCAGATTCGCAGAACGGATACTTTGTTTATTCTGCCGGAAGGCCCCAGAAAGGGTCAGGCAGCGTCAAAATCTACTTTAGCCAAGTGGATTCGACAGGTCATAATACAAGCCTATGGCTTGAGAAGGAGACCGCCTCCGTTCAAAGTTAGAGCGCACTCCACGAGAGCAGTTGGAACTTCATGGGCAGTGCATCACCAGGCCTCCCTGGCTCAAATCTGTAAGGCCGCAACATGGTCTTCAGTTCACACGTTTACTAGGTTCTACCAGGTGGACGTTAGAAGTCAGGAGGATGTCGCCTTTGGGCGCAGTGTGTTGCAGGCCGCAAAAGATCCTCATGTCTGATAGCGCTCAGCTTATATATGGTGTATCCCCCCCCTCATTGGGCATTGCTTTAGGACATCCCATTAGTAATGACTATGTCGCTCTGTGTCCCGTGATGTACGAGAAAGAAAATAGGATTTTTATAACAGCTTACCTGTAAAATCCTTTTCTTGGAGTACATCACGGGACACAGAGCTCCCGCCCCTCTTTGGGGACACTTATTGCTTTGCTACAAAACTGAGGTGCTCCCGGATGGGAGGGGCTTATATAGGGGAGGGTACTTCCGGTTTTGGAAGTTGCCAGTGCCAGCACCTGACGGTATCTATATAACCCATTAGTAATGACTATGTCGCTCTGTGTCCCGTGATGTACTCCAAGAAAAGGATTTTACAGGTAAGCTGTTATAAAAATCCTATTTTTTAAATAAACAAAATCAAGCTTTGGAGTAAGCAGATACATTTGACTGACAATAAAAGGGACAGATATCACCCCCCCAAAAGAATAACTAAATCTGATTATCACAAAAACATGGTGGGAAATTTAAATAATATAGATTCCAAAATTAAATGGGAGATCACTATCAAAACATTGTGAAATTACAATTAACATAATTTTGAAAAATCTAACCATTTAAATTATTCCTAAAAACTTGCACGATATAATACACATAAATCTTAGAAAGAGCAGCATGAAAAAGGTTAAAAATAAGGCATAACTCTGTGTGAATATCAGCAGCAAAAGAAGGTCACTCGTTTTGATTAATGTAACATTCTAACGAAGATTTCAATGCAGAACATTTAAACGAGGAAATATTTTTGAGCGTGACGAATATGCTCTCTCCATTACGAAGGCTTGTTTTACCAGAAGATGCGCTCCCGTCTCATAGTTGCTTGTGAGCATGCGCGCTTTTGGAAGAGTCGTAAAAGCATACACACGAACCATTTTCTCGTCACAAAACAGGCCGACGAGAAACACGACGAGGAAATCTGGAATCCTGACGAGAAAATAGAGAGCAGGTTCTCTATTTTCTCGTCGAGATTCTCGGCAATTTTCTCGTCGTAAAACCATACACACGAACGTTTTTCTAGACAAA
Organism: Rana muscosa; assembly: GCA_029206835.1. Lineage (NCBI taxonomy): Eukaryota > Metazoa > Chordata > Amphibia > Anura > Ranidae > Rana > Rana muscosa. Next base: position 690,920,989 of record CM055117.1, read on the forward strand.
AAAACTCTCGCGGCACTTTTCTTGACTGTTTTGGACGAGAAACTCGGTCGTGTGTACGAGGCTTGAGACTCTTTATTTATTCATGCCACAAAGTATGTTGCCGTTTTTATATGTAGCGGGTAGTCATATTTAGGGGAAGCATCTGAGTGGTAACAGGCTCAGATGCAATAATTGTTAGGATTCATGGACCAATTTATTCCAGTGGGGAATATCAATGGTGTCCAGTTCCTTGGGGTCTATAGGTGGCGCTGTCACCGTAGGCCGGGGTTGAACCACAATTGGAGGGCTGTGCCCTTTGTGTCCTCTCGCGGCAGTAGTACAGCGGAGCGGGGAACCTGCTGTGCCTGTTGTGGGAGGGTATAAAGGGGGCAGACGTCTTCCACTAGGGGTCCACGCCCAGGCACCTTCAGCCTGGGTGTGAGTGATGGTGGTCTCCGGGTGCCCTAGGCCCGGAGATGGAGCTGCGGTCTCACCCCAGACACCTTCGGTCTGGGATGAGGTACTTTCTGGAGGCCTGGGGCCCAGTACCTTCGACTGGGTTCCGCGAGGGATCGAGGGCTCCTAGGGTGTCTCCCGGTGTGGACGCCCGAATCTAGGACGGGGAGGCCAGGGAGGTAACCCTATCCGAAAACCTGGTGCAGCATTCGCTGGTGACGGTGGGGCCTCTGGGGACCGTCCGGATGGATGTCCTTTCCCTGACAAGGGCCATCACTTCTAGAAGGTAGTTCAAGTTCTCACGGTCGGTGGCAGCGACTGTGTGTCAAGCCTGTTGGTGCTATACAGAACAGGAGAAAACCAAGTTTAAGTTTGTGCCTGGACCTTCCTTCCCCACCTCGTCTGAACTGAATGTGTTATAACCTGTCTGCTATTATAGAGACTGTTTATTGCTACAAATAAATAAGTGTTGGACTTTCAGTGGTGTGGACAGTAACTTGCTGGGAGCTAAGGGTCCTACCTCCACCTGCATGGACGGTGGGAAATCATTCTCAAGAGAAGGTTTGGCTCTGGTTAGAAACACAGACCCGAAGGTATAGTTTGATTAGCTCCATCTTTGCATACAGTATGGTGTGAGCTGGTGGTGCGCCACACTCTCCTCCCTGGTCCCCTAGACGAGAGCCAAGTGTCAGAAGGGAGTAAAGGGTGAGGTCGCTACACGTGGGGGCTTGGGTCCGGGATGTGTGTTTACGTAATGGAGCCAAAACCCTCAGAGTTTGAACTTTGCTGCCCAGAGGAGTTCCGAGGAGGTCGGCCATATTGGCCATTGCGCCACGAGGCACACCCTGACTGCACAGTTCGTGGGCGTGACCAGGAGAAAGCTTGCGAACCGGTGCAGAGGATGGGAGGAGTCTGGCCATGTGAGGAGTTGCGAGTGGGGACTTTAGCGCATAGTCAGTATGTTCACTACTAATACCTCATGGGATCCGGTCCCCTGCCTGCCCTTCCGCCCTCGGAGTCGCCTATGCTTGCTGCTGTGGAGAAGCGAGTGCTGCTGCAGGCCCCTATGCCCGACCATGAGGTGGTGAAAGCACCTCGGCATCCGGATGCTCTTGTCCTGCCGTGTGAGGGAGACCGCACTACAATGCCACCTTTATCCCGGCTACAGAGACTTTTCAGCCAGAAGGTCGCCAGCGAGTATGGGTGGGAGTACCCGTATTTGCCAAAAAAACTTTTGTATGAAGTGGAGGCCTGCAGGCAGCGGTGGTACGATGATTTCATCTGGACTCACATTAAAGTACCTCAGGCCCGCAGATACCTTTCCTGTTCTCCTACAGCCTCAAAAAGATTCAAGGACTGTAAAGCTGCATGGATGCTGGGTCGGCATATTCACGCAGACAGGGTAGTCATTTGCCGAAAGGAGGGGGATGATGTTGAATACCACATGGAGACTTTCGACAAATATTTGAAACCCCTGATACTGCCGCACCCAAGGTTTTATCTGTAGGAGAATAGACTCCTGTGATTTGTTGCTGAACATTCTGGAGTGCCTATGCCGGAACTTTTTTTTTCCTTTTCTTTCTCCACCGCAAGGATACTGAGACTTTGGGGTGTAGTTGAGTCAGGGCCAAGGTACAGATGAAGAGGTTCCTGAGCAAGAAAAATAGTTTTATATGGCGACACTGCCACTAGGTGGGGGTGTTGCGCAATGATGGTCACACACACCACACTTCATTTTTTTTGGAAGGAAGGGGTTTCCTCTAGGGGAGGCCTGTTCATTCCAAATCACATACTGTGTTAGATAATGTGTTTTTTTCCCCTCTGCAGGAGAACGTCAATCAAGTCTGCTGAGAAAGGGGCGGATCTTAGTCAGTGATGTGGGAGGGGGGAAAAATAATTTTTCCTCTTTAGCAAAGAAAAGTTTATATTGTTATGCAATTGAATGGTTTATCTCTGTGTATGTTCTTTGTTGTTGTTTTTTTATTTTTTCCTTTCCCTTTTTTGGTTCAGGCACAACCAATTTTTTTTTAAATTGACACATTTTTCTTCTTTTTGGTTAGATTGTCTCTGGATTAGATTTATGCTGACTCTGTTGTAGAGGGCATAAATTGGTTCCAGACACTGGGGCCCAGTGTCAACTAATTGGGGGGGATGTGTAGCGGGTGGTCATATTTAGGGGAAGCATCTGAGTGGTAACAGGCTTAGATGCAATAATTGTTAGGATTCATGGACCAATTTATGCCAGTGGGGAATATCAATGGTGTCCAGTTCCTTGGGGTCTATAGGTGGCGCTGTCACCGTAGGCCGGGGTTGAACCACCATTGGAGGGCTGTGCCCTTTGTGTCCTCTCGCGGCAGTAGTACAGTGGGGAGGGGAACCTGCTGTGCCTGTTGTGAGAGGGTATAAAGGGGGCAGACGTCTTCCGCTAGGGGTCCACGCCCAGGCACCTGCAGCCTGGGTGTGAGTGATGGTGGTCTCCGGGTGCCCTAGGCCCGGAGACGGAGCTGCAGTCTCACCCCAGACACCTTTGGTCTGGGGTGAGGTACTTTCTGGAGGCCTGGGGCCCAGTACCTTCGACTGGGTTCCACGAGGGATCGAGGGCTTCTAGGGTGTCCCCCGGTGTGGACGGGGAGGCCAGGGAGGTAACCCTATCCGAAGACCTGGTGCAGCATTCGCTGGTGACGGTGGGGCCTCTGGTGACCGTCCGGATGGATGTCTTTTCCCTGACAAGGGCCATCGCTTCTAGAAGGTAGTTCAAGTTCTCACGGTCGGTGGCAGCGACTGTGTGTCAAGCCTGTTGGTGCTATACAGAACAGGAGAAAACCAAGTTTAAGTTTGTGCCTGGACCTTCCTTCCCCACCTCGTCTGAACTGAATGTGTTACAGCCTGTCTGCTCTCATAGAGACTGTTTATTGCTAAGAATAAATAAGTGCTGGACTTTCAGTGGTGTGGACAGTAACTTACTGGGAGCTAAGGGTCCTACCTCCACCTGCATGAATGGTGGGAAATCATTCTCAAGAGAAGGTTTGGCTCTGGATGGAAACACAGATCCGAAGGTATAGTTTGATTAGCTCCATCTTTGCATACAGTATGGTGTGAGCTGGTGGTGTGCCACACTCTCCTCCCTGGTCCCCTAGACGAGAGCCAAGTGTCAGAAGGGAGTAAAGGGTGAGGTCGCTACATATACAATCCAGATTCAATGTCTTGAAATTTAAAAGATGCTGGTGAAACCATGTCATAGTTTTTCCAACCATGTAGTTTTCCGCTATGATTCCTCATAAATAATGGTCACGGACTTAGCAATGAAAACTTATCACAAATCTAAATCAATTTATCTTTACTTTACAAATTTTATTAACTAAAGTTTCTAACAAGATTAACAAGTTTAACAGAATGCCTGACATTTAATAATATTTTGAGCATTTTATTCACAAGTCTGTAACCCTGCAGGTGAAAAGAGGTGTGACAATATAACACCACAGGCAATGTATTTTCTGCTAGCAGAAAAAGATTTCACAGAAGAAATGTAGGGTGATAAATAGACCTTTGTTTGCACTGCATTACAGACAAATGAGCACCCAACCCCATAGTTATTAGGGCACCCAAGGCTGATCCATTCTCTCAAACTGGAGTAATGACAATTGCCCACTGCTCCACCATGCCCTCCCACCAACATGTGTTGAGCTGTTTGGCTTGTACAAGCTGTTATATATACCCAATGTTTAGAAACCTCGTGGACAGAAATGCCAGACAAGCTCCATATTACAGTCACTAGGGATGAGCCGAACACCCCCGGTTCGGTTCGCACCAGAACCTGCAAACGGACCGAAAGTTTGCGCGAACTTTAGAACCCCGTTAAAGTCTATGGGACTCGAACGTTCAGAATCAAAAGTGCTAATTTTAAAGGCTAATATGCAAGTTATTGTCCTAAAAAGGGTTTGGGGACCCGGGTCCTGCCACAGGGGACATGTATCAATGCAAAAAAAAGTTTCAAAAACAGCCATTTTTTCGGGAGCAGTGATTTTAATGATGCTTAAAGTGAAAAAAAAGTGAAATATTCCTTTAAATATCGTACCTGGGGGGTGTCTAAAGTATGCCTGTGAAGTGGAACGTCTTTCCTGTGTTTAGAACTGTCCCTGCACAAAATGACATTCCTAAAGGAAGAAAAGTCATTAAAAACTGCTTGCGGCTATAATGTAATGTCTGGTCCCGGCAAAATGGATGGAAATCATTGAGAAAAATGGCATGGGTACCCCCCCTTCCCCCCCCCCCAGCCCATTACCAGCCCCTTTGGGTCTTGTATGGATGTTAAGGGGAATCCCGCACCCAAATTAAAAAAAGGAAAGGCATGGGGCCCCCAGGCCCTATATACTCTGAACAGCAGTATACAGGCGATGCAAACAAGACAGGGACTGTAGGTTTGTTGTTACGTAGAATCTGTTTGTAATTTTTAACTGGTAAATTTTTAAAGTGTAGCTCCAGCCAAAAAATCTATTTTTAAACTTTTTGGAAAACATAGGGAAGGGTTATCACCCCTCTAACATTTGTTTTGCTGTCTGTGCACCTGTTCAGAACATTTCACCTCACTTTCTGTCCCAATGACAAATGTTTTTTGAAAATTTGGGGTTTTTAGTGAAACAAGGATTGGTGATAAAGCATCAGTGGAGAGGAGATACGTTTTTACTCTTGGTGGGCGCAGGAATGGGCCCTTCTGTGAAATATTAGATCAATAATTGTAATTACATTTCCCTGTTGAACAGGGGCTGAAAAATTGGGCCTTAGGCACTGGTGCCACAACACTGCAACCCCTCACAGATACTCTAGTTGGAGCACAGGAATGAGCCCTGCTGCAAAGTATTGCATCAAAAATTGTAATTACACGCCCCTGTTAAACAGGGGCTGAAAAATTGGGCCTTAGCCACTGGTGGCGGCGCTGAGAACCAAAAATGTTCTTACAAGCTATCAGCATGATCATTGAGGAGGAAGAGGATAGTCACTCAGCATAACAGGATAGTCACTCCGCGTCAGCATAGGCAGTCTTGAAGGGATCTGACATTTAAAAAAAAAAAAAATATTCGGTTACATCAGCATCAGGTGCTTGGTAGCTGGTGGTGATCCAAGACTGATTCATTTTTATGAAGGTCAGTCGATCAACCGAGTCGGTGGACAGGCGCACCCTGTGATCGGTTACAAAGCCTCCAGCAGCACTGAATGTGCGTTCCGAAAGAACACTGGATGCAGGACAGGCCAGTAGCTCAATTGCATACTGTGCAAGCTCTGGCCAGTGATCCTACCTCAAGACCCAGTAACCCAGAGGATTTTCGGTGGGAAAGGTGTCCAAGTCTGATCTTTCCCCTAGGTATTCCTGCACCATGTAAAACAGACGCTGATGATGGTTGCTGGAACCGATCATACCTTGGGGCTGCGGACTAAAAAATTGTCTGAACGCATCGGTCAGACGGCCACCTTCTCCACCGCTCCTTCTTTGACTGACCGAAGCATCAGCAACACGTTGTCCAGCACCAGGAATTTGTAACCCCCCAGTCTCTGGGAACGCGTTGCACAGACCTTTCTGCAAGGCCTCCCGAAGATGTTTCATCCTCTGCTCCCTCTGCGACGGCAAGATAAGGTCCGCAACCTTACCCTTGTAACGTGGATCAAGGAGGGTTGCCAGCCAGTAATGATCCATCTCCTTGATAGCACGAATACGAGGATCCTTCCGCAGGCTTTGCAGTATCAGGGAGGCCATGCAGCGTAGGTTTGCTGAGGCATTCGGTCCAGAGTCCTCTGGGTCACTCAGGACGACATGATCCGCAGCCACGTACAAGTCCATGGGTTTCTTGGGACTGTAATTGATCCCTTGAAGACTGCTGCTAATGCTGAGTGCTAGGCTCCACCTCCATGCTGACAAAATCCTCCTCCTCCTCATCCTCCTCGTCCTCTTCCTGTGTGATAGGTGGGCCAGCAGGAACACTGTCTGGATAAAGGGGGCCTTGAGAGGTAAGGAAGTCCTCCTCTTCCTCCCTCTTTTCTGCCTCAAGTGACCTGTCCATTATTCCATGCAGCGTGTGCTCCAACAGGTGGACAAGAGGGACAGTGTCACTGATGCATGCACTGTCACTTCTCACCATCCTCGTGGCCTCCTCAAATGGTGACAGGACAGTGCATGCATCCCTGATCATGACCCACTGGCGTGGCAAAAAAAAAACAAGCTCCCCTGACCCTGTCCTGGTGCCATATTGGCACAGATACTCATTGATGGCCCTCTGCTGAGTGTGCAGCCACTGCAGCATGGCCAACGTTGAGTTCCACCTGGTGGGCATGTCACAGATTAGGGGGTTCTTGGGCAGATTGTATTCCTTTTGGAGGTCAGCCAGCCGAGCACTGGCATTATAAGACCGGCGGAAATGCACACAGAGTTTCCTGGCCTGCCTCAGGACATCCTGTAAGCCCGGGTACCCGCCCAAGAACCGCTGCACCACCAAGTTAAGGACGTGAGCCAAATAGGGCACATGGGTCAGTTGTCCCTGTCGGAGGGCAGAGAGGAGGTTGGTGCCATTGTCGCAAACCACCATTCCTGGCTTAAGCTGGCGTGGCGTCAACCACCTCTGAGCCTGCCCCTGCAGAGCTGACAGAATCTCTGCCCCAGTGTGGCTTCTGGCCCCCAAGCACACCAGCTCAAGCACCGCATGACATCTTTTTGCCTGCGTACTTGCGTAGCCCCTTCAACACCTACGGAGCACCGCTGGTTCCGAGGACAAAGCACAAGAAGAGGCCATGGAGGAAGAAGAAGAGGAGGGGGTGGAGGAGAGAGGTGTGTCTGAATCACCAGTAGTAGCATTTTGGAGGCGTGGTGGCGGAACAAGCTCCAACACTACTGCACCCTGTCCTGCATCCTTCCCAGCTGCCAGCAGAGTCACCCAGTGGGCCGTGAAAGATAGGTAACGTCCCTGTCCATGCCTGCTGGACCATGAGTCAGCGGTAAAATGCACCTTACCGCTGACCGCCTTGTCCAACGAGGCCAAGACATTGCCTTCCACATGCCGGTAGAGAGCCAGAATCGCGATAAAAAGGGTCATCTGGGAACCTGCCACTGAGGAACCGCACATTCCACAAACTCACGGAAGGGGGCAGAGTCTACCAACTGAAAAGGCAGCAGTTGAAGTGCTAGCAATTTAGCCAAGCTAGCATTCAACCGCTGGGCATGTGGATGAACTTCTTTCGGCGGTGCAGCAGCTGGGGCAGGGAAATTTGCCTGGTACAATCTGACGTTGGTGTGCCGATAGCAGATTGCCCGCAAGTACTTGGCTGTGACACACCTAATTCTACACCTTCATTCCTCTCAGTGCAGGTTTCAGAGAGGACTGAATGTATAGTGAGGTTGGAGATTCCAGCTGATGAGGAGCAAGGAGAGGTCCACTTTGTCCTTTGGTGTGGGTCTTTTAGGTACGCTTGCCAACGAACTGCATGGCAGGTCGACATATGTCTGGTCAGGCATGTGGTGCCCAAGCGGGTGATGTTTTGGCCACGCGAGATATGCTTGAGACATATGTTGCAAACAGCAGCGGTGCAATCTGATGCACTCGTCTCAAAAAAGGCCCACACCAAAGAACTTTTGGAATAACGCACAGAGACAGCAGCGCCCTGCACATGCGGTGTGATGCAGTCGGTGTGCTGCCCTGAAGCTGGCCCCTGGAGGGTATCCTGCCTCATTGGAGATGTGCCTCCTCCTCTCTCCTATCAGGCACCCATGTAGAGTCAGTGACCTCATCATCCCCTCCCTCCTCATCACTGGAGCAAACCTGGCAGTATGCTGCAGCTGGGGGAACATGACTGTCAGATTGCTGTCCTTCTTGGACACCCCCTTTTTCTGTTCTGGGCTCACATTACTGCCTTCCTCTAGCTGGGTACCATCATTGGAGCCTTCAAAACTCTGGGCATCCTCCTGGAGCATGTACACAACACTGTGGTCAAACAGTTCGGGGGAGTCCTCAGGAGGACATGGTGGGGCTAGGGAAGGAGTGACTGATGCCATTGAGCCGAGGAAAGAGGCTGCGTTGGCAGCTGCTTTGCCAGACAAAGTACCCTGAGCCTGGGTGAGAGAGGAGGAGGAGGATGAGGACGGCTTGGTCGTCCACTCTACCAAATCTTCGGCATGTTGCGGCTCAACGCGGCCAGCTGCCGAAAAAAAGGAGAAGCTTGTCCCACAGCCACGTGCTGATGAGGGTGCACCGTGTCCACGACCAGCACTGTTGCCTCTAGACACAGAGCCTGCTTGCCCTCTTTTATTGGCTTGTGACTGTCTGCCTCTCCTTGTTGGCCTTCCAGACATACTAATGGCCTGCAGTGAGATGTAGCTGCACAAAGCTGGGATGTATATATATATATATATATATATATATATATATACTGATTATACTGCAGCTAGCAGAATCAACTGCCTGCCTGTAGTATTATTAGTATGAGAGTATGAGAACACCAGCAATTGTCTTCAGGTAGCTTTAGGTGCACACTGTGCAAAGGACACAGTACACTAACTGTAAATACTGCAGCTGCTTGCCTGTGGTATTAATAGGATCAGAAGAACACCAGCAATTGTCTTCAGGTAGCTTTAGGTTCACACTGTGCAAAGGACACAGTACACTAACTGTAAATACTGCAGCTGCCTGCCTGTGGTATTAATATGATCAGAACACCAGCAATTGTCTTCGGGTAGATTTAGGTGCATAATGTGCAAAGAACACAGTACACTAACTGTAAATACTGCAGCTGCCTGCCTGTGGTATTAATAGGATCAGAAGAACACCAGCAATTGTCTTCAGGTAGCTTTAGGTGCACACTGTGCAAAGGACACAGTACACTAACTGTAAATACTGCAGCTGCCTGCCTGTGGTATTAATAGGATCAGAAGAACACCAGCAATTGTCTTCAGGTAGCTTTAGGTGCACACTGTGCAAAGGACACAGTACACTAACTGTAAATACTGCAGCTGCCTGCCTGTGGTATTAATAGGATCAGAAGAACACCAGCAATTGTCTTCAAGTAGCTTTAGGTGCACACTGTGCAAAGGACACAGTACAATAAATAAAAATACTGCAGCTTCCTGCCTGTATTTGTATAAGAACACCAGCAATTGTATTCAGGTAGCTTTAGGTGCACACTGTGCAAAGGACACAGTACACTAAATTAAAATACTGCAGCTAGCTGCCTGTATTTGTATAAGAACACCAGCAATTGTATTCAGGTAGTTTTAGGTGCACACTGTGCAAAGGACACAGTACACTAAATGAAAATACTGCAGCTCCCTGCCTGTATTTGTATGAGAACACTAGCAATTGTATTCAGGTAGCTTTAGGTGCACATTGTGCAAATGACACAGTACACTAAATGAGAATACTGCAGCTCCCTGCCTATATTTGTATGAGAACACCAGCAATTGTATTCAGGTAGCTTTAGGTGCACACTGTGCAAAGGACACAGTACACTAAATGAAAATACTGCAGCTCCCTGCCTGTATTAGTATGAGAACACCAGCAATTGTATTCAGGTAGCTTTAGGTGCACACTGTGCAAAGGACACAGTACACTAAATGAAAATACTGCAGCTAGCACAATCACCTGCCTGCCTGTCAGTATATTATGAAGAGAATAACAGGAACGGATCTAGCTAAACTGAATACAGTGTATATATATATATACAACACCTAGGATGCATATATATCCTCTACACACTGTAACTGCAGCTAACTGACTCGCCTGCCTGCTCTAACTCAAATGAGATGACTAGTGATGAGCCGAACACCCCCGAGTTCGGTTCGCACCAGAACCCGCGAACGGACCGAAAGTTCGCACGAACATTAGAACCCTATTAAATACAATGGATGCGAACGTTCGGATTCTAAAGTGCTAATTATAACGACTATTATCCATGTTATTGTCCTAAACAGAGTTTGGGAACCCGGGTTCTGCACCAGGGGACATGTATCAATGCAAAAAGAAGTTTTAAAAACGGACGTTTTCCGGGACGTCATTTTAATGATGCATAAAGTGAAAAAAAAAAGACAAATATTCCTTTAAATATTGTACCTGGGGGGTGTCTAAAGTATGCCTGTGAAGTGCCACGTGTTTCCCGTGTTTAGAACTGTCCCTGCACAAAATTACATTTCTAAAGGAAAAAAAAGTCATTTAAAACTGCTTGCGGCTTTAATGTAATGTCTGGTCCCGGTAATATGGATGAAAATCTTTAAGAAAAATGGCATAGCTACCCCATCACCCCCCCCCCCCTACCCCAGCCCATTACCAGCCCCTTTGGGTCTTGTATGGATATTAAGGGGAACCCCGCACACAAAATAAAAAAGGCCCTATATACTCTGAACAGCCGTATACAGGCGGTGCATACAAGACAGGGACTGTAGGTTTGTTCTTATGTAGAATCTGTTTGTAATTTTGAACAGCTACATTGTTTAAGTGTAGCTCCAGCCCAAATACCTATTTTTAAGCTTTTTGGAAAACATAGGGAAGGGTTATCACCCCTGTAACATTTGTTTTGCTGTCTGTGCCCCTGTTCAGAACATTTCACCTCACTTTGCGTCCCAATGACAACTGTTTTTGAAATGTGGTGTTTTTATTGAAACAAGGATTGGTGATAAAGCATCAGTAGAGAGGAGACACCTTTCTCCCATAATAATTCTTACAGGAGAGAATTTTCCTTCCAAGGGGTAGATTTCCTCTCACTTCCTGTTGTCTTCTTCCGTTTGCAAGTAGTAGTCGTTTGTAAGTTGGATGTTTGAAAGTAGGGACCTGCCGTATATACTCTGCAGAAATTGGCCCCTTAGGTGTTGATGTTGGCACAACACTGTAAGGACTCACAGTTACTCTTGGTGGGTGCTGGAACGCCCTGCTGTCAACTATTATATCAGGAATTGTAATAACATATAATTGTTGAACAGTGGTAGTAAAAATTGGGCCTTTGATGGTGGTGCTGGTGCCACAACACTGTAAGGCCTGACAGTTACTCTTGGTGGGCGCAGCAATGGGCCCTGCTGTGAATTATTAGATCAATAATTATAATTGCATGCCCCTGTTGAACAGGGGCTGAAAAATTGGGCCTTTGGTGGTGGTGGTGGTGGTGATGGTGGTGCTGGTGCCACAACACTGTAAGGCCTGACAGTTACTCTTGGTGGGCGCAGCAATGGGCCCTGCTGTGAATTATTAGATCAATAATTATAATTGCATGCCCCTGTTGAACAGGGGCTGAAAAATTGGGCCTTTGGTGGTGGTGGTGGTGGTGATGGTGGTGCTGGTGCCACAACACTGTAAGGCCTGACAGTTACTCTTGGTGGGCGCAGCAATGGGCCCTGCTGTGAATTATTAGATCAATAATTATAATTGCATGCCCCTGTTGAACAGGGGCTGAAAAATTGGGCCTTTGGTGGTGGTGGTGGTGGTGGTGGCGTTGACACAACACTGTAAGGCCTGACAGTTACTCTTGGTGGGCGCAGCAATGGGCCCTGCTGTGAATTATTAGATCAATAATTATAATTGCATGCCCCTGTTGAACAGGGGCTGAAAAATTGGGCCTTAGGCACTGGTGGCACAACACTGCAACCCCTCACAGATACTGTACTTGGAGCACAGCAATGAGGCCTGTTGCAAAGTATTGCATCAAAAATTGTAATTACACGCCCCTGTTAAACAGGGGCTGAAAAATTGGGCCTTAGCCACTGGTGGCGTCACCCATAATCCAAAATGATCTTCCAAGCTATCATCATTAATCGTATCATTGAGGAGGAGGAGGAGGATAGCCAGTCAACATAACAGCACAGGCACTCAGCATCAGCATCAGTCTTGAAGGGATGTGACATTTTAAAATCAATTAGTCTGTTATATCAGCATCAGGTGTGTGGTAGCTGGTGGTGATCCAAGACTGGTTCATCTTGATGAAAGTCAGTCGATCAACCGAGTCGGTGGACAGGCACACCCTGTGATCCGTGACAAATCCTCCAGCAGCACTGAATGTGCGTTCTGAAAGAACGCTGGATGCAGGACAGGCCAGTAGCTCAATTGCATACTGTGCAAGCTCTGGCCAGTGATCCATCCTCAAGACCCAGTAAGCCAGAGGATTTTCGGTGGGGAAGGTGTCCAAGTCTGACCTTGCCCCTAGGTATTCCTGCACCATGTATATCAGACACTGGCGATGGTTGCTGGAACCGATCATACTTTGGGGCTGCGGACTAAAGAATTGTCTGAACGCATCGGTCAGACGGCCACCTTCCCCACCGCTCCTTCTTTGACTGGCCGAAGCCTCAGCAACTCGTTGTCCAGGACCAGGAGTTTGTAACCTCCCAGTCTCTGGGAACGCGTTGCAAAGACCTTTCTGCAAGGCCTCCCAGAGTTGTCTCATCCTCTGCTCCCTATGCGATGATAACATAAGGTCCGCAACCTTACCCTTGTACCGTGGATCAAGGAGAGTGGCCAGCCAGTAATGATCCATCTCCTTGATAGCACGAATACGAGGATCCTTCCGCAGGCTTTGCAGTATCAGGGAGGCCATGCAGCGTAGGTTTGCTGAGGCATTCGGTCCGGAGTCCTCTGGGTCACTCAGGACGACATGATCCGCAGCCACCTCCTCCCAGCCACGTACAAGTCCATGGGTTTCTTGGGACTGTAATTGATCCCTTGAAGACTGCTGCTAATGCTGAGTGCTAGGCTCCACCTCCATGCTGACAAAATCCTCCTCCTCCTCATCCTCCTCATCCTCTTCCTGTGTGATAGGTGGGCCAGCAGGAACACTGTCTGGATAAAGGGGGCCTTGAGAGGTAAGGAAGTCCTCCTCTTCCTCCCTCTTTTCTGCCTCAAGTGCCCTGTCCATTATTCCACGCAGCGTGTGCTCCAACAGGTGGACGAGAGGTACAGTGTCACTGATGCATGCACTGTCACTGCTCACCATCCTCGTGGCCTCCTCAAATGGTGCCAGGACAGTGCATGCATCCCTGATCATGCCCCACTGGCGTGGTGAAAAAAAACCGAGCTCCCCTGACCCTGTCCTGGTGCCGTAGTCGCACAGGTACTCATTGATGGCCCTCTGCTGCGTGTGCAGCCGCTGCAGCATGGCCAACGTTGAGTTCCACCTGGTGGGCATGTCACATATAAGGCGGTTCTTGGGCAGGTTCAACTCCTTTTGCAGCTCAGCCAGGCGAGCACTGGCATTATAAGATCTGCGGAAATGCACACAGACTTTCCTGGCCTGCCTCAGGACATCCTGTAAGCCCGGGTACCTGCCCAAGAACCGCTGCACCACCAGGTTAAGGACGTGAGCCATACAGGGCACATGGGTCAGTTGTCCCTGTCGGAGGGCGGAGAGGAGGTTGGTGCCATTGTTGCAAACCACCATTCCTGGCTTAAGCTGGCGTGGCGTCAACCACCTCTCGGCCTGCTCCTGCAGAGCAGACAGGACCTCTGCCCCAGTGTGGCTCCTGTCCCCCAAACACACCAGCGCAAGCACGGCATGGCATCTTTTTGCCTGCGTACTTGCGTAGCCCCTTGAACGCCTACGGAGCACCGCTGGTTCCGAGTACAAACCACAGGAAGAGGCCATGGAGGAAGAAGAAGAGGAGGGGGTGGAGGAGAGAGGTGTGTCACAACCAGTAGTAGCATTTTGGAGGCGTGGCGGTGGAACAACCTCCAACACTACTGCACCTTGTCCTGCATCCTTCCCAGCTGCCAAAAGAGTGACCCAATGGGCCGTGAAAGAAAGGTAACGTCCCTGTCCATGCCTGCTGGACCATGAGTCAGCGGTAATATGCACCTTACCGCTGACCGCCCTGTCCAGCGAGGCCAAGACATTGCCTTCCACATGCCTGTAGAGAGCCGGAATCGCCTTCCGTGAGAAAAAGTGGCGTTTGGGAACCTGCCACTGAGGAATCGTACATTGCACAAACTCACGGAAGGGGGCCGAGTCTACCAACTGAAAAGGCAGCAGTTGAAGCGCTAGCAATTTAGCCAAGCTAGCATTCAACCGCTGAGCATGTGGATGGCTGGGAGTGAACTTCTTTCGACGGTCCAGCAGCTGGGGCAGGGAAATTTGCCTGCTAGAATCGGACGTCGGTGTACTGCTAGCAGAGTGGCCGCAAGTACTTGGCTGTGACACACCTAATTCTACACCTTCATTCCTCTCAGTGCAGGTTTCAGAGAGGACTGATGGTATAGTGGGGTTGGAGATCCCAGCTGATGCGGTGCAAGGAGAGGTCCGCTTTGTTCTTTGGTGTGGGTCTTTAAGGTAGGCTTGCCAACGAGCTGCATGGCAGGTCAACATATGTCTGATCAAGCATGTGGTGCCCAAGCGGCTGATGTTTTGGCCACGCGATATACGCTTGAGACATATGCAAACAGCAGCTGTGCGATCTGATGCACTCGCCTCAAAAAAGGCCCACACCAAAGAACTTTTTGAATGACGGGCAGAGGCAGCGCCCTGCACAGGCGGAGCTCTGCGGTGTGATTCCGTCGGTGTGCTGCCCATACGCTGGCCACCCAAGGGCATCCTGCCTCGTTGGAGATGTGCCTCCTCCTCATCCTCCTCCTCCTCCTCTCTCCTATTAGGCACCCACGTGGAGTCAGTGACCTCATCATCCCCTCCCTCCTCATCACTGGAGCCAATCTGGCAGTATGCTGCAGCTGCTGGAGCATGACTGCCAGATTGGTGTCCTTCTTGAGCATCCCCTCTCTCTGCTCTCATGCTACTGCCTTCCTCTAGCTGGGTATCATCATCAGATCCTTCGAAACGCTGGGCATCCTCCTGGAGCATGTACCCAACACTGTGCTCAAACAGTTCGGGGGACTCCTCAGGAGGAGGACATGGTGGGTCTAGGGAAGGAGTGACTAATGATGACATTGATACCAGAGAAGAGGACGCTTTGGCAGCTGCTTTGCCAGTACCCTGAGCCTGGGTGAGAGAGGATGAGGAGGATGAGGTGGGCTTGGTCATCCACTCTACCAAGTCTTCGGCATGATGTGGCTCAACATGTCCAGCTGCCGAAAAGAAGGACAAGCGTGTCCCATGGCCACGTGCTGATGACAATGCACCGCGTCCACGACCAGCACTGTTGCCCCCAGACACAGAGCCTGCTTGCCCTCTTTTTTTGCCTCCTGACTGTCTGCCTCTCCTTGTTTGCCTTGCAGACATTTTAATGGATGGCCTGCAGGGAGATGGGAAAAACAGCAATAAGGGCTACCTTCAGGTGTATACTGTGCAGGAGGCTTAGCAACAAAGACACTGACACTGTCCCCTGCCTATCCTTCTCTGTCCCTAAACACAAGGATTTGCAATATGCTTCAGCAAGATTGGTTTAGCACAGAATAGCACACTGATAGTTTCCCTCACTGCCCTTCTCTGTCCCTACAAACAAGATTTAGCACAGAATAGCACACTGATAGTTTCCCCGAGTGTCCTTCTCTGTCCCTAAACTCAAGGATTTCAAATATGGTTCAGCAAGATTGGTTTAGAACAGAATAGCACACTGACAGTTTCCCCGAGTGTCCTTCTCTGTCCCTAAACTCAAGGATTTCAAATATGGTTCAGCAAGATTGGTTTAGAACAGAATAGCACACTGATAGTTTCCCCGAGTGTCCTTCTCTGTCCCTAAACTCAAGGATTTCAAATATGGTTCAGCAAGATTGGTTTAGCACAGAATAGCACACTGATAGTTTCCCTCACTGTCCTTCTCTGTCCCTACAAACAAGATTTAGCACAGAATAGCACACTGATAGTTTCCACGAGTGTCCTTCTCTGTCCCTAAACTCAAGGATTTAAAATATGGTTCAGCAAGATTGGTTTAGCACAGAACAGCACACTGATAGTTTCCCTCACTGTCCTTCTCTGTCCCTACAAACAAGATTTAGCACAGAATAGCACACTGATAGTTTCCACGAGTGTCCTTCTCTGTCCCTAAACTCAAGGATTTCAAATATGGTTCAGCAAGATTGGTTTAGGACAGAATAGCACACTGACACTTTCCCTCACTGTCCTTCTCTGTCCCTACAAACAAGATTTAGCACAGAATAGCACACTGATAGTTTCCCCGAGTGTCCTTCTCTGTCCCTAAACTCAAGGATTTCAAATATGGTTCAGCAAGATTGGTTTAGCACAGAATAGCACACTGATAGTTTCCCTCACTGTCCTTCTCTGTCCTTACAAACAAGATTTAGCACAGAATAGCACACTGATAGTTTCCACGAGTGTCCTTCTCTGTCCCTAAACTCAAGGATTTCAAATATGGTTCAGCAAGATTGGTTTAGAACAGAATAGCACACTGACAGTTTCCCCGAGTGTCCTTCTCTGTCCCTAAACTCAAGGATTTCAAATATGGTTCAGCAAGATTGGTTTAGGACAGAATAGCACACTGAAACTTTCCCTCACTGTCCTTCTCTGTCCCTACAAACAAGATTTAGCACAGAATAGCACACTGATAGTTTCCCCGAGTGTCCTTCTCTGTCCCTAAACTCAAGGATTTCAAATATGGTTCAGCAAGATTGGTTTAGGACAGAATAGCACACTGACACTTTCCCTCACTGTCCTTCTCTGTCCCTACAAACAAGATTTAGCACAGAATAGCACACTGATAGTTTCCCCGAGTGTCCTTCTCTGTCCCTAAACTCAAGGATTTCAAATATGGTTCAGCAAGATTGGTTTAGCACAGAATAGCACACTGATAGTTTCCCTCACTGTCCTTCTCTGTCCCTACAAACAAGATTTAGCACAGAATAGCACACTGATAGTTTCCACGAGTGTCCTTCTCTGTCCCTAAACTCAAGGATTTCAAATACGGTTCAGCAAGATTGGTTTAGAACAGAATAGCACACTGACAGTTTCCCTCACTGTCCTTCTCTGTCCCTACAAACAAGGATTAGCACAGAATAGCACACTGACACTTTCCCTCACTGTCCTTCTCTGTCCCTACAAACAAGGTTTAGCACAGAATGACACACTGACACTCTCCCTACCTATCCTTCTCTGTTCCTAAACACAAGGAATCCAGGATTAGTAAAGGAAAAAAATGACACTGTCCCTGCCTATGCTTCTCTTTCCCTGCTCCGGAACACACTACACAAGGCCGCCGCGCTGGCGGCCTTTTATAGTGTGGGGCGTGTACTAAACCCCCTCAGCAATAATTGGCCACAGGCATCCTGCCTGTGGCCAATCATTGCTCTCCTCGCTGCCGGCGCTGTGATTGGCCAAGCATGCGGGGTCACAGTGCATGCTTGGCCAATCACAGCGCCTGGATGACACTGCGATGGCGTAGTGCATTGTGGGCCGTTCGCGTCACTCGAATTTGGCGCAAACGGCCCAAATCGTTCGATCTTCGTCGAACGATCGAACAGCCGATGTTCGAGTCGAACGTATGTTCGACTCGAACACGAAGCTCATCCCTAGAGATGACACTATCTCTCTCTGTCTTTCTTTAACCGTCGCCGCAACACACTACACAAGGCCGCCACGCAGGCGGCCTTATATAGTGTGGGGCCTGTACTAAACCCTCTGAGCCATAATTGGCCAAAGCCACACTGGCTTTGGCCAAATACGGCTCTCTGTACAGACGGCGCTGTGATTGGCCAAGCATGCGGGTCATAGTGCATGCTTGGCCAATCATCAGCCAGCAATGCACTGCGATGCCGCAGTGAATTATGGGCCGTGACGCGCCACTCGAATTTGGCGCGAACGGCCCATAATGTTCACAATTCGGTGAACAACCGAAAAGGCGATGTTCGAGTCGAACATGGATTCAATTCGAACTTGAAGCTCATCCCTAACAGTCACCATTCTTCAGCCTGTTTCTTTGAACTATGAGTAAGCATCACCCACTTGGCAGGAAAAACTTTACCTCCAGGAGTTACACCGGTGAGCATTGTAATAATGTAATACAGACCGACCCCCACCTTATCTTAGGTATTCATGGGTAAAGTGAGTCATAATAATGTAACAGAGTCTGACTTACAGTTTTGACCTTTCTGCTGTTTATTTTAGGTGTCCAGGACATTATGAATGGGTAAACTTAATTTTTAAAATTTGTAAAAGAACAAGCAGAACAAGCAGAGCGCAGGAAGATGTCAGCAATTTTGTTCACTTTGTTGAGAATAAAAAAGGCACAGCATAACAGATCCAGATGGAGGGGGGCCAGTATCCACATACAGCACAGGATGCCTAAGAAAGGGGCTAATAGCTCAGAAATGCATTGCTCGTGCTCCCTGTATCCCAGACAGCTGGTGATCAGTGTATGCATGGCACCATGTGCATGTCTCCCCTGCAGCTCCAAAGCTCTGGTCTGGAACGCCCGATATACTGCATTACTGGCTTTCTGCAGAGGATTCAAACCTGTGCTGTATGTGGACCCAGGCTCTCCTCCATCTGGATCAGTTATACTGTGGTACCCTGTGAATTGGGGACTCTGCCCCTCTACTAGGCTGGGTGTCTCTGTTTTTAAATGTAAGGGGGTGCTTTTTTTATTCTCTACATAGTGAACAAAATTACTGACATCGCCCTGCGCTCTGCTTTTTTTTGCTGGTTTCACCCTGAGACAGGTCCTTCCCCAAGTGGCCTTGTCATGGATGCTGCATTCGATGTATGGTGGACCCTGTTCTAAAGCACAAAAGAATGCCATATCCAGCGTATCCTCACCTTTATGACAGATGTCATAACACTGTTTTGTTTACAGTTTGATTAAGGTATATTGAGATTTAGACTGCCTTTTTGGGCTTTCTTCATCCTTTAATAGTTCACAAGTTAGTGCAACAGTTTATAATTTCTTTTGGAATATTTAAACAATGTAATATAGACTGAAGTTCTGCAATTTTTTTTTAGGTATCCAGGGCATTATGCATTGGTAAAGGGAGCAATCTAATAATATAAAAGAGACTTGTAAACAGGTTAAGGTGGGACTTACTAGGTGGGCAACTTAAGAGTGTGACTCTTTTAAATCTTTCCATGAAGGAGTGTAGGGTCACATTGATCCTGGCAGAATCTCCTTATATATGGTGGGATGAGTTTAGTTTAGGGAAAAGAGTGGAGAAGAGCTCTGGACATGGAAAGGGATGCCATGTGAGAGATGGTCACTTAAAGTGATATTAAAGTCTTACCAGCTCTGTGCAGTGGTTTTGCACAGAGCAGCCCTGATCCTCCACTTCTCACGTCCCTCGCTGGCGCTCCTGGCCTCTCCCTCCTGCCGAGTGCCCCCACAGCAAGCAACTTGGCACCGGAGCCGAGCTGCTGCTCTGTGTGTCCATTCAGTTACTGAGCCATGGCTCGGCCCAACCCCTCTCTCTCTTCATTGACTCACTGACTTTTGATTGTCAGCAGCGGAAGCCAATGGCACCCACTGTTTTGTCTTAGTCAATCGGGGGGAGAGTCCCAGACAGCCGAGGGTGGATCATGATGGGGCTCAGGTAAGTATTAGGGGGGCTGATGGGAGGCCGCTGCACACAGAAGGTTTTTCATCTGCATTAAGACAAAAAGAACTTCTGCTTTTAAAACCACTTTAAGGGATAGTGATTCTTACCCTCTTTTCCCCTTGAAGGGGGCTCTCCTGGAGATGGGCACAGAGATGTATTACCAGCCCGATGGGACTGAGCACAAGACCAAGAGGAAGAGCATTTGCTACTGACCTGTGTCGGGACCTAGGGCCTAAAGCATTGTATGTTGTGCTTTATTCTTCAGTAAAGCAGAAGTGTATCTACATGTAGCCTCTGTGTGAAGTTATTCAGATTTTTCAGTAGATGGGGATAAGAACTTCTCAGTGATGCCACCTGGCTGTCAAGCTGGACCAGCATCTGGATATCCCTGGGAGTGAGGAAGTACAGCCATGCAATGAGCAGGATGGGTAGAGGATCTGGTCACTGCCCCCCACCAACACATCAAGAGAAAGAGAGTGAGAACTGACTTGCAGTTCTGAACCAAAAAAATTCAGAGTCCAGCGCAATCAGCATAAGGCCATTTTAAGTTACCGAAAAAGCCTCCTCAGTCTTGTCATTCCATTTTACCATAACTGACTTGTTAGCCTTTGTCTAGTCAGCAACAGATGCAGTAATAGTGGCGAAGTTGGGGACAAACATGGGGTAGTACCCCATGATGTCCAAAAAGGCTCGGACCTGTTTCTTCATGACTGGACCGGACCAAGCCTGAATAACTTCTTCCTTATTCACCTGAAGTTTCACCAAACCCCTACCCACAATGTACCCCAGGTACTTGGTCTCTTCCTTTGGAACGACACATTTTTCTAGGTTCACATTAAACTCCTCCTTCTTTAGAGAGTCTAAGACTGCCGGCACTTGGGGAAGATGGGACTCCCAGTCAGTACTAAAGATGACAATGTCATCTAAATACAATTAAGTGTATTTCCGATGTGAGTATAAAGTTTATCCATTGCTCTCTGGAAAGTAGCCACGGCAGAGTGAAAACCAAACGGCATTCTTTTATATTACAAATGATCTTCTGAAATATAAAATGTGGTCTTTTCTTTGCCTTCCTTAGTTAAAATTGTCTGCCAGTAGTCTTTGGTAAGGTCTAAGGTGGTAATGTATCAGGCTGGTCCCAAGCTTTCTATCAGCTCATCTACTCAGGGCATTGGAGTGCATCAAACTTTGATACCTCATTGAGTTTTCTGAAATCATTACAAAATTGCAGAGTCCCAATGGGGTTTGGTATCAACACAAATCAGGTTCCACCACTTGCTCTGCAATTCCTCAATGATATTGACTTCAAGCATTTTCTGAATTTCTTCTAATACTGCTTTCTTATGTGGTTTTCCTATGTGCTTTGGGAATGCAATAGGGTTTCACACAGACCTTCACATTAGGTTCCGTAAAAATGTCATGTTCAATTACCCTGGTAAGACCTGGAAGTCCTGAAAACCTCTCCCTATTCCTCTGTAAAAACTCTTAAGCCTTGTACACACGGTCGGTTTTCCCGGCAGAAAAACTGCCATGAGAGCGTTTGGCTGTGTGTATGCTCCATCGCAGTTTTCCCGACAGGAAAACTGCTGAAAAAATTTGAGAACCTGCTCTCTATTTTCCCGTCGGGATTCCCGGCGGACTTTTTCCAGTCGTGAAAACCGGTCGTGTGTATGCTTTTCCGAGGGCAAAAAAAGCGCATGCTCAGAATCAAGTATGAGACGGGAGCGCTCGTTCTTGTAAAACTAGCATTCGTAATGGAAATAGCACATTCGTCAGTATTCTGAACAGCAGAAAACGATCTGAAAGCACGAAGACTGAAAAGCGCGAATCGTCTCTCACCAAACTTTTACTAGCACGCGATAACACGAGATCAGCAAATGCAGCCCAAAGGGTGGCGCCATTGGAATGGAACTTCCCCTTTATAGTACTGTCGTACGTGTTGTACGTCACCGCGCTTTGGACCGGCGGGATTTTGTATGACAGTCTGTACACAAGACAAGCTTGGCAGGAATCCCTTCAAGCTTGGCAGGAATCCCGTCGGGAAAACCAAAGTTTTTTTCCGAGGGGAAGACCGGCCGTGTGTACGGTGCTTCTATTGTTGCATTTGCAGTTTTGACAAGGAGGCGGAAACTGGGATTGAGTTAGAACTAACCTCAGCCAGGGCAACTACCTGCTCTCGGTCCTTCTAGGGCTTTAGGAAATTCACATGGTATATCTGGTAGGGCTTCCTCTTCCCAGGTTGGTGTACTTTATAGTTGACGTCTCCCACCTTTTCTACCACATGAAATGGCTCTTGCCCCCTTGCCAGGAATTTGCTTTCTACTGTGAGTATGAGTACGATCCCCACCTGGAACTATAAGTTTGAAGGACCATTTGTATACCCTTCTTTGCGCTTCCTTGCTTTTTGTATATGTCCCTTTACTACGGGCATCACCTTAGTGATCCTCTCTCTCACCTAGAATATATGCTTTACCACTGTCTTTTGGGGAGAGGATTCACTTTATTATGTTTTTCTCGCCAAGTCAGGCAACCCTCCGTGGTCTTTGTCCATACACCAACTCATACGGAATCCCTGTGGGTGCCTGAGGTATTTCTCAAAAAGGCAAACATCAGTGCCAGGAGTAGCCCCAATCTTTACCATCTTGTTGCACAACCAATTTAGGCATTGACTTTAGTGCTTTATTGAACCGCTCTACCAGCTGCCTCTGTGGGTGTTAGACGGAGGTACGTAATTGTTTGATCTGGAACAACTTACACAGATCTGTCATCACCCGAGACATAAATTGAGTGCCCTGGTCTGTCTATCTCTTTAGGAATACTGTCCTAGGGAACATGTTAAACAATTTTCTGGCAATTGCTTTTGAGGAAGTCTTCCTCATGGGGATCACTTCTGAATATCTGGTGGCATAATACCACAAGGATGTATTGGTGGCCCGAGCAGATTTCACTAAAGGGCTCACCTTCTTAGCTGGTAGACCATCTGCCCCAGATGCAACACTATCGGTCCTCTCTAAAGTTTTATCGTCCAGCCCCTCAAAGGGATCAAAACAGTCACACTGTCCTGGCTGTCCTTGACTCACAAGTTCAATCAACAAAGAGCAGTCCCTTCCCATGGTAGCATCATGGATGAGGTCAGGAACCATCCCTAACCTCCTGGGTAATTGTGCTACACGCTGTGATAATTGTCACTGGTACCAGTGGGTATTCCTTGGTGTCCCTGTGTATACACACAACCCTTAAGCCCCGTACACACGATCGGATAACCTATGGATTTTCGTCCGATGGATTTGTCCATCGGAAATCCGATGAAACAGTTTTTCATCAGTCTTGGCCACACACCAACAGTCAAAAAACCGACCGTTCCAAACGCGGTGACGTAAAACACTCAGATGAGCTGAGAAAAATTAAGTTTAATGCTTCTGAGCATGCGTCGACTTGATTCTAAGCATGCGTGGGTTTTTTAACCTATGGACTTGCCCATAGATGATCGGAAATTCCCATCGGTTTTTTATCCATCGGAAAATTTTAAAACAAGTTCTATTTTTTACAACCAATGGAAAAAAGACCGATGGGTACCATACACGATCGGTTGGTCTGATGAAAACCATCCATCGGACGGTTTTCATCAGTCAAACCGATCGTGTGTACGGGGCTTTAGAGTTTTTGCTACAGGGTCCACCTCCCCAGCTGCCCTGGTACCCACAACTGTTACCATGCTTCTGGTATCAGACAGCACTCTGGCATGAAGATGGTTCACCCAGATGTCAGACTTAAACTGCCCCTCTGTCTGGTTCAGGTGGGCAGCACAGACCCTCTGTGCATAGTAGGACATCCTCTGCACAGCTTCACACTCCATGGGTTCCTTTTGAAAGGGACAATGGTCCTGGATATGGCACCAGGAGTGACACTGCCAGTACAACACATTCTTGTTCCTATATGCCAGAGTAGAGCTTTGGGATATTGGGGTGTTCGCTCACTTGCTCTCTTGAGTACTGACTCACTGGTAGGGGTCCTCAAGGTTTGGCAGTAGATCCCCCATCACTGTCAAATGATCTACAATTTCCACTAGACCATCCATTGTCTGTGGTTCCCCATGGCTAACCCAACTCTGCAGCTTCTTAGGTAGAGCCCATAGGTAGTGGTCTACGACAACCTGTTCCATGACCTGTGGCCCTGTTAACTTCTCCGGCTGTAGACACTTGGTAACCAGTTGCAAAAGGTAGTGCATTTGGGACCCCTGGTGATTGGCTAACCTGATACCTCCAGTGGTGCATCCAGTGTGCCCGCATCGAAGAACCAAATGTAATATGGGGCCCAAGATCACCAGCACTCGTTTGTAAATGCAAACGTTTTTTATTAGTTCCTCCAAACAGGTCAACATAAATAACTTCCTTCAGCAAAAAAAAAAAGTTAAATAAGCAGTTCGAACATCTAGCGCAAAGGAACCACATGACTGCCATACTGGGGTAGGGGTTCTCTGTGTTTCAGGGTGCTGTACAGGCTGCAAGGGTTCAGCATCAAGTGTCTTAGTTCCCAGAGCATTCACCTTGCTCACAGCTCATGAACTCCTCCACACTGGCTCACTGACACAGGTGCTAAATGCCTTTTAAGCCTCCCTTGCCTGGGGCTTAACCCCTTCGGGACCAGAGTCCTGGTAGTCAGGGTTTGGAGGTCTTCCCACCCAAAACCCTTATGAACCTCCAAAATTCCAGGTCACTAAAACAGAATTATCAATCCAGAGATTACTAGAATTCAGTCCTCTCTCTAATCAAACTTCCCCAGAACACCTCACCCTGCATGTTGAGAACCCCTGAGTACCAAACAGTATCTCCAAAGCTGTCCCCTTTAAAGGGACCATGATTCAAATACCGGGGGACACATTCCTTTACAATGGGAAACACCAAAACATTTTTTTCTTTAATATACTAGAATTATTTTAAAACACATTTGATATTGTTATTAAAATCAATAATTAAACCAGATACTTTTCAAAATATGTGTTTGAAATTCTACTTTAAACAGTAAGTGCACCTTTTAAGTGTTACTAAACCCACAATAGTAAAATCAGTCTGTATATGCAGTAGAGCATGCTTGTTATTGTCACTGTAGAACCTAAGGGGTTAATCCTCCGCATTGTGTAAAAAGGCTGTTTGATCCTGTTGTCTCTGATCTTACCCTACTTTAACTGTACCCAATCCATCTCCTGATAGTACAGAGCCTTGAAGGCACTTTGCACATGCTCAGTTTGGTGTGTATAGCTAGAGGGTGCATGTGATCAGCACAGGGCCAATCAGCACTGTCCAGACAGAGGTTCAGGGGTCATGCAACCTCATAGGACAGTCAGAGTGAAATTAAAACTCCACCTACAAGCTTTAACCAGACACTGATAGAAGTCATAAGACTGCTATATACTGCAGATGAGAAAAGGTATTTAAGGTATTTAGTAGGTATACTAAAATAATCGCATTTCCATGTTCTGTGTACTATGGGAGACCAGATTTAGTGAATGAAGTGTCCTGGGTTTAGTAACACTATAAAAAATAAGCATTAAAAGAGTTTGCCCAGTGACAACAAAACCCTTACAATAATTATAACAGTAAGTACTTAATATATAGCTATCAATCAAAATATTCTTTGACACATTCTTTTTATTTTAAATTGTAATTGCACCTTTAAAAAATGCTTTTGAAAGAGTTAGCCGATTTGCAGCAAATCTGTAAAAATGCTTATAAAAGCAAGTACGTACTATAAAGCTATCAATCAAAAGATTAATGCCAAACACACTCAGTTTCTTACTGAGATTAATCAAATACCTACCTTTTGGTAGTGCGAAAGGGTTTAAGTAGTGGCAGGCTGTGCTGGTATTTCTCTGCAAAGCAAGGCTTGTCAGTGCTGTCCATGGTGTCTTTGTAGCAGCTCATGGTGTCTAAGCAAAATAATCACATGTAATACTAACACTGAGATTAAACAAAGTATTGAGCAATAAAAGGGATATCAGAAAACTTCTAAACACACCCTCTGGTTATTTATACATTGCATTAGTTCCCATCATGACGATGCAAAAACTATATAACGAGGCAGCAGAAGGTACATTGGAAAATGTCCTAGTATTACCCTGAGCACAGAGGTGTTCCAATTTTTCTTAGAATTAGAAAGGACACCGGGCCAAATTGTTTTTTTTTTTCTTTGTTTTTAGTTAGGGAATGCTTAAAACCCCTAAAATGTTTTTTTGTTTTTTTTTTGCTGTCTGTGTCCCATTGTCCTTCACTGCTTGTGTCCCCGTTGGATGATTTCCTCTGTATTCCTGTTCCAGTGACAGCTCTATATTTTTAGATTTGTTTAACAGTTTAACAATGGTCACCAGGACCAAATAGAGAGGGTGACAGCAGACATTCCAGACAGCAATACAACCCTAATAGAGGTTTAACCATTTCATACTCTATCCAAAACAAAAAATATACTTTCTTTTTGGCTATATACTATACTTTAAAATGTTCACTGACTATGTGCTTAAAAAAAAGGAAATACCTGTGTTTTGTCATTAAAGAAGTTACTCTTAATTGTACCAATCTAATTAGTTATATTGTAATATAAGAATTTTAGTGATCCTTCCTCAGTTATCATTCTATGTGTTGTGTATGCTAAATATACATGAACTGCAGAGAGGTGTAACAAAACATTTGCAGGAAAAACTTAATTGTCCTTACCAGTGTCATCAAGCTGCCCCAAGAAAGAGCTGCTGGCTAGTTACTGTTGTGAATCCAAAATTATAGTGCTGTGCCAGGCACATTACAAAGGCAGTGACACCCCTGTGACGGGCTCAGTAATATTGTGTGACTTTGTGACCAACTTTTGACAGCTAGAATTGGAGAACTCACCCTCTGCTCCCTGCACTGTGATCCTCCCTCCCATTGCAGACCAGTCACGCCTGCTGCTTACTACCTATTCTGGGCTATATATAATACTCTACATACTGCACAGCTGACAGCTCAGACTGTGAGCACTAGCTAGTGACTCCTTTCAAGGCAATCTTAAGCCCCGTACACACGGTCGGACTTTTGGCCAACAAACTTAATTTTTGAGCAAGTTGGACCAACAATCCGACCGTGTGTACGCTCCATCGGACAAACTTTTTTTTTTTTCATCGGACAAATGTTGGGTCTGCAAACGGACAAACTTTTGCCCAACAAAAGTCCGATGGAGCAAAGTCCGACCGTGTGTACAGAAAACCATCGGACTTTTGTCCGATGGACAAAACAAATAATGTTACAATCAACCAACAATAGCAGAAGTTGACCAAAGGGTGGTGGTAAAGAGCAGAAAAGAGCAGAAAAACCACGTGATGTTGGATAAAGTTTTGGGAAAGTTTGCAGAAAAGTCAGAGCGTGTGTGTATGCTATGGGTGTTCCCGACCAACTCCGTTCTGACAAAAAACCACGGAAAAGTCAGATGGAAGTCCGACCGTGTGTACGAGGTTTAAGATTACTGAGAACAAGATATTTTTCCACTTAAATAAACTTATAGAAAATATTTTCATTTTCTTTTTTTTTTTTTCTGATCAGATACGTTTTTTTTATTGAAGAGTTTTGTCATTTTCCACAAAAGATACCATAACATATTCTTACAATTAGTAACCCAAAAAAAGCACAATGTTTATGAAAATCAAAGAATAAAAACTGCCCTAGAGGATACAGTCATACAATTAGAAATCATTATGAAGCAAATCAATACTACACAATGGGGGTTATTTACTAAAGGCAAATCCACTTTGCACTACAAGTGCAAAGTGCACTTGAAATTGCACTGAAAGTGCACTTGAAAGTGCAGTCGCTGTAGATCCGAGGGGGACATGCAAGGAAAATAAAAAACAGCATTTTACCTGTAGCGCACACACCCCTCTCTTTACCTGCATTTATTTTGGCTTCTCGCAGGAAGGGAGAGGCACACCGCACCACAAGCCCGTACCATCCTGTGTAAAGAGGTTAAAGTGGTGTTAGTTTTGGGCCTTGTCTGCAGCCAGAGTCAAAGTCCTCCCGAGAATGATCTCACCTCTACATTGGATAGATGCAAGTTCTAGCTTTCCCCAGGAATGTGAATGTCCACACTAGCTGAAAGTCCAACTCAATATTTATTTCTCATAGGATATTTAACAGCCTCTTTGATAGCAGACAGGTTGGATCGAAGATACAGGGCAGCTTAGATGTGGAGGAGGTCCAGGCACAAACGTAGCTTAACTCTTTAGACTGTTTAGGTTTCTCAAACAGCTTTGGCGCACGATTTCTCTGCCACAGACCGCGAGGTTGGTCTCTGCCACAGACCGGGTGAATAAAGTCACTGCCACTGACTTGGAGAACAGGGTCACTGCCACTGACCGGGTGAATAGGGCATAGCCCTATGAGGCCACTGCCACTGACCTTGAAAGTGAACTTCCTTCTTAGAGTATCTGGCCCATGTCAAGGAGAAGACATCCCTCTGGAGAGTTACCAGAGGCCCCCACCATCACCATGACTCTTTGCTGGGTCTTCGGAAGGGGTTACCTCCCTGGCCTCCTCGTCCCAGATACGGGTCCCCTCGCAAGGCGGCACCCTGGGAGTCCTCGATCCCTAGCGGATCCCAGCCAAAGGTGCTGGGCCTTCAAAATAGTACCTCACCTCAGACTGAAGGTGTCTGGGATGGAACAGGAACTCCACCTTTGGGCCTAGGGCACCCGGAGACGACCCTCACTCACCCCCAGGCCGAAGGTGCCTGGATGTGGACCTCGAACAGAAGATGTCCGCCCCTTTTATACCCTCTCCCAACAGGCACAGCAGGTTCCCCGCCCCGCCGTACTACTGCCGAGAGGGGACACAAAAGGCACAGCCCTCTATCGGTGGTTCAACCCTGGCCCACGGCGACAGCGCCACCTGTAGGCCACAGGGAACTGTACACCAATACTATCCCCCGTGAACAGAAATGGTCCATAAACCATAACAATCAGTGTGTCTGAGCCTAATTACCACTCAGACACTCCCCTTAAATTGAACACCCCGCTACATACCTTTCACATGATTGGATGATAAAATCAGCAAAGCTTTCCCTCATTTCAGATCTACCCCTCAGATTTACAGAGACTGCACTTCCAAGTGCACTTTCAGTGCAATTTCAAGTGCACTTTGCACTTGTAGTGCAAAGTGGATTTGCCTTTCGTAAATAGCCCCCAATGTGTTTTTTTCTGCCTGCACCTGGTCATGTCTATGAAAAGATGTTTCTTTATTTCTTTGCAGTTAATAATCCAATCAGGTGATACAGTAATACCTGCCCACCATAACTAGAAGGAAACAGCTAATGACTCTTTCATGATAGAAGTCAGGTTCACATACCTGCGTCGGTTGCTGCACAGTGCTGGTCTTATATATTCTTCCTATAGATCTGTAATTGGCAAACACTAATTAAATCAGAATAGGACCACCCAATTATAAAATGTCACTGATGGATTGCTGGGTCTGACTTTTTTAATTGGCTCAAAGCAAGAAATATTGTATAAATGTATTGTATGCAAATAATGTAAAGTTGAAATATGTTTTATTTGCTAAAGATTATTGAACTTGTATAATTTATTCACTAGCCTACTAGATAAGCCTGTAAATGTTTAACCATAGTGCAGGTATTTATTATCCTCCAGAACTCCAGTGGCCAGATCTGTTGTCAAACCCCCACTTTAGAAATTGGGAGTCAAGCTTGCTGTAATTTTTAGTAGGAGGGAATACGTTTGGAATAAAGTGGATAATAATGATTTATTGTGGGATATGTCTTATTGTAGAAGAGAATGTCATACATACCCTACTTTTGCTTCTTTTGGGAGGTAGTGCCTAATAGTGTAGCTATAGCTATACTTTCGGCCCACTGCAGCTTTCATACATGTAAGCCACAATGTTGTTTATCCATCCCCCTCTTACCTTGCCCATTCACAGAACGCTTTGCATTCTGTGAATGGTTCAGAGAATACAAAGCATTCTGGGAATGGGCAAGGGGAGTGGTAGGTGGACACACAACACTGCCGCTTCTGTATATGAAAGCCACAGCTTCCATGTCACAGTTCTGGAAGTATAGCAAAAGCTGTACTATCTGGCCTGAATCAAAGTTTAAATATTAAATGTAGCACTACCCCCGTAGGAGCTGCTGGTTTAATTTTGGGTCTGCCGTTACCTCACTGTTCACCATATCCGCCATAGGGGTCCCATTTGGACATTTGAACACATAGTCTCTTTTTCCCAATGCTTTTATTAACAACTTCAGATAGAGGGATGGAGGGTTAGGGGATATTCAGGTACCTTGTTTTGCGGATCACGGGTACTTCTTTGATCCAGAGGAGAAACAGCTTCCACAACTGGATCTAGCAACAACCGGATAAGCCTCTCTCACTGACCTAGCAGCCGGTGCGGTGCTCAGTCATAGTCTCTGCCACAGACTTGTTTAATATACTAGAGTCGTTGTACAATCCTCTGCCACAGGATTGTATAACCGAAGAACAGTTACTCAGTACAAGTTTCTTTCAGCCATCCGGCAATACTGTGAGGTAGATTGGCCGGGATGCGTCCTCCAATTGAGTCTCCAGGCTCTTCCTGAGATACCAGCCTTTTTTCTCGGTCCTCTCTGAGAAAAGTCCTCCCCTGGTTTCTCCAATTACTCAGCTTCTCCCCACAGGCAAGACAGCACAGGACCACCCCTGGACCAGTAGACCCCAGAAACTCCTGGGCCTACTTTCAGTAACGATGCCTCGGGCCAGCAGGCCCAGAGGAAAAAGAACTGCTACAACATACCTTAGGCCAGGAGGGCCATCAGGTCAGAGAGACCTGAAAACGGTGTCTGTCACTTAAGTACCCTCTCCCAGAATGCACAGTGGGGGAAGCACTCCCACTGGGCTGTTTCTGGGTAAAGAGGTACTCAATGCATCCAGCCCGTTGTATTTCCAACACTGACCGGTGGTGACAGCGACACCCACTGCCAAGTGGAAAATAAACAACACAGCTGAACTGGAACAGAAACCAGCAATTTAACATAATCACTCTGAGCTAAACTACAGCTCAGATAAACCTAAATTTACTCATTAGGAGCAGGGCGCTACATAAAGAAATAACATAGATACTTAAAGTGGACTACACCTTATTTTTGAAAAATTATTCAAATTAAGTGGTTTCACACGATATGTGACAGTGGGGGCAGAATGGAAGTAAAGAAGAGAGCAAATTAGTGGTAGAAAGCACAGAATGAGGGAAGACTGGAGAGAGACACTAGTGCACAGCATAACCACCAGCAGCCTCAGCGGGGAATGGGGAGAGGTAGCAATGTGGGACAGAATTACAGGCTGAGGGAAAAAAAGGAGCTGTTCTGAGGGTGAAAATTTGACAGAGGTTTGTGTGAAAGAGAATGATGGTAAACAGTGAAAGTTGTTCCTATAGGAGTGAGCAGATGCCAAAGCTGATACAGCACTGGAAGGGCCGACATAGGAGGTGGACAGAGACTGATAGCAGCGGCTGTCAGTACATACAATGTGGGCACAAATAATCGTGCACATAATAGGACTTTGCAGAGACAACAGTTATGTGTGCCTACATTGTAGGTAATGATGGCAAAGGCTCCACAACTGCTAACCCATGGCCATGGCAAGAGGAACACTGTAACCGGGCAGGGGGTCACAGCTCAGTGATTGAGAAACATTGCTCTATACCACCTCAGCCCCCTTTCAACATTGTGTCTTCCTTTAAATACCTTGAGATTGTAATCACAAAGGACCTCTCCCAGGCATTGGTCCACTAATTAATGCAGACTATTATGGGTAAAGCCTCGTACACACGGCCGAGTTTCTCGTCGTTAAAAACACGAGATTTTTGTTAACCTTGACGAGTTTCTCGTCAAGCTTTCCATGCGTACACACTGACAATTCCAAATTTCCTCGTTGTTTAGCGTGGTCACGTCCAGCACGTACGGCGGCAGTATAAAGGGGAAGATCGATTTCCCTGGCGCCACCCCTTGGGCTGCTTTTGCTGATCTCGTGTTACCGCGTGTGAAGTAAAAGTTTGGGAAGAGACGATTCGTGCTTTTCAGTTCGTTTTCCTGCGGTTCAGTTTGTGCTTGTGGGTTCGTATCTTGTCTTTCAGGGCATGTAGGCAGGTCGTATCTGTTTTACAGTGCGTTCTTGCCCGTTCGTTTCTGATTTTCAGTTCGTTCTTCATAGGCCTTGCTGTTCTAAAGTGCGTTCTGTTCTGTACATTCTGATCAGACGACCGTTTCCTAGCCATGCCGCGGGTACGTTCTCGTCGTTGAGTTCGTGCTGTGCGGGCGCTTGGTGTTAGTCTACTTGTTTTGGACCAAGACCAGTCCATGAACGGGGTGAGGAGGAGTTCATGGACCAAGAATTGGTTGCTCCAGCGGGACCAATTCTGCCATATGCCTCTGCTGCGGGAGATCATCGAGAATAATCCTGAGGACTACAGGAATTTTCTGCGGATGTCTGACCCCGTTTTTCAGCATCTGTTGGCTTTGGTGTCCCCCTATATTACCAGGCAGGACACCGTTATGCGGGAAGCCATCAGTGCTGAGCAGAGGCTCATCGCCACGTTACGTTACCTGGCGACAGGGAGAAGTCTTCAGGACTTGAAGTTCACGACAGGCATCTCCCCCCAGTAGTGATGAGCCGAACACCCCCGGGTTCGGTTCGCACCAGAACCCGCGAACGGACCGAAAGTTCGAACGAACATTAGAACCCTATTAAATACAATGGATGCGAACGTTCGAATTCTAAAGTGCTAATTATAACAACTATTATGCATGTTATTGTCATAAATAGGGTTTGGGAACCCGGGTTGTGCACCAGGGGACATGTATCAATGCAAAAAGAAGTTTTAAAAACGGTCGTTTTTCGGGAGCAGTCATTTTAATGATGCATAAAGTGAAAAAAAAAAAGTCAAATATTCCTTTAAATATCGTACCTGGGGGGTGTCTAAAGTATGCCTGTGAAGTGCCACGTGTTTCCCGTGTTTAGAACTGTCCCTGCACAAAATGACACTTCTAAAGGAAAAAAAAGCCATTTAAAACTGCTTGCGGCTTTAATGTAATGTCTGGTCCCGGTAATATGGATGAAATTCTTTAAGAAAAATGGCATAGCTACCCCATGACCCCCCCCTACCCCAGCCCATTACCAGCCCCTTTGGGTCTTGTATGGATATTAAGGGGAACCCCGCACATAAAATAAAAAAGGCCCTATATACTCTGAACAGCCGTATACAGGCGGTGCATACAAGACAGGGACTGTAGGTTTGTTCTTATGTAGAATGTGTTTGTAATTTTGAACAGGTACATTGTTGAAGTGTAGCTCCAGCCCAAAAATCTATTTTTAAACTTTTTGGGAAACATAGGTAAGGGTTATCACCCCTGTAACATTTGTTTTGCTGTCTGTGCCCCTGTTCAGAACATTTCACCTCACTTTCCGTCCCAATGACAACTGTTTTTGAAATGTGGTGTTTTTCTTGAAACAAGGATTGCTGATAAAGCATCAGTACAGATGAGACCCCTTTCTCCCATATTTATTCTTACAGGAGAGAATTTTCCTTTCTAGGGGTAGATTTCCTCTCACTTCCTGTTGTCTTCTTTCGTTTGCAAGTAGGAGTCGTTTGTAAGTTGGATGTTTGAAAGTAGGGACCTGCCGTATATACTCTGCAGAAATAGGCCCCTTAGTTGTTGGTGTTGGCACAACACTGTAAGCACTCAGTTACTCTTGGTTGGTGCTGGAACGCCCTGCTGTCAACTATTATATCAGGAATTTTAATTACATATAATTGTTGAACAGTGGTAGTAAAAATTGGGGCTTTGATGGTGGTGCTGGTGCCACAACACTGTAAGCCCTGACAGTTACTCTTGGTGGGTGCAGCAATGGGCCCTGCTGTGAATTATTAGATCAAGAATTGTAATTACATGCCCCTTTTGAACAGGGGCTGAAAAATTGGGCCTTTCGTGGTGGTGGTGGTGGTGGCGTTGCCACAAGACTGTAAGCCCTCAGAGTTACTCTTGGTGGGTGCAGCAATGGACCCTGCTGTGAATTATTAGATCAAGAATTGTAATTGCATGCCCCTGTTGAACAGGGGCTGAAAAATTGGGCCTTAGGCACTGGTGGCACAACACTACAACCCCTCACAGATACTGTACTTGGAGCACAGCAATGAGCCCTGTTGCAAAGTATTGCTTCAAAAATTGTAATGACACGCCCCTGTTAAACAGGGGCTGAAAAATTGGGCCTTAGGCACTGGTGCCACAACACTCCAACCCCTCACAGATACTGTACTTGGAGCACAGCAATGAGCCCTATGGCAAATTATTGCTAAAAAAATTGTAATTACACGCCCCTGTAAAACAGGGGCTGAAAAATTGGGCCTTAGCCACTGGTGGCGGCACCCATAAACAAAAATGATCTTCCAAGCTATCATCATCAATGGTATCATTGAGGACTCGGAGGAGGAGGATAGCCAGTCAACATAACAGCACAGACACTCAGCATCAGCATCAGTCTTGAAGGGATGTGACATGTTAAAATCAATTAGTCTGTTATATCAGCATCAGGTGTGTGGTAGCTGGTGGTGATCCAAGACTGGTTCATCTTGATGAAAGTCAGTCGATCAACCGAGTCGGTGGACAGGCGCACCCTGTGATCCGTGACAAATCCTCCAGCAGCACTGAATGTGCGTTCCGAAAGAACGCTGGATGCAGGACAGGCCAGTAGCTCAATTGCATACTGTGCAAGCTCTGGCCAGTGATCCATCCTCAAGACCCAGTAAGCCAGAGGATTTTCGGTGGGGAAGGTGTCCAAGTCTGACCTTGCCCCTAGATATTCCTGCACCATGTTTATCAGATGCTGGCGATGGTTGCTGGAACCGATCATACTTTGGGGCTGCGGACTAAAGAATTGTCTGAACGCATCGGTCAGACGGCCACCTTCCCCACCGCTCCTTCTTTGACTGGCCGAAGCCTCAGCAACTCGTTGTCCAGGACCAGGAGTTTGTAACCTCCCAGTCTCTGGGAACGCGTTGCACAGACCTTTCTGCAAGGCCTCCCGGAGTTGTCTCATCCTCTGCTCCCTCTGCGAAGGTAACATAAGGTCCGCAACCTTACCCTTGTACCGTGGATCAAGGAGAGTGGCCAGCCAGTAATGGTCCCTCTCCTTGATCCGAAGAATACGAGGATCCTTCCGCAGACTTTGCAGGATCAGGGAGGCCATGCAGCGTAGGTTTGCTGAGGCATTCGCTCCGGAGTCCTCTGGGTCACTAAGGACGACATGATCCGCAGCCACCTCCTCCCAGCCACGTACAAGTCCACTGGTTTCTTGGGACTGTAAATCATCCCTAAAAGACTGCTGCTGATGATGCTGAGTGCCAGCCTCCACCTCCATGCTGACACAATCCTCCTCCTCCTCCTCCTCCTCCTCCTCCTCTTCCTCTTCCTGTGCGATGGGTGGGACAGAAAGAACACTGTCTGGGTAAAGGGGGCCTTGAGAGGCAAGGAAGTCCTCCTCTTCCTGCCTCTGTTCTGCCTCAAGTGCCCTGTCCATTATTCCACGCAGCGTGTGCTCCAACAGGTGGACAAGAGGTACAGTGTCACTGATGCATGCACTGTCACTGCTCACCATCCTCGTGGCCTCCTCAAATGGTGCCAGGACAGTGCATGCATCCCTGATCATGCCCCACTGGCGTGGAGAAAAAAAACCAAGCTCCCCTGACCCTGTCCTGGTGCCGTAGTTGCACAGGTACTCATTGATGGCCCTCTGCTGCGTGTGCAGCCGCTGCAGCATGGCCAACGTTGAGTTCCACCTGGTGGGCATGTCACATATAAGGCGGTTCTTGGGCAGGTTCAACTCCTTTTGCAGCTCAGCCAGGCGAGCACTGGCATTATAAGATCTGCGGAAATGCACACAGACTTTCCTGGCCTGCCTCAGGACATCCTGTAAGCCCGGGTACCTGCCCAAGAACCGCTGCACCACCAGGTTAAGGACGTGAGCCACACAGGGCACATGGGTCAGTTGTCCCTGTCGGAGGGCGGAGAGGAGGTTGGTGCCATTGTCGCAAACCACCATTCCTGGCTTAAGCTGGCGTGGCGTCAACCACCTCTCGGCCTGGCCCTGCAGAGCAGACAGGACCTCTGCCCCAGTGTGGCTTCTGTCCCCCAAACACACCAGCGCAAGCACGGCATGGCATCTTTTTGCCTGCGTACTTGCGTAGCCCTGTGAACGGCTACGGAGCACCGCTGGTTCATAGGACAAACCACAGGAAGAGGCCATGGAGGAAGAAGAAGAGGAGGGGGTGGAGGAGAGAGGTGTGTCACAACCAGTAGTAGCATTTTGGAGGCGTGGCGGTGGGACAACCTCCAACACTACTGCACCTTGTCCTGCATCCTTCCCAGCTGCCAAAAGAGTGACCCAATGGGCCGTGAAAGAAAGGTAACGTCCCTGTCCATGCCTGCTGGACCATGAGTCAGCGGTAATATGCACCTTACCGCTGACCGCCCTGTCCAGCGAGGCCAAGACATTGCCTTCCACATGCCGGTAGAGAGCCGGAATAGCCTTCCGTGAGAAAAAGTGGCGTTTGGGAACCTGCCACTGAGGAACCGCACATTGCACAAACTCACGGAAGGGGGCCGAGTCTACCAACTGAAAAGGCAGCAGTTGAAGCGCTAGCAATTTAGCCAAGCTAGCATTCAACCGCTGGGCATGTGGATGGCTGGGAGTGAACTTCTTTCGACGGTCCAGCAGCTGGGGCAGGGAAATTTGCCTGC
This sequence comes from Rana muscosa, assembly GCA_029206835.1. Taxonomy (NCBI): domain Eukaryota; kingdom Metazoa; phylum Chordata; class Amphibia; order Anura; family Ranidae; genus Rana; species Rana muscosa. The sequence continues at coordinate 690,957,660 of CM055117.1, forward strand.
TAGAATCGGACGTCGGTGTACTGCTAGCAGAGTGGCCGCAAGTACTTGGCTGTGACACACCTAATTCTACACCTTCATTCCTCTCAGTGCATGTTTCAGAGAGGACTGAAGTTATAGTGGGGTTGGAGATCCCAGCTGATGCGATGCAAGGAGAGGTCCGCTTTGTTCTTTGGTGTGGGTCTTTGAGGTAGGCTTGCCAACGAGCTGCATGGCAGGTCAACATATGTCTGGTCAGGCATGTGGTACCCAAGCGGCTGATGTTTTGGCCACGCGATATACGCTTGAGACATATGTTGCAAACAGCAGCTGTGCGATCTGATGCACTAGCCTCAAAAAAGGCCCACACCAAAGAACTTTTTGAATGACGGGCAGAGGCAGCGCCCTGCACAGGCGGAGCTCTGCGGTGTGATTCCGTCGGTGTACTGCCCTTACGCTGGCCACCAAAGGGCATCCTGCCTCGTTGGAGATGTGCCTCCTCCTCATCCTCCTCCTCCTCCTCTCTCCTATTAGGCACCCACGTGGAGTCAGTGACCTCATCATCCCCTCCCTCCTCATCACTGGAGCCAATCTGGCAGTATGCTGCAGCTGCTGGAACATGACTGCCAGATTGGTGTCCTTCTTGAGCATCCCCTCTGTCTGCTCTCACACTACTGCCTTCCTCTAGCTGGGTTTCATCATCAGACCCTTCGAAACGCTGGGCATCCTCCTGGAGCATGTACCCAACACTGTGCTGAAACAGTTCGGGGGACTCCTCAGGAGGAGGACATGGTGGGTCTAGGGAAGGAGTGACTGATGATTTGTCTGACATTGATACCAGGGAAGACGACGCTTTGGCAGCTGCTTTTCCAGTACCCTGAGCCTGGGTGAGAGAGGATGAGGAGGAGGAGGAGGGCTTGGTCATCCACTCTACCAAGTCTTCGGCATGATGTGGCTCAACATGTCCAGCTGCCGAAAAGAAGGACAAGCGTGTCCCATGGCCATGTGCTGATGACAATGCACCGCGTCCACGACCAGCACTGTTGCCCCCAGACACAGAGCCTGCTTGCCCTCTTTTATTGCCTCCTGACTGTCTGCCTCTCCTTGTTTGCCTTCCAGACATTCTAATAGATGGCCTGCAGGGAGATGGGAAAAAAGCAATAAGGGCTACCTTCAGGTGTCCTTCTCTGTCCCTTGAAACAAGGACTTTCACAGTGAAAGAAACTGACACTCTCCCTACCTACAGTTTTCTGTCCCTAGAATAAATGTTTTTTTTAAGCACAATATAGCACAAGGACAATTCACTCACTGTCCTTACAGGTCCCTGGAAACAAGGACTTGCAGAGTGAAAGAAAAAAAACACTCTCCCTACCTACAGTTTTCTGTCCCTAGAAAAAATGTTTTTTTTAATCACAATATAGCACAAGGACAATTCACTCACTGTCCTTACAGGTCCCTGGAAACAAGGACTTGCAGAGTGAAATAAACTGACACTCTCCCTACCTACAGTTTTCTGTCCCTAGAATAAATGTTTTTTTTAATCACAATATAGCACAAGGACAATTCACTCACTGTCCTTACAGGTCCCTGGAAACAAGGACTTGCAGAGTGAAAGAAAATAAACACTCTCCCTACCTACAGTTTTCTGTCCCTAGAATAAATGTTTTTTTTAAGCACAATATAGCACAAGGACAATTCACTCACTGTCCTTACAGGTCCCTGGAAACAAGGACTTGCAGAGTGAAATAAACTGACACTCTCCCTACCTACAGTTTTCTGTCCCTAGAATAAATGTTTTTTTTAAGCACAATATAGCACAAGGACAATTCACTCACTGTCCTTACAGGTCCCTGGAAACAAGGACTTGCAGAGTGAAAGAAAAAAAACACTCTCCCTACCTACAGTTTTCTGTCCCTAGAAAAAATGTTTTTTTTAATCACAATATAGCACAAGAACAATTCACTCACTGTCCTTACAGGTCCCTGGAAACAAGGACTTGCAGAGTGAAATAAACTGACACTCTCCCTACCTACAGTTTTCTGTCCCTAGAAAAAATGTTTTTTTAATCACAATATAGCACAAGAACAATTCACTCACTGTCCTTACAGGTCCCTGGAAACAAGGACTTGCAGAGTGAAATAAACTGACACTCTCCCTACCTACAGTTTTCTGTCCCTAGAATAAATGTTTTTTTTAAGCACAATATAGCACAAGGACAATTCACTCACTGTCCTTCCAGGTCCCTGGAAACAAGGACTTGCAGAGTGAAAGAAAAAAAACACTCTCCCTACCTACAGTTTTCTGTCCCTAGAAAAAATGTTTTTTTTAATCACAATATAGCACAAGGACAATTCACTCACTGTCCTTACAGGTCCCTGGAAACAAGGACTTGCAGAGTGAAAGAAAAAAAACACTCTCCCTACCTACAGTTTTCTGTCCCTAGAAAAAATGTTTTTTTTAATCACAATATAGCACAAGGACAATTCACTCACTGTCCTTACAGGTCCCTGGAAACAAGGACTTGCAGAGTGAAATAAACTGACACTCTCCCTACCTACAGTTTTCTGTCCCTAGAATAAATGTTTTTTTTAAGCACAATATAGCACAAGGACAATTCACTCACTGTCCTTACAGGTCCCTGGAAACAAGGACTTGCAGAGTGAAAGAAAAAAAACACTCTCCCTACCTACAGTTTTCTGTCCCTAGAAAAAATGTTTTTTTTAATCACAATATAGCACAAGGACAATTCACTCACTGTCCTTACAGGTCCCTGGAAACAAGGACTTGCAGAGTGAAATAAACTGACACTCTCCCTACCTACAGTTTTCTGTCCCTAGAATAAATGTTTTTTTTAAGCACAATATAGCACAAGGACAATTCACTCACTGTCCTTACAGGTCCCTGGAAACAAGGACTTGCAGAGTGAAAAAAAAAAAACACTCTCCCTACCTACAGTTTTCTGTCCCTAGAAAAAATGTTTTTTTTTAAGCACAATATAGCACAAGGACAATTCACTCACTGTCCTTCCAGGTCCCTGGAAACAAGGACTTGCAGAGTGAAAGAAAAAAAACACTCTCCCTACCTACAGTTTTCTGTCCCTAGAAAAAATGTTTTTTTTAATCACAATATAGCACAAGGACAATTCACTCACTGTCCTTACAGGTCCCTGGAAACAAGGACTTGCAGAGTGAAAGAAACTGACACTCTCCCTACCTACAGTTTTCTGTCCCTAGAATAAATGTTTTTTTAAGCACAATATAGCACAAGGACAATTCACTCACTGTCCTTCCAGGTCCCTGGAAACAAGGACTTGCAGAGTGAAAGAAACTGACACTGTCCCTACCTACAGTTTTCTGTCCCTAGAATAAATGTTTTTTTTAAGCACACTATAGCACAAGCACAAAACACACTGACACTCTCCCTACCTATCCTTCTCTTTCCCTAAACTAAAGGAATCCAGGTTAAGCAAGAAAGAAATAACAGTCACTGTCCCTGCCTATGCTGCTCTATCCCTGCTCCGGAACACACTACACTAGGCCGCCGTGCTGGCGGCCTTTTATAGTGTGGGGCGTGTACTAAACACCCTCAGCAATAATTGGCCACAGGCATCCTGCCTGTGGCCAATCATTGCTCTCCTCGCTGCCGGCGCTGTGATTGGCCAAGCATGCGGGGTCACAGTGCATGCTTGGCCAATCACAGCGCCTGGATGACACTGTGATGGCGTAGTGCATTGTGGGCCGTTCGCGTCACTCGAATTTGGCGCGAACGGCCCAAATCGTTCGATCTTCGTCGAACGATCGAACAGCCGATGTTCGAGTCGAACGTATGTTCGACTCGAACACGAAGCTCATCCCTACCCCCCAGGCTCTGGGCCTCATAATCCCAGACACCTGTTCTGCCATTATACAAGTCCTGCAGGAGGACTATATTAGGGTAAGTTTTCTCCATTAACATCACATTTTATGTATTTCATGTATGATAATGTATTGTATTTCTTTCATCCTTCCTTAATTACCATGATTGTAATATGCTGAGAATGTCCCCTTTGTCCTCATGCATGCTGGAAGCTTTTAAATGCCCCTTTTTTCTCCTCCATGCATATTTCCCTTTACTAACCTCTCCAGCAGTGGCGACTGCTGCTCCAAATGTTTGGGGGGCCAACCCCAAATTAGATATATAAACTTCCTTTTTTTTGGCGACTGTGCCTATTAAACGCCACCAGTTGCCCCCGCCAATGCAGCCATTTTGCCCCTTCCAATGCAGTCATTTTGCCCCTTCCAATGCAGCCATTTTGCCCCTTCCAATGCAGCCATTTTGTCCCCTCCAATGCAGCCATTTTGCCCCTTCCAATGCAGCCATTTTGCCCCTTCCAATGCAGCCATTTTGTCCCCTCCAATGCAGCCATTTTGCCCCCTCCAATACAGCCAGTTCCCCCCCAGCCCTGCACTTACCTTCTTCTGGTCCGCGACATCCTTCTTCTGTCCTTGATGTCTTTTCCTGCCCTCGATGTTGCCTGAGCCAATCATGTTACCGTTAAACAGACTTGGTGAACATGATTGCCAGAGCAGCCTGTCAGTGTTTACCCAAGGAATGCCCCCCCCCCCCTGCGTCCCCTATTTAACTTTTAGCAAGCCAATTACATCCCTCAGGCTGTAATCGCCAAGCCTATTTGCCCCCCTGTTTCTGATATGCAATTTTCACCCCATAAATGCCGCAGTTATTCATATGGCCATCGCTCAACAGGGGGCCATCCACCTGAATAGTGGGCGGCATTGACAATACATAGGTTCATGCAAGGCATGAACCTATGTATTGTTCTGAGTGACGGGCGCAGGATAGAGGGGGCAGTGCTCCAGCGCCCACTCTGGACGCACCGCCACTGCAATGCTATCCTGTGACCAAACACATCTCCCCCCCCCCCCAAATTTGTTTAATATGGACCATCAGAGTGGGTGATGAATATGAAACTTGAGCCTTCCATTATACTTAGTCAAAACACCTTAAACTGAGATTTTGATTGATGTTGGCCTTGAATGTATTTTCTTATAATCTGCTTGCAATGTTATGTTTTAAATTTCTATTTTTTTTCATCTTGTTTGACTCCCCAGCTTCCTTCCACGCCACAGGAATGGCAGACTGTGGCATCGGAGTTTGCCACGCAGTGGGACTTCCCCAACTGCGGTGGAGCCATTGACGGGAAGCACGTCCGCATTGTGCCGCCACCCTGTTCTGGGTCCTACTACTACAATTACAAGGGGTTTCATAGCATTGTGCTGATGGCGGTGGTGTCAGCACGGTATGAATTCCTCTATGTGGATGTAGGGAAGAATGGCCGGATGTCCGATGGGGGATCCTTCATCCAGACGGAGTTTGCCCTCCGTCTCCAGAGTGACGACCTTGCATTGCCACCGGATGCAGGGAATGTTGAAGGACTCCCCTTTGTTTTTTTAAGTGATGAAGCCTTCGGACTCGGACCACACCTCATGAGGCCAATTGCACAGAGGACCCTGACCCCAGAGAAGAGGGTGTTCAATTACCGGCTGGCCAGGGGCCGAAGAGTCGTTGAAAATGCCTTCGGGATAATGGCCAGCCGGTTCCGCCTTTTTATGACTCCAATCCACTTGGCGGAGTACAAGATAAACTATGTCGTTTTATGCTGCTGTGTGCTCCATAATTTTCTGTGCCGAAAATCAAGTAATTATATGGCCTCAGTATTGCCTGAGGCAGGACTTTCATATGCCAATCCCCTGCCGGGCCTCGAATCTGCCCGTCCTGGCTTGCCCCCCCAAAATGCCCGTGAGGTTCGGGATAAATATATGGAATTTTTCACGGGTAGGGGGGCAATTCCTATGCCAGGCCATGAGTAAAGATTCGTGCATAAAGAAATCATTAAAAATCATTTATTATCTTGTAACTTTGTTTGTTTCCTGTCTCCTAGTTTGTCTTAGTGCATTTGTAGTGACAAGTGTTTTTTTCCTTTAGTAAATAACAATAATTTCACTATGAACCACAAAAATATACCCAAATAAGGTTAGAGCGTATTTGAAAAAGAAGCTACACTTTGTTTGTGTTCAAAAATTTTACTCTGTGCACATTCACACACATGGTAAATACTTTTTTTTTTTTGGCTGGCCACAAACCGGCAATTTTTTTTTAATGAAAATACAAAACCATCAGTTGCATTCCAAAAAGCACAACATTGGATACCTCTGGGCAATATGAGACATTCACTTACACAAAATATGTCTCTATCTGGCCGTCCAAATATGGGGTATTGGCACCCCTGGCCAAGCCAAAAATTTAATATGCACACAATTTGAAGTCATTTCCGATAGAGATTTGAGACTCCTGATCCCTATTGTCAACATGTGCCATCTGCCATCAGGGGTCATCAATGGACGTGTTTTGTGGGTGCAACCCCTTCTTCAGTTCACCTACTTGAGATACGAGGAAGGGGTTGCACCCCCAAAAGCCGTACATGGATATCCCCTGATGGCAGATGGCACATGTTGACACACTGTGTGCATATTCAATTTTTGGCTGGTTTGATTGTCTAAAAGAGAATAAAAGGGGGAAGAACAATCTGTAAACAAAAATGGGGGTTTTGATGCCTTATTCAATTCTTCCAAAACATCTAGTATGTCTTTAAAGGTTTGATCCATTACATGAATTCTTTGTTTAATTCTGTCCAGTTCTGTGCTACATTCCATCACTTGCTGTATGATTCGTAGGGCACTGTCAGCAGAGAAACGTGTACTTTCTTTCACCACAACATTTACATGCCCTAAAAACAAAATAAAAAGGTATTATAACTCTGCAGGCCTACATCTCTTACCTGAAGCTGTGGTGACAGATACTGACCTGTTGTGGTGACCAGTTCCACCACGTCATCCACTTCTCCTTCCTGCACTTCTCCTTCCTCCACCTCTTCAACTTCCTCAACATCCTTAGGTTGTGGGTCTTTGTGAGGTTGGGGTTGTTTCAAAGCTGTTGGGGTTCCTGTGCTCCCCGGAGTGTTCTCCTCCCAGTCTTCTCTCCCCTATGAGAATCAAACAAAAGGTCTATTTATCACACTGAAATTCTCTATGAAAACTAAAAACAGGCTAAATTGCTTGGAAGTGGGGTACAAGTGTCTGTTTGTGTGGAATTTTCACATGAAGACATTATTTCTTCCCAAAAATATGTTTAGTATTCACCTTTGGCTGTCAATTTTGAGACATGGAGGCACCACAAAAATTCACTGATGCACCTGTGTGGGACACCCAAAAAAGGCGGTTCTGGTGGGCCACACTATAGTGCTCAAAAGTACAGATGTGGAACCAGCTGCTGAGTGTCCTCTCCTTTACACTGATTAAAGTTTGCATTTCATTCTCTTTACAAACACATCATCTAGCCAACAATGTAAGAACAACAATTGAATCAAAACAGGCAGATGTCTAATTTAATTTAACCCTGTAAAATCTCCAAAAAACGAGGATAGTGGGCGAACGATGTGTCTGTAACGAACGATTACTGTGCCCAACCAAGTTCAAACTATGACATTTTGTAAGGTAGTACAATAGAAACATGCAATAACATGGAGCAACATGTAAGTTGTGAAATACAATAATAGGAAAAATGTGGAAAAAGTACTTACTTTTTCCTAGCATTCTCTTAATGCTCCTTAACTGCTCCGGCTCCCTCAGTTTGAGGTCAGACCACCTCTTTCTGAGCTGCTCGTTTGATCTTTTCACCCCGAAATTCTTCTTCAGACTCTTCACGACTTTCTTCATGATTTTGGCCTTCCTTCTATTAGGTTTGCTATACGGCCCATGCTTTGCGTCATAATCCGACTTTAGCAATATGTCCACCATCTCCGCCATCTCCGCATAAGACATATTAGATGCCTTGAATCTCCTCCCTGGTCGTGACGTTTCCTCAGTCTCCGGGCTTGTCTCCTCCTCGTTATTTGAGGAATTATCAGACACCTGCTGTGAATCCGCCATATCTGTCTGCGCACCGAAAGAGAAGGGGCGGGGAAAAGATGTTAGTTAGAACATCATGGGCGGGCGACGTGTGCGGAGCGACGTGTGCGTAGTTTTACGCATGCGTGGTGTATATATAGCAAACACACATGTGACTATACTACGTTCGGTGTGCGGAGAGAGGAGTTCAAGTGACGGACGTGCGAACGAAGGTATGTGATTTTGTGACTTTGATAAATTGGTGGCCTATACTGTCTTGAGAATGTTGAAGGATATATATGGTGAATAAGATTTTAAGGAGGTTAGACTGTGTGCCTCACATTATTTATTTTAATTTTTTTTTGACTTGCAGACCCAAAATGAATGTCTTTATAAGTGACAAGGAATTCCTTGCGGAATTTATAGACCGGGTAAGGGAGCTGCCCGCTCTGTGGGAAACAAAAAACCCCATCCATAAAAAAAAGGGGTACGAAAAGCAGCGCTGGAGAGCCTGCTCCCATTTGTGCATACCAAGGTGCCCACAGCCACAGCAAAACAGGTGGACACTAAAATTGGGAGCTTGAGAGGCACATACAGGACTGAACGCTCTAAGGTCCTGGCTTCTCAGAGGTCAGGAGCAGCAGCAGATGATGTGTATGTCCCGAATTTGTGGTACTACAGCAGGATGTCCTTTCTGGATGACCACATTGAGGCAAGGCCATCACTATCCACTCTTCCCCCCAGACTTCCCTGCAGCCAACCTGAGCCTTCTCTGGAGCAAGAGGAGGCAGCCATCCTGGATGAACCTGATTTGGCCATCTGGAGCCAGGTATAGTATTTAATGCAAATGTATTGGGATAAACTTAATGATGGAAAAAAAAGTCAAGATGAAAATCATAAACTATTTTGGGTTCCAAAAGTGAAATCAAGATCTCGAGACATTAGTCTGCCCTAAATTGGGTGCTAAATAGTCAATCTGATGTAGTCCTAAAAATATTAACTTTTTTTCTTGATTTACATTCAAATTGCTACATTCATGATCTGAAAGTTGTATAAAAATAATAAACCAAAATATTAAACTATGTCCCTTTTTCATACACAGGATGAAATCAGCCAGGAGGAGGGTCTGGAAACTGTCAGGCAGGAGGAGGCAGGGCCCAGTGGCAGCCAAGAGGTGGCAGGGCCCAGTGGCAGCCAGGAGGTGGCAGGGCCCAGTGGCAGACAGGAGGTGGCCGGCCCGAGGAGAAGCACTAGATCTCAGGTGCCTCCCATCCGCCTTCCAAAAAGAAGCAGGAGGGACAGGACCACTAGTGAGGCAGCAATGGCCCTTATTAGAGAGGCACATGCCACCCTCCAGGAGCCCACATCCCCTGAAGAGGCCATTGCCGGCCTAGTTGAGGCAAAGTTCAAGGTGATGAGCATGGAGCAACGCCTCCTATGCGAGCCCCTGCTCATCACCTTGCTGAACAAGGGGGTGATGGAGAGAATTAGCCCAGTGGCGTCACTAGGGTTGGTGTCACCCGGTGCGAAAAAAAATGGTGTCACCCCCCAACAACTATAGTCCCCCCTCAGTACAGACCCCCCTCCACTAACTACAGACCCCACTCCCACAGTATAGATCCCTTCCCTCAGTACAAACCCGCTCCACTAAGTACAGACTCTCCGCCATCAATATAGACCCGCCTCCCTCAGTATGAACCCCCACCTCAGTGCAGACCGCTCCATCAGTACAGACACCCCCACCTCAGTGCAGACCCCCTCAGTTACAGACACCCCCCCTCAGTTACAGACACCCCTCGTACAGACACCCCCCTCAGTACAGACACCCCCCTCAGTAACAGACACCCCCTCGTACAGACTCCCCCTCGTACAGACCACCCCTCAGTTACAGACACCCCCTCAGTTACAGACACCCCCTCAGTTACAGACACCCCTCGTACAGACACCCCCCTCAGTACAGACACCCCCCTCAGTACAGACACCCCCTCGTACAGACTACCCCTCGTACAGACCACCCCTCAGTTACAGACACCCCCTCAGTTACAGACACCCCTCGTACAGACACCCCCCTCAGTACAGACACCCCCCTCAGTACAGACACCCCCTCGTACAGACTCCCCCTCGTACAGACCACCCCTCAGTTACAGACACCCCCTCAGTTACAGACACACCCTCAGTTAAAGACCCCCCCTCAGTTACAGACACCCCCCTCAGTTACAGACACCCCCCTCAGTATAGACACCCCCCTCAGTACAGACACCCCCCTCAGTACAGACACCCCCACCTCAGTGCAGACCGCTCCATCAGTACAGACACCCCCACCTCAGTGCAGACCTCCTCAGTTACAGACACCCCGCTCAGTTACAGACACCCCCCACAGTACCAGACACCCCTCGTACAGACACCCCCTCAGTTACAGACACCCCCCTCAGTACAGACACCCCCCTTGGTACCAGACCCCCCTCAGTACAGACACCCCCTCAGTTACAGCCCCCCTGGTGCAAACTCCCCCTAGTGCAGACCCCAGCAGTACAGACACCCCCTCCCCCCATCAGTAAAGATGCCCCCCTTACCTTACAGACCTCAGAACAGAGCGGCAGATACACACAGCGGTGTGTCTCTCGAGCGCGGGCTCCTCCTCTGTGGATGTAAACAGAGAGGAGGCAGAGGGGGCGGCGGCTTCCTTCCGCTCCGCTGAGGGACACAGCCGCAGCGTGAGCCTAAGGCACAGGGCAGCGGGCAATGTCAGTGTGGTGCCGCTGCGCTACCCACGGGTGTCACCCCTCTGGTGGGTGTCACCCGGGTGCGGCCCGCCCCCCCCGCACCTGGCTAGCAACGCTAGTGAATTAGCCCCAATACGGCCATATGTGAGGTGGCACAGCTATCACAACCTCAACCTCCTCCTCCACCTCCACCTTCTTCTTCTTCTGCCCCACCCCCTTCTCCTCCACCTCCTCCTCCACCTTCTTCTTCTGCCCCACCCCCTTCTCCTCCACCTCCTCCTCCACCTTCTTCTTCTGCACCACCCCCTTCTCCTCCACCTCCTCCTCCTGACAGGAGTACCCCTCCAGTGGCCCAGCCTCCAGCCACACGAAGAAGGAAGGCTGCAGAGAAGGCTAAAGGGAAGGTTGCAGGGAAGGTTGCCAAGAAGACGAGGAAGTGATGGCCTTGCTTCATTGTGGTCGGACAGAAGGCAGCCTGTTGTAGTACCACACACTTGGGACATATATATCACCTGCTGCTGTTCCTGACCTCTGGGAGGCCAGCATCAGATTGTGCTCAGAACTGTTGGCCTTCTCAAGCTCCCAATTTTAGTGTCCACACAGGGTTGATGTGTGCTCTGGGGTCCCTGGGATGCACAAATGGCAGCAGGTTCTCCAGCGCTGCCTTCTCTTTATTTTGGTAAAAACATGAATAAATGTTTTTTTGGTTTAAGTTCATACTTGACTATGTTTATTTTTTCAAATTTTTAATTTAGCTTTGGAGTAAGCAGATACATTTGACACCAAAAAAAAGGGACAGATAACAACCCCAAAAAAAAAAAAACTTTCTTTAACCACTTAAGCCCCGGACCATTTGGTAGCTAAAGGACCAGAGGTGATTTCAGAATTTTGCACTGCGCTGCTTTAACTGTAAATTGTGCTGACATGCAATGTTGTACCCAAACGAAATTTGCGTACTTTTCTTCCCACAAATAGAGCTTTCTTTTAATGGTATTTGATTGCCTCTGCGATTTTTATTTTTTGCGATATAAACGGAAAAAGACCGAAAATTTTGAAAAAAAATGATATTTTCTACTTTTTGTTATAAGGAAAATCGAATAAACTCAATTTTAGTCATACATTTAGGCCAAAATGTATTCAGCCACATGTCTTTAGTAAAAAAAATGTCAATAAGCGTATATTTATTGGTTTGCGCAAAAGTTATAGCGTCTACAAACTAGGGTACATTTTCTGGAATTTACACAGCTTTTAATTTATGACTGCCTATCTCATTTCTTGAGGTGCTAAAATGGCAGGGCAGTACAAAATCCCCCCAAATGACCCCATTTTGGAAAGTAGACATCCCAAGGAAATTGCTGAGCCCATTGAATATTTTTTTTTTGTCTCAAGTGATTGAATAATGACAAAAAAAAAAAAAAAAAAAATTACAAAAAGTTGTCACTAAATGATATATTGCTCACACGTGCCATGGTTATATGTGGAATTGCACCCCAAAATACATTTTGCTGCTTCTCCTGAGTACGGGGATACCACATGTGTGGGACTTTTTGGGAGCCTAGCCGCGTACGGGCCCCCGGAAACCAAGCACCGCCTTCAGGATTTCTAAGGGAGCAAATTTTTGATTTCACTCCTCACTACCTATCACAGTTTTGAAGGCCATAAAATGCCAAAATAGCACAAAACCCCCCCCAAATGACCCCAATTTAGAAAGTAGACACCCCAAGGAAATTGCTGAGAGGCCTGTTGAGCCCATTGAATATTTTTTTTTTGTCCCAAGTGATTGAATAATGACAAAAAAAATAAAAAAATTACAAAAAGTTGTCACTAAATGATATATTGCTCACACATGCCATGGTTATATGTGGAATTACACCCCAAAATACATTTTGCTGCTTCTCCTGAGTACGGGGATACCACATGTGTGGGACTTTTTAGGAGCCTAGCCACGTACGGGACCCCGAAAACCAAGCACCGCCTTCAGGATTTCTAGGCACAAATTTTGGATTTCACTCCTCACTACCTATCACAGTTTCGAAGGCCATAAAATGCCAAAATAGCACAAAACCCCCCCCAAATGACCCCATTTTAGAAAGTAGACACCCCAAGCTATTTGCTGAGAGGTATGGTGAGTATTTTACAGCTCTCATTTGTTTATGAAAATGAAGAAAGAAAATATATTTTTTTTTTTTTTCAATTTTCAAAACTTTGTGATAAAAAGCGAGATCTGCAAAATACTCACAATACCTCTCAGCAAATAGCTTGGGGTGTTTACTTTCCAAAATGGGGTCATTTGGGGGGGTTTTGTGCCATCTGGGCATTCCATGGCCTCCGAAACTGTGATAGGCAGTGAGAAGTGAAATCAAAAATTTACACCCTTAGAAAGCCTGAAGGCGGTGCTTGGTTTTTGGGGTCCCGTACGCGGCTAGGCTCCCAAAAAGTCTCACACATGTGGTATCCCCATACTCAGGAGAAGCAACAGAATGTATTTTGGGGTGTAATTCCACATATGCCCATGGCATGTTTGAGCAATATATCATTTAGTGACAACTTTGTGCAAAAAAAATTTCTTTTTTCTGCAACTTGTGTCAACATATAAAATATTCCATGGACTCGACATGCCTCTCAGTATATAGCTTGGGGTGTCTACTTTCCAAAATGGGGTCATTTGGGGGGTTTTGAACTGTTCTGGCATTTTATACACAACATTAGGACGCTTACATCTAGTCTTCTAACCACTTGAAGACAAAGCCCTTTTTGACACTTTTTGTTTACATGAAAACAAATTTTCTTTTTGCAAGAAAATTATGTTGAACCCCCAAACATTATATATATTTTTAAAGCAAAGGCCCTACAGATTAAAATGGTGGGTGTTGCATTTTTTTTTCTACACAGTATTTGCGCAGCGATTTTTCAAACACATTTTTTGGGGAAAAAATACACTTTTTTTAATTTTAATGCAGTAAAACACACTATATTGTCCAAATGTTTGATGAAATAAAAAAGATGATCTTAGGCCGAGTACATAGATACCAAACACGACATGCTTTAAAATTTCGCACAAACGCGCATTGGCGACAAACTACATACATTTTTAAAAGACTTTAAAAGCCTTTACAGGTTACCCTGTTAGATTTACAGAGGTGGTCTACTGCTAAAATTACTGCCCTCGATCTGACCTTCGCAGTGATACCTCACATGCATGGTGCAATTGCTGTTTACATATGATGCCAAACCGACGCTTGCGTTCGCCATTGGGCAAGAGCAGGGCAGGACAGGGGTGCTTTTTTTTTTTTTTTATTATTAATTTTGCTTTTTTATTTTATTTTTAAATTGTTCCTTCCATATTTATTTATTTTTATCATTTTTATTGTTATCTCAGGGAATGTAAATATCACCTATGATAGCAATAGGTAGTGACAGGTACTCTTTTTTTGAAAAAACTGGGGTCTTCTAGACCCTAGATCTTTCCTCTGCCCTCAAAGCATCTGACCACACCAAGATCGGTGTGATAAAATGCTTTCCCAATTTCCCAATGGCGCTTTTTATATCCGGGAGGGGGGACATTCCCTCCCACTGCTTGTAAAAGCAGTCCAGAGGCTAATTAGCCACTAGGATTGCTTTTACATGAAAGCCGGCCGCTGGCTGAAAAGAATGATACCAAGATGATACCTAAACCCGCAGGCATCATTCTGGTATAAACATTCAAAGTCCAGCAACACACCAGTACGTTGCTGGTCCTTGTTGGACATGTATTGTAATCTTTTTTTTTCATGCAGCCAGTTGGCTGAACGAAAAAAGAGATTGATCGGTGGGTATGCCCACCATTAGAATATCGCCCTTCATCCACCCACTTCTAATGATGGGCATACATGCACCATTTATATATGCCGAAGCATGGGGGCATCCTCCCGCAAAAAAGTTATGCCGCACACACATGGTCGGACTTTTCCACGGGCAAGCCTCCGTCGGAATTTCGACCGTATGTACGTGGCATTAGGAGCAAAATCGCTCCTCCGCTCCTCCGCCCCTGCTGCCCCAGTGCTTCGGCATATATGCTTTTTTTTTTTAACTGTGGTGGTGAAATCACCTCCTACAGCACTGGAGTCGCAGGGATCAGGCCTGTCTCTGCGAACGCTGCAGTTATGTGTGTTGTGTTTTGTAAGTGACAGTGATTGATCGATACTGCACTTGGGTGGCCTGGGCTGGACGGAGGGGCAAAACGCAGGTGCTAGCAGGTATCTGGGCTGATCCCGCTAACACTGCGTTTTTGGGAACCCTAAACTGCTGGGGACGCTAGTATAGATCTGATCAGATCAGATATTGATCTGTTCAGATACTATACCACTAAGGGAGGTGTATGCTTCACGCATGGGTGTTAGCGTTACTGGCACTAACCTGACGCTGCCTGGGGTGTGATGCAGACCCTCTCTGACGCTAAAACCTAATTGATATCTCCCGCCGGGCGATCAGGGGGTTAAACCTTTATTGAGTTATATATACGGCGGGTGCCCTGACACTATAAAAAGCAAACTAACTAACCAGCGTCACCCGTAACACTTATATGGTGATCACTGGTGAAAGGGTTAATTAGGGGCAAAGACAGCGATCAGAAAAATGATCGCTTAGCGACAGTGGTGATAGGGGGTGAAAGGGTTACCTGGGGGGCGATCAAGGGGGTTAAACCTTTATTAGATAATATATTAGGGTACCTGACGCTATAAAAACCTGCGGCGAACCTAAAAAAAATTACTGGCTACCGATCTGCATCACCGACACTAAGACAGCGATCAGAAAAACGATCGCTTAGCGACAGTGGTGATAGGGGGTGAAAGGGTTACCTGGGGGGCGATCAAGGGGGTTAAACCTTTATTAGATAATTTATGGGGGTACCTGACGCTATAAAAACCTGCGGCGAACCTAAAAAAAATTACTGGCTTCCGATCTGCATCACAGACGCTAAGACAGCGATCAGAAAAATGATCGCTTAGCGACAGTGGTGATAGGGGGTGAAAGGGTTACCTGGGGGGCGATCAAGGGGGTTAAACCTTTATTAGATAATTTATGGGGGTACCTGACGCTATAAAAACCTGCGGCGAACCTAAAAAAAATTACTGGCTACCGATCTGCATCACCGACGCTAAGACTGCAATCAGAAAAATGATCGCTTAGCGACGGCGGTGCTAGGGGGTGAAAGGGTTATCTGGGGGGTGATCAGGGGGTTAAACCTTTATTAGGTAATATATGGGGGTACCTGACGCTATAAAAACCTGGGGCGAACCTAAAAAACATTGCTGGCTACCGATCTGCATCACAGACGCTAAGACAGCGATCAGAAAAACGATCGCTTAGCGACAGTGGTGATAGGGGGTGAAAGGGTTACCTGGGGGGCGATCAAGGGGGTTAAACCTTTATTAGATAATTTATGGGGGTACCCGACGCTATAAAAACCTGCGGCGAACCTAAAAAAAATTACTGGCTACCGATCTGCATCACCAACGCTAAGACAGCGATCAGAAAAATGATCGCTTAGCGACGGCGGTGCTAGGGGGTGAAAGGGTTATCTGGGGGTGATCAGGGGGTTAAACCTTTATTAGGGGGGGTTAGGGGGCTACATTGGACCTAAAACTATTTTTAGTGACACTTTTACAGTCACAAATGTCACTGATTGCAGTGATCAGTAAATAAATGGTCACTGCAATCAGTGACACTGTGACTGGGGGCTGGGGGGTGATCTGGGGGTGTCTGGTGGGGCCTGGGGGGGCGATTTGTGTGCCTATGTGTCCTGGTGTCAGTGTAGTGTTTTGTGCACTGACCTGATGTCTTCTCTTGTACGGCGCTCGGTATATGTGAGCGCTGCATGAGAGATGACATCACTTCCTCCTGCTTCCTCTGCCTGTGTTTACATTACAGGACAGAGGAAGCATTTTCATTCGCCGGGAGCGATCGAGGGGGGTGGCCGGAATCAAACGGCCGTCCCCTCATCTCGGGTCGCTCCCCAACGAATACCGACCGCTCACTGTATAGGAGGGGGGTCCGATTGGACCCCCCAACTGTACAAAGGCAATCACGTACACTGTACGTGATTGTGCCTGTCGGTGCCATTCTGCCGACGTACATATACAGTGAGCGGTCGTTAAGTGGTTAAAAAATATAGGGTGTAAACTTGACACAAAAAAAATTCAAATATACAATGGGAGATCACTATCAAAACAATGACAAATTACAATTAACATCTGTTTCAAAAATATAAAACATTAAAATATTCAGAAGATCTTGCACGATATAATACACCTAAATCTAATTAAGAGCAGCATGAAAAAGCTTAAAAAAAGATAGTCATAACTCTGTGTGAATATCAGCAGAAAAACAAGTTCATTCGTTTAGATTAATGTTACATTCTAAAGAAGATTTCAATGCACAACATTTAAACGATGCAATAATTTACAGCGTGACGAATGTGCTATCTCCATTACGAAGGCTTGATTTAGCAGAAGATGCGCTCCCGTCTCATACTTGATTCTGAGCATGCGCGCTTTTGGAAGAGTCGTAAAAGCATACACACGAACCATTTTCTCGTCACAAAACAGGCAGACGAGAAACACGACGAGGAACTCTTGAATCCTGACGAGAAAATAGAGAGCAGGTTCTCTATTTTCTCGTCGAGATTCACGGCAGTTTTCTCGTCGTTAAACCATACACACGAACGGTTTTCTCGACAATAAAGCTCTCACTTTTCTTGCCGGTTTTGGACGAGAAACTCAGCCGTGTGTACGAGGCTTAGGCTGCAGATGTGGTCTAAGCTGCTTCTGACTGTCGCAGGCAGAATCAACTCAAATAAAATGACCCTTACGCAGAAATGTATCTAGTTATTTACACATATGCTTGTGACAAAATCAAAATCCTTCTTCAAAGAACATTGTAGTTTCCCATAACTCAGGATACTTGGCATATGTTTTTTGGGACTAAACAGTTGGTAAAATTCTTGGAGGCCTCTACGTTATTTCCCAACAAACACCACCTGACACAACACAACACATCTTGAAATCAGTGTGGATTGTGGTTTGACTGGGCTACCACTAGTAGGGATGAGCCGAACACCCCCGGGTTCGGTTCGCACCAGAACCCGCGAACGGACTGAAAGTTCGCACGAACGGACCGAAAGTTCGCACGAACTTTAGAACCCTATTAAATACAATGGATGCGAACGTTCGAAATCTAAAGTGCTAATTATAACGACTATTATGCATGTTATTGTCCTAAAAAGGGTTTGGGAACCCGGGATCTTCACCAGGGGACATGTATCAATGCCAAAAGAAGTTTTAAAAACGGCCGTTTTTCGGGAGCAGTAACTTTAATGATGCATAAAGTGAACAAAAAAAAAAGTCAAATATTCCTTTAAATATCGTACCTGGGGAGTGTCTAAAGTATGCCTGTGAAGTGCCACGTGTTTCCCGTGTTTAGAACTGTCCCTGCACAAAATGACATTTCTAAAGGAAAAAAAAAGCCATTTAAAACTGCTTGCGGCTTTAATGTCATGTCTGGTCCCGGTAATATGGATGAAAATCTTTGAGAAAAATGGCATAGCTACCCCATCACCCCCCCCCCCCCCACCTCATTACCAGCCCCTTTGGGTCTTGTATGGATATTAAGGGGAACCCCGCACACAAAATAAAAAAGGCCCTATATACTCTGAAGAGCCGTATACAGGCGGTGCATACAAGACAGGGACTGTAGGTTTGTTCTTATGTAGAATCTGTTTGTAATTTTGAACAGGTACATTGTTTAAGTGTAGCTCCAGGCAAAAAATCTATTTTTAAGCTTTTTGGAAAACATAGGGAAGGGTTATCACCCCTGTAACATTTGTTTTGCTGTCTGTGCCCCTGTTCAAAACATTTCACCTCACTTTCCGTTCCAATGACAAATGTTTTTGAAAAGTGGGGTTTTTATTGAAACAAGGATTGGTGCTAAAGCATCAGTAGAGAAGAGACACCTTTTTCCCATATTAACTCTTACAGGAGAGAATTTCCCTTCCTAGGGGTAGATTTCCTCTCACTTCCTGTTGTCTCCTTCCGTTTGCAAGTAGGAGTCGTTTGTAAGTTGGATGTTTGAAAGTAGGGGCCTGCCCTATATACTCTGCTGAAATTTGCCCCTTACATGTTGGTGTTGCCACAACACTGTAAGCCCTCACAGTTACTCTTGGTGGGCGCATGAATGGGCCCTGCTGTGAATTATTAGATCAAGAATTGTAATTGCATGCCCCTGTTGAACAGGGGCTGAAAAATTGGGCCTTTGGTGGTGGTGGTGTTGACACAACACTGTAAGCCCTCACAGTTACTCTTGGTGGGCGCATGAATGGGCCCTGCTGTGAATTATTAGATCAAGAATTGTAATTGCATGCCCCTGTTGAACAGGGGCTGAAAAATTGGGCCTTTGGTGGTGATGGTGGTGGTGTTGACACAACACTGTAAGCCCTCACAGTTACTCTTGGTGGGCGCAGGAATGGGCCCTGCTGTGAATTATTAGATCAAGAATTGTAATTACACGCCCCCGTTAAATAGGGGCATAAAAATTGGGCCTTAGGCACTGGTGCCACAACACTGCAACCCCTCACAGATACTGTACTTGGAGCACAGCAATGAGCCCTGTTGCAAAGTATTGCATCAAAAATTGTAATTACACGCCCCTGTTAAACAGGGGCTGAAAAATTGGGCCTTAGGCACTGGTGCTGGTGCCACGACACTGCAACCTCTCCCAGATACTCTAGTTGGAGTGCAGGAATGAGCCCTGCTGCAAAGCATTGCATAAAAAATTGTAATTACATACCCCTGTTAAACAGGGGCTGAAAAATTGGGCCTTAGGCACTGGTGGCGGCACCCAGAAACAAAAATGTTCTTCCAAGCTATCATCATCAATCGGATCATTGAGGAGGAGGAGGATAGTCAGTAGTGATGAGCCGAACACCCCCGGGTTCGGTTCGCACCAGAACCCGCGAACGGACCGAAAGTTCGTACGAACATTAGAACCCTATTAAATACAATGGATGCGAACGTTCGGATTCTAAAGTGCTAATTATAACAACTATTATGCATGTTATTGTCCTAAAAAGGGTTTGGGAACCCGGGTTCTGCACCAGGGGACATGTATCAATGCAAAAAGAAGTTTTAAAAACGGTCGTTTTTCGGGAGCAGTCATTTTAATGATGCATAAAGTGAAAAAAAAAAAGTCAAATATTCCTTTAAATATCGTACCTGGGGGGTGTCTAAAGTATGCCTGTGAAGTGCCACGTGTTTCCCGTGTTTAGAACTGTCCCTGCACAAAATGACACTTCTAAAGGAAAAAAAAGCCATTTAAAACTGCTTGCGGCTTTAATGTAATGTCTGGTCCCGGTAATATGGATGAAAATCTTTAAGAAAAATGGCATAGCTACCCCATGACCCCCCCCCCTACCCCAGCCCATTACCAGCCCCTTTGGGTCTTGTATGGATATTAAGGGGAACCCCGCACATAAAATAAAAAAGGCCCTATATACTCTGAACAGCCGTATACAGGCGGTGCATACAAGACAGGGACTGTAGGTTTGTTCTTATGTAGAATCTGTTTGTAATTTTGAACAGGTACATTGTTGAAGTGTAGCTCCAGCCCAAAAATCTATTTTTAAACTTTTTGGAAAACATAGGTAAGGGTTATCACCCCTGTAACATTTGTTTTGCTGTCTGTGCCCCTGTTCAGAACATTTCACCTCACTTTCCGTCCCAATGTCAACTGTTTTTGAAATGTGGTGTTTTTCTTGAAACAAGGATTGCTGATAAAGCATCAGTACAGAGGAGACACCTTTCTCCCATATTTATTCTTACAGGAGAGAATTTTCCTTCCTAGGGGTAGATTTCCTCTCACTTCCTGTTGTCTTCTTGAGTTTGCAAGTAGGAGTCGTTTGTAAGTTGGATGTTTGAAAGTAGGGACCTGCCGTATATACTCTGCAGAAATAGGCCCCTTAGTTGTTGGTGTTGGCACAACACTGTAAGCACTCACAGTTACTCTTGGTTGGTGCTGGAACGCCCTGCTGTCAACTATTATATCAGGAATTTTAATTACATATAATTGTTGAACAGTGGTAGTAAAAATTGGGCCTTTGATGGTGATGCTGGTGCCACAACACTGTAAGCCCTCAGAGTTACTCTTGGTGGGTGCAGGAATGGGCCCTGCTGTGAATTATTAGATCAAGAATTGTAATTACATGCCCCTTTTGAACAGGGGCTGAAAAATTGGGCCTTTCGTGGTGGTGGTGGTGGTGGTGTTGCCACAACACTGTAAGCCCTCAGAGTTACTCTTGGTGGGTGCAGGAATGGGCCCTGCTGTGAATTATTAGATCAAGAATTGTAATTACATGCCCCTTTTGAACAGGGGCTGAAAAATTGGGCCTTTCGTGGTGGTGGTGGTGGTGGTGGCGTTGCCACAACACTGTAAGCCCTCAGAGTTACTCTTGGTGGGTGCAGCAATGGGCCCTGCTGTGAATTATTAGATCAAGAATTGTAATTGCATGCCCCTGTTGAACAGGGGCTGAAAAATTGGGCCTTAGGCACTGGTGGCACAACACTACAACCCCTCACAGATACGTTACTTGGAGCACAGCAATGAGCCCTGTTGCAAAGTATTGCTTCAAAAATTGTAATGACACGCCCCTGTTAAACAGGGGCTGAAAAATTGGGCCTTAGGCACTGGTGCCACAACACTCCAACCCCTCACAGATACTGTACTTGGAGCACAGCAATGAGCCCTATGGCAAATTATTGCTAAAAAAATTGTAATTACACGCCCCTGTAAAACAGGGGCTGAAAAATTGGGCCTTAGCCACTGGTGGCGGCACCCATAAACAAAAATGATCTTCCAAGCTATCATCATCAATCGTATCATTGAGGACTCGGAGGAGGAGGATAGCCAGTCAACATAACAGCACAGGCACTCAGCATCAGCATCAGTCTTGAAGGGATGTGACATGTTAAAATCAATTAGTCTGTTATATCAGCATCAGGTGTGTGGTAGCTGGTGGTGATCCAAGACTGGTTCATCTTGATGAAAGTCAGTCGATCAACCGAGTCGGTGGACAGGCGCACCCTGTGATCCGTGACAAATCCTCCAGCAGCACTGAATGTGCGTTCCGAAAGAACGCTGGATGCAGGACAGGCCAGTAGCTCAATTGCATACTGTGCAAGCTCTGGCCAGTGATCTATCCTCAAGACCCAGTAAGCCAGAGGATTTTCGGTGGGGAAGGTGTCCAAGTCTGACCTTGCCCCTAGATATTCCTGCACCATGTTTATCAGACGCTGGCGATGGTTGCTGGAACCGATCATACTTTGGGGCTGCGGACTAAAGAATTGTCTGAACGCATCGGTCAGACGGCCACCTTCCCCACCGCTCCTTCTTTGACTGGCCGAAGCCTCAGCAACTCGTTGTCCAGGACCAGGAGTTTGTAACCTCCCAGTCTCTGGGAACGCGTTGCACAGACCTTTCTGCAAGGCCTCCCGGAGTTGTCTCATCCTCTGCTCCCTCTGCGAAGGTAACATAAGGTCCGCAACCTTACCCTTGTACCGTGGATCAAGGAGAGTGGCCAGCCAGTAATGGTCCCTCTCCTTGATCCGAAGAATACGAGGATCCTTCCGCAGACTTTGCAGGATCAGGGAGGCCATGCAGCGTAGGTTTGCTGAGGCATTCGCTCCGGAGTCCTCTGGGTCACTAAGGACGACATGATCCGCAGCCACCTCCTCCCAGCCACGTACAAGTCCACTGGTTTCTTGGGACTGTAAATCATCCCTAAAAGACTGCTGCTGATGATGCTGAGTGCCAGCCTCCACCTCCATGCTGACACAATCCTCCTCCTCCTCCTCCTCCTCCTCCTCTTCCTCTTCCTGTGCGATGGGTGGGACAGAAGGAACACTGTCTGGGTAAAGGGGGCCTTGAGAGGCAAGGAAGTCCTCCTCTTCCTGCCTCTGTTCTGCCTCAAGTGCCCTGTCCATTATTCCACGCAGCGTGTGCTCCAACAGGTGGACAAGAGGTACAGTGTCACTGATGCATGCACTGTCACTGCTCACCATCCTCGTGGCCTCCTCAAATGGTGCCAGGACAGTGCATGCATCCCTGATCATGCCCCACTGGCGTGGAGAAAAAAAACCAAGCTCCCCTGACCCTGTCCTGGTGCCGTAGTCGCACAGGTACTCATTGATGGCCCTCTGCTGCGTGTGCAGCCGCTGCAGCATGGCCAATGTTGAGTTCCACCTGGTGGGCATGTCACATATAAGGCGGTTCTTGGGCAGGTTCAACTCCTTTTGCAGCTCAGCCAGGCGAGCACTGGCATTATAAGATCTGCGGAAATGCACACAGACTTTCCTGGCCTGCCTCAGGACATCCTGTAAGCCCGGGTACCTGCCCAAGAACCGCTGCACCACCAGGTTAAGGACGTGAGCCACACAGGGCACATGGGTCAGTTGTCCCTGTCGGAGGGCGGAGAGGAGGTTGGTGCCATTGTCGCAAACCACCATTCCTGGCTTAAACTGGCGTGGCGTCAACCACCTCTCGGCCTGGCCCTGCAGAGCAGACAGGACCTCTGCCCCAGTGTGGCTTCTGTCCCCCAAACACACCAGCGCAAGCACGGCATGGCATCTTTTTGCCTGCGTACTTGCGTAGCCCCGTGAACGGCTACGGAGCACCGCTGGTTCATAGGACAAACCACAGGAAGAGGCCATGGAGGAAGAAGAAGAGGAGGGGGTGGAGGAGAGAGGTGTGTCACAACCAGTAGTAGCATTTTGGAGGCGTGGCGGTGGAACAACCTCCAACACTACTGCACCTTGTCCTGCATCCTTCCCAGCTGCCAAAAGAGTGACCCAATGGGCCGTGAAAGAAAGGTAACGTCCCTGTCCATGCCTGCTGGACCATGAGTCAGCGGTAATATGCACCTTACCGCTGACCGCCCTGTCCAGCGAGGCCAAGACATTGCCTTCCACATGCCGGTAGAGAGCCGGAATAGCCTTCCGTGAGAAAAAGTGGCGTTTGGGAACCTGCCACTGAGGAACCGCACATTGCACAAACTCACGGAAGGGGGCCGAGTCTACCAACTGAAAAGGCAGCAGTTGAAGCGCTAGCAATTTAGCCAAGCTAGCATTCAACCGCTGGGCATGTGGATGGCTGGGAGTGAACTTCTTTCGACGGTCCAGCAGCTGGGGCAGGGAAATTTGCCTGCTAGAATCGGACGTCGGTGTACTGCTAGCAGAGTGGCCGCAAGTACTTGGCTGTGACACACCTAATTCTACACCTTCATTCCTCTCAGTGCATGTTTCAGAGAGGACTGAAGTTATAGTGGGGTTGGAGATCCCAGCTGATGCGGTGCAAGGAGAGGTCCGCTTTGTTCTTTGGTGTGGGTCTTTGAGGTAGGCTTGCCAACGAGCTGCATGGCAGGTCAACATATGTCTGGTCAGGCATGTGGTACCCAAGCGGCTGATGTTTTGGCCACGCGATATACGCTTGAGACATATGTTGCAAACAGCAGCTGTGCGATCTGATGCACTAGCCTCAAAAAAGGCCCACACCAAGGAACTTTTTGAATGACGGGCAGAGGCAGCGCCCTGCACAGGCGGAGCTCTGCGGTGTGATTCCGTCGGTGTACTACCCTTACGCTGGCCACCAAAGGGCATCCTGCCTCGTTGGAGATGTGCCTCCTCCTCATCCTCCTCCTCCTCCTCTCTCCTATTAGGCACCCACGTGGAGTCAGTGACCTCATCATCCCCTCCCTCCTCATCACTGGAGCCAATCTGGCAGTATGCTGCAGCTGCTGGAACATGACTGCCAGATTGGTGTCCTTCTTGAGCATCCCCTCTGTCTGCTCTCACGCTACTGCCTTCCTGTAGCTGGGTTTCATCATCAGACCCTTCGAAACGCTGGGCATCCTCCTGGAGCATGTACCCAACACTGTGCTGAAACAGTTCGGGGGACTCCTCAGGAGGAGGACATGGTGGGTCTAGGGAAGGAGTGACTGATGATGAGTCTGACATTGATACCAGGGAAGAGGACGCTTTGGCAGCTGCTTTGCCAGTACCCTGAGCCTGGGTGAGAGAGGATGAGGAGGAGGAGGAGGGCTTGGTCATCCACTCTACCAAGTCTTCGGCATGATGTGGCTCAACATGTCCAGCTGCCGAAAAGAAGGACAAGCGTGTCCCATGGCCATGTGCTGATGACAATGCACCGCGTCCACGACCAGCACTGTTGCCCCCAGACACAGAGCCTGCTTGCCCTCTTTTATTGCCTCCTGACTGTCTGCCTCTCCTTGTTTGCCTTCCAGACATTCTAATAGATGGCCTGCAGGGAGATGGGAAAAAAGCAATAAGGGCTACCTTCAGGTGTCCTTCTCTGTCCCTTTACTTAAGGATTTCTAAATATGGTTGAGGATTATTGCTTTTGCACAGAATAGCACAACGACAATTTCCCTGACTGTCCAAAAAACAAGGATTTCAAAGATGGTTGATGAGGAATGCTTTGGCACACTATAGCACAAGGAGAATTCCCCTCACTTTCCTTCTTTGTCCCTAGAAACAAGGACTGGCACAGTGAAAGAAACTGACACTCTCCCTACCTACAGTTTTCTGTCCCTAGAAAAAATGTTTTTTTAAAGCACACTATAGCACAAGGAGAATTCCCCTCACTTTCCTTCTTTGTCCCTAGAAACAAGGACTGGCACAGTGAAAGAAACTGACACTCTCCCTACCTACAGTTTTCTGTCCCTAGAAAAAATGTTTTTTTAAAGCACACTATAGCACAAGGAGAATTCCCCTCACTTTCCTTCTTTGTCCCTAGAAACAAGGACTGGCACAGTGAAAGAAACTGACACTCTCCCTACCTACAGTTTTCTGTCCCTAGAAAAAATGTTTTTTTAAAGCACACTATAGCACAAGGAGAAATCCCCTCACTTTCCTTCTTTGTCCCTAGAAACAAGGACTGGCACAGTGAAAGAAACTGACACTCTCCCTACCTACAGTTTTCTGTCCCTAGAAAAAATGTTTTTTTAAAGCACACTATAGCACAAGGAGAAATCCCCTCACTTTCCTTCTTTGTCCCTAGAAACAAGGACTGGCACAGTGAAAGAAACTGACACTCTCCCTACCTACAGTTTTCTGTCCCTAGAAAAAATGTTTTTTTAAAGCACACTATAGCACAAGGAGAAATCCCCTCACTTTCCTTCTTTGTCCCTAGAAACAAGGACTGGCACAGTGAAAGAAACTGACACTCTCCCTACCTACAGTTTTCTGTCCCTAGAAAAAATGTTTTTTTAAAGCACACTATAGCACAAGGAGAATTCCCCTCACTTTCCTTCTTTGTCCCTAGAAACAAGGACTGGCACAGTGAAAGAAACTGACACTCTCCCTACCTACAGTTTTCTGTCCCTAGAAAAAATGTTTTTTTAAAGCACACTATAGCACAAGGAGAAATCCCATCACTTTCCTTCTTTGTCCCTAGAAACAAGGACTGGCACAGTGAAAGAAACTGACACTCTCCCTACCTACAGTTTTCTGTCCCTAGAAAAAATGTTTTTTTAAAGCACACTATAGCACAAGGAGAAATCCCCTCACTTTCCTTCTTTGTCCCTAGAAACAAGGACTGGCACAGTGAAAGAAACTGACACTCTCCCTACCTACAGTTTTCTGTCCCTAGAAAAAATGTTTTTTTAAAGCACACTATAGCACAAGGAGAAATCCCCTCACTTTCCTTCTTTGTCCCTAGAAACAAGGACTGACACAGTGAAAGAAACTGACACTCTCCCTACCTACAGTTTTCTGTCCCTAGAAAAAATGTTTTTTTAAAGCACACTATAGCACAAGGAGAAATCCCCTCACTTTCCTTCTTTGTCCCTAGAAACAAGGACTGGCACAGTGAAAGAAACTGACACTCTCCCTACCTACAGTTTTCTGTCCCTAGAAAAAATGTTTTTTTAAAGCACACTATAGCACAAGGAGAAATCCCTTCACTTTCCTTCTTTGTCCCTAGAAACAAGGACTGGCACAGTGAAAGAAACTGACACTCTCCCTACCTACAGTTTTCTGTCCCTAGAAAAAATGTTTTTTTAAAGCACACTATAGCACAAGGAGAATTCCCCTCACTTTCCTTCTTTGTCCCTAGAAACAAGGACTGGCACAGTGAAAGAAACTGACACTCTCCCTACCTACAGTTTTCTGTCCCTAGAAAAAATGTTTTTTTAAAGCACACTATAGCACAAGGAGTAATCCCCTCACTTTCCTTCTTTGTCCCTAGAAACAAGGACTGGCACAGTGAAAGAAACTGACACTCTCCCTACCTACAGTTTTCTGTCCCTAGAAAAAATGTTTTTTTAAAGCACACTATAGCACAAGGAGAAATCCCCTCACTTTCCTTCTTTGTCCCTAGAAACAAGGACTGGCACAGTGAAAGAAACTGACACTCTCCCTACCTACAGTTTTCTGTCCCTAGAAAAAATGTTTTTTTAAAGCACACTATAGCACAAGGAGAAATAACCTCACTTTCCTTCTTTGTCCCTAGAAACAAGGACTGGCACAGTGAAAGAAACTGACACTCTCCCTACCTACAGTTTTCTGTCCCTAGAAAAAATGTTTTTTTAAAGCACACTATAGCACAAGGAGAAATCCCCTCACTTTCCTTCTTTGTCCCTAGAAACAAGGACTGGCACAGTGAAAGAAACTGACACTCTCCCTACCTACAGTTTTCTGTCCCTAGAAAAAATGTTTTTTTAAAGCACACTATAGCACAAGGAGAATTCCCCTCACTTTCCTTCTTTGTCCCTAGAAACAAGGACTGGCACAGTGAAAGAAACTGACACTCTCCCTACCTACAGTTTTCTGTCCCTAGAAAAAATGTTTTTTTAAAGCACACTATAGCACAAGGAGAAATCCCCTCACTTTCCTTCTTTGTCCCTAGAAACAAGGACTGGCACAGTGAAAGAAACTGACACTCTCCCTACCTACAGTTTTCTGTCCCTAGAAAAAATGTTTTTTTAAAGCACACTATAGCACAAGGAGAAATCCCATCACTTTCCTTCTTTGTCCCTAGAAACAAGGACTGGCACAGTGAAAGAAACTGACACTCTCCCTACCTACAGTTTTCTGTCCCTAGAAAAAATGTTTTTTTAAAGCACACTATAGCACAAGGAGAAATCCCCTCACTTTCCTTCTTTGTCCCTAGAAACAAGGACTGGCACAGTGAAAGAAACTGACACTCTCCCTACCTACAGTTTTCTGTCCCTAGAAAAAATGTTTTTTTAAAGCACACTATAGCACAAGGAGAAATC
This sequence comes from Rana muscosa, assembly GCA_029206835.1. Classification (NCBI taxonomy): domain Eukaryota; kingdom Metazoa; phylum Chordata; class Amphibia; order Anura; family Ranidae; genus Rana; species Rana muscosa. The sequence goes on from CM055117.1 coordinate 690,985,622, forward strand.
CCCTCACTTTCCTTCTTTGTCCCTAGAAACAAGGACTGGCACAGTGAAAGAAACTGACACTCTCCCTACCTACAGTTTTCTGTCCCTAGAAAAAATGTTTTTTTAAAGCACACTATAGCACAAGGAGAAATCCCCTCACTTTCCTTCTTTTTCCCTAGAAACAAGGACTGGCACAGTGAAAGAAACTGACACTCTCCCTACCTACAGTTTTCTGTCCCTAGAAAAAATGTTTTTTTAAAGCACACTATAGCACAAGGAGAAATCCCCTCACTTTCCTTCTTTGTCCCTAGAAACAAGGACTGGCACAGTGAAAGAAACTGACACTCTCCCTACCTACAGTTTTCTGTCCCTAGAAAAAATGTTTTTTTAAAGCACACTATAGCACAAGGAGAATTCCCCTCACTTTCCTTCTTTGTCCCTAGAAACAAGGACTGGCACAGTGAAAGAAACTGACACTCTCCCTACCTACAGTTTTCTGTCCCTAGAAAAAATGTTTTTTTAAAGCACACTATAGCACAAGGAGTAATCCCCTCACTTTCCTTCTTTGTCCCTAGAAACAAGGACTGGCACAGTGAAAGAAACTGACACTCTCCCTACCTACAGTTTTCTGTCCCTAGAAAAAATGTTTTTTTAAAGCACACTATAGCACAAGGAGAAATCCCCTCACTTTCCTTCTTTGTCCCTAGAAACAAGGACTGGCACAGTGAAAGAAACTGACACTCTCCCTACCTACAGTTTTCTGTCCCTAGAAAAAATGTTTTTTTAAAGCACACTATAGCACAAGGAGAAATCCCCTCACTTTCCTTCTTTGTCCCTAGAAACAAGGACTGGCACAGTGAAAGAAACTGACACTCTCCCTACCTACAGTTTTCTGTCCCTAGAAAAAATGTTTTTTTAAAGCACACTATAGCACAAGGAGAAATCCCCTCACTTTCCTTCTTTGTCCCTAGAAACAAGGACTGGCACAGTGAAAGAAACTGACACTCTCCCTACCTACAGTTTTCTGTCCCTAGAAAAAATGTTTTTTTAAAGCACACTATAGCACAAGGAGGATTCCCCTCACTTTCCTTCTTTGTCCCTAGAAACAAGGACTGGCACAGTGAAAGAAACTGACACTCTCCCTACCTACAGTTTTCTGTCCCTAGAAAAAATGTTTTTTTAAAGCACACTATAGCACAAGGAGAAATCCCCTCACTTTCCTTCTTTGTCCCTAGAAACAAGGACTGGCACAGTGAAAGAAACTGACACTCTCCCTACCTACAGTTTTCTGTCCCTAGAAAAAATGTTTTTTTAAAGCACACTATAGCACAAGGAGAAATCCCCTCACTTTCCTTCTTTGTCCCTAGAAACAAGGACTGGCACAGTGAAAGAAACTGACACTCTCCCTACCTACAGTTTTCTGTCCCTAGAAAAAATGTTTTTTTAAAGCACACTATAGCACAAGGAGAATTCCCCTCACTTTCCTTCTTTGTCCCTAGAAACAAGGACTGGCACAGTGAAAGAAACTGACACTCTCCCTACCTACAGTTTTCTGTCCCTAGAAAAAATGTTTTTTTAAAGCACACTATAGCACAAGGAGAAATCCCCTCACTTTCCTTCTTTGTCCCTAGAAACAAGGACTCGCACAGTAAAACACACTGACACTCTCCCTACCTATCCTTCTCTTTCCCTAAACTAAAGGAATCCAGGTTAAGCAAGAAAGAAATAAATGTCACTGTCCCTGCCTATGCTTGTCTTTCCCTGCTCCGGAACACACTACACTAGGCCGCCGTGCTGGCGGCCTTTTATAGTGTGGGGCGTGTACTAAACACCCTCAGCAATAATTGGCCACAGGCATCCTGCCTGTGGCCAATCATTGCTCTCCTCGCTGCCGGCGCTGTGATTGGCCAAGCATGCGGGGTCACAGTGCATGCTTGGCCAATCACAGCGCCTGGATGACACTGCGATGGCGTAGTGCATTGTGGGCCGTTCGCGTCACTCGAATTTGGCGCGAACGGCCCAAATCGTTCGATCTTCGTCGAACGATCGAACAGCCGATGTTCGAGTCGAACGTATGTTCGACTCGAACACGAAGCTCATCCCTAATAGTCAGTCAACATAACAGGACAGTCACTCAGCATCAGCATCAGTCTTGAAGGGATGTGACATTTGAAAATAAATTAGTCTGTTATACTGTATCAGCTTCAGGTGTTTGGTAGCTGGTGGTGATCCAAGACTGGTTCATCTTTATGAAGGTCAGTCGATCAACCGAGTCGGTGGACAGGCGCAGCCTGTGATCAGTGACAAATCCTCCAGCAGCACTGAATGTGCGTTCTGAAAGAACGCTGGATGCAGGACAGGCCAGTAGCTCAATTGCATACTGTGCAAGCTCTGGCCAGTGATCCATCCTCAAGACCCAGTAAGCCAGAGGATTTTCAGTGGGGAAGGTGTCCAAGTCTGACCTTGCCCCTAGGTATTCCTGCACCATGTATATCAGACGCTGGCGATGGTTGCTGGAACCGATCATACCTTGGGGCTGCGGACTAAAGAATTGTCTGAACGCATCGGTCAGACGGCCACCTTCCCCACCGCTCCTTCTTTGACTGACCGAAGCCTCAGCAACTCGTTGTCCAGGACCAGGAGTTTGTAACCTCCCAGTCTCTGGGAACGCGTTGCACAGACCTTTCTGCAAGGCCTCCCGGAGTTGTCTCATCCTCTGCTCCCTCTGCGACGGTAAGATAAGGTCCGCAACCTTACTCTTGTACCATGGATCAAGGAGAGTGGCCAGCCAGTAATGGTCCCTCTCCTTGATCCGAAGAATACGAGGATCCTTCCGCAGACTTTGCAGGATCAGGGAGGCCATGCAGCGTAGGTTAGCTGAGGCATTCGGTCCGGAGTCCTCTGAGTCACTAAGGACGACATGATCCGCAGCCACCTCCTCCCAGCCACGTACAAGTCAACGGGTTTCTTGGGACTGTAAATCATCCCTAAAAGACTGCTGCTGATGATGCTGAGTGCCAGGCTCCACCTCCATGCTGACACAATCCTCCTCCTCCTCCTCCTCTTCCTGTGCGATGGGTGGGACAGAAGGAACACTGTCTGGGTAAAGGGGGCCTTGAGAGGCAAGGAAGTCCTCCTCTTCCTGCCTCTGTTCTGCCTCAAGTGCCCTGTCCATTATTCCACGCAGCGTATGTTCCAACAGGTGGACAAGAGGTACAGTGTCACTGATGCATGCACTGTCACTGCTCACCATCCTCGTGGCCTCCTCAAATGGTGCCAGGACAGTGCATGCATCCCTGATCATGCCCCACTGGCGTGGTGAAAAAAAACCGAGCTCCCCTGACCCTGTCCTGGTGCCGTAGTCGCACAGGTACTCATTGATGGCCCTCTGCTGCGTGTGCAGCTGCTGCAGCATGGCCAACGTTGAGTTCCACCTGGTGGGCATGTCACATATAAGGCGGTTCTTGGGCAGGTTCAACTCCTTTTGCAGCTTTGCCAGGCGAGCACTGGCATTATAAGATCTGCGGAAATGCACACAGACTTTCCTGGCCTGCCTCAGGACATCCTGTAAGCCCGGGTACCTGCCCAAGAACCGCTGCACCACCAGGTTAAGGACGTGAGCCACACAGGGCACATGGGTCAGTTGTCCCTGTCGGAGGGCGGAGAGGAGGTTGGTACCATTGTCGCAAACCACCATTCCTGGCTTAAGCTGGCGTGGCGTCAACCACCTCTCGGCCTGCCCCTGCAGAGCAGACAGAACCTCTGCCCCAGTGTGGCTCCTGTCCCCCAAACACACCAGCGTCCCTGTCCATGCCTGCTGGACCATCAGTCAGCGGTAATATGCACCTTACCGCTGACCGCCCTGTCCAGCGAGGCCAAGACATTGCCTTCCACATGCCGGTAGAGAGCCGGAATCGCCTTCCGTGAGAAAAGTGGCGTTTGGTAACCTGCCACTGAGGAACCGCACATTGCACAAATTCACGGAAGGGGGCCGAGTCTACCAACTGAAAAGGCAGCAGTTGAAGCGCTAGCAATTTAGCCAAGCTAGCATTCAACCGCTGGGCATGTGGATGGCTGGGAGTGAACTTCTTTCGACGGTCCAGCAGCTGGGGCAGGGAAATTTGCCTGCTAGAATCGGACGTCGGTGTACTGCTAGCAGAGTGCCCGCAAGTACTTGGCTGTGACACACCTAATTCTACACCTTCATTCCTCTCAGTGCAGGTTTCAGAGAGGACTGAAGGTATAGTGGGGTTGGAGATCCCAGCTGATGTGGTGCAAGGAGAGGTCCGCTTTGTTCTTTGGTGTGGGTCTTTAAGGTAGGCTTGCCAACGAGCTGCATGGCAGTTCAACATATGTCTGGTCAAGCATGTGGTGCCCAAGCGGGTGATGTTTTGGCCACGCGATATACGCTTGAGACATATGTTGCAAACAGCAGCTGTGCGATCTGATGCACTCGACTCAAAAAAGGCCCACACCAAAGAACTTTTTGAATAACGGGCAGAGGCAGCGCCCTGCACAGGCGGAGCTCTGCGGTGTGATTCCGTCGGTGTGCTGCCCTTACGCTGGCCCCCCCGAGGGCATCCTGCCTCGTTGGAGATGTGCCTCCTCCTCATCCTCCTCCTCCTCCTCCTCTCTCCTATTAGGCACCTACGTGGAGTCAGTGACCTCATCATCCCCTCCCTCCTCATCACTGGAGCCAATCTGGCAGTATGCTGCAGCTGCTGGAACATGACTGCCAGATTGGTGTCCTTCTTGAGCATCCCCTCTCTCTGCTCTCACGCTACTGCCTTCCTCTAGCTGGGTATCATCATCAGACCCTTCGAAACGCTGGGCATCCTCCTGGAGCATGTACCCAACACTGTGCTCAAACAGTTCGGGGGACTCCTCAGGAGGACATGGTTGGTCTAGGGAAGGAGTGACTGATGATGACATTAATACCAGGGAAGAGGACGCTTTGGCAGCTGCTTTGCTAGTACCCTGAGCCTGGGTGAGAGAGGATGAGGAGGATGAGGAGGGCTTGGTCATCCACTCTACCAAGTCTTCGGCATGATGCGGCTCAACACGTCCAGCTGCCGAAAAGAAGGACAAGCGTGTCCCATGGCCACGTGCTGATGGCGAGGCACCGCGTCCACGACCAGCACTGTTGTCTCTAGACACAGAGCCTGCTTGCCCTCTTTTATTGGCTCCTGACTGTCTGCCTCTCCTTGTTTACCTTCCAGACATTCTAATGGCCTGCAGGGAGATGGGAAAACCAGCAATAAGGCCTAGCTTCAGGAGTATATTTTGCAGGAATCACACTACGCCTGCTGTAAGTGCTGTAAATGCCTGTTGGTGTAACACACCAGGAAAACACAGCAATACAGGCTAACTTCAGGTGTAATATGATCAGGAGGCACACTCCGCCCGCTGTAAGTGCTGCAAATGCCTGTTGGTGTAACACCAGGAAAACACAGCAATACAGGCTAACTTCAGGTGTATAATGTGCAGGAGGCACACTCCGCCCGCTGTAAGTGCTGCAAATGCCTGTTGGTGTAACACACCAGGAAAACACAGCAATACGGGCTAACTTCAGGTGTAATATGATCAGGAGGCACACTCCGCCCGCTGTAAGTGCTGCAAATGCCTGTTGGTGTAACACCAGGAAAACACAGCAATACAGGCTAACTTCAGGTGTATAATGTGCAGGAGGCACACTCCGCCCGCTGTAAGTGCTGCAAATGCCTGTTGGTGTAACACACCAGGAAAACACAGCAATACGGGCTAACTTCAGGTGTAATATGATCAGGAGGCACACTCCGCCCGCTGTAAATGCTGCAAATGCCTGTTGGTGTAACACCAGGAAAACACAGCAATACAGGCTAACTTCAGGTGTATAATGTGCAGGAGGCACACTCCGCCCGCTGTAAGTGCTGCAAATGCCTGTTGGTGTAACACACCAGGAAAACACAGCAATACGGGCTAACTTTAGGTGTATAATGTGCAGGAGGCGCTGTGATTGGCCAAGCATGCGGGGTCACAGTGCATGCTTGGCCAATCACAGCACCGGGATTGCACTGCGATGGCGCAGTGTATTGTGGGCCGTTCGCGTCGAATTTGGCGCGAACGGCCCAAATCGTTCGATGTTCGCCGAACAGTCAAACAGCCGATGTTCGAGTCGAACTTATGTTCGACTCGAACACCGAGCTCATCCCTACTTGTGTTTATGTGCTTAAATAACATGTTGGTTTGCTTGATTTCACCAAGCTAGTTATGCAGAGCACAGGCGCTACCTACTGTTCCCTTTCTGGTATAGCTTTAGCTGTTTGTTTTTGTTACATATTGTAATTTCTTAGAATGTGTTAATAAAGTTGTTAGGGACCAGTGTATTTTGGGAGTGTTCTCTAGAGAAAGTGAGTCAGCCAATATTTTAAGAAACCCAGTGTCGGTTCGATATTTAGGGATTAATATACCAGCTTCAACATCACAATTATATTCCTATTATATTTTTCTCCCGTTGCTTCATAAAGTTCAAATGGCTTTGACATCTCATGCATTTAAGAGACTTTCATGGTTTGGTAGAATTAATACCCTTAAGATGGATATACTCCCTCGCCTCTTATATTTGTTTCAAACTATTCCAATCCATCTCCCGGCCTGTGCCTGTTGGTGTAACACACCAGGAAAACACAGCAATACGGGCTAACTTTAGGTGTAATATGATCAGGAGGCACACTCCGCCCGCTGTAAGTGCTGTAAATGCCTGTTGGTGTAACACCAGGAAAACACAGCAATACGGGCTAACTTCAGGTGTAATATGATCAGGAGGCACACTCCGCCCGCTGTAAGTGCTGCAAATGCCTGTTGGTGTAACACCAGGAAAACACAGCAATACAGGCTAACTTCAGGTGTATAATGTGCAGGAGGCACACTCCGCCCGCTGTAAGTGCTGCAAATGCCTGTTGGTGTAACACACCAGGAAAACACAGCAATACGGGCTAACTTCAGGTGTAATATGATTAGGAGGCACACTCCGCCCGCTGTAAGTGCTGCAAATGCCTGTTGGTGTAACACCAGGAAAACACAGCAATACAGGCTAACTTCAGGTGTATAATGTGCAGGAGGCATACTCCGCCCGCTGTAAGTGCTGCAAATGCCTGTTGGTGTAACACACCAGGAAAACACAGCAATACGGGCTAACTTCAGGTGTGTAATGTGCAGGAGGCACACTCCGCCCGCTGTAAGTGCTGCAAATGCCTGTTGGTGTAACACCAGGAAAACACAGCAATACAGGCTAACTTCAGGTGTATAATGTGCAGGAGGCACACTCCGCCCGCTGTAAGTGCTGCAAATGCCTGTTGGTGTAACACACCAGGAAAACACAGCAATACGGGCTAACTTCAGGTGTATAATGTGCAGGAGGCACACTCCGCCCGCTGTAAGTGCTGCAAATGCCTGTTGGTGTAACACATCAGGAAAACACAGCAATACGGGCTAACTTCAGGTGTATAATGTGCAGGAGGCTTAGCAGCAATGACACTGATACTGTCCCCTGCCTATCCTTCTCTCTCCCTGCACACAAGGTTTATCAAAGAATATGACACTGACACTCTCCCTGCCTATCCTTCTCTCTCCATGCACACAAGGTTTAGCAAAGAATGGGACACTGACACTATCCCCTGCCTATCCTTCTCTCTCCCTGCACACAAGGTTTATCAAAGAATATGACACTGACACTCTCCCTGCCTATCCTTCTCTCTCCCTGCACACAAGGTTTAGCAAAGAATGTGACACTGACACTGTCCCCTGCCTATCCTTCTCTTTCCCTGCACACAAGGTTTAGCAAAGAATATGACACTGACACTCTCCCTGCCTATCCTTCTCTCTCCCTACACACAAGTTTGAGGTACAAATAGCACTGACACTGTCCCTGCCTATGTAACTCTTTCCCTGCGCCGGAACACACTACACAAGGCCGCCGCGCTGGCGGCCTTTTATAGTGTGGGGCGTGTGCTAAACCCCCTGAGCTATAATTGGCCACAGGCAACCTGCCTGTGGCCAATTATGGCTCTCCTAGCTGCCGGCGCTGTTATTGGCCAAGCATGCGGGGTCACAGTGCATGCTTGGCCAATCACAGCGCCGGCATTGCACTGCGATGGCGCAGTGTATTGTGGGCCGTTCGCGTCACTCGAATTTGGCGCAAACGGCCCAAATCATTTGATGTTCGCCGAACGGTCAAACAGCCGATGTTCGAGTCGAACTTATGTTCGACTCGAACACCGAGCTCATCCCTACTTGTGTTTATGTGCCCAAATAACATGTTGGTTTTCTTGATTTCACCAAGCTAGCTATGCAGAGCACAGGCGCCACCTACTGTTCCCTTTCTGGTATAGCTTTAGCTGTTTGTTTTTGTTACATATTGTAATTTCTTAGAATGTGTTAATAAAGTTGTTAGGGACCAGTGTATTTTGGAAGTGTTCTCTAGAGAAAGTGAGTCAGCCAATATTTTAAGAAACCCAGTGTCGGTTCGATATTTAGGGATTAATATACCAGCTTCAACATCACAATTATATTCCTATTATATTTTTCTCCCGATGCTTCATAAAGTTCAAATGGCTTTGACATCTCATGCATTTAGGAGACTTTCATGGTTTGGTAGAATTAATACCCTTAAGATGGATATACTCCCTCGCCTCTTATATTTGTTTCAAACTATTACAATCCATCTCCCGGCCTTGTTCTTCCGAAAAAACCATTGGCTATTTTCTAAGTTTATATGGAATTCAGCCCATCCTAGAATTAGCTTTGGGACACTATCCCTTCCGAAAAACCAAGGTGGGGTAGGGGTACCAGATGTTTCTATCTATCATAAAGCGACCATATTAACACGTATTATTGATTGATCTAAGCTATGGGTACAATTAGGACACATAAACCCTATAGATCTCTGTGCCCTTCCGTGGACTTCGTCTATTCTACAAAAAGGCCTCTCAATTCCAGCGGATCTTACTAGGCAAACACTACATATATGGGATCGCATGATACCCATCTATAAAATATATAAACAATTGAGCCCCATGACCCCCTTCTTTGGAACACCCGATTTTTTTACCAGCCTTACACTCAACTGTATTTGGCCCTTGGTATACACAGGAACATAGAAGAATTGCTCAAGTCCTACAGTCGGACCCATTGTTAACGGTAGCCTCTTCATCTACGATGCTCTCTTATAATCCTACGCAGTGGCTACAGAGGCATCAAGCTTTATGTTATATACGATCTATTTAATCAAAACAAGATATTTATGCCAAACCAACTGCCTTTGAATCTCTGCTTTTGCAAGAGGAGCCAAGAGGAGCCAAGAGGAGCCAATATCACACTCGGTCTCTGCATAATATTCTATTCTGCTGTTATCAACCCATTCAGATCTTCCCCTATACACACGGAAATGGGAAAAAGACCTCCAACAGACTTTAACTACATCGGATTGGCAAAAAAGCTTTATTTTGACTCATAAAACGTCAATAGCTACAAAAACTCAAGAGAAGGGATATAAACTGGTGAGTAGATGGTATAGGTGCCCCTCTACCCTCCATCAATTTAACCAGGATATATCTGATATCTGTTGGCGTTGTCATGAGTCAAAGGGAAATATGATCCATATCTGGTGGGATTGCCCCCCAGTGAGAAGGTTTTGGAAATATATCTTTGATCTATATGGAAAACTAGTGGATACAACAATCCACGCATCACCCAGAGTGGCTCTCTTAACTATGATCCCAGGATCTTTAAAGAAAGCGAAGGAGGATGTGCTTAGACCCTTCCTCGCTGCAGCCAGAGCAGTCATTCCACGACATTGGAAATCAACGAGAGTACCCTCCCTGGGGAAATGGGCAATTGAAATTGGACTATATTAGAGATCTGGAAGGTCTGTTGGTGCAGGAAATGGGAAGAGAAGAACAGTTCTCTCATACTTGGTCCATTTGGTCCAAGTTTCGACATTCGTCTGAGTTTCCAAATTGGGTTAAGGGAAGCTCTACCACTGTTTAGCTATGTTGGAGCGAACATAATTGTATTTTTTTTCATAACTTTTTTTCTCTTTTTTTTTTCTCTCTTCCCCTCTCTCGTGGAATAATATCCGATCCGCTCTATAAGTTAATAGGGGAGCACCCCTTTTTCTTTTTTCTCCCCCCCCCTTTTTTTTTTCTCTTAGGTAGGGAAGATTTGTACTGAAGCTGTGTAAGAATATATACTGTATTCAGAAAGTATATGTAGATGTTCTCCATGTATGTATATATGTATATATATATGTATGTATATATGTATATATATATATTGTGACAGCAGGAAGGTAAAGTCACCTGGTTGCATCCAGGGGGGTAGATATATTTCTCCCAGATTCAGGCTTTATGCCGACTTATACAACTAGGGAGTTGATGAAGCCCAGCTGAGGCTAGTGGGCTCATGAATGACTCATACCTCTAGGGAGAGTGCTGGGCGTCGTGAGACAGGGAGTTGATGAGACCAGCTGAAGCTTGTCAGCTCATTTAGGCCTCTATAAGAACTCCCAGCTTCATTAGATGTTAGCTCATGCCTGGAACCAGACCTGTGTGGACTGTCTAGGGAGAGTGAACCCCTGTGCGGTGAGGCAAAGCCTGTGTGGCTATTTGTTTGGACTTTTACTAAACCAGGGACTTAGGGACTAGGACAGCACCAGGCTGATCCCAGTTGTTAGTTTAGGAAACCTGCATGTTTAGTCAGAGGTCAAACTGACCAGGATTTATTTTGTTTGTTTCTTTTTGGCTTTGCTGTGTTTTTGTCACTGTACATAGAGAAATAAACCGCACCTTTTGATTTTGAAAACCACAACCTCCGTCTGCTGGCCCTGTTTTTGTGTGGGGAGCCCAACCAGGGGGTCACACACACCCGCTACCGAGTTAACCCCCTCACAGTTGGTGGAGAATGCGGGCAGTTTTTTTTAAGCCAGCATGGAGGAGATACTGAAACAGCTGGCTCTAGCAAATGCCAATCAACAGCAGACAAATGCAGGTTTGCAAAGGAGCCTTGCAGCCCAGCAGCAAGCTCATCAACAAGCCCAGCAGCAATCTGAGGCCCGCTTCATAGACCTGTTACAGAAGCAAGAGCAGAGACTACAACAAATGGAAGCAGTAATGCAGCAACGTCCGCAGACCAGTGAGGAAAGCCGTCCCACTAATACCGCGTCCTTTGGGGTGAGTCGTTTATTGACAAAAATGACTGGAGAGGATGATCCAGAGGTATTTTTGACCACATTTGAAAGGACTGCTGAAAGAGAAAAGTGGCCTGAGGAGCAGTGGGCTGGACTGGTGGCTCCTCTGTTAACTGGTGAATCGCAGAAGGCTTACTATGACCTAGAGCCTGACCAAGCAAAAGACTATGTGATGCTAAAAGCTGAAATATTGGCAAGGCTGGGTGTCACCCTGGCTGTCCGGGCTCAGCGTGTGCATAACTGGACTTTCCAGCTTGGAAAACCCCCCAGGTCTCAAATGTATGATCTCATTCACCTGAGCAGGAAGTGGCTACAGCCAGAGACTTTGTCCGCACCAGAGATTGTGGAACGTGTTGTAATGGATCGGTTTTTGAGAGCTCTTCCTACTGCCATCCAAAAGTGGGTAAGCCATGGAGACCCAGAGACGGCCGGTGGTCTTGTGGATCGTGTAGAGAAATACTTGGCTACAGAGAACCTGACGGCCTCTTCCAGAGACACTCGGACTTTCCACCCTAAGACCAGACCATCCCCAGGGGCGGATAAGAGGATTCCAAGGGGTGAGGGTGGAGAGAGTGAGAGGGTGGGAGCTCTACCCCAAGTTTGGCGAGAACAGCCTGGGAAATCAGCGGCTCAAGAGGCCGCAAGAAGGATCGTTTGCTACCGCTGCCGGCAAGCGGGACATATTGCAGCCAATTGCCCGGTTGTGGAGGAACCCATGCAGTGTGACTTTCTGACGGGCAGACGTCAGTCGCTGTGTGCGACAGTCGCATGCACTGCCATTCGAGGAACTGAGAAACATTTATGCAAAATGTGTATTAATGGTAGAAATGTTGTGGTATTACTGGATTCAGGTAGCCTTGTGACCCTGATAAAGGCTGAATTAGTTAAAACAGAGGTCTCTGGGAATAGCAAGGTAGCTGTTATTTGTGTGCATGGGGACACCCGAGAGTATCCAGTGACTACAGTGTGTTTCGAGACCCCCAAAGGTACCCTCTCTCATCCAGTGGGCTTAGTATCTCAGTTACCGCATGACGCCATTGTGGGAAGGGATTTTCCGAAGTTCTGGGAACTGTGGGATGATCCTGAGCCCCCCACTGGTGCCCCTATGTACCAGGAATGTGATAGCCAGAACTCCTCTGAGAGTGGTGAGGACTCTCCAGAATTTCCCTTGTCAGTATTTGCAGGGGAGACTCAAGAAACTGGAGAGGAGCCCACCTCCTCAGACGAAAACCTACCGTCTGTGGAGTTTTCTGATCTGGAGGTTCACAGGGAAAATTTTGCCACAGAACAGTTAAAAGACCCCACCTTAATAAAGGCACGGGAAAACGTAGTGAAAATAGATGGCGAGTTAGTGAACCCAGATAATACCTGCACTTACCCATACTTCAGCGTAGAGAAGGACCTACTGTATCGGGTGGCAAAAAGGGCAGAAGAAACCGTTGAGCAGCTGGTGGTGCCCAAACCTTACAGGAAGTTGGTGTTGGAGTTGGCCCATGGGCACATTCTTGGAGGTCATCTGGGGACAGAGAAAACCCGAGAGAGGGTATTACAGAGATTCTATTGGCCTGGGGTGATGAAGGACATAGAAAATTATTGTTCCTCCTGCCCTGTGTGTCAGAGGTCGGCCCCGATGCCACATTTCCGTAGCCCGCTGGTCCCTCTACCCATCATTGAGGTCCCGTTTGAGAGAATCGCAATGGATTTGGTAGGTCCTATAATCAAGTCCGCTAGGGGGCACCAGTACATATTGGTTATAATGGACTATGCCACCCGTTATCCAGAAGCGATCCCTCTCAGAAATACCTCGGCCAAAACCATAGCCAAAGAGCTATCTCTTGTTTTTAGCCGGGTGGGTATTTGTAAAGAACTGCTTACGGACCAAGGTACACCCTTTATGTCCCGGGTTATGAAAGAGCTGTGTAAATTGCTCAAAGTGACGCAATTGCGTACATCTGTGTATCACCCCCAAACCGATGGGCTGGTTGAAAGATTCAACAAAACCCTAAAACAAATGTTGAAGAAAGTGGTGGATAGAGATGGAAAGGATTGGGACTGTCTACTTCCTTATTTGATGTTTGCTATTAGGGAGGTGCCCCAATCCTCTACGGGATTCTCCCCCTTTGAGTTACTGTATGGGAGACACCCAAGAGGGCTGTTGGATATTGCCAAGGAAACTTGGGAAAGTGAGAGTTCTCCCCACAGGAGTGTGATTGAGCATGTCGCCCTGATGCAAGATCGAATTGCACAGGTAATGCCCATCGTGAAGGAACATTTGGCCCAAGCGCAGTTGGCACAGCAGAGAGTGTACAACCGTGGAGCAAAGACCCGTACCTTTTCCCCGGGGGATAGGATATTGGTACTTGTCCCTACGGTTGAAAGTAAATTCCTTGCCAAATGGCAAGGCCCCTACGAGATAATGGAAAAAGTGAGCGAAGTGAATTACAAGGTCAGACAACCAAGAAGGCGAAAGCCCGAACAGATATATCACGTTAATCTGTTGAAAGCCTGGAGGGATAGAGAGTCCCTAGTCGCAGAAACTTGGTCACCAGCTCAAACTGGTTGCGTGATTCCGGAGGTTGGAATAGCAGCCACCTTGTCACAACCCCAACAACAGGAGGTTAAGGAGTTTGTGCTTCGCAACAAGGAGGTGTTCTCTGAGCTGCCGGGACAAACATCTGGGGTAGAGCATGATATTATTACCCCGCCCGGTGAAAGGGTGAAGTTAAAACCCTATCGGATCCCAGAGGCCCGACGGGAGGCAATACGGGAGGAAGTACAGAAAATGCTGAACTTAGGGGTGATAGAGGAGTCCCAAAGTGATTGGTCTAGTCCCATTGTGTTGGTGCCTAAACCGGATGGGAGCTGGCGATTTTGTAACGATTTTCGTCAGTTGAACAAAGTTACAAAATTTGACACCTACCCCATGCCACGTATAGATGAGTTGATCGACCGGCTGGGAACAGCCCGATACATGACGACTCTTGACCTCACAAAAGGGTATTGGCAAATTCCCCTTGCCAAGTCGGCCAAAGAGAAAACCGCATTTGTAACCCCAGACGGGGCGTTCCAATATAAGAGAATGCCGTTCGGGTTACAGAATGCGCCGGCCACATTCCAGCGGAAAATGGACCAGATACTGAGGCCCCATCGGAAGTATGCTGCGGCTTACCTGGATGACGTAATTGTCCATAGCACAGATTGGGCCTCACATCTGCCAAAAGTGCAAGCAGTCCTAGACTCTATCCGGGAAGCGGGGTTTACGGCTAACCCCAAGAAGTGTACCATTGGGCAGGAGGAGGCCAAATATCTTGGGTACACCATTGGCAGGGGAGTAATAAAACCCCAACTCAACAAAGTCGAGGCCATCCAGAGTTGGCCACGTCCCAACAGCAAGAAGCAGGTACGAGCCTTTCTGGGAATCGCGGGTTATTATCGGCGCTTCATTCCCCACTTTGCTTCTAAGGCTGTGCCCCTAACCAACCTGACGAAAGGGAAAGGGTCGGTCATGATTAAATGGACCCCCGAGGCTGAGGCAGCATTCCAATTCTTGAAACAAGCCTTATGTAGCCAGCCAGTGTTGTACTCACCCGACTTCTCTAAAGACTTTGTCGTACAAAGTGATGCGTCAGATGTGGGGTTAGGAGCAGTATTGTCCCAGGTCTGGAACGGGGAAGAGCACCCAGTCATTTACCTCAGCAGGAAGTTGAAGTCCCATGAGGTAAATTACGCCACGGTTGAAAAGGAGTGTTTAGCGGTGAAGTGGGCTCTAGATTCCCTTCGGTACTATCTGCTAGGTAGGCACTTTGACATGGTTACGGATCACGCTCCGTTAAAGTGGATGGCTCAAAACAAGGAGACAAATAGAAGAGTAAATAGGTGGTTCCTGGCCCTACAGGAATTCAACTTCACAGTAAAGCATCGCCCTGGCGTTCAAATGGGGAATGTGGATGCTTTGTCTCGAGTACATGAATGCCTGATTGCTGGTGTTCCAACCCCGAGGTTAAAACAAGAGGGGGGGGTATGTGACAGCAGGAAGGTAAAGTCACCTGGTTGCATCCAGGGGGGTAGATATATTTCTCCCAGATTCAGGCTTTATGCCGACTTATACAACTAGGGAGTTGATGAAGCCCAGCTGAGGCTAGTGGGCTCATGAATGACTCATACCTCTAGGGAGAGTGCTGGGCGTCGTGAGACAGGGAGTTGATGAGACCAGCTGAAGCTTGTCAGCTCATTTAGGCCTCTATAAGAACTCCCAGCTTCATTAGATGTTAGCTCATGCCTGGAACCAGACCTGTGTGGACTGTCTAGGGAGAGTGAACCCCTGTGCGGTGAGGCAAAGCCTGTGTGGCTATTTGTTTGGACTTTTACTAAACCAGGGACTTAGGGACTAGGACAGCACCAGGCTGATCCCAGTTGTTAGTTTAGGAAACCTGCATGTTTAGTCAGAGGTCAAACTGACCAGGATTTATTTTGTTTGTTTCTTTTTGGCTTTGCTGTGTTTTTGTCACTGTACATAGAGAAATAAACCGCACCTTTTGATTTTGAAAACCACAACCTCCGTCTGCTGGCCCTGTTTTTGTGTGGGGAGCCCAACCAGGGGGTCACACACACCCGCTACCGAGTTAACCCCCTCACAATATGTATATATGTTTATTTTGTTTAGGGTAAATCCCTGTAATACTTATATAAACTAATAAAATAATATTGAATCAAGAAACCACAGCAAGACAGTAAGGCTGTTTCTTCAATCTCTCGCCATCACCCCTCAGTGAGCTTAAAAAGTGAGTTCTTGTTATCTCATTCTGTGTTCTAGAACCGGCCCCTATAAATGATAGTATAGGGTGGTATAGGGCAGGTTATGGTGGTATAGGGTAGGTTGGTATAGGGCAGGTTAGGGTGGTATAGTGGCATAATAGGGTGGTATAGGGCAGGCTGGGGTGGTATAGTGGTAGATTAGGGTGGTAGAGGGCAGATTAGGTGGTATAGGGCAGGTTAGGGTGGTATAGGGCAGGTTAGGGTGGTATATGGCAGATTATGGTGGTATAGGGCAGGTTGGGGTTGTATAGTGGCAGATTAGGGTGGTATAGGGCAAGTTGGGGGTGGTATAGGACAGTTTAGGGTGGTATAGGGAAGATTAGAGTGATATAGGGCAGATTAGGGTGGTATAGGGTAGGTTGGGGTGGTATACGGCAGATTAGGATAGTAGAGGGCAGGTTAGGGTGGTAGAGGACAGATTAGGTGGTATAGGGCAGGTTACGGTGGTATAGGGCAGGTTGGGGGTGGTATAGGGCAGGTTGGGGTGGTATAGGGCAGGTTAGGGTGGTATAGGGCAGGTTGGGGTGGTATAGGGCAGACTGGGGTGGTATAGGGCAGGTTAGAGTGGTATAGGGCAGGTTAGGGTGGTATAGGGCAGGTCAGGGTGGTATAGGGCTGGTCAGGGTGGTATAAGGCCGGTTTGGGTGGTATAGGGCAGGTTAGGGTGGTATAGGGCAGGTTGGGGGTGGTATAGGGCAGGTTAGGGTGGTATAGGGCAGACTGGGGTGGTATAGGGCAGGTTAGGGTGGTAGAGGGCATATTAGGTGGTATAGGGCAGGTTAGGGTGGTATAGGGCAGGTCAGGGTGGTATAGGGCTGGTCAGGGTGGTATAGGGCTGGTCGGGGTGCTATAGGGCCAGTTGGGGTGGTATAGGGCAGGTTAGGGTGGTTTAGGGCAGGCTGGAGTGGTATAGGGCAGGTTAGGGTGGTTTAGGGCAGGTTGGGGTGGTGTAGGGCAGGTTAGGGTGGTATAGTGCAAGTTGGGGTGGTATAGGGCAGGTTAGGACTCTATGTAGTGACAGTGGGCAGTAACTTACAGCATGCCCAGAAATGAAGGCATCCGGGCTGCTGTGTCCTCACCTCTTTCTCCTTCAGCTGCGGGATCAGCCAGAGTGAAGAAGTCTGTAGGAGGAGAGGAGGAGACAGCCACACCCCCAGCTCCGCCCACCAACTCTGACTGCCTCTGGAGATATTGGAGATCCCAGAGGGACAGCTTAACCTGACTGGGGAGTGTTATAGGACAGACTCCCTCGCACGGCTTGGTTTACTGCTCGCACTGCTCCACTGAAGCTCTGCAGGTGCAAGCAATACAATACAGTGTGTAGTCGGGGGCCCCCACATACAGCCAATGACATTAAGAACTGTCTGCAGTGTAAGGATGAACAAGGAGTCCTAGAAGTGATGATTTGGCCCTCACAGAGCCCTGATCTCAACACCATCAAATCTGTCTGGGATTTCATGAATGATTTGAGGTAGCCTACATCCACAGAAGATCTATGGTTAGTTCTCCAAGATGTTTGGAACAAGCTACCTGCTGAGTTCCTTTAAAACTGTGTGCAAGTATACCTAGAAGAATTGAAGAATTGATGCTGTTTTGAAGGCAAAGGGTGGTCACAGAAAACATTGATTTGATTTGGATTTCTCTTATATTTGTTTGCTTTCTATTTTGTTCATTTATAAAAAAATAAACTATTAACACTTTTATTTCTGAAAGCATTCTTACTTTACAGCATTTTTCCACAGCCTCCTAAGACTTTTGTGCAGTACTGTACATCATGGGACACAGAGCAGACTAGAATCATGGCTGCCTGGTTTATGTGCCACCTATAGGTGAGTGGACACTGGCAGATCAAGCAGACAGGAAGTCCTCCCCTATATAACCCCTCCCATTCCAAGAGATTCTCAGTTTTGTAGCCAGCAATAGACCCCCAAAAAGAGCGTAAGGACTTCTGTGTCCCGTGATGTACTTCAAGAAATGGGCTTTACAGGTAAGTACGAAAATCCAACTTTCTTATCCATCCATCACAGAACACAGAACAAGCTAAAATCATGACTACCTGGGATGTCCCAAAGCAATGCCCTTGAGGGGAGGGAGACACGGAAACCACCAACAGGCCCCAGGAGAACTACTCCAACGCCCGCAAAATGCTGTGGCCCATATGTCCACCTGGTAAAATCCCATAAAAGTATGTACTGAAGACCAGGTTGCAGCCTTGCACACCTGAACCACTGACACCTAATGATGAATAGCCCAAGAAACACCCACACCCCTAGTGATATGCATCTTTACCTTAAGGCTCCATGTACACAGAAGCTCAAAAACGGTTGTTTTTAAAGCAGCAGAAAAAGCTGCTTTAAAATATAGCTTTTATCAGCGGTTTTTACTAGCGTTTATTAGCGTTTTTCAGTGTAGCGTCTTTTAGCTTTTTTTTTTTTTTCAATGGATCAAAAAGCGCTAAAAAATGCTCGTGGCCAGCGTTTTTGAGCGTTTATTAGCGTGTTTCAGCGTTTTGCGTTTTTTCCCGCCGGAAAATGGCAATTTGAATGCGAATTTCTTGCGTTCAGAAAAAAGCCCATTAACTCCACTGCTCGTTAACGCTAAAATGTGTACATGAACACATAGGCTAACATAGAGTGCAGTTAATGGGCTTTTTAAAAAAACGCCAATAAACTGCAGTTTATCAGCTTCAGTGTACATGGAGCCTAAAAGATGGAAACTTAAGCTTGGGAAATAACCTGATGTATCCACAGTGAGATTGTATAAATCCAGGCTGCCTGACCCCCTTTTTTTGTACCTCCTGGAATGACAAACAAAGAATCCGACTGCCTGACTTAGTGGCAAAACTACCAGTACAAGGGTCACAACAGTCGCACTTGCAAAGGGGCCCTAGCATTCCGCCACTGTCGGGGGGCCCCAGCGGGGTTGCTTGTTGCAGGGCTCTGAGCTGAGAGCGTCTCCGTCATGGAACAGCACAGAACTGGCATTGACAGTTCTATCTTCTCCCCCTCTGTCCTCTCTCGCACAGAATGAGAGAGGACACAGCCGATCTGTTCCCCCCTTCACCCCCCTCCCCTATCCTGTGTGTGCTCTGCAGGAAATGTGAGCTTGTTAGCTTCGCACTTGACTAACTGCGGAGCACACACAGTAGGGGCACTGTCAGGAGGCACTGATGGGCACTGATAGGAGGCACTAATGGGCACAGATAGGCCGCATTGATGAGCACTGATAAGAGGCACTAATGGGCTCTGATAGGAGGCATTGATGGGCACTGATAGGAGGCACTAATGGGCACAGATAGGCCGCATTGATGAGCACTGATAGGAGGCACTAATGAGCACTGATAGGAGGCACGAATGGACACTGATAGGAGGCACTGATGGGCACTGATAGGAGGCACTGATGAACACTGATAGGCACTGATAGGAGGCACTGATGTACACTGATAGGAGGCACTGATGGGCACAGATAGGCCGCATTGATGAGCACTGATAGGAGGCACTAATGAGCACTGATAGGAGGCACGAATGGACACTGATAGGAGGCACTGATGGGCACTGATAGGAGGCACTGATGAACACTGATAGGCACTGATAGGAGGCACTGATGTACACTGATAGGAGGCACTGATGGGCACAGATAGGCCGCATTGATGAGCACTGATAGGAGGCACTAATGAGCAGTGATAGGAGGCACTGATGAGCACTGATAGGAGGCACGAATGGACACTGATAGGTGGCATTGGTGGGCACTGATAGGTGGCACTGATAGGCAGAACTCAGGCAGCACTGATGAGCTCTGATAGGTGGCATTGATAAGCACTGATAGGCAGAACTGATGGGCATTGAGCATTGATAGCTGGCATTGATGAGGACTGATAGGTGGCACTGATGGGCACTGATAGGCAGCATTAATGAGCATAGAGCACTGATAGGTGGCACTAATAGATACTGATAGGTGGCATTGATGAGCACTGATAGGCAGCATTGATGAGCACTTATAGACGCTGATAGGCAGCATTGATGAGCACCAATAGATGGCACTGATGGATGCTGTTAGGCGGCATTGATGAGCACTGATAGGTGGTGCTGATAGGCAGAATTAATGGGCACTAATAGGCGGCATTGATGAGCACTGATAGGTAACACTTGTAGGCGGAATTGATAGGGACTGATAGGCAGAATTGATGGGCACTAATAGGTGGCATTGATGAGCACTGATAGGTGGCACTGATGATTGGGGCACTGATCATCAGTGTAAACAATTTACTGACATTCTTGATGGTTAACGGCAGTCCTTTCCTCACACAGACACAGCGTGGAAGGAAAGGGCTGCGGATAACTGGCAAGTCTGTTAACATGTGATCAGCTGATCACATGGTAAAGGGCTGCTTTGAAAGCGCTGGATGCACGTCCCAGGGGGCAGGTTTCTGGGAGGATGTCCATGGACACCTTTCCAAAATTGGAAGCCCGGAGCTCGGATGGAAGGGGGGAGACAGGGGGGCCCATCATGGTTTCTTGCACTGGGGCCCTGGAGGTTCTAGTTATGCCTCTGGCGTGACTGCTGTGATTGACATTAGATAATTTTTGACAGCTGCAGCTGTACCTGTCACGTGTCCCAAAAGACTGCAAGAGGATGGGAGGGAGGAAAATGTCAGCTTCCGATCGCCTAGGCCAGTGGTTCTCAACTCCTGTCCTCAGGACCCACTAACAGACCAGGTTTGCAAGATAACTGAAATGCATTCCAGGTGATATCATTTGCTGCTCAGTGATTGCAGTATTCTAGTCTGCATCTCCCCAAGGTAATACTTAAAATCTGACCTGTTGGTGTTTCCTGAGGACAGAAGTTGAGAATCACTGGCCTAGGTGGTCAGAGCGGAAGTGGAAGCGGGACCTGTCAAAATCGGGTTCTAGTTCTGAGTTGAATTTGCTCAATGAAACTAGATGTAGTAAAACATTTGTTATGGGGAGGGGGTAGGGCTCTGTAAAAATACTTTTAAAATATGTTTACAGGAATGCACAAACTGTGTTTTTTTTTTTTTTAAATAACTGGAGTTAAGCTTTAATTGATGGAATTACCAGTTTCTAGGGGTTTGAATATATTTTCCTGTACTGGATTTTTTTTTTTTTTTTACAGAAAATTATTTTATTTAAATTTCAATTTTAAATGTAGCGGGGTCTTTAGATTTAGGTGGGGTACACCTGGGTGGAAATTCAGGTGTGTAGGTATGGGAGTAATGACCATTTGTATTCGTGGAAGATTGGGCGGTGTAATAATCTCCTTGGCCGGTGGGTGGTGAGTGCCCGCAGGCTCAAGGTAGATTCACTGCGATAGTGCTGGCCTTTTTGTTCCTTCTCAGAGATGGTACGGCGAGGGCGGGAAACCTGCCGTGGCGTCATTGGAGGGGATAAAAGGGGGAGACGCCCTGTTCACGAGGTCTTGCTCTTCTGGAGGTTCTTCATCACGCGCCCAGGCACCTTAGGCCTGGGTGCGGACGGTTCCGGATTCCGGCTCAGGTGCCCTAGGCCTGACCAGAATGGAGTTGGAGTCCATCCCAGGCACCTTCAGCCTGGGGTGAGGTACTAAACCCGGAGGCCTGGGGCACAGTGACTTTGACTGGGTCCCGCGAGGGTGGAGAAGTCCGAGGGTCCCTGAAGTGGATGGGGCCCATGTCTGAGGTGAGGAGGCCGGGGAGGTTACCCATTCAGAGAGTCTGGAGCAGCATCAACCCAGTGACGGATGGGCTTCTGGTAACTCTTTTGGAGGGACATCTTCCCCTGATAGGGGCCGCAACGCAGCAAAGGTACTCCTATCTATGTTCTCTTGAGTCGCTGGTAGAGACTCTCAAGTTCTAAGTCCTTTCAAGATATGGCTATAGTAACCACTGGCGAGATCGCAGTGGTTTAGCTGAGAATTAGGATAGTGCCTCGGCCTGCTCATCCCCTGTATCAAAATGTTAACAAGTCGCAACCAGTTGGCTACTGAAGCACTGTTTATTGTGAGTTATGCAATAAAACAAGAGTTGGACTGTGATCGGTGTGTGGAACTCTGGTTAATGGGAGCAAAGGGAAGTGTTGGCACAACAGGACTTAATCCTTTACAGAAGCACATAGGCCCGAGGAAATATCTGGTACTGGCCTTCACCTCACCCACAGTTATGGGGAGGACATGGGCCGTAGCGCATCTCACCCTGTCGCGTGTGATACCCCTAGACGAAAGAGATTGGGTGAGGTCGCTACATAAAGGTTTACAGAGGTAGAACAAGAAAACACCAAACATATCCTAACATGCAGCATGGTTCTGAGCATTTACTGTAGAATAATAGGTCTGTACTAGATTTTAATTTAATTTGGAAAACTGGTATGACATTGTCATGACATTACATACCATTCAAAGGGTGATTACTGAAACCATACACATTACTAAACTACTGTATCTGTATTAAATATGTAGCACCCTTCTAGCGTAGGATGCTGAGGCAGCAGCCAAAGGTGTACACATGCCACAGCAGGAATTAAGCCCCTTGTTGCTTTTGGTGGGTGCTACGGCCTGCCAATCGTGACCCATTCAAGTAAATGGGGCCTCTCTGCAAGTGTGCTGCAACTGCATGCTTCTGCAGGGTCCAGGGGGTTAAAGCAGGTGGTGAGAAAGCAACACAATGCTGTCTGCTTTAACCCCTTGTTTGCTGTAGTGCACAAGGTTACAGGGCACTTGCAGAGTGGCCTCATGCAACACCCACCAACCATGACAGGGCGTATAACATCTGCTGTGGCTATGACATGTGTACACCCCTGGCCACTGCAGTTAAAGGGGAAGCGGTTAGGGCGGGGGGTGAGAAAAACACATCTTAACTATGAGGTTTTACCATCCCCCAAACTGCAAATGTAAATGAACCCTTACTGTTCTGAGCCCCCTATAAGGCTTCTTTCACACTGATGTGCTACGGCTTACCTGCACCACGGGTGCAGCGCAGTGCATCTGCAAATCTCCTGGGTTAGCTGCACTTTGCCATAGTCATCTATTATATCCTGCAGGTGTGGTGCACTTTCTGAAAGTGCATCAAAACTCCTGCCTTCAGGAGTTTTTGTGCGCTTTCATAAAGTGCACCAAACCCGCAGAATGTAATAGAAGTCTATTGCCTCGTACACACGACCGGTTTTCCCGGGAGGAAAAAAAACGACGCTTTTCCCGACAAGATTCCTCTCAAGCGTGCCTTGCATACACACTGGCACACAAAAGACTGCTGAACTTTTGACTGCCAAGAACGCGGTGACGTCAAAGAATACGACCACCTGACAAAATTACGTTCTATGCTTCCGCGCATGCGTCGAATTGTTTTCGAGCATGCACGGTTTTTTCCCCCTTGGGAAAGCATACACACAACGTTTTTCACGACGGGAAAAGTTCTCTTTTTTTTCCTGCAGTTTTCTCGTCGGGAAATTTGCGATGGAGCATACACATGGCCGGTTTTCCCGACCAAAAGCTGTCATGGCAGTTTTCCTGACGGGAAAACCGGTCGTGTGTAAGAGGCATATGGCTGAGCGCAGCAAACCCGCAAGAAAGCTGCAGGTACACTGCGCTGCACCCACGGTGTGAATAAACTGCAGCACATCAGTGTGAAAGCAGCCCTATACTATTATGAAGTGCAGTTGTTATCACTCCTCATGGGACAGGAGCCAGCCCTACAGAGGAGGCATTGGCTAATGCGGTTCTTGCTCCCTACTACAGCTCCAACTTTACAAGTAGTTCCTCTGCATTGCACTCTGTTTGATGCTCTGAAATGGCAGGTCAGCAAGCCCAGATCGCGATCTACCAGTCACCTGTCCCCGATCTACTGGTTGCTGACCCCCGCCTTAGACTGAGTTATTGGAGCCAGAGTGCATGGACTGGTGCTTATGGGGGTGGGCAGCGTCGGTACTATTAGGGAATAACCAGCTATTACCATCAGCCCCTATGGAGGTAGCCCTACCAATAATTTATTACTTTTTTGTTGGATGATCAGCAATCTACTGTATACTAAAAATGGATTCATCTATCAGAGGGAAAAAAATGTGACAGCTTTGCACTGGGAAACATGATCTCATGCTTGGAAAAAAACTGGAAAAAATACAGTGTTAAGCTTAGCACATGGCACATATAAATCACGTTATTAAAAGTTATATTTATAGCTCTGTGCATGTTAAGTTTTCTGAAGCTTGGTCTTATTGCTTTTTATTAAGTACTAAGATGAGGAAGTACAGGATAAATCAAGAAAAGTACTGATTTACACTATAACGTGATATTTTTTCCGTAGCCCTTAGGATAAGGATTGGCTCTGTTGGCTGCAATAAAATATTTTTTTTTAAATCTTGGATTTCCTATCAATCTCCTTAGCTTGATTCTCTTACTGAGTTTTATTTGGAAATGTGGTAGAGTTGCACCAATACTGTTTTTTTACCAGCCATACTTGTACTCAAGTACTTGCCGATACCGATTACTGATACTTTTGCAGTGCGATTTGAGCCCATACAAGATTCCTGTCCGAATCGCATGCGTTTTCCAGCACCGCTCCTTTTGTGAACTCAGGCTGAAGTCACTATGACAACCCCTGGGTTCACACAGGAGCGGTGTGGGAAACCGTATGTGATTTAGACATAGGCGTGCGCAGCCTATTGCATTAGGGTGTGCACCCAAAGCTCAAACACACGTTTGTGTGTGTGTGTGTGTGTTTGTGTATATATATATATATATATATACACACACTATATTGTCAAAAGTATTGGGACACCTGCCTTTACACACACATGAACTTTAATGACATCCCAGTCACCGCTATCATCCGACGCTCCATAGAGTTGTATGGAGCGCCCGTTCAGGTCCGCAAAAAAAATTGACAGGCGGACCTAAACGGTCCGCCCTTGTGAAAGGGGCCTTATACAGTATGTCTTATTTTCAGTGTGATGTGTATTATATGTGTTGTTACATATCACAGAGACAGGTATTGTGGTAATATTGAATTTTATTGAGATTTTCATACATTGGAGGGTTACACCATTATTGTTAAGTTATTGTTTAGTAGGTTAGCGATGCACTTTTTTTTTGTGGTGTGGGAACACATATCAGTGCTTAGTGGCAGGCCTTTTACTGACACTTTTTTATTTTACCTCCAGTAGATTATTGTAAATAGTAGTGTGGTGATTACCTATTATACTAAAGATCGGCATGTGGCATTAATAAACATCAACAGAATTCAGTTGTGCCTCACCAGGCCGGCAACCCATGGACAATGTGCCTGTCTGCTGAGTTCATCTCCCCATCCCTGCACTCTTGCACTGATTGGCACCAATGATTGGCACTGATAGGCACCACTGATTGATAGCACTGATGGCCACTGATAGGTGGCACTAATGGGCACTGATTGGCAGCACTGATTGGCAGCACTGATAAGGCAGCACTGATGGGCCCTGATAGGCTGCACTGATTGGCACTAATAGGCAGCACTGCTTGGCACTGATAGGTAGCACTGATTGGCAGCATTTAGTGGCACTGATGGGCAGCACTGATGGGCACTGAAAGGCAGAACTGAAAGTCAACACTGATGAGCACTGATAGGTGGCACTGATGGGCATTGATAGGCAGCACTGATGAGCACTGATTGGCAGCACTGATAGGCGGCACTGACAGGTGGCACTGATTGGGAGCACTGATTGGCAGCACTGATGGGCACTGAGAGGCAGCACTGATAGGTACTGATAGGCAGCACTAATTGGCACATATGGGCACTGACTGGTGGCCACTGATTGGAGGCACTGATAGGTGGCACTGATTGTCACTGATAGGAGGCACTGTTTGGCACTGACAGATGGAACTGATAGGCGACACTGATTGGAATCACTGTTTGGCACTGACTGGCACTGACACATGGTACTGACAGGTAGCACTGACTGGCACTGACATGTGGCATTGACAGGTGGCACTGATTGGAAGCACTGACTGGCACTGACAGGTGGCACTGACAGGTGGCACTGATTGGCACTGACAAGCAGCACTGACACTGATTGGCACTGACAAGCGGCACTGGCACCGATTGGCACTGACAAGCGGCACTGGCACTTATTGTCACTGACTTGCGGCACTGATTGGCACTTACTGGTGGCACTAACAAGCGGCACTGGTACTGACAGGTGGCACTAATTGGCACAGACTGGTGACACTGATTGGCACTGACAAGCGGCACTGGCACTGATTGGCACTGACTGGTGGCACTGACAAGTGGCACTGGCAGTGATTGTTGGCACTGATTGGCACTGACTGGTGGCACTAACAAGCGGCACTGGTACTGACAGGTGGCACTGATTGGCACAGACTGGTGGCACTGATTGGCACTGACAAGCGGCACTGGCACTGATTGGCACTGACTGGTGGGACTGATTGCCACTGACTGGTGGCACTGATAAGCGGCACTGGCATTGATTGGTGGCACTGATTGGCACTGACTGGTGGCACTGGCACTGACAGGTGGCACTGATTGTCACTGACTGGTGACACGGATTGGAAGCACTGACATAGGAGAGGGGGGTATCACATTGAGCGGATATTGGGGATTGTAAGATCCGCTCAGTGTGTGACACTGTCCTCCTGTATTGTAACTGCTTGTAGGGAGACAGAGGATCTGTCAGATTTCAGAGTTGACGTTGGGGTGGGCGGGGCCTAGCAGCTATCGAACCCCAGCCAATAGGATCAGGAATGGGCGTACCGCTACGTATGTGGCCCCGCCCTTTTCTTAAACAGCACAATAATGGCTTATGTTCGATGGCTGTTCAGTCCCGCCCACCCCCATATCACCGCAGAATTATGAAGATCCTCTCTCTCCCTACAAGCAATTACAATACATGACACTGTCATCTATTGTAACTGCTTGTTGGGAGAGAGAGGAGCTTCATAATTCTGCGGTGATATGGGGGTGGGCGGGATTGAGCAGCCATCGAACATAAGCCATTATTGGGCTGTTTAAGAAAAGGGGCGGGGCCACATAAGTAGCGGTACACCCATTCCTCCTCCTATTGGCTGGGGTTCGATAGCTGCTAGGCCCCGCCCACCCCGATGTCAACTCTGAAATCTGACAGATCCTCTGTCTCCCTACAAGCAGTTACAATACAGGAGGACAGTGTCACACACTGAGCGGATCTTACAATCCCCAATATCCGCTCAATGTGATACTGTCTCAGCACGGCAATTCGAAGCAGCATTTCACAGCAGCCCAGCGGGCAGATCTCGGGAGAGCATGGGGCTACACAAACTGCACGGGTGATTAGGGTGTGCCCAGGCACACCCAGCACACCCCGTGCGCACGCCTATGGATTTAGACCAGAATCGCACTACACTACATTCATTTTGTATGGGCTCAAATTGCACCGCAAAGGTATTGGTTTTAGGTATCGGAACATTTGCATGAGTACAAGTACTCGTGCAAATGCGTAGTATCTGCACCGATACCCCTATTGGTACAACTCTAATACGGGGCAATGCAAAAATAAAAGAGCTTCAAATTATTTTAGAGTAGTCTTCATTGATATGTATTTCTTTCAAATATACTGTACTAAATATATTCACACTATTGTAGCACCCTCTAGTGTAGTTAGTTGTTAATGTAGGAAAATTTGGCCTGGCTAAGAGCCAGGCCTGGATTGAATCGAGGTCAGGGCGGAATGACTTAGGGAGGCCAGATGACTCAGCAAACAGCATCTCAGATGACTCCCCCTGCTTTCAGGAACCTTGGAGAAGCTTCCAGAAGTAGAGAGTGGAGTCTAGGAGGAGCTGCTTGGAGTATTGATGAGGGCCCCAGCCAATCCCCAGCAAAACGGGCTGGCAGGGGGTGGGCCACCTTATAAATACTCATGAGTCATGCCAGCATGAGCAGTCAGGTGGATGATGGAAACAGAGTGCTTAGGAGACTGTCGGTGGCCCTTGAGGGTGCCCCCTAGTCTGGGGGTGGCCTTGGGCCTGGGGCTCAGGTGCTGGAGGGACCCTCTACAACACACGGAGGAATCCTTCCTGGAGGCAAGGAATCAAGGAAAGGACAGCGGGAGCAGGTCAGCACGTCCAGGAGGTCTTCTGAGAAGTCAGCTGGGTGGGCTGGTGAGTGATCAGTCTGGAAGGACTGTAGAAAGAGAATGTCAGTCTGGGAGGACTGTGGAGAAGCCAGGAGGGCTAGTGAAAGGGGCAGCTGCGTGCCTGAAGAGGTGGTGCTGGGATCAGTAGCCACAGGAGGAATGTAAGCTGAACACTGGACTTTGTTACACAACCAAGGGGCCTGGGGTCCCTGCCTGTAAATAGCTTTTGCTTTGATCTGGCTGAGTGTCGTCAGATCCACTAAAAGTGTCCTAGCAGAGTTTTTTTCTGGAAGCAAGTGAGTGCTGGAGGAAGCGAGGAGTGTATATAGACTGTACAGAGGAAAAGTTGTCCCTGAAGTTGTTTAAAACCACTTCCCTACTGGGCACTAAAACCCCCTTCCTGCCCAAGCCATTTTTCAGCTTTCAGCGCTGTCACACTTTGAATGACAATTGCGCGGTCGTGCGACGTGGCTCCCAAACGAAATTTGCGTCCTTTTTTTCCCACAAATAGAGCTTTCTTTTGGTGGTATTTAATCACCTCTGCGGTTTATATTTTTTGCGCTATAAACAAAAGAAGAGCGTCCAGTTTGGAAAAAAAACACAATATTTTTTACTTTTTGCTATAATAAATACCCATTTTTTTTTCCAATTAAAATTTTCCTCAGTTTAGGCCGATACGTATTCTTCTACATATTTTTGGTATAAAAAAAATCGCAATAAGCGCGTATTGATTGGTTTGCGCAAAAGTTATAGCGTCTACAAAATAGGGATAGTTTTATAGCATTTTTTTTTATTTTTTTTATTAGTAATGGCGGCGATCTGCGATTTTTATTGTGACTGCGATATTGTGGCGGACACATCGGACACTTTTGACACATTTTTGGTACCATTCACATTTATACAGCGATCCCTGCTATAAAAATGCATTGATTACTGTATAAATGTGACTGGCAGGGAAGGGGTTAACCACTAGGGGGTGGGAAGGGGTTAAATATGTTCCCTCAATGTGTTCTAACTGTGGGGGGAGGGGACTGACTGGGGGAGGTGACCGATGGTTGTCCCTATGTACAAGGGACACACCATCAGCCTCCTCTCCCTCACAGGACGTGGATCTGTGTGTTTACACACACAGATCCACTTTCCCGCTCGGTTCCCGGGCAATCGCGGGTGCCCGGCGGCAATCGCGGCCGCCGGGCACGCGCACCGGGTCCTTGGTAACGCGGCGCGCACGCGCGCGCGATCCCCCTCCTTCTGAAGGACGTTCAGGAACGTCCACTCAGAAGGAGAGAGCACCCATCCGGCCGTATATGTACAGTGGCCGGGTGGGAAGTGGTTAAAGTCAAGTGGGGATCCCACAATACCCCTACTCCCCATCCAAGTTCTAATCCCTCAATAAAACAACAAAACAAAGTGCTGGACTGTTTTCTGACTTTGGGAGACTGTGAAACTGTGGTGTGCCTGGTTGTGCAGGGTGGGGAATCATATTTCACCTGTGGCTCCTCAGGGGGTGCGCTACATTAGAAAATTGCAACTGGTGACAGAAATGTTCAATGCATGGGAAATTTATTGATAAAAAACTATGAAGCAATTCAAAGACCATTAAACACACTACCAGAAGTGACAGCTGTCTGCATCCCCTGCCAAACACTGTGGTCCGTTCCACTGATCCCTTCATCACTATTGTGTCTGTAGCACTGCCCCCTTGGGGGTTACTTAGAATTTCATGTTCTTCTGCACAGCCTTGACCCTGTGAACTTTCCAGCCCTCCTGACACTCTAGGTTCAGACATGTTGTGTATACCTTTAAATAACACACTGACGAGGGTGAACGCGGCCGTGTCTGATCCCTTTCCGATAAAGAGAGGCACCAGACAGGGGTGCCCTCTGTCGCCGTTGCTCTTTGCACTGGCGATAGAGCCCTTGGCAGCACTGATAAGATCTTGCAGGGAGGTTGCGGGACTGACGATTGGGGGTCTGAAGGAGAAGGTGTCTCTTTATGCTGACGACATGTTGATCTATTTGTCGGACCCCCAGTCATCTCTCCCAGTTCTGCTGGAGATTATTGCCAAGTTTGGGCATTTCTCCGGGTTCCGGGTTAACTGGGACAAGTCCATCCTATTTCAGATTGACCAGGCAGATCCACCCAGGCTACCTTCCTTTTGTCTACTACAAATAGTCACCTCCTTCCGATATTTAGGAGTTATGGTACATCTCCCTATTACCTCTTATGCTAAACTCAATATAGACCCCCTTATAGGAAGAATGAAGACCACATTCAAAACCTGGGCGAATCTCCCACTTACCTTATTGGGCAGGATTAATATTTTTAAAATTATATTCCTGCCACGATTTCTGTATGTATTGGGTAATTCACCAATATATGTCACTAAGCTTAAATTTAAAGAAATAGACTCCGTCCTTACTTCCTTTTTATGGAGAGGGGGGAGTAGTCAGGATTGCCAAGACCACCCTTCAGTTACCGGTATTGGAGGGGGGATTGGCCTTACCCTGCCTGCACACCTATTATATTGCCTCACAATTAGCTCATGCACATTGGTGGTTTTTTCCTGAAGCCAACAACGCAGCCACTGCTTTGGAGGCTGCTATCCTTACCTCCTATGAATCATCTGCAGAACCTGATTTATCGTATGTCCCTTAGAGGGCGGGAGGGTACGAGTGTCCTGGCAATGACTATAATGCCGCGTACACACGATCGCTTTTAATGTCATTTTCAAAAACGACGTTTTTCTCGACGTGATTTTTCTTGTTTCCTCTCAAGCCTGTCTTGCATACACACGTTCATTAAAAAAAACGCTCGATCAAAGCGCAGTGACGTACAACACATACGACAGCACTATAAAGGGGAAGTTCCATTCGGATGGCGCCACCCTTCATGTTAGTAAAGTTTGTTGAGCGACGATTCGCGCTTTTCAGCCTTGTGCTTTTCAGTCCGTTACAGCGTGACGAATGTGCTATCTCCATTACGAACGCTAGTTTTACCAGAACAAGCGCTCCCGTCTCATACTTGATTCTGAGCATGCGTGTTTTTTTTCCCCTCGTAAAAGCATACACACTACCGTTTTTCACGTTGTTAAAAAAAACGACGTGAAAAAACGACGTGAAAAAATGGAGCAGGTTCTCATTTTTTTTTAGCCCATTTTTCACGTCGTTAAAAATGCTCTGGAGCCTACACACAGTCGTTTTTAATGCCCAATTTAAAAAATGGCATTTTTAACGTCGTGAAAAACGGTTGTGTGTATGCGGCATAAGGCTTATTAAGCTAACAAAACTACAGTCGTTCGCTGACAGTAATACTTACTCGCCGAACACTCCACTCTGGAGGAACCCGACTCTACCAGAGTTCTTCCGCAGATCCGA
Source organism: Rana muscosa (assembly GCA_029206835.1). Classification (NCBI taxonomy): domain Eukaryota; kingdom Metazoa; phylum Chordata; class Amphibia; order Anura; family Ranidae; genus Rana; species Rana muscosa. The sequence continues at coordinate 691,017,106 of CM055117.1, forward strand.
CGGGGTATTCTGGTTGAAAAGGGGGGTAAAAACTATTTTGCATTTATTCTCAGACTATGTGTTCCATTCTTTTGATGAATTTCGTAGAGATTACAATCTACCACGCACAGCTTACTTCCTCTACCTACAGATACGCCACACTGCAGCAACGCAGTTTGGTCTTCGCAACATATCCATTCAACTCTCCCCACTGGAACGTATGTTGACCGACTCCTCTCACACCAAGCTAGTTTCTACATATTATAGGTCCCTTCTGCATTCCACGACTCAAAGGCTGAGCAAGACGGCTGCCAGCTGGAGAGCTGATATTCCTGAGCTGACGGAGGAAATCTGGCAGGAGCTTTTGCCCCTCTAGGTTCCCTCTGTCATCTCCTCTCCTGATAAAGTAATACAAACTAAATTGTTATGCAGATCCTACTTTACTCCATGCTTACTATTTAAACTGAATAGATTGCCCTCTGCGTTATGCTCTCGTTGCGGCATGGCTGATGGCACGTTCTTTCATTTAATGTGGGAGTGTGCTCCGATCAGGAAGTTCTGGTCGGAGGTCACGGCCTTCATTAGTTCATTGACACAATTACCTAATGTATGTAATCCTCTAAGGTGTTTACTGAGTTATATTGATGATGATGGTTTATCTGAGAATACACAAACATTTCTGAGAATAGTATTGTTTTATGCTAAGAAAGCAATAACCTTCCATTGGAAGTCTCCATCCTTGCCCACTATTGCCTTCTGGCTCACAAATATTAACCATGCTGTATCATTATACAAACTGACATATGAGGCTAGAGGGTGTCCGAAAAAATTCAGGAAGGTTTGGGGCTACTGGGTTGATTCTGAGAGCACTGTCTCTCCTGCTCCTTAAAAATGTGACTGAATATTGTCTTCCTGATATATGCCAATTGTTTACCAGCTTTCTAAAAAACATTTTTTGCACTGTACTGGATCGGGCGAGGTTCGCTCCATGTGTGTCTGTTTGTTGTCTATTGTATGTCTTGTTTTGAAAAAAAAATTAATAAAAAATGTACCTTTAAAAAAAAAAAATAACACACTGACACAATGCAGATTGTTTTAGCTCTCTCAGATTTACTTAACCACGTCAATACCACACTTCCCCCCTTCCTGCCTAGAAAAATGTTCAGCTTTCAGCGCTGTCGCATTTTGAATGACAATTGCGCGGTCATGCAACACTGTACCCGAACTAAATGTTTATAATTTTCTTCCCACGAGTAGAGATTTCTTTTGGTGGTATTTGATCACCACTGGGGTTTTTATTTTTTATTTTTATTTTTTATTTTTTGCTAAACAGTTTTTCTTTGTTTCTGTTATAAAGATTTGGTTTTCTCCTTCACTGACAGGCACTGATGAGCGGGCACTGATATGTAGAATTGACGGGCACCGATAGGCGGCACTGATATGCAGCACTGATGGGCACTGATAAGCGGCACTGATAGACACTAATAGATGGCACTGATGATGAGGTACCGACAAGTGTTACTGGTGGGCACTGATTGGCACTGGGGTGGGCACTGATTGGCACTGTGGTGGGCACTGATTGGCACCGTTATGGGCACTGACAGTTGTCCCTGATGGGCACTGACTGACAGCTGATGGGCACTAATTGGCATGATTGTGGCACCTCTCATGGGGGTTGCGCTTATAATCAATGTGCTGATTATCAGCGCAGACCCCCCTCTGACAGGGAGGGCCCCCGATCGGCTCTCCCTATCAGAGCAAACCAAGGAAAGCCATTTACTGTCACTTCCTGGTTCGCGCTGTGATCAGCTGTGATCAGCTGTGATCAGCTGTGATTGGTCACAGCTGATCACGTGGTAAGGAGCCTCCGTCAGAGATCGGAGATGCAGTGTGTTGGAGTGACACACAGCACCACTGATCGCTGCACTGGACGTCATATGACGCCCAGTTAGGATAACTGAACCACCGCCCGGCCGGCATTCTGCTATAGGCCGGGCGGGAAGTGGTTAATCAAGAGAAGAGTCTTAAATAGGGTATAAGTCAGCCAAGTCCTAGATAAACAGCCAAGACTCAGTTGATATAGTCCCCAGAAGCAATTAAATGACGATTAGAAAAGACAGATACATAATATCAATGCACACAGTAATAGACAATAAGTGAATGGATTCCTAAAAAGGTTTTTGGTTGCTGACTATAATACTACTTCTAAAAGGGGGACCCCAGGCTGGCCTATTATACCTTTAATCCTAATGAGAGATGAAGTAATATATGCACTAGTGGTGTGTTCCCTTTAAAAGCAATAGAATAGCAGTGTTCAGAATGCAAGGCCGTGAACTTATCTTCATCGGCAGTTGGAGCTAAAAGAAACAAGAATTTCTAAGGATGGCAAAGTGATATGCATTTAAGGCAAAGCAGCTGAGTCTGACCAGTAGTAATCCTTAAGGCAATCCAGGTGTAGGGTATCTGTATACAGTGTCCAGTGAAATATGTTAGTGACTGGTAACTGGATTTGTGGCTAGGTAAAAAGATTAAAGTATTTAAGCAGGTGATGAAAGGAAATTTCTACTCAGTTTACCTTAATCTAAAGTTCTTGTAAACCTCTGAATCCAAATTTCATGCATCTCACATGTTGGGCAAATAAGTCTGCTTCCTGAATCTGTGCTTTGTAGTTTCACCTCTGCTTTATCTATCTCCAATCACTCAGATACAATTTTTCATGGCAGGATTGAACCTGATTGACAGCTGTACAGATTGACAGCTGTAAGGAACTTCATCGTACTGACATTTTGATATACCAAGCTTTCTCTTTTCAGATCACCAATTACATCCCTGGTTGGCTGCCAGCAATGGTCATGCTGGCTCAGGGCACCTTTGTTCGTCTTGCGGAGACAAGAGTGAGATGTGGTACCAAACACCTGTAATGTGGAGGAACTCCACCATCTTGGCTACTCAAATAGCCTAAGGCCCACTCTCCACCAGTGCCCTTCCATTTGGCTTTAAATAAACGATTGTCCATGTGATCCACCTTTTAGAATGCTTTACTGCTAGTATGAACAGGGTACAAAGTATTCTTCAGTCGGATTATACACAACTATCTTCTCCTCATTAATTAAATAAAATCACTTTCAATTCTTATTTCAAACCAACAAAAATTGCCAACCAGCAATTCCACCTTTCCTGCTTTATAAGGTTGACATGGGTCCTCCTCCAATCCATACTCCAGACATACCCCAGAGTGGTATTCTTTTACAAGGTCTTGTAGCTCACATAATAGCTCATAGCAGGTTACCACTTCCTATCAACCTCAGCTATCTTCCCCAGCCCTAACATTCATAGAAGAAAGGGTTGGCCCAACCCTCATTACACACAGAGGAGGCAGGGTCTCTCATAAAGGGGTACTAGCCCCTGCTTACAGGGTGAGCTGATGCCCTTAATCAATGCCTGGCTAAAATAAATAATTGAACAGGCACATGCATCTTAAAGTCTAATTTCTGTTTTTTAGTAAAGTGTAACTTTCATGCTTTAAGCTCATAGGCTGTATAGACAAAGTGTATATTCCATTTCAATATGCTGTTAGAAAATCAGAAATGTTTTTTTATTGCTTAATCCTTACAACAATTGAGATTAGTTAACCATACAAGGATCAGCGTGCCATCCCTCAAATTTTACAGTCCCATGACTTGGTCTAATACTGTATATGTGGATATCTGGACAAAATGGATTTAACGCATGTGGATTTAACCTCATAAAACCATTATCTCAAGATTTAGAAAATGTAATGTTTATCTAAAAAAAAATTCAAGGTTTGTCTAACATGCTACTGCAGTGATTGTTTTGCATTTTAGTAGCAGACATTATTAAGAAGTAGCAGATTGTCAGACAATTTAGAAGAGCCACACATGCCACATGTACAGTCAAAACACCTTTTGCAGTAAGCTACTCAATATTTTTTTTATATTGCTTGCAGCTGTAAGAAAATATGGAAGGGTTGGATTTTTATAAATGCTGTGGAGTAGTAACATTCCAATCTATTGGGGTTGTTTTTTAAGGCTCTGTTATGGATTTGTAAGAACAGGTCACACAAAAGCATCAAACTGTCAGGTTATTTCTGGCTCAGTCATTTTCTTTGTCACTAAGTCCAAGTAGCTTCAGCTGTTCTGTGATAAGGTGCAATGTACATTTTTACACAACACGTAAACCATATGTTGCTATTGCTAACCCTCAAAGGCACGTGAATTTCACCAATCAACTGGCTGTCAGCAGCGATAAAAAAAGAGCCATGATATCAGTGAGAATTCCAAGTAATAAAAGAAGCTTATTACAATAGATTTTTTATTGATAAGCTATATATGGACCTTTCAGAAACCTTTCGTTTGAAGTCTACATGAATACTTTCTTGACATGTCAAAATATGCAACAACATAATCTTCAAAAAGCTCCATCTTTTACTATGAAAAAGCCATACTTGAGCTTTTTATATAAAAAGAAAAGCAACAGAAGATTCATCACATGGCAATGAGATTCCTTGATTCATTTTCCCAAAGAATGACAGATTGGTTATTATGGCCAAACTTGCACTGTGTCCCCATCCCTTTTCTCTAGATGTTTTAACAAGGCCCTGTATTATGAAGGCATTTTGTTAGGGAAGGCAACGGTAAATAATATCATAGACCACAAATCTATGGCTGGCCATAGTCACCAGGATAGTGAAATCATTGTCCTTTACTATTAAGGCCGGATGAACCCCTGAAGCAGGTAATTTGTATTAATCAATACAGTTGGCATCTATTTTTTAACTTTTCTAGTGTACCATCATGTTCCTGCTCTTTAACCACTTCCAGCCCAAGGCCGTCATATGACGTCCTAAAAGTAAAAAGGGGAGAAATTGGGACTTTGAATGAAGTGTGTGGTCTTAATGAGCACACACTTCCATCCCTGTTGTACATTTAGAAAAAGGGGGGACGTTTGGGACTTTGAATGAGATGCGTGTAGGCAAAAACCAATGGATTAAACGAACAAAGGAGGTTTATTCATAAATACATAGGACATGATACATAGCAAGTATGACGAGCTGATAGGCATATAGTAGACATATAAAAATTCTATTATAGCACACACTAAATTAAAACAATGAAAAAGTATAATATACAGACATGATTGAAATAAACTGCATGGTAGGCTTGACGTGTTTCGTGGACTCAATTCCACTTCATTAGAAGCAATTTGCAGAATTCATGTCTGTGAGAATATATATCCAAAATTACTCCAATGAATTAAATAAGGAAGCAGGGGAAGGAAAAAACAAAACATCCCAAATTACTTACTTCACAGCTTTAAAAATTTTCATAAATTGCTAAAGCCTGATGGCTGAGGAAGGCCAAGAACCACTCCCGCCGGGAGCTGGGGGGGGGCGCGGAATCGCAGGCGGAACAGACGGAAACAACCACAGCCAAGAGGGGGCGATGAAAAGTGTCCAGGGTGAGCTGCAGGGGAATACCTGTGGACAGCTCCAATCTATGTGAGATGTAAAATGTTGTGGTCAGTGAAGATGTGACTGGAAGAGGGCAAAGAGCCCAAGGAAATGAGAGTGAGGAGGAAGGTGTGTAGAGTCCACCGAAAAAACCTGGCAGCAGGGCAAACAGAGAAGACATGGTAGGGCCTCCTGAAATCACAACAGACCAATACTGTCCAGGGACTCAGGACTGCCCGGGGTGTGAAGGATGAAAAACAAAAAATAAGAGTGTAGTGAGAAAAAACTAAATTCTAAATAAGGCAGAAGCCACAGACACAGACACATATGATGAAATGTCCTGGAATCACAACAGACCAATCCTGTCCAGAGATTCAAGGACTGTGTATGGTAGCGACAGAACCCCCAAGAAGGGGGGGGGAAAGAGGGGGAAAAAAAGGGGGAAAGAAAAATGAAAGTGAGTGTACCTGGTGATTCCAGTCTGGTTACATAACTTCCATGTGTGGTCCCGGAAGTATCCAGCATTCAAGGAGAAGAGAAACTGTGCCTGCCCCAAGACTGTGCCACGTACCCGCCAGGGCCGCCGAGACTGACGCCCCCGGTGTCACGCTGAGTGCGTCCAAATGAGGCACTCCCGCCAGAACAGCTGATACGGTACAGCCAGCGTCTAGGGAGATGCTCCACACGCACTGCGATGGCGAGCGCTGCTGCCGCTGAGTCACCCGAGAGTGACGTCATGCGCTGCGGCGCGGGGCGTGACACCGATGCACAGTGGCAACACCCACCCACCCCCCCAGTGTCAAAATAGGGAGGGGAAGGGAGGCAACAGTGTGCATCGCAGCTCCCGGACCTGAAACAATCCAGCCAAACACAGCCAACAGACTACATGCCTAGGACAAAATGACCAACCCCCTATTGAAACAATGTAGAATGAGTGGAAAATTGCCTCACGTAAATATTCATTATATAAAACAAACAAGCGCGGACCAAAACCAATCGGGTCCGTGATCAATCATAAGAATCCATGGTTGACCGTTAATAATAAACACGTGTGGGCAACTGTGTTTCCACTCAAATCACACATCTCCATCCCTTGATTGTTCGTTTAATCCATTGGTTTTTGCCTACACGCATCTCATTCAAAGTCCCAAACTTCCCCCCTTTTTCTCCCCGTCATATGACGTCCTTGACTTTCAGTGGGAATATCTGAATGATGCCTGCAGCTACAGGCATCATTCAGATATCTTCTTTTTCAGCCGGCGATTCTGTGCACCATAGGAATGATCATAGCGGCAGTTCTGCCGCTTGATCGTTCTTACAGGCTATGGGAGGGGACAACCCCCCTCCCGCCGCCATCCGGTGCTTCTCCGGACTTTCCCGTGTAATCGGGTACTCAGAGAAAGAATCGTTCGCAGCCGGATGACGACCATAGAGATTTCCTGGTGACCACCAGTCACCTTTATGACCGTCGGAGGCCCGGGCGCGATGTTATGACGGCACGTCCGAGCCGCGGTTGTAAACAAAGCCTGGTAAGTATGAGATTGTGGATTTTTTTTTTCAATCTCATGCTTTCCAGCCTGGGGGAGAGATGTGGGGTCTTATTGACCCCGCATCTCTCCATAAAGAGGACCTGTCATGAGCCATTCCTATTACAAGGGATGTTAACATTCCTTGTAATAACAATAAAAGTGATAAAAAAATAAATGTAAAAAAAAGTGTAAAAATAAAAAAAATTAAGTAAAATAAAAAAATACATTTTTTTTAAAACGCCCCTGCCCCGGTAGCTCGCGTTCAGAAGCACACGAAAGTCCCGCCCACATATGTAAACGCCGTTTAACCACTTAAGCCCAGGACCATTTTGTTGCTAAAGGACCAGGCCCCTTTTTGCGATTCGGCACTGCGTCGCTTTAACTGACAATTGCGCAGTCGTGCGACGTGGCTCCCAAACAAAATTGATGTCCTTTTTTTCCCACAAATAGAGCTTTCTTTTGGTGCTATTTGATCACCTCTGCATTTTATTTATTTTTTGCGCTATAAACAAAAATAGAGCGACAATTTAAAAAAAAATCTATATTATTTACTTTTTGCTATAATAAATATCCCCCAAAAAATAAATAAAAAAATACATTTTTCCACAGTTTAGTCCGATATGTATTTTTCTACATATTTTTGGTAAAAAAAATCGCAATAAGCATTTATTAATTGGTTTGCGCAAAAGTTCTATAATACAGGCATCTGCAGGAGTTAGTGGGTGTTGTGTGCCCCAGCACAGTATACACCTGTATCTACCCTTTATTGCTGGTGTTCTCTAATAAAGGCATCTGTAGGAGTTAGTGGGTGTTGTGTGCCCCAGGATAGTATACACCTGTATCTACACTTTTTTGCTGTTCTATAATACAGGCATCTGCAGGAGTTAGTGGTGTTGTTTGCCCCAGCACAGTATACACCCGTATCTACCCTTTATTACTGTTCTCTAAGCTAGATAGGCAGGGACAGTGTGTTCTTTTCTCATGCATCTGCAGAAGTTAGTGGGTGTTGTGTGCCCCAGCACAGTACACACCAGTATCTACATTTTTTTTCTGTTCTATAATACAGGCATCTGCAGGAGTTAGTGGGTGTTGTGTGCCCCAGCACAGTATACACCTGTATCTACCCTTTATTGCTGGTGTTCTCTAATAAAGGCAACTGCAGGAGTTAGTGGGTGTTGTGTGCCCCAGCACAGTATACACCTGTATCTACACTTTTTTGCTGTTCTATAATACAGGCATCTGCAGGAGTTAGTGGGTGTTGTGTGCCTCAGCACAATATACACCTGTATCTACCCTTTATTGCTGGTGTTCTCTAATAAAGGCATCTGCAGGAGTTAGTAGGTGTTGTGTCCCTCCAGCACAGCACAGTATACATCTGTATCTACCCTTTGTTGCTGGTGTTCTCTAATAAAGGCATCTGCAGGAGTTAGTGGGTGTTGTGTCCCTCCAGCACAGCACAGTATACACCTGTATCTACCCTTTATTGCTGGTGTTCTCTAATAAAGGCATCTGCAGGAGTTAGTGGGTGTTGTGTCCCTCCAGCACAGCACAGTATACACCTGTATCTACCCTTTATTGCTGGGGTTCTCTAATAAAGGCATCTACAGGAGTTAGTGGGTGTTGTGTCCCTCCAGCACAGCACAGTATACACCTGTATCTACCCTTTATTGCTGGTGTTCTCTAATAAAGGCATCTGCAGGAGTTAGTGGGTGTTGTGTGCCTCCAGCACAATATACACTACTCCAATTCCTGGTTTTCCCATCTCCCTGCAGTCCATTACTATGTCTGGAAGGCCAACAAGAAGAGGCAGACAGTCAGGAGCCAATAAAAGCAGGCAAGCAGGCTCTGTGTCTAGAGACAACAGTGTTGGTCGTGGACGCGGTGCATCGTCATCAGCACGTGGCCATGGGACACGCTTGTCCTTATTTTCGGCAGCTGGATGTGTTGAGCCGCATCATGCCGAAGACTTGGTAGAGTAGATGACCAAGCCCTCCTCATCCTCCTCATCCTCCTCATCCTCTCTCACCCAGGCTCAGGGTACTGGCAAAGCAGCTGCCAAAGCGTCCTCTTCCCTCGTATCAATGTCATCATCAGTCACTCCTTCCCTAGACCCACCATGTCCTCCTGAGGAGTCCCCCGAACTGTTTGAGCACAGTGTTGGGTACATGCTCCAGGAGGATGCCCAGCATTTTGAAGGGTCTGATGATGATACCCAGCTAGAGGAAGGCAGTAGCGTGAGCGCAGAGAGAGGGGATGCTCAAGAAGGACAGCAATCTGGCAGTCATGTTCCAGCAGCTGCAGCATACTGCCAGATTGGCTCCAGTGATGAGGAGGGAGGGGATGATGAGGTCACTGACTCCACGTGGGTGCCTGATAGGAGAGAGGAGGAGGATGAGGAGGAGGCACATCTCCAACGAGGCAGGATGCCCTCCGGAGGCCAGCGTAAGGGCAGCACACCAACTGAATCACAACGCAGAGCTCCGCCTGTGCAGGGCGCTGCCTCTGTTCGTTATTCCAAAAGTTCTTTGGTGTGGGCCTTTTTTGAGTCGAGTGCATCAGATCGCACCGCTGCTATTTGCAACATATGTCTCAAGCGTATCTCGCGTGGCCAAAACATCAGCCGCTTGGGCACCACATGCTTGACCAGACATATGTTGACCTGCCATGCAGCTCGTTGGCAAGCGTACCTTAAAGACCCACACCAAAGAACAAAGCGGACCTCTCCTTGCTCCTCATCAGTTGGGATCTCCAACCCCACTATACCTTCAGTCCTCTCTGAAACCTGCACTGAGAGGAATGAAGGTGTAGAATTAGGTATGTCACAGCCAAGTACTTGCGGGCACTCTGCTAGCAGTACACCGACGTTAGATTGTAGCAGGCAAATTTCCCTGCCCCAGCTGCTGGACCGTCGAAAGAAGTTCACTCCCAGCCATCCACATGCCCAGCGGTTGAATGCTAGCTTGGCTAAATTGCTAGCACTTCAACTGCTGCCTTTTCAGTTGGTAGACTCGGCCCCCTTCCGTGAGTTTGTGCAATGTGCCTCAGTGGCAGGTTCCCAAACGCCACTTTTTCTCACGGAAGGTGATTCCGGCTCTCTATCGGCATGTGGAAGGCAATGTCCATGCCTCGCTGGACAGGGCGGTCAGCGGTAAGGTGCATATTACCGCTGACTCATGGTCCAGCAGGCATGGACAGGGACGATACCTTTCTTTCACGGCCCATTGGGTCACTCTTTTGGCAGCTGGGAAGGATGCAGGACAAGGTGCAGTAGTGTTGGAGGTTGTTCCGCCGCCAGGCCTTCAAAATGCTACTACTGGTTGTGACACACCTCTCTCCTCCACCCCCTCCTCTTCTTCTTCCTCGATGGCCTCTTCCTGTGCTTTGTCCTCGGAACCAGCGGTGCTCCGTAGGCGTTCAAGGGGCTACGCAAGTACGCAGGCAAAAAGATGCCATGCCGTGCTTGCGCTGGTGTGTTTGGGGGACAGGAGCAACACTGGGGCAGAGGTTCTGTCAGCTCTACAGGGGTAGGCCGAGAGGTGGTTGACGCCACGCCAGCTTAATCCAGGAATGGTGGTTTGCGACAATGGCACCAACCTCCTCTCCGCCCTCCGACAGGGACAACTGACCCATGCGGCCTGTGTGGCTTACGTCCTTAACCTGGTGGTGCAGCGGTTCTTGGGCAGGTACCCGGGCTTACAGGATGTCCTGAGGCAGGCCAGGAAAGTCTGTGTGCATTTCCGCAGATCATATAATGCCAGTGCTTAGCTGGCTGAGCTGCAAAAGGAGTTGAACCTGCCCAAGAACCGCCTTTTATGTGACATGCCCACCAGGTGGAACTCAACGTTGGCCATGCTGCAGCGGCTGCACACGCAGCAGAGGGCCATCAATGAGTACCTGTGCGACTACGGCACCAGGACAGGGTCAGGGGAGCTCAGGTTTTTTTCACCACGCCAGTGGGGCATGATCAGGGATGCATGCACTGTCCTGGCACCATTTGAGGAGGCCACGAGGATGGTGAGCAGTGACAGTGCATGCATCAGTGACACTGCACCTCTTGTCCACCTGTTGAAGCATACGCTGCGTGGAATAATGGACAGGGCACTTGAGGCAGAACAGAGGCAGGAAGAGGAGGACTTCCTTGCCTCTCAAGGCCCCCTTTACCCAGACAGTGTTCCTTCTGTCCCACCCATCGCACAGGAGGAGGACGAGGAGGAGGAGGAGGAGGAGGATTGTGTCAGCATGGAGGTGGAGCCTGGCACTCAGCATCAACAGCAGCAGTCTTTTAGGGATGATTTACAGTCCCAAGAAACCCGTGGACTTGTACGTGGCTGGGAGGAGGTGGCTGCGGATCGTGTCGTCCTTAGTGACCCAAAGGACTCCGGACCGAATGCCTCAGCTAACCTACGCTGCATGGCCTCCCTGATCCTGCAAAGTCTGCGGAAGGATCCTTGTATTCTTCGGATCAAGGAGAGGGACCATTACTGGCTGGCCACTCTCCTTGATCCACGGTACAAGGGTAAGGTTGCGGACCTTATCTTACCGTCGCAGAGGGAGCAGAGGATGAGACGTCTCCGGGAGGCCTTGCAGAAAGGTCTGTGCAATGCGTTTCCAGAGACTGGGAGGTTACAAACTCCTGGTCCTGGACAACGAGTTGCTGAGGCTTCGGTCAGTCAAAGAAGGAGCAGTGGGGAAGGTGGCCGTCTGACCGATGCGTTCAGACAATTTTTTAGACCGCAGCCCCAAGGTATGATCGGTTCCAGCAACCATCGCCAGCGTCTGATATACATGGTGCAGGAATACCTAGGGGCAAGGTCAGACTTGGACATGTTTCCCACCGAAAATGCTCTGGCTTACTGGGTCTTGAGGATGGATCACCGGCCAGAGCTTGCATAGTATGCAATTGAGCTACTGGCCTGTCCTGCATCCAGCGTTCTTTCGGAACGCACATTCAGTGCTGCTGGAGGCTTTGTCATGGATCACAGGGTGCGCCTGTCCACCGACTCGGTTGATCGACTGACCTTCATAAAGATGAACCAGTCTTGGATCACCACCAGCTACCAAGCACCTGAAGCTGATATAACAGAATAATTTATTTTGAAATGTCACATCACTTCAAGACTGCCTATGCTGAGTGACTGTCCTGTTATGTTGACTGACTAACCTCCTCCTCCTCAATGATCCGATTCCTGATGATAGCTTGGAAAAACATTTTTGTTTCTGGGTGCCGCCACCAGTGGCTAAGGCCTATTTTTTCAGCCCCTGTTTAGCAGGGGCATGTAATTACAATTTTTTATGCAATGCTTTGCAGCAGGGCTCATTCCTGCACTCCAACTAGAGTATCTGGGAGAGGTTGCAGTGTCGTGGCACCAGCACCAGTGCCTAAGGCCCAATTTTTCAGACCCTGTTTAACAGGGGCGTGTAATTACAATTTTTTATGCAATGCTTTGCAGCAGGGCTCATTCCTGCACTCCAACTAGAGTATCTGGGAGAGGTTGCAGTTTCGTGGCACCAGCACCAGTGCCTAAGGCCCAATTTTTCAGCCCCTGTTTAACAGGGGCGTGTAATTGCAATTTTTGATGCAATACTTTGCAACAGGGCTCATTGCTGTGCTCCAAGTACAGTATCTGTGAGGGGTTGCAGTGTTGTGGCACCAGTGCCTAAGGCCCAATTTTTCAGCCCCTGTTTAACATTTTTCTATACAGTGAGCGGTGGTTCTCGGTGCGGGAGCGATCCGTGATGAGGGGACGGCCATTCGTTTCCGGCCACCCCCTTGCGATCGCTCCCGGCGAATGAAAAGCTTCCTCTGCCTGTGTAATGTTTACACAGGCAGGAGGAAGTGATGTCATCTCTCATGCGGCGCTCACATATACCGAGCGCCGCATGAGAGAAGACACAGAGGTTAGTGCACTAAACAGCACACTGACACCACACACATAGGCACACGATCGCCCCCCCAGGCCCCCCCAGATCACCCCCCAGCCCCCAGTCACAGTGTCACTGATTGCAGTGATCAGTAAATAAATGGTCACTGCAATCAGTGACATTTGTGACTGTAAAAGTGTCAGGGCAGAGTATTTTAGGTCCAGTGTAGCCCCCTAACCCCCCCTAATAAAGGTTTAACCCCTTGATCGCCCCCCCAGGGTAACCCTTTCACCCCCTTTTGCCAGTGTCACTAAGCGATCGTTTTTCTGATCGCTGTCTCAGTGTCGGTGATGCCGATAGGTAGCCAGTTATTTTTTTTAGGTTCGCCGCAGGTTTTTATAGCGTCAGGTACCCCCATATATTACCTAATAAAGGTTTAACCCCTTGATCGCCCCCCAGGTAACCCTTTCACCCCCTTTTGCCAGTGTCACTAAGCAATCGTTTTTCTGATCGCTGTATTAGTTATACTGGTGCCGATAGGTAGCCAGTTATTTTTTTTAGGTTCGCCGCAGGTTTTTATAGCGTCAGGTACCCCCATATATTACCTTATAAAGGTTTAACCCCTTGATCGCCCCCCCAGCTAACCCTTTCACCCCCTTTTGCCAGTGTCACTAAGCGATCGTTTTTCTGATCGATGTCTTAGTGTCGGTGATGCCGATAGGTAGCCAGTTATTTTTTTTAGGTTCGTCGCAGGTTTTTATAGCGTCAGTTACCCCCATATATTACCTAATAAAGGTTTAGCCCCTTGATTGCCCCCCAGGTAACCCTTTCACCCCCTTTTGCCAGTGTCACTAAGCGATCGTTTTTCTGATCGCTGTATTAGTTATGCTGGTGCCGATAGGTAGCCAGTTATTTTTTTTAGGTTCGCCACAGTTTTTTATAGCGTCAGGTTCCCCCCATATATTATCTAATAAAGGTTTTAACCCCCTGATTGCCCCTAGTTAACCCTTTCACCAGTGATCACCATATAAGTGTTACGGGTGACGCTGGTTAGTTAGTTTGCTTTTTATAGTGTCAGGGCACCCGCCGTATATAACCCAATAAAGGTTTAACCCCCTGATCGCCCGGCGGGTGATATCAATTAGGTTTTAGCGTCAGAGAGGGTCTGCGTCGCCCCAGGCAGCGTCAGGTTAGTGCCAGTAACGCTAACACCCACGCGTGAAGCATACACCTCCCTTAGTGGTATAGTATCTGAACAGATCAATATCTGATCTGATCAGATCTATACTAGCGTCCCCAGCAGTTTAGGGTTCCCAAAAATGCAGTGTTAGAGGGATCAGCCCAGATACCTGCTAGCACCTGCGTTTTGCCCCTCCGTCCAGCCCAGGCCACCCAAGTGCAGTATCGATCGATCACTGTCACCTACAAAACACAACACACATAACTGCAGCGTTCGCAGAGACAGGCCTGATCCCTGCGACTCCAGTGCTGTAGGAGGTGATTTCACCACCACAGTTAAAAAAAAAGAGCATATATGCCGAAGCATGGGGGCAGCAGGGGCGGGGGAGCGATTTTGCTCCTAATGCCGCGTACATACGGTCAAAATTCCGACCGAGGCATGCCTGTGGAAAAGTCTGACCATGTGTGTGCGGCATAACTTTTGCGGGAGGATGCCCCCATGCTTCGGCATATATAAATGGTGCATGTTTGCCCATCATTAGAAGTGGGTGAATGAGGGGAGGTATTCTAATGGTGGGCATACCGACCGATCAATCTCTTTTTTTCGTTCAGCCAAGAGGCTGCATGAAAAAAAGATTACACTACATGTCCAACAAGGACCAGCAACGTACTGGTATGTTGCTGGACTTTGGTTATACCAGATTGATGCCTGTGGGTTTAGGTATCATCTTGGTATCATTCTTTTCAGCCAGCGGCCGACTTTCATGTAAAAAATCCCCCCCGGATATAAAAAGCGCCATTGGGAAATTGGGAAAGCATTTTATCACACCGATCTTGGTGTGGTCAGATGCTTTGAGGGCAGAGGAAAGATCTAGGGTCCAATAGACCCCAGTTTTTTCAAAAAAAGAGTACCTGTCACTACCTATTGCTATCATAGGGGATATTTACATTCCCTGAGATAACAATAAAAATGATTAAAAAAAAAATATGGAAAGAACAGTTTAAAAATAAAATAAAAAAAGCAAAATTAATAATAAAAAAAAAAAGCACCCCTGTCCCGCCCTGCTCTTGCGCAATGGCGAACGCAAGAGTCGGTCTGGCGTCAAATGTAAACAGCAATTGCATCATGCATGTGAGGTATCACCGCAAAGGTCAGATCGAGGGCAGTCATTTTAGCAGTAGACCTCCTCTGTAAATCTACTGGGGTAACCTGTAAAGGCTTTTAAAGGCTTTTAAAAATGTATGTAGTTTGTCGCCAATGCGCGTTTGTGCGAAATTTTAAAGCATGTCGTGTTTGGTATCTATGTACTCGGCCTAAGATCATCTTTTTTATTTCATCAAACATTTGGGCAATATAGTGTGTTTTAGTGCATTAAAATTAAAAAAAGTGTATTTTTTAACCCAAAAAATGTGTTTGAAAAATCGCTGCGCAAATACTATGTAGAAAAAAAAATGCAACACCCACCATTTTAATCTGTAAGGCTTTTGCTTTAAAAAAATATATAATGTTTTGGGGTTCAACATAATTTTCTTGCAAAAAAAAATAAAATTTTCATGTAAACAAAAAGTGTCAGAAAGGGCTTTGTCTTCAAGTGGTTAGAAGAGTGGATGTAAGCTTCCTAATGTTGTGTATAAAATGCCAGGACAGTTCAAAACCCCCCCAAATGACCCCATTTTGGAAAGTAGACACCCCAAGCTATATAATGAGAGGCATGTCGAGTCCATGAAATATTTTATATGTTGACACAAGTTGCGGAAAAAATAATTTTTTTTTTTTTTTTTGCACAAAGTTGTCACTAAATGATATATTGCTCAAACATGCCATGGGCATATGTGGAATTACACCCCAAATTACATTCTGTTGCTTCTCCTGATTACGGGGATACCACATGTGTGAGACTTTTTGGGAGCCTAGCCGCGTACGGGACCCCAAAAACCAAGCACCGCCTTCAGGCTTTCTAAGGGTATAAATTTTTGATTTCACTCCTCACTGCCTATCACAGTTTCGGAGGCCATGGAATGCCCAGATGGCACAAACCCCCCCAAATGACCCCATTCTGGAACGTAGACACCCCAAGCTATTTGCTGAGAGGTATGGTGAGTATTTTGCAGATCTCGCTTTTTGTCACAAAGTTTTGAAAATTGAAAAAAAAAAAAATTATTTTCTTTCTTCATTTTCAAAAACAAATGAGAGCTGTAAAATACTCACCATGCCTCTCAGCAAATAGCTTGGGGTGTCTACTTTCCAAAATGGGGTCATTTGGGGGGGTTTTGTGCTATTTTGGCATTTTATGGCCTTCGAAACTGTGATAGGTAGTGAGGAGTGAAATCAAAAATTTGTGCCCTTAGAAATCCTTAAGGCGGTGCTTGGTTTTCGGGGTCCCGTACGCGGCTAGACTCCTAAAAAGTCCCACACATGTGGTATCCCCGTACTCAGGAGAAGCAGCAAAATGTATTTTGGGGTGCAATTCCACATATAACCATGGCATGTGTGAGCAACATATCATTTAGTGACAACTTTTTGTATTTTTTTTTTTTTTGTCATTATTCAATCACTTGGGACAAAAAAAAATATTCCATGGGCTCAACATGCCTCTCAGCAATTTCCTTGGGGTGTCTACTTTCTAAAATGGGGTCATTTGGGGGGGTTTTGTGCTATTTTGGCATTTTATGGCCTTCGAAACTGTGATAGGTAGTGAGGAGTGAAATCAAAAATTTGCGCCCTTAGAAATCCTGAAGGCGGTGCTTGGTTTTTGGGGGCCCGTACGCGGCTAGGCTCCTAAAAAGTCCCTTACATGTGGTATCCTTGTACTCAGGAGAAGCAGCAAAATGTATTTTGGGGTGCAATTCCACATATAACCCAACTTTTTGTATTTTTTTTTTTTGTCATTATTCAATCACTTGGGACAAAAAAAAAATATTCAATGGGCTCAACATGCCTCTCAGCAATTTCCTTGGGGTGTCTACTTTTCAAAATGGGGTCATTTGGGGGGGGGGGGGTTTGTACTGCCCTGCCATTTTAGCACCTCAAGAAATGAGATAGGCAGTCATAAATTAAAAGCTGTGTAAATTCCAGAAAATGTACCCTAGTTTGTAGACACTATAACTTTTGCGCAAACCAATAAATATACGCTTATTGACATTTTTTTTACTAAAGACATGTGGCTGAATACATTTTGGCCTAAATGTATGACTAAAATTTAGTTTATTCGATTTTTCTTATAACAAAAAGTAGAAAATATCATTTTCTTTCAAAATTTTCAGTCTTTTTCCGTTTATATCGCAAAAAAATAATAATCACAGAGGCAATCAAATACCATTAAAAGAAAGCTCTATTTGTGGGAAGAAAAGGACGCAAATTTTGTTTGGGTACAACATTGCATGTCCGCACAATTTCCAGTTAAAGCAGCGCAGTGCCAAATTCTGAAAACACCTCTGGTCTTTAAGCTGCATAATGGTCCGGGGCTTAAGTGGTTAAAGGAATATTTCACTTTTTTTTTTCACTTAATGCATCATTAAAATGACTGCTCCCGAAAAAACGGCCATTTTTAAAACTTATTTTTGCATTGATACATGTCCCCTGGGGCAGAACCCGGGTCCCCAAACCCTTTTTAGGACAATAACATGCGTATTAGCCGTTATAATTAGCACTTTAGATTTCGAACGTTCGCGTCCATTGTATTTAAAAGGGTTCTAACGTTCGCGCGAACTTTCGGTCCGTTCGCAGGTTCTGGTCCGAAACGGTGGGTGTTCGACTCATCCCTACTGCTGGGGGTCAGTTCAAGTTAATGACTCCCCAAATGCAGGTCGAAAAATGCATTGTGTTTGCCTGCACAGGATCGAATGGTACAAAAGTACCATGTGATGTAGTTGCCACACGTTTTCAAAAGTAGTGCATGCACTACATTTGGTGCAGTGTGATTTTAGTGTACCTATGCCATTCACATGCAGTTCCTAGTGTGAATGTGCCTTTAGGGATGCAGACAAGGCTCTTTAGCCAGGGATTTATGCACACATTTTCCCTAATCATTGTATCTCAAACAATTTTATGCTAATGTAGCGATACCCCCTAGAGGGCCGCTGGATCAACTTGGGTCCTGCCGTTACCCCACATCTCACCGTCCCAGAACTTAAGAGTCTATGTTAAGTAGTTTTGAAAGATGTGATTGCCAGTCACTTCAGTCTTTTTCTCAATTGCTTTATTAAACAACTTCAGGTAGAAGGATAGAGGGTTAGGGAAAGTTCAGATACCTTGGTTTTGCAGATCACTAATGAGGTTCTTGAATCCAGAGGACAACCGGATAGGCCTCTCACACCGACCTAGCAGTCGGTATGAAGCACGGACAAAGTCTCTGCCACAGACTTGAGTGATAAGTGGAAACTCCTGGATAATCCTCTGCCACAGGACTGTGTAACCAGCAGTCAGCCAGTTTTAGGTCAGCTGCACATCCTTCCCCAGCATGCCCAGCTACAAAGAAGCTCCTGATTGGGCTGTTTCTGGGGAAAGAATATCCAATGGACTTCAGCTCAGTGTATTTCTCACACTGGCCTGTGACAACAGTGACACCCACTGGCAACAGTGGGAAATGCACACAACTCAGCCAAAGCTGGAACAGGACCCAACACTTTACATAATCACTCTGAGCTATTTACAGCTCAGATACCCCTAAATTTACGCATAGCGTCAGTTTAAAAGTAACAGGGCGCTACACTAAGAAAAGTGGATAATAGAATTCTCCATGGAACATTTGAAGTATACAGCAAAAAAGAACATTTTGGTAGGAATGCAGTCGTTCGAACAATGGGAGGTGCTCATTGGGAAGGGTAATTTGCAGAATATAACATCCCCCTGAGCTTAGTCATACTGATCAACTAAGACAACCTACAACCTATGAAACCTGTTTCCAAAAACAATTATAAAACAGGTGTTTGGTAGTTGCACCTCCCTCCTTGTTGTGATGACACACCTTATCAGTTTCCTAAAAAGTTTTAAGGACAAGGTGGTGGTCATTGGCATGGTGCAGAATTCTTTCCTAGGCCCCAAGCACATGGGGCATTTAGGTGCGAGCGGAGAGCACAGGTGCACTGTCCAGCCCTGCTGCCAACAGTCTGTTAAACTCTGCTAGAGACTGACTAGAGATAATGCACCTAGCGATACCTACATAGAAGTATGTGCCTAGGGACAAAGGGTCAAAATGCAGACTGCTTGCATTCTGCTAGAGACTGACAGCTGCTGCAGCTGGATAATGCACCTAGCGTAACCTATATTTATAGAAGTATGTGCCTAGGGACAAAGGGTCAAAATGCAGACTGCTTGCATTCTGAACATTCATCACTAGGCACATATGGCTATGCTATGTGCACTGTCCACCCCCATCTGGCCACAGCAGCTGCCAACCTCTCTTACAGTTTGACAGGATGTTGGCAGCTGGACTGGACAGTGCACCTGGGCCCTTGGCCCGCACCTAAATGCTGGAGCCTCACGCACTAGGGCTAAATGTCCAGTGTACATAGGGTCTAAATGTTTACAAAGCAATAGTAATGCACTCACAGCATTACTCAGCACATGTGTGTTTTTTAAACATTAAGCCCCGTTCACAGCAGTAGTGCGATTTCTGGTGCTTCTGCCTTTGCGTTACAATGCACAACAATATAAATCACATAAAGCTCTATGGTGCCCATTAACACCTATGCGACATTCTGCATTGTAACTTTTGAAAAGATGCAGGTGCCTATTTTGGTTAATTTAGGCTACGTAAACGTCAATGGAAAACCAATGAAAAAGTGTGAACATGCATTTTAGCCTGTGTTTATTCATAACAAAACGAGCCTCCCAGCAACATCTGCTCAAACCAAGCTGCAGACAAAATGGAGAGAGTAGGCCAAACCATGCTGAAGAGCTAATACTGCTGGTGCATTAAAGAACATTGTTTTACAATCCCAAGGACAATAATTACAAGAATCGCTGCAAGCAAGAGAGGGCATGGAATGACGCACAGACAGTTTATGTTGATTGGTATGCCTGTAAGTGTAGCGGGGTTCTATATTTAAGGGAAGTATCTGAGTGGTAATAAGGCTCGGATACACAGATTGTTAGGGTTCATGGACCATTTCTGTCCTTGGGAGATAGTACTGCTGTACAGTTCCCTGGGGCCTATAGGTGGCGCTGTTGCCATAGGCCTGGGTGGAACCATGGTACAAGGTTGTGCCTTTCTTGTCCCCTCTCGGCAGCAGTACGGCGGGGCAGGGAACCTGCTGTGCCTGTCGGGAGAGGGTATAAAAAGTGGCGGGCCCAGGCACCTTAGGCCTGGGGTGTGGGTCGTCTCCGGGTGCCCTAGGCCCAGAGGCCTGGATGTATTGCCTCCAGGTGCCCTAGGCCTGGAGGCGAAGTTGCTGTTTCATCCCAGACACCTTCAGTCTGGGGTGAGGTACTATAGAGGAGGCCCAGGGCCCAGCAACCTTCGGCTGGGGTCCACCAGGGATCGAGGAGCTCCCAGGGTACCACCTTGCGAGGGGACCCGTATCTTGGATCAAGGAGGCCAGGGAGGTGACCCTTTCTGAAGACCCAGCGCAGAGTCGTGGTGACAGTAAGGGCCTCTGGTAACTCTCCGGAGGGATGCTTTTCTCTTAACATGGGCCAAGTTCTTCAAGAAGGCAGTGCATGTTCTGTAGGTCATAATGGCAGTGACTCTACGCACACCAAGTCAGTGGGAGTGACTTTCATGTTCATTAGGTCTGTGATAAAGATCGCACGCCAAACCTGTTTGTGCATATCAGAACAGTAAGAGAACCAAGATTTATGTTTGTGCCTGGACCTCTCTCCCACCTTATCTGACCTGTGTCTCGTCTCAACCTGTCTGCTCTTAAAGGGACTATTATCCGTGCGAAATAAATACAGAAATTGGACTTTCAGTTGGTGTGGACAATGGCTTTACTGGGGAGAATTAAGGACTTGTTTCTGGCCAAGCCAGAAATGAGATCAGCTTGGGAGGATTCAAACACCAGCCGCAGGCAGGCCCAAGAAAACTAACACCGCTCAACCTCCCCATCCAGTAGGGTACGGGCATGTAGTGTGGTGTGCCTCAGTCTTTCCTGCGGAGGAGCCAAATAAAGAAAAGCAGGTAAAGGCTGGGGTGAGTGCGTTATACGTGGGGGCTCGAGTCCGGGATGTGTCTGCGGTTGAGAAGTGTGAAAACCCCCCCAGAAGTGAGTTTATTCCCCAGTGAAGTTCCCTGGAGGTCGGCCATATTGTGAACTGTGCCACGAGGAGAACCCTGACTGTGTAGTTTGTGGGCGTGCCTATACAGAAAGCCCGCGAACGATGCAGGAGATGGGAGGAGTCTGGCCATGTGTGGAGTAGCACGTGGGGACTTTGGCGCGAAAAAGGTCAGTGCGCAATGGAACAGCGGATGGATAACATGGCGTCTCATGCCTCATGGGTTCGGGCTACTACTACCATGAAGATGACTTCATTCGCTGCTACGTTAACGGATACGGGGATTCGGCTCAAGCCCCGGGGAAGATTTGCCCTCTACGTGTGTAAAGATGTGGAGGCCCTCGGAGTGATTTGTCCCGGCTGCTCGGGACTGGTGGTTCATCTAAAGCCATTCGGGCGATGCGAGAGCTGTAAGGAATTTCTATTTGAGGTCGAGCAACCTACGGAGAAGCCTCGGGGCTTCCACCTCAACTGCCTTACGGGCACCACCACTCTGGAAGGAGGTATCAGAGCTTGTACAGCCACCCCTGCGCATACTGACGGGACTTCGGAGGAAGTCAAAGAGGAGCTTGTTGTAGCGAGCGAGAGACCGGAGGATGCTGCTTCGGTTAGCACAGAGTCCTTTCTCCCACCGCCCAAGAGAAAGATCGGGTTTGTGAAAGCTTCCCGTGGCCGTGGTGGAGCAACGCCCCAGCTCTTTCTCGGAACGGATGCCTCCGAAGGGAAAAGTCCCGGACATCCTGGTTCTTCTTCAAGCCGAGGTAAGCGGGGGGAAGAGACTCTGTTAAAGGCCCCTAGCCTAGAGGGGGTGATTTGTCCTGTGCCAGGAGTTACCTTCCTGCGGAGGAATATGACACCTCCGATCTGGAGTCCATCTCTGATGCGGGTGATGACACCGCCATTGATGAACTGTTCGAGAGAAAGGGATGGGATAAGATGCCCCTGTCCTTGTCCCGTAGTGCTAGGGACTCACCCATGTCCATTGGGGAAAATACACCCCGGGTGGTGGCTTCCGAGCCTGAGGAGGGATCTGTCCCCTTGCCTACTCCTCCATCATTGGAAGCACCAGTTTCAACAGCCGAGACAAGTCGGGTGTCGCTGCGGGCCCCTGCAACTGGCCCGGAGGTAGTTAAAGTACCTCGTCACCCTGAAGCCATCGTCTTGCCTGGCGCGGGAGACCGTGCAACCATGCCGCCACTGTCCCGGCTGCAGAGACTCTTCATTCAAAGAGTTGCCAGCGAGTATGGGTGGGAGTACCAGTACTTACCAAAGGAAATTTTATTTGAGGTAGAGGCCTGTAGACAATGATGGTACGAGGACTTTGTGTGGACACACATCAAGGTACCCCAGGCCAGCAGATATTACTCATGTTCACCTGCGGCCACTCTGCGGTTCAAGGACTGTAAAGCTGCTTGGATGTTGGGTCGGCATATCCATGCAGACAAGGTACTCATTTGTAGGAAAGACAAGGATGATGTTGAGTATCACTTAGACACCTTTGATAGACATTGGAAGCCGTTGGTGTTGCCCGACCCACACTACTACCTGTGAGAGACAAGACTCTGTTTTTTTTTGAGTGCATTCTCCTTGAAAACCCAGGAACCTTTGCCCTAAGTTAAAGGGTAGTCTACTCTTTGGAGGAGCGGGAGCTGTTGCTGTTTTGTTGTTCTTCCCTCTCTCCCTACCGCAAAGATAACAAGGACTTTGGGGTTGTAGACAGTTCAGGGTCACGGATCAAGAAGAAGAGGAAGTTTTACCCCGCAGTACAGAGAAAAAGTTTCTGTTGGGATGAGAGTTCTGACGTTGGCACTACCACTAGGTGGCGGTGTTGCGTAACTATTTAAGGACAATAAGATATTATGTGTTTTTACTTGTTGGAAGGAAGGGATTCTTCTCTAGGGGAGAGCCTCTTCATTCCAACTACTGTTATTTCAGGTGTGTTTTTCTTTCCCTTGCAGGTGAACGTCAAGCAAGACTGCTCAGGGTGGGTCTTAGCTAGTGAAGTGGGAGGGAAATGTACATTTTATTGAAAATTTTATGTGATCTTAAATGTTTTGTACACATGTGTATTTCTCCTTTTTTTCCTTCTGTGTTTCATTTCTTTTCCCTCATGTTAGGTTCCGGCACAAACAAACAATTTTTCTAAATTGTCATTTTTTTTTGATAGTCTGTCTCTGGATTGGACTTATGCTGACTTAGGCAAGAGAGGCATGGGTCTACTCCAGACACTGGGGACCAGTGTCTATTAAGAGGGGGGAATGTGTAGCGGGGTGCTATATTTAAGGGAAGTATCTGAGTGGTAATAAGGCTCGGATACACAGATTGTTAGGGTTCATGGACCATTTCTGTCCTTGGGAGATAGTACTGCTGTACAGTTCCCTGGGGCCTTTCTGAAGACCCAGTGCAGAGTCATGGTGACAGTAAGGGCCTCTGGTAACTCTCCGGAGGGATGCTTTTCTGTTAACATAGGCCAAGTTCTTCAAGAAGGCAGTGCATGTTCTGTAGGTCATAGTGGCAGTGACTCTACGCACACCAAGTCAGTGGGAGTGACTTTCATGTTCATTAGGTCTGTGATAAAGATCGCACGCCAAACCTGTTCGTGCATATCAGAACAGTAAGAGAACCAAGATTTATGTTTGTGCCTGGACCTCTCTCCCACCTTATCTGACCTTTGTCTCGTCTCAACCTGTCTGCTCTTAAAGGGACTATTTATTATCCATGCGAAATAAATACAGAAGTTGGACTTTCAGTTGGTGTGGACAATGGCTTTACTGGGGAGAATTAAGGACTTGTTTCTGGCCAAGCCAGAAATTAGATCAGCTCGAGAGGATTCAAACACCAGCCGCAGGCAGGCCCAAGAAAACTAACACCGCTCAACCTCCCCATCCAGGAGGGTACGGGCATGTAGTGCGGTGTGCCTCAGTCTTTCCTGCGGAGGAGCCAAATAAAGAAAAGCAGGTAAAGGCTAGGGTGAGTGCGCTATATAAGTAATATGTAATTTGGTGACGACCCATGTATACAGTTTAACCACTTCCCGCCCGCCCCATTGTGGATTGACGCCCGCAATGTGGCTCCGTTATCCTGACTGGGCGTCATATGATGTCCAGCAGGATAAGCCGCTCATGCTCGCCCCCGGGGGCGCGCAGAGCGGCGATCTGTGGTGCAGTGTGTCACTCTGACACACCGCATCTCTGATCGTGGTAAAGAGCCAATCACAGTTGATCACAGCGGTAACCAGGAAGTGCCGGTAATTGGCCATCAGTGCCACCTATTAGTGACCATCAGTGTTGCATATCAGTGCCCATCAATTCTACATATTAGTGCCTCCTCATCAGTGGCCGTCAGTGAAGGAGAAAACTAAATTTTACAACAGAAACAAAGAAAATTAGGATTTTTTCTACAGCTTACCTGTAAAATCCTTTTATTGGAGTACATCACAGGACACAGAGCTGGTGTTCTGTCGAGATTGGGTCCCCCATCGGATAGTGCCCGGCCTGGACTGCGCATGCACAAACGAAGCCGCCGGAAATCTCAGAGGATGAACAGCTGTGCATCAGCTGTAGACGGCGCAAGCGCAATCAACACGCCGCTCGCTCCCGATGCTCGGGGCTGCTTATTCATTGAATACAGCAAGGGGCGGATGCTTTTCTCAAAGGGGCGGAAGTATGGTTATACATTGAACACAATCAATACGATGCTCGGGACTGGTTATTATAAGGGGCAGATGCTTTGCTCAAAGGAGCGGATGTATGGATATACATTGAACACAACAAGGGGAAGAGGCCGCATGATGGCCAGTGCTTTTCTCAAAGGGGCGGATGTATTATTGAGAAGCGTGGCTACAGGAGATGCATTTAAACATATCAATGTATAACCATACATCCGCCCCATTGAGAAAAGCATCCGACCCTTGCTGTCTTTATAACCATACATCCGCCCCTTTCAGAAAAGCATATGCCCCTTGCTGTATTGAGCAAGTGGCGTGTATAACCAGCCCCGAGCATCGGGAGCGTGCGGCGTGTTGATTGCGCATGCGCCCTCTACAGCTGATGAACATCTGTTCATCCTTGGAGGTTTCCGCCGGCTCCGATTGCGCATGCGCTGCGCCTGCGCAGTCCAGGCTGGGCACTATCCAAAGGGGGACCCATCTCGACAGGACACCGTTGTTCTGTCGAGAAGCACTGCCCATCATTGAAAACATTTCTTCAGTCGCCTATTGTGCGCAGGCGCCCTTTAGCCGACACAACAGCTGATCGTAAACTCAGCTGTTGTGCTGTTACATACGTTGCATGCGCAGTTCGTCCCGGGCACTATTCGCTAGCCCGGGCACTTCTCAACAGAACTGACAGGAGCGCTGATTTAGTATTTCTGGGTACTTTTATGTACTTGTGGATTTGATACTATCTTTCACCATTCATTAGATAATGTTACCCTCTTCATATTCTTCCATACAGGAACACACACTAGAGATCGGCTGCTGTCATTGGCTGACATTACATTCTACAAAAAACTGTTACAACTGATATTGTTGCACAAGTCTTAGTCTGTACCAAACGCAGCCACTGTGCCATCAAACGCAGCCACTGTACCAAACGCAGCCACTGTGCTATCAAACGCAGCCACTGTGCCATCAAACGCAGCCACTGTGCCCATCAAACGCAGCCACTGTACCAAAGGCAGCCACTGTACCAAACGCAGCCACTGTGCTATCAAACGCAGCCACTGTGCTCATCAAACGCAGCCACTGTGCCCATCAAACGCAGCCACTGTGCCATCAAACGCTGCCACTGTGCCCATCAAACGCTGACACTTTGCCCATCAAACACTGCCACTGTGCCCCAAACGCTGATACTGTGCCCCAAATGCTGCCACTGTGCCCATCAAACGCTGCTACTGTGCCCCAAATGTTGCCACTGTGCCCATTAAACACTGCCACTGTGCTCCAAGTGCTGCCACTGTGCCAATAGAAATCTACCACTGTGCCGCCCGCCCGCCACTTACCCTGTCTCGGGTGGGCAGCGGGTGACGGCGGCAGGCGGCGAGCGGTGTCCGGTGTCCTCCATTTCTTCCTGATGTCTTCTCCCGCCCGCTCTTCCTCTCGTCCTCTCCTATGATTGGACGCCTGATAGGCGTCCAATCACAGCGCCTGTTGTTTCAGCCAGTCAGGTGACAGGTAACACAGACCCGAGCACCTGATTGGCTGAGAGGCGGTTCAGTGTTAGCAAAGCGAATTCCTTCGCTTTGCTAACACACAGCTGAGTGTTTTTTCAAAAACTGGCAAAAAAAGTATAAAAATTCATATTTTTTGGGGCGGGCGCGGGGGGAGGTGTCCCTGAATGGCAGTTTGGAAATGTGGTCTCCCTACCTGGAGATATGACATTAATAGGAATATTTCTATAGCACTTCTCTCTCTTTTTCTCATTACAGACGGCAGGAACAAAATAAGGGTTCGATCTGAAGTTTTGCCACTTAAACGTCTAATCGGAAACTGGTAAATATTTACTTACGCTGTGAGAATTTGTAACTAATGTGGGAGTCGTACAATAACACTTGGTATAATCTTATACAGTAATGACAATGGGGTTGATTTACTAAAACTGAAGAGTGCAAATTCTGGTGCAGCTGTGCATGGTAGCCAATCAGCTTCTAACTTCAGCTTGTTCAATGAAGCTTTGACAATAAAACCTGGAAGCTGATTGGTTTCTGTGCAGAGCTGCACCAGATTTAGCACTCTCCAGTTTTAGTAAATCAACCCCCAATGTGTAACTTGCATTCAAGTTTTGGATAGAGTGGAGAGAGAGGGATTAGAACACCTCTCATTTGTATTGCTGTCTGTGCTCCTGTTAGGGAGGTTCACCCTCTCTATGGGGTTGATTTACTAAAGGAAAACAGACGGTGCATTTTGCAAGTGCAGTTGCTCCAAAGTTTAGTAAATGAGAGGAAGCTCTGCTGACTTTCATTATCCAATCATGTGCAAGCAACAATGCATTTTAAAAAATAATGTTTGCATGTGATTGGGTATTTTTTGTAAAGAAAAGCTTTACCTAATTTACTAAGGTCTGAAGCAACTGCACTTGCAAAGTGCACAGTCTATTTTCTTTTAGTAAATCAACCCCTATTTGTCCTGTTTACTATTCTCAGTGAAAGTCAGTGTTAAAGTGGTTGTGAAGCCTTTACAACCACTTTATTCTACAGCTAAGCCTATATTAAGGCTTACCTGTAGCTACCCAGGATATCTCCTAAACCTGCACGGTTTAGGAGATATCACCTGTCCCCTGCATGTGCCGATGTCATCGGCACATGCACACAGGGGCAAACTGAAGCAATGGCATGTATGTGCCGTTGCTTCAGTCAGTATGCCATCATCGGCGGCTCCTACACGTACGCGCGGGAGTGACGTCATTGCGTCTCTGGCCAATCACAGCGCCGGAGCCACGATACCCGGAAGTTACTCCGGGAGAGATGTCGCCGTTGGAGGGGGAGACGAGGACCGATGCGGGGGATTCTGTAAGGTAAGTAATTCATAATAAGCTAGTATGCTATGCATACTAGCTCATTATGCCTTTGTCTTGCAGGGTTTTTTTTTTCTGAGGGTTTACAACTACTTTAAATCAAAGTTCTGCCGAAAATTAAAAGTCAGCAGCTACAAATACTGCAGCTGCTGACTTTTAATATTAGGACCCTTACCTTGTGATGGAGTTCATAAAATGACTATATTATATGAATGATCTCTCTCTCTATTATCCACTCAAACATTGGTATTTTATTTTATCCTTTATTATTTCTTTGTTTCATTATGTTTTGGTGTATGGGTTTAGAAATTTAGTGTAGGTTAAATGACTCTTATATTCAGCTGCTCACATGGTTCACTGCCCCCCCTCAGGAATTTAAGAGTAGTTAGCACCCTTCTGAGAATGTGTTTGCAAGGAAATCACACACTAAGATATATTTATACAATAAGAAACTTATTGATGTTCATATTGGGAACCAGAAAGTTTATGTATGCTAGCTAAGAATATAACCGAGAGTATTATCATGTGTGTTATATAGACATGTGCATTTCGTTTCGTTCCGAATCGAAATTCGGACGAATTTTCATTATTGGGACGTTCAGATGCATCCGAATTACCGAATTACAAATGCTAACGAATTCGACTGAATCCGAAATAACGATTCGAATCAAAAAACCACGGACGAAATTCGAATCGAATTCGAAAAAAATTCTATTCGAATCAAATTTGAAAACAATTAGAATAGAATCGAAAATATTGGAAAGAATCAAATAGAAAAACAATAGAATAGAATAGAATAAAATAAAATATATATTATATTTTATTGTATTCTGTTCTATTTTTTTTCTAGTCTATTTTCTATTTCTATTCTAATCTCTTCTAATTGGAATTCGAAAAATCGGTCGCATTCGAAAATATTTCAACCAAATTCGAAAATATTTCTACCGCATTCGATAATATTTCATCCGCATTCGTTAATATTTCAACCAAATTCGATAATATTTCAACCGGATTCAAAATTATTCCAACCGAATAGAAAAGATTATAATAAACCATGTTCCGACATTCGAATTTCGTATAGAATGAATTCTAATTCCAATTATAAAAGATTAGAATAGAAATAGAAAATAGACTAGAAATAGTCTATTCTCTGTTTTTCTATTTTATTATAATCTTTTCTATTCGGTTGAAATAATTTCGAATCCTGTAGAAATATTTTCGAATCCTGTTGAAATAGTTTCTAATGCGATTGAAATAATTTCGAATCATGTTGAAATAATTTCGAATCCGGTTGAAATATTATCAAATCCAGTTGAAAGTCTGAAAGATGATCGAATCCGGTTGTAATTTTTTCGAATGCGGTTGAAATATTTTCGAATCCGGTAGAAATATTTTCGAATTCGGTTGAAATATTTTCGAATGCGACCGATTTTACGAATTTGGTTGAAAACGGAACGAAATCCGAAAACGAATGTAACGAATGTAACGAATCGAACTAAACAAAATTAATTAATTAACTAATTAAAACTAAACGAAACTAAACAAATTTTTTCCTTTTGCACATGTCTTGTGTTATAGTAATCTTATAACCATAAGCGCTGCACTTTGGACTTTATAATCTTATAACCAGCCAGCAGTGAGTTTCCTTAAAAATTATGAAACAGATAAAATGAGGAACAGATGTCCTATCCACTCTTCAACTTACTCCTTCAATCCTCCTCCCATCGTCAAACAAATATGGTGCTGAGCTAAAGAATGTAAAGACACGTGGAAGAAATAGACTTGAGAGGAAGACGACCATATAAGGAATCAGCCAATCATATGTACACGTTTGTGATGACGATTGCTTATGTCACTTTGTCTATATAAGCTGTATCTGAATAAAGGAACTTCCTCTTGAGCCACATATGGGGAAGAAGCTATACTGATGAGTCTGTTTTTCAGTATGCAAATTCTTGAAGCATGCATGCCCTCATATTAACATAAATTTGGACCAGCCGCAGAATAGCGAATAGTACTCTGGTATTGGACCAGAGATACAGTTGCAATAAAAAGTATGTGAACCCTTTGGAATGATATGGATTTCTGCACAAATTGGTCATAAAATGTGATCATTTAATTATTTGTGTGTTATTAGTTTAAGCAGACTGTGATTGTCTATTGTTGTGACTTAGATGAAGATCAGATCACATTTTATGACCAATTTGTGCAGAAATCCATATCATTCCAAAAGGGTTCACATACTTTTTATTGCAACTGTAATCTATTACAATTTGGGTCCCAACGTGGGTTTCTGGGCTCCGTTCTCAGGCCAGAGCCGACCTAGCTATGGATGTCAGCGGTTGGAGATGTGTAATTTACTGGTCTAGTTGAAGTGAGGCTGGCTTCTTACATTTAGATATATATAACACGACCCAGTTAGGGTCGGGGTCACATTTTACCTCCATACAGACAGCAGGGCTGAAATAGCGTGTCATATTCTAATCCTGCGTATGTGGTTTATTGTTTTTGTTCTGTCTTCCCTGTGTATGTGGATTTCTCGGATCCCGGGTGGAGACACCAGCATCTTTGGTAAGGGAATCCGGAAGTGAAGCCTTGTGGCTTCACAGCCTGGTTCCCTACTGAGCATGCGCGAGTCGCACTGCGCGTCCTCACTGGTCCCTGCTGTCTTCTGGGACCTGTGTGTCTCCCAGAAGACAGCGGGGGGGATGGAGGAGGGGCTGGACATGGCGTAGATCACCACGGATACTGCGGCGATCTTTCACAGGAAGTGGTAGACAGGTATTAGACAGGTATCTGCTCCCCCCTGAAAGATGCCAAATGTGACACCGTAGGGGGGGATCCAAAAAGCGGAAGTTCCATTTTTGGGTGGAACTCCGCTTTAATTTTGTCGACAAAACTTGGTTTTGCTGGCGACCAGTTGTCATCCTACACACACAATTAGATTGGTTCCACTTTGTGAATGCATAAGAGTTAAGAGAAATTGTTCCACTGAAAGAAGCTTTGTCCAGGAGTGTGACACAAAAGCCTCC
Source organism: Rana muscosa (assembly GCA_029206835.1). Lineage (NCBI taxonomy): Eukaryota > Metazoa > Chordata > Amphibia > Anura > Ranidae > Rana > Rana muscosa. The sequence continues at coordinate 691,047,885 of CM055117.1, forward strand.
AGATTAGTAGCATGCAAATATAACTCCAGGGATGGTAACAGAGCAATAGCCACAGCTGCAGGCAGGGATAGATCCACGTTATTAAAACACAAAAAAAAAAATGACAAATCTGACGGCCAAGATATTCTTACTTTTGCTACCACTTATTCAGGAGAATTTGATCAAATTAAGGATATCATTAAAAAACATCTACCTATCTTGTCTACGGATTTTGATCTTTCTCCATTCCTAAACAGAAGGTGTAGATTTTCCAGCCGTCAGGCTAAAACTTTGGGAGGAATGTTATCACCCAGTTTGTTTTTGTCCAAAGGTGTGGAGAAGACATGGTTAAGTGCCAATGGATCATATGCCTGTGGCACCAACACATGTCGTTTCTGTCACAAGGGGAGGAGTTTTTTCTACGGGACTACATAAAGTGTGGTTCCTCCAACATAGTTTATGCAATAGAGTGTACTTTGTGCAGTCTGCAATATGTGGGCTGCACAATTAGATCTCTCAGGACACGGCTGAGTGAACACTTTCATGGAGCTTCATATCAGAATAGTAAGGGTTTATCTAATGTATATAAACATTTTAAATATGTGCAATATCCAACGGCGCACTGTCACTGTTGCAGAGGCTTCTGTCTTCACCTGGTGTGTTGCGTTTGATAAAAATATACACTATATTAGTATTAGGATGCCTGCCTTAACATGAACTTTAATGGCATCCCAGTCTTAGTCTGTAGGGTTCAATATTGGGTTGGTCCACCCTTTGCAGCTATAACAGTCTCTTCTGGGAAGGCTGTCCACAAGGTTTAGGAGTGTGTCTATGGGGATGTTTGACCATTCTTCAGAAGCGCACTGATGTGGACGAGAAGGCCTAGCTTGCAGTCTTTGCTCTAATTCATCCCAAAGATGTTCTGTCGGGTTGAGTTTAGGACTCTGTGCAGGCCAGTCAAGTTTCTCCAACCCCAAACTGTCTTTATGGACCTTGCTTTGTGCACTGGTGCGCAGTCATGTTGGAACAGGAAGGGGCCATCCCCAAACTGTTCACAAAGTTGAGAGCATGAAATTGTCCAAAATGTCTTGGTATGCTGACACCTTAAGTGTTCCCTTCACTGGAACTAAGAGGCCAAGCCCAACCCATGAAAAACAACCCTACACCATAATCTCCCCTCTATCAAACTTTACACTTTACACAATGCTGTCAGGCAAGTACCGTTTACCTGACAACCGACAAACTCAGACACGTCCAACAGATTGCCAGACAGAGAAGTGTGATTCGTCACTCCAGAGAACACGTCTCCACTGCTCTAGAGTGTTGTGGAATTCCAGGCTGCTGTTTACAGAGCACACAGCCTATAATTCCTGTGCTATCTAAGCACACATCAGATTTAATCTTTTTGCAATAATGCTATCTTTAGCCTAAGTTTGCTAAAATCCACTCACTGTTCATTCCCATTCATCCAAGAAAGGCAGCACCACAAAAGCTTATCTTCTCATCAGGCCATTCCAGCAAAGACTGACTAACCGACGCCTAATCATAGGCTTTTATTAAACTCAAAAGATCTCACACAGGAGGTGATTGGCTGCAGCAACCAATCCCCTCCCCCATGGGCGGGAACCTCACAGGATGTTCCTTCCTCACAGGAAAATGACAATACCTGGACATTCCTTCCAACAGGAGATGTCATACATGAATACAATAACGTAGGATGGCTAAAGTTACCGTTGATAGGAATTCTTATTCTGCGCTATTCCATAGAATAAGGCATATTAAGATTATACTATTATTAAATGGGGGAGGGAGGCTATCTGCAGATGCGCGCTACGAATTCCAACCAATGTTGATCAGACACAGCCGAGACAAGAGTACGCATCTGCTCATAACCAATGATGTTGTTGCAGAGCGAGCATATCCCCTCCTTAACGATCGTCCATGCTAATGCACAGAGGGCCCCCGTTGGCGGACATATCCGCACCCTGCAAACATCACACTCCAACCTCAAAACGTTTTCCCCTATCAGACGGGATTCAACCAGCCTCAGACTACCCCAATCAGCTCTTTTAGAGCGGGTTGCGGAAGTACTAACACTGGGTGACACTATGACAATACATATTAAATACATCTCCATAAAAATCTCCACAACAGTCCTCCCTTTTTTGTCATATGCACCCCATGTGTCCATCGATGAGAGTTGATCTGCTTCTTACACCTGGAAATGAATCAGTCCTTAGTCCATAAAAAGGAAAACACGGCTTGACATGTAGACTCTACTCTTCAGGGGCATGACTTATAAAGGAGGACACGACATGGTGAGCTGTAGTAATCGCCGATCCGTCTGTGATTCTCTGTCTTGTATGTGGGTCCGGCTTCGGGGCGTCTCATCAGGAAACTCTGGTCACGCGTCAAATCAGGCAACAGGAGCCTCTCGTCACGACATAGAAAGAATAGAAATAAAAACGACATGAGTATATATATTCCCACTTCCTTTAACCACGATCCGCTGTAAAATAAAAATTAGATCCCAAAAGATTCCCAGACCCTTAAAATAGACTCCCAACCTTCACTTAGCTACAGCTCTGGCTTCAACAATTACATGAAGAACCCTATCCTTAACGGATGAGAATTGTTCAATCGTATCCCAAGCCCGAGCCCCCCCCACCTTGTACATGCAGGACCCCATGCCCAGACCTGGTCGGGATTGGTGAACAAATCCCTTCTAGCTGTCCCTGCCATTCTTAATTTCCTGCGCCATCAGATCCTCGCGATCGGCCGCGACATAAGATGTTGGGACAGCTTCACCATCACGCATGAACCTCTTGCTTTGGGGGAATTACCTTTATAAGCTGCAGATCCACAGAAGCACCAAACTAAAGTTCAAACACACTTGTGGGCTGCCTAGATACCCAAACCGACAAGAGGCAGAGCCATTAAAACTAACCAATTTTACCCTCTAAAAATGCATCGTTAGATTCCATTGACAAGTGTCTGTCTGGAGTCTTCACTAGTTTGTCAAAACTCCTCATACCCATAATAACATCATAAATGGCATGTACCGCTGTCGTCGCTGGGGACTAAAACTCGGTGAAGACTCAGAACAGACCCAGCAATCGGTCCTGTTTGCTTTCTGAGCTAGTCAGGAAATACACTTTAAATAATAACTTGGGATGCTTTTCATCGTTACCCTCGCTAAAATTTACTAAACAACAAAAATATAAATAAACAAAGATACTCCTCATTCTTTGGTGTGGTTGAGCCGCTTCTTGCAGTGGTTGGCGTGGTCTCATCCCTCAAGCTTCTTTACAACGACCCAGTCACCTGGTTGGAAAGAATGTAAACTTATTATTAAGTCAGGGTCCGGGAGGGAATCGTGAACCGACAAAAAAATGTTCTTTTAAAGAGTAGAGCCCCCCACATCGGAACGTAGATCCACACTTCCCCCCATCTCGATCCGATGTCCAAAGGGACTCCATCTATTCCCAAAAATCCAGGCCCGCCATTACTGTTGTGGAATTCCAGGCTGCTGTTTACAGAGCACACAGCCTATAATTCCTGTGCTATCTAAGCACACATCAGATTTCATCTTTTTGCAATAATGCTATCTTTAGCCTAAGTTTGCTAAAATCCACTCACCGTTCATTCCCATTCATCCAAGAAAGGCAGCACCACAAAAGCTTATCTTCTCATCAGGCCATTCCAGCAAAGACTGACTAGCCGACGCCTAATCATAGGCTTTTATTAAACTCAAAAGATCTCACACAGGAGGTGATTGGCTGCAACAACCAATCCCCTCCCCCATGGGCGGGAACCTCACAGGATGTTCCTTCCTCACAGGAAAATGACAATACCTGGACATTCCTTCCAACAGGAGATATCATACATGAATACAATAACGTAGGATGGCTAAAGTTACCGTTGATAAGAATTCTTATTCTGCGCTATTCCATAGAATAACGCATATTAAGATTATACTATTATTGAATGGGGGAGGGAGGCTATCTGCAGATGCGCGCTACGAATTCCAACCAATGTTGATCAGACACAGCCGAGACAAGAGTACGCATCTGCTCATAACCAATGATGTTGTTGCAGAGCGAGCATATCCCCTCCTTAACGATCGTCCATGCTAATGCACAGAGGGCCCCCGTTGGCGGACATATCGGCACCCTGCAAACATCACACTCCAACCTCAAATGTTTTCCCCTATCAGACGGGATTCAACCAGCCTCAGACTACCCCAATCAGCTCTTTTAGAGCGGGTTGCGGAAGTACTAACACTGGGTGACACTATGACAATACATATTAAATACATCTCCATAAAAATCTCCACAACAAGAGTCCAGTGGCTGCGTTTTTTACACCACTGCATCCGATGCTTTGCATTGCACTTGGTAAAGTAAGACTTGGATGCAGCTGCTCGGCCATGGAAACCCATTCCATGAAGCTCTCTACGCACTGTTGTTGTGCTAATCTGAAGGCCACACGAAGTTTGGAGATCTGTAGTTATTGACTCTGCAGACAGTTGGCGACTTCTGTGTACTGTGAGCTTCAGCATGCACTGACCCTGCTCTGTCATTTTACGTGGCTGTTGTTTCCAGTTGCTTTGTTATAATACCACTAACAGTTGACCGTGGAATATTTAGTAGCAAGGAAATTTCACAGATAGACTTATTGCACAGGTGGCAACCTATCACGATACCACGCTTGAATTCACTGAGCTCCTGAGAGCGACCCATTCTTTCACAAACATTTGTAGAAGCAGTCTGCATGCCTAGGTGCTTGATTTTATACACCTGGGGCTATGGAGGTGATTGGAACTGGATGGGTGTACCAATACTTTTGGCAATATAGTGTGTGTCTGTTTTATGATTTTATTCTCAGACTTTAGGACCCTTTCACAATTATGCCACTTGTCCTGTGACTTGGGACTGAAAAGTCACATGACAAGTGTAGCGGGTATACACTTTTCTGTGTATTTAAAACTGGCAGATACACCAGTGATGTGCAGTTCCCTGCAGCCCCGCGGGTGACGATGTTGCCTTGGGCTGGGGTTGAACCATTGCTGTGTGCTGTGCTCCCTTTTTGTCCTCCCTCGGCAGCGGTATCGTGGGGCGGGGAACCCGCCGTGCTTGCTGGGAGAGGGTATAAAGGGGCCGACCATCTTTGTCACGGGGTCGAGTCCCAGGCACCTTCAGCCTGTGGGCGATGGTTCGTGTCGGTCCTCTAGGCGGGCCTAGGCCTAGAGGACGTTCGGAGGTTGTGTTCCATCTCAGGCACCTTTAGCCTGGGGTGAGGTACTCGGATGGAGGTCTGGAGCTCAGTGCCCAACACTGAGTTCCGCGAGGGAAGGAGATCCTAGGGGACCCTGGGAGAGGGTACCCGAATCCGGAGGGCGTAATGGACCGGTGGGAGACACTTGCTTGAAGACCCGGTGCAGCATATTGCCGGTGACAGGTGAGCCTTCCATCGGAGACCGCCTGGAAGGAAATCCCCCTTCGCTGGGAGACCGCAACCCACTTTCAGGGAGGAAAGTGGAGAGTTCATTGTGTCTGGGCCTACTCGCATCCACACCTCCTTGTCTGTTCTGTTCTCTAAGGGGTCCAACTGATTGTGTTCAATTTTGCATTTAGAAGAATAAAGGAGTGTTGGACTTTAATGGTGTGGGGCTCGTTTTCTGGCAAACATTGTTTCAGGTAACTCTCTTTGGAGGTTCCAGGTGCAGAACACCGACCCGAAGGTAAAATAAGAACTTTGCTTACACCACACAAACATCTGCGGTGAAGGCTTGGTGTGGTGACCCCGCACTCTCTCCTCTAGGGTACCCCTAGACAAGAGACAGAGGTGAGAGTGGAGGCCACTACACGTGGGGGCTCGGGTCCGGTATGATGTTCGTGTTACTACGGAATTGAACGTGTCTGCCGGGAGGAGTTCCGAGTAGGTGGACCAATTTATTGGCCAAAGTGCATCCCTGCTCGAAGTCGTGGACATGACCCAGTGAAGGGAAAGGCCCGCGCAGAAGAGCGAGAAAAGGGGGGAGCTCAGCCGTGTGAAGGACTACACGTGGGGGCTTCTATTTGCACTGTGCCACCAGGCACACCCCCACCGCTTAGTTCGTGGGCGTGACTCAAAAAGGAAAAAAGAAGAAAAGCCCGCGAACTGGAGCAAAGGGGAGGAGTCCAATACGTGTGAAGGACTACACGTGGGACGTTGGCGCAAAACTTTGCAGTGCGCGATGGACCAGCAGCAAGTCACCATGTTCGGACAAACAGTGTGGGTTCCACTTCATCCTTCCACCACGTCTTTGACTACTGCTGCTCCGGTGCCTGATACAGGGATTTGGCTAAAGCCAAGGGGACGATTCGCCCTGTATTCATGCATGGACGTTGAGGCCCTGGGTGTGATTTGTTCCGGCTGCTTGGGACTGGTGTGTCATCTGAAGCCATTCGGGCGATGCGAGGCCTGTGGGGAGTTTCTATTTGAAGTAGATCCAGCGGTTGAGATGCCGAGAACCATTTACTCCGGCCGTGTTGCAGGCAGCACCACTCAGAGAGGAGGAATCACTGCTTTGACAGCCATCCCTGCGCGCACTGCAGCGACCGCGGAGGAGGTCGCGACTACTCAACGGGAGAAATCCGAGGATGCTGACTCGGTCACCACTGTCTCACAGCGTCCACCGCCGAAGAGAAAGACCGGTATGGTAGCCCCATCCAGCGGTTGCGGTGGACCATCTCGCCTGCCTACACCCAGCCCGGATGAATCCGGTAAGAAGAGTTCCGGACGTCCTGCCTCTAGAAAAGGCCGAGGTAAGCCAGGCAGAGGGACTTGGTGTGTGGGCGGAGGTGTCGGGGATCCACAACCCTGTGTGTCCGTGGGGGGGGGTAGTCCCGTTTCCACTACAGGCTACATACCCGCGGAGGAGGGTGACACCTCCGACCTAGAGTAGCTCTCCGATCTGGGAGACGATGTCGCCATAGACAAACTGTTTGCTCAAAAGGGCTGGGACAAAGTACCTCTCGCCTCGTCCCGTGGAACCAGGGACCCACCCATGTCTACAGGGGATAGTACACCCCGGGTGGAGGCACCAGCGCCTAAGGAGGGGTCCCGTCCCCAGCCTACTCTTGCTTTCCCGGTGCCTCCTGCACCTAATGCCGGGGAAAAGAGACTGTTGTTGCGGACACCTATGCCCAGACCAGATGTGATCAAGGCCCCTCGCCACCCGGACTCAATAGTTTTACCTGGCGAAGGGGACAGAGCCACTATGCCTCCTCTGGCGAGACTACAACGCCTATTTGGCCAGAAGGTTGCTGCTGAGTACGGATGGGAGTATCCATACTTGTCCAATGAGTTGCTTTATGAGGTGGAAGTGTGCCGGGAGCGCTGGTACAATGACTGTGTGGACCCACCTTCAGGTTCCACACGCCCGCAGGTACCTGGCATGCTCCCCCAAGGCCTCTCAGCGTTTTAAAGATTGCAAGGCAGAATGGATGTTGGGACGGCACATCCACGCGGACAAGGTGCTGGTCTGGCGGAAGGAAGGGGAGGATGTTGAGTATCATCTGGAGACCATGGATCAGCACTTGAAGCCACTTGTTCTGCCGCATCCCCGCTTCTATCTGTAGGAGGAAAGAGACTCTGTTCCTGTTTCTTATGCTGCTGAACTTTCTGGGGTTTGTTGTCCTTGTTACCCAGAGGAATGAAGGACTGTTCCTGTTTTTGTTCTTCAATTTTCCAGCAAGAGATCATGGACTCTGGGGTAGATAGGGCTCAAAAGAAGAAGGAAAGTTCCACAAATGCAGTTACCGCGACAATGTCACCAGGTGGCAGTGTTGCGCATCGTTAACACTTTTCACACACTCACTCTTTGGAGAAAAGGGATTTCTTCACAAAGAAGTTTCTTTCCTCTTACACGAATACATGTGTCAGGGTTTATGTGTGTTGATTTTCTTTTTCCCTCTGCAGGAGAGCATCCCATCGAGACCGCTGAGTATGGGGTGGGTCTTAGTCAGGATGGGTGGGGGAAAAGTGTAATGTGAATATGTGATTCTAAAGTTATGGTTAAAATGTTGTTGTTTCTCTCCCCTTTCGTGTAAGGCTCAGACACAATTGCTTCAGTTGACCAAGTTTTCAAAAGTTTTATTTTGTACAATTTGTAGTTGGTTTCTGGACTGGGCTATGCCAGCCGTTGAGGGCATAGTTTGCTCCAGACACTGGGGACCAGTGTCAAATCACTAGGGGGAGAGTGTAGCGGGTATACACTTTCCTGTGTATTTAAAACTGGCAGAGACACCAGTGATGTGCAGTTCCCTGCAGCCCCGCGGGTGGCGCTGTCGCTTTGGGCTGGGGTTGAACCATTGCTGTGTGCTGTGCTCCCTTTTTGTCCTCCCTTGGCAGCGGTATGGTGGGGCGGGGAACCCGCCGTGCTTGCTGGGAGAGATTATAAAGGGGCCGGCCATCTTTGTCACGGGGTCGAGTCCCAGGCACCTTCGGTTCGTGTCGGTCCTCTAGGCGGGCCTAGGCCTAGAGGACATTCGGAGGTCGTGTTCCATCTCAGGCACCTTTAGCCTGGGGTGAGGTACTCGGATGGAGGTCTGGAAATCAGTGCCCAACACTGAGTTCCGCGAGGGAAGGAGATCCTAGGGGGCCCTGGGAGAGGGTACCCGAATCCGGAGGGCGTAATTGACCGGTGGGAGACACTTGCTTGAAGACCAGGTGCAGCATATTGCCGGTGACAGGTGAGCCTTCCATCGGAGACCGCCTGGAAGGAAATCCCCCTTCGCTGGGAGACCGCAACCCACTTTCAGGAAGGAAAGTGGAGAGTTCATTGTGTCTGGGCCTACTCGCATCCACACCTCCTTGTCTGTTCTGTTCTCTAAGGGGTCCAACTGATCGTGTTCACTTTTGCATTGAGAAGAATAAAGGCGTGTTGGACTTTAATGGTGTGGGGCTCGTTTTCTGGCAGACATTGTTCAAGGTAACTCTCTTTGGAGGTTCCAGGTGCAGAACACCGACCCGAAGGTAAAATAAGAACTTTGCTTACACCACACAAACATCTGCAGTGAAGGCTTGGCGTGGTGACCCCGCACTCTCTCCTCTAGGGTACCCCTAGACAAGAGACAGACGAGCTGATGAGAAAGAGGTGAGAGTGGAGGCCGCTACACAAGTCATACCCCATGATTTCCAATGAGTACCGTTCATATCCACGCAACATCAAGTCGCAGCAACTTCAAAGTAGTCCCTGCACTACTTTGGTCTGACTTTGATGCGACTTGAGGTCCACAGACAGGTCACATAAGTGTGAAAGGGGCCTTACTGTACATGAAAGAATCTGTTTAGTAGTTTTGTCTTAGAAACATGTAGTGTTTTGACACAGTAGTGTTTTGTCTTAGAAACATGCACACATGAGTCACAGGTGGAACTCACGCGGGAGTCACGGCTGCTGCACAGAGCTCTGAAGCAATGACATGGGTATGCCGTTCCTTCAGAGTGCATGTGCCGGTGACATCCCTGCTGTTGCTCGCTAGAATATCTCCTAAACGGTGCACATTTAGGCTACTTTCACACTGAGACGGTTTTCAGGCGCTCAGAAAGAGCCTCTGAAAAGCACGTGAAAACTGCCTCTGATTAATTTCAGTGTGTCTTTTCACACTGGGGCAGTGCGCTTGCGGGACGTTACGAAAAGCCCTGCAAGCAGCATCTTTGGGGCGGTTTGGGAGCGCTGTAAATAGCGCTCCCAAAACGCCCTGCCCTTTGCAATGAATGCTTTCAAAGTGCCTGAAAAGCGCTTTGAAAGTTCCGCAAGACTGGACTTTTTACCGTTTTCTTTTTGTAAAAAGCGTCCCGCTATTGGCCGAAAAGCGCCGCTAAAACAGCTCTAAAGTGTCGCAAAAACTAGCTGTGCTTTAGCACGAATGGCCGGGCGCTGCCAGTGTGAAAGGGCTCTTAGGAGATACTTATTTAACCACTTCCCGCCCAGTCAATAGTGAATTGACGTCCGGGAAGTGGTTGCATTATCCATACTGGACGTCATATGACGTCCTGCAGGATAATGCCTTGCGCGCGCCCGCGGGGGCGCGCAGCGCGGTGATCGGGGACGGCATGTGTCCCTCGGACACAGCGCTTCCCCGATCACGGTAAACAGCCAATTTCATTGGCTGTTTACCATGTGATCGGCTGTGTCAAAGTCACAGCCGATCACCTGTCAAAACAGACTCGGCGGCACGCTCCGTGCGCGCCGCCACAGGCTTGCAGAGCGGGGATCAGGGAAGGCGAGTGTCCCTTGGACACAGCGCACCCCCGATCAGAGTAAACAGCCAATGAATTGGCTGTTTACCACGTGACCGGCTGTGTCCAATCACAGCCGGTCACAAATGTAAACAAACTCCACAGGAGTTACTACCTGATCCCTGTTCTCTCCTCACACACCGATCTGTGAGGAGAGAGAAGAGATCAGTAAGTTAGCTCAGTGTAGTTTGTCTACATAAGTTTACAGTGCACAACACGCCCCCCCCCCCCCCATAAAGAGGACCTGTCACACAGCCCAGCACATCAATCAGCCCAGCCAATCAGCCCATCTGTCAATCAGCCCATCTGTCAATCAGCCCATCTGTCAATCAGCCCATCTGTCAATCAATCAGCCCATCTGTCAATCAATCAGCCCATCTGTCAATCAATCAGCCCATCTGTCAATCAATCAGCCCACCTGTCAATCAATCACCCCATCTGTCAATCAATCAACCCATCTGTCAATCAATCAATCAGCCCATCTGTCAATCAATCAGCCCATCTGTCAATCATCTGTCACAGGCCCACCTCCATCGGTACCGCCATTGGTACCGCCACACAGGCTACCAGTACCGCCATCGGTACCAGTACCGCCACCAGTACCGCCACCAGGCCCAGCATCTATACTGCCACACAGGCCCGCTACCAGTATCACCACTAGTGCCGCCATCGGTACCACCACCAGTACCACCACCCGTACCACCGTCGGTAGTGCCACCACCACCTGTACCACCACCTGTACCGCCATCGGTACCATCACCACCCGTACCGCCAACGGTACCACCACCACCTGTACCGCCATCGGTACCACCACCACCTGTACCGCCATCGGTACCACCACCACCCATACCGCCATCGCTACCACCACCACCCGTACCGCCACCTGTACCGCTATCGGTACCGCCGCCACCACCACCACCCGTACCGCCATCGGTACCACCACCACCTGTACCGCCATTGGTACCACCACCACCCATACCGCCATCGGTACCACCACACAGGCCCACCACTAATACCTCCATCGGTACTACCACACAGACCGCCACCACTACCACCAGCAGTACCATTACACAGGCCCACTAATAAGCACTGCCATAATGTCCCAAAGGGTTTACACACCTGAGGAGGCATATGCCATTCTTGCCATGTTGGATGATGAGAGCAACAGGGAACTCCCATTATCCGATTCTGGTTCGGTATACGAGCCAGTGGACGATAGTGGCTCAGAGTCCGAGTCCCCGGAGGAAAACATTTCCTCCCAAAAGAATGCGATCAGCACCAAGATCAGCACCAAGATCAGGAGAACTGCCCACCACCAGCAGCGCCATACTCCAGGAAGAGGAGCCCAGTACAAGCAATGGAAATGCACGCCCAACCCGAAGAATCCAGCCCCAATCCTACCTTCCCGATGCCCTGGCAAACCCCTTATGGTTGCCTGCCAACTCAGGATCCGCTATCATCCCCCCTTTCACCGCACAGCCAGGTGTGCAGCCCGACACTACAAATTTTTCTAAATTTGATTATTTTTGTTTATTTTTCCCACAAGATTTGCTGCAGAATATAGTGGATCAAACAAATCTGTATGCATCCCAATTTATTGCTGCCAACCCCAATTCTTCCTACGCCCGCATGTTCCAGTGGCGGCGTCTAACATTGGAGGAATTTAAATTATTTTTGGGCCTTATGTTCAATATGGGGCTTACAAAAAAGAACGAAGTCCATTCATATTGGTCCAAACGCCCCATCCAACACATGCCCATATATTCCGCTGTCATGTCCAGGAAAAGATACGACATGATTATGCGCTTTCTCCACTTCAATGACAATTCACAGTGCCCTCCCCGAGATCATCCCAACTACGACAAATTGTACAAGATACGCCCCCTAATCAATGCCTTTTCCCAGCGATTTGAAGAAGTTTTCATCCCAGACCAAAAAATTTGTGTGGACGAGTCCCTCGTACATTTTACCGGCCGACTGCAGTTCAAGCAGTACATACCAAGCAAGAGAGCCAGGTATGGGTTAAAATTAAATAAATTATGTGATCGAGCCACTGGATACGTCTGCAAATTCAGGATCTATGAAGGCAAAGACTCCCAGCTCCAGCCCCGTGATTGCCCCACATATATTGGAACCAGTGGGAAAATTGTCTGGGAGTTGGCATACCCCCTGTTCGGAAAAGGTTACCATTTATATGTTGATAATTATTATAACAGCCTGCCCCTTTTTCGCCACCTTTACAGTAAACAAACCCCAGCCTGCGGTACCTTAAAAAAAAAACGGAAGGGATTCCCACAAATTTATTGACAAAAAAATTGCGACCTGGAGAATCGGCATCCATGAGGAACGAGGAGGTGTTGGCCATGAAGTGGAGAGACAAGAAAGATGTCCACATCCTCTCTACGATCCACAATGACACCATGGTGGAGATCCCAAGAAGACGCGGCTCCATTGTAAAGCCCGAATGTGTCCACGACTACAATTTGTACATGGGGGGGGGTGGATTTAAACGACCAGATGCTACAGCCCTACTTATCAACCAGAAAGTCCCGTTATTGGCACAAAAAAGTTGCGTTTCACCTGTTTCACATGGCCCTTTTTAATTCGTTTGTCTGCTACCAAAAAGCAACTCAAAATCACCGACTCCACTACCTCCAATATATCGAATATATCATCGATGCCCTCATTTACCAACAAGATCCCGCCCCAGGAAGCATTCGCTCTGATAGTGTGAGTCGGCTTCACGAGCGACACTATCCCTTTAGCATCCCCCCCACAGAATCTGGAAGAAGACGCCAAAAGAAATGCCGTGTATGCAGCAGAGGAGGAGTAAGAAGAGACACCAGCTATTATTGTCCCGATTGTCCCTCCCAACCTGGCCTGTGCATCGGAAATTGCTTCAAAAATTATCATACATCCATTAGTTCCCCTTATTATTAACAGACTGCCATTTCCCCATTTGCCTGCTACCATGTTACTAACTACCTTCCATGTTAATTAACTGACCCTGGCCTGTTTACCGACGATGTCTTTGCTTGCCGATTTAAACCACGTTTCTGACCTCCACGTGCACCAACCTCAGCCTGTTTACCGACGATGCCTCTGCCTGCCGATTTAAACCACGTTTCTGACTTCCACGTGTACCGACCTTGGCCTGTTAATCGACCATGTTTTTGCCTGCCACTTGGACTGATCTTTTGGCCATCTACTTTTAGTACACAGGGGTCTCACATATGTGAGGGGCTTCAGAATAGCGTTCTTTGTAGAGAAAACCAGTTTTTCGTTTTCTGTGCTCCAAGAACAGGGTCTGGTTGCCCGGAGGCTTCAAAGCAATTTGAGTGGGAGAAGCCTCTACCCCTGTCCCCCTGGCCCTAAGCTTGATGGTCCTTCCTGCTGCCTGGACCAATAATTTGGCTGTGCTGACCATATTACTGCCTGTAATGACCCATGACATTATGGACCATGTTTCTTCCTGCTGCTTGGACCAATTTTTTGGCTGTGTTGACCATATATCTGCCTGCTGCCTCTACTGACTTTGGACAGCATTTCTGCCGGGACACCTCTGCCTGCTACCTGGACCTGTGCTTTGGCTGTGCTCTGGCTGTGCTGACAGTATCTCTGCCTGTGCGAACAATGGACAGTATTCCTGCCTGCTGCCTGGATGATTGCTTTTGCTGTCGCTGACCTCATCCCTGCCTGCTGCCTGGACCGATGCTCTCCTCTGTGGACCACTGCACTTCTAAAACCACAGGTAATCTTTTGTTATTTGGTATGTACCTGCTATGTGTTAGATATATGAAGGGCCTTCAAAAATGTGATCGGTAGTCAGAAAATGATATGTGCAATTAATGCTGCTAGAATGCCTGGAGGTGCTACTTGGATGTTGGGCCTCTGTATGTGGCCAGGCTGTGTAAAAGTCTCAAACATGTGGTATCGCCATACTCAGGAGGAGTAGCAGAATGCATTTTGGGGTGTAATTTTTGCTATGTACATAATATGTGTTAGAAATATCTTATAAATTGACAACTTTGTGTAAAAAAAATGCATTTTAATTTTTTCTCCACATTTTCCAAAACCTTCTGGAAAAAAATGAACCGTTCAAAAGACTCATAATGCCTCATAGATTATACGTTGGGGTGTGTGCTTTCCAAAATGGGGTCATTTTGTGGAAAATTCTATTGTCCTGGTGCTCCAGGGCCTTCAAAATTGTAATAGGTGGTTGAGAAAGGATATGTGCGATTTATGCTTGTAGAACGCCTGAAAGTGCTACTTCAATGTTGGGCCTCTGTATATGGCCAGGCTGTGTAAAAGTCTCACACATGTGGTATCGCTATACTCAGGAGGAGTAGCAGAATGCATTTTGGGGTGTCATTTTTGCTATGTATATGCTATGTGTTAGAAATATCTTATAAATGGACAACTTTGTGTAAAAAAAATGCATTTTCATTTTTTTTCCACATTTTCCAAAACCTTCTGGAAAAAAATGAACCGTTCAAAAGACTCATAATGCTTCATAGATTATACGTTGGGGTGTGTGCTTTCGAAAATGGGGTCATTTTGTGGAAAATTCCATTGTCCTGGTGCTCCAGGACCTTCAAAAGTGTAATAGGTGGTTGAGAAAGGATATGTGCGATTTATGCTTGTAGAACGCCTGAAAGTGCTACTTCAATGTTGGGCCTCTGTATGTGGCCAGGCTGTGTAAAAGTCTCACACATGTGGTATCGCTATACTCAGGAGGAGTAGCAGAATGCATTTTGGGGTGTCATTTTTGCTATGTATATACTATGTGTTAGAAATATCTTATAAATGGACAACTTTGTGTAAAAAAAATGCATTTTCATTTTTTTTCCACATTTTCCAAAACCTTCTGGAAAAAAATGAACCGTTCTAAAGACTCATAATGCTTCATAGATTATACGTTGGGGTGTGTGCTTTCCAAAATGGGGTCATTTTGTGGAAAATTCCATTGTCCTGGTGCTCCAGGGCCTTCAAAAGTGTAATAGGTGGTTGAGAAAGGATATGTGCGATTTATGCTTGTAGAACGCCTGAAAGTGCTACTTCAATGTTCGGCCTCTGTATGTGGCCAGGCTGTGTAAAAGTCTCACACATGTGGTATCGCTATACTCAGGAGGAGTAGCAGAATGCATTTTGGGATGTCATTTTTGCTATGTATATGCTATGCGTTAGAAATATCTTATAAATGGACAACTTTGTGTAAAAAAAATGCATTTTCATTTTTTCTCCACATTTTCCAAAACCTTCTGGAAAAAAATGAACCATTCAAAAGACTCATAATGCTTCATAGATTATACGTTGGGGTGTGTGCTTTCCAAAATTGGGTCATTTTGTGGAAAATTCCATTGTCCTGGTGCTCCAGGGCCTTCAAAAGTGTAATAGGTGGTTGAGAAAGGATATGTGCGATTTATGCTTGTAGAACGCCTGAAAGTGCTACTTCAATGTTGGGCCTCTGTATGTGGCCAGGCTGTGTAAAAGTCTCACACATGTGGTATCGCTATACTCAGGAGGAGTAGCAGAATGCATTTTGGGGTGTCATTTTTGCTATGTATATGCTATGCGTTAGAAATATCTTATAAATGGACAACTTTGTGTAAAAAAAATGCATTTTCATTTTTTTTCCACATTTTCCAAAACCTTCTGGAAAAAAATGAACCGTTCAAAAGACTCATAATGCTTCATAGATTATACATTGGGGTGTGTGCTTTCCAAAATGGGGTCATTTTGTGGAAAATTCCATTGTCCTGGTGCTCCAGGGCCTTCAAAAGTGTAATAGGTGGTTGAGAAAGGATATGTGCGATTTATGCTTGTAGAACGCCTGAAAGTGCTACTTCAATGTTGGGCCTCTGTATGTGGCCAGGCTGTGTAAAAGTCTCACACA
Source organism: Rana muscosa (assembly GCA_029206835.1). NCBI lineage: Eukaryota > Metazoa > Chordata > Amphibia > Anura > Ranidae > Rana > Rana muscosa. The sequence goes on from CM055117.1 coordinate 691,064,047, forward strand.
TGTGGTATCGCTACACTCAGGAGGAGTAGCAGAATGTATTTTGGGGTGTAGTTGCAATTATGCATATGCTGTGTGAGAGAAAAAAACTGTTAATATGACCAGTTTGTGTAAAAAAAATAAAAATTTTCCCAAGAATTGTGGGAAAAAAATACAACTTCAAAAAACTCACCACGCCTCTTAGTAAATACCTTGGACTGTCTACTTTCCAAAAAGGGGTAATTTTGGGGTATTTGTACTTTCCTCGCTTGTTAGTGTCTCAAGAAATGAGATATCCCTTCAGTACATCAGGCGTGATCAGATGTGATAAATTTTCAGTGATTGCCACCATAGTTTGTAGACTCTATAACTTTCACAAAGACCAAATAATATACACTAATTTGGGTTCATTTTACCAAAGATATGTAGCAGTATACATTTTGGCACAAATTTATGAAGAAAAATTACTTATTTGCAAAATTTTACAATAGAAACTAAAAAAAAGTGTTTTTTTTTTTTTCTTAAATTGCTGTTTTTTTGCTTATATCGCAAAAAATAAAAAACCCAGTGGCGATTAAATACCACCAAAAGAAAGCTCTATTTGTGAGAAGAAAATGATAAAATTTTTGTTTGGATACAGTGTAGCATGACTAAGTAATTGTCATTCAAAGTGTGAGAGTACTGAAAGCTGAAAATTGGTCTGGGCGGGAAGGTGCATAAGTGCATGGTATTGAAATGGTTAACCTACAGGTAAGCTTTATTATAATAAGGAAAGGGATGGCTGTCACTCAGGATGACATTCAAAAAATTGTATTCATTTATTGAAAAGACACGTACAATGCTGTTAAAACAGCCTACGTGTTTCCGACGTTAATCCTTAGTCATGGCTAATTACTATTAAGCTTTATTATAAGGTAAAAATAAAATTGGAGAGTTTACTACCACCACCAAGGAGATTCCCCTCTCTATTTGTCCGGTTTACCGTTATCACCAAAAGTGAAAATGAAAGAAATTCTAATATTTTGAGTCCCCCCCCACAGAATAGGAATAGAGGGGAAATCTTCCAATAAGGACACTAGCTCTGGTGACCCTGGTGACTAACATTGATTTCCCTGTTGTGGCTATGAGACACATGAAGGGAAATCTTCCCAAAGAGGCATAGATGGCAAAAAAATATCCAAAATGAAAAAAAAAAAAAAGTTTTGCCTTCAGTTCTACTTTAACCCCTTGCCGACCAGCAGCCGTCATTATACTGCGGCATGATTTTGTGAGCCGTCGTAGCTGTATGTCCACTCCTTTAAGCGGCATGCGCAATGGCATGCGTGATTGTGGGCACGAGAGGCATAATAGGTACGTGTGTGTGTGTAAACACACACATCCCAGTTCTGTGAGGAGAGGAGGGGCAGATTGTGAGTTCCTACTAGCTGGGAACCATCAACTGTCATCTCCTATAGTCAGTCCCCTCCCCCCACAGTTAGAACACACACATAGGCAACACAGTTAACCCCTTGATCGCCCCCTAGTGTTAACCCCTTCCCTGCCAGTGACATTTACACAGTAATCAGTGCATATGTATTGTGTCAAAAGTGTCCGATCTGTCCGCCATAATGTCGCAGTCCCGATAAAAATCGCAGATCACTGCCATTACTAGTAAAAAAAATAATAATAATAAAAATGCCATAAATCTATCGCCCATTTTGTAGACACTATAACTTTTGCGCAAACCAATCAATATACGCCTATTGCGATTTTTTATTACCAAAAATATGTAGAAGAATACATATCAGCCTGAACTGAGGAAATAATTAACTTTTTAAAAAAAAAATTGGGGATATTTATTATAGCAAAAAGTACAAAATATTGTGTTTTTTTTCAAAACTGGCGCATTTTTTGTTTATAGCGCAAAAAAGAAAACCGCAGAGATGATCAAATACCACCAAAAGAAAGCTCTATTTGTGGGAAAAAAGGACGTCAATTTTGTTCGGGTGCAGCGTGGCATGACCGCGCAATTGTCAGTTAAAGCGACGCAGTGCCGTATCGCAAAAAATGGCCTGGTCATTGAGCAGCCAAATCTTCCGAGGCTGAAGTGGTTAACCGCTTGCCGCCCACCGCACACAGATATACATCTGCAGCATGGCACGGGCAAGCAGAAGGACGTATATATATGTCCCCTTTAAGAAGTGGTTGTTGTGGACACGCGCGCCCGCCGCGATCTCCGTGAGCCCGACCGCGGGTCCCGCGGACTCGATCACCGCGGGTGTACCCGCGATTGTCTCACGGAGAGATAGAACAGGGAGATGTTAGTGTAAACACAACATCTCCCGGTTTTGCCTAGTGGCACTGTCACTGATCGTGTTCCCTGTCATCGGGAACAACGATCAGTGACGTGTCACAGCAAGTCACGTCCCCTGACAGTTAGAAGCTTTCCCTAGGTTACACTTAACCCCTACAGCGCCACCTAGTGGTTAACCCCTTCACTGCCAGTGTCATTTTCACAGTAATCAGTGCATTTTTATAGCAATGATCGCTGTAAAAATTACAATGGTCCCAAAAATGTGTCAAAAGTGTCCGATGTGTCCGCCATAATGTCCCAGTCACGATAAAAATGGCTGATCGCCGCCATTACTAGTAAAAAAAAAAACTTTTGCGCAAACCAATCAATAAACGGTTATTGCGATTTTTTTTTTCTACCAAAAATATGTAGAAGAATACGTATCGGCCTAAACTGAAGAAAGAAAATGTTTTTTTATATATTTTTTGGGGATATTTATTATAGCAAAAAGTAAAAAATATTGAATTTTTTTCAAAATTGTCGCTCTATTTTTGTTTATAGCGCAAAAAATAAAAACTGCAGAGGTGATCAAATACCACCAAAAGAAAGCTCTATATTTGTGGGGAAAAAAGAACGTCAATTTTGTTTGGGAGCCATGTCGCACGACCGAGCAATTGTAAGTTAAAGCGACGTGGTGCCGAATCGCAAAAAGTGGCCCAGTCATTTAGCAACAAAATGGTCCGGGGCTTAAGTGGTTAAACACTAGCTGTGAAATTCATAAAGAATGTCGTAGGTGCTCTTTAGAATTTGTAGAAAAAATGTATTTAACAGATTAGTATGACAGTGTGATGGTTACATCAAACATGACATAAAAAAGAAGATCCCAACAAAGGGATGCAATAAGCATGGTACATTATTCTCCAATACAAAAGGAAACATCTTTAGACTGCAATAAAGAACATTCAATGCCCCAGATTATACTGTAAGCCCCTAGCGATAAAAAGAGAGGGCATATATACATATATGAATGAGTGCCGCAGATTCATGTACCTATCACAGACAGGTATATGAATCTGTCACTGCTGAGACACTGTCCGCCACCAATGGGTTATGTATCCCCAGGCAAATTCAGATGCCGGTTGGGAGTCTCCTAGGCCAGCGTCTGAATATAAACAAAGGATTCTGGTGATGTCATTGATGTCATTGCAGTGGCGTTACTAGGGTTGATGTCACCTGGTGCGGTAAAACACCAGGTGACACCCCCCATCGGGTTCTCTCCTGTCTAGCTATGCAGGCTAGTTTCATGCCTGCAGCGGGTCGGCACCTAGGGTTGCCACCTTTTCTTTAACCACTTCAGTCCTGGAAGAATTTACCCCCTTCCTGACCAGAGCATTTTTTGCGATTTGGCACTGTGTCGCTTTAGCTGACAATTGCGCAGTCGTGCGATGTTACACCCAAACAAATTTGATGTTCTTTTTTTCCCATAAATAGAGCTTTCTTTTGGTGGTATTTGATCACCTTTGCGTTTTTTATTTTTTGCGCTATAAACAAAAAAATAGCGACAATTTTGAAAAAAAAAAAGCAATATTTTTTACTTTTTGCTATAATAAATATCACCAAAAAATATATAAAATTTTTTTTTTCCCTCCGTTTAGGCCGATATATATTCTTCTACATATTTTTGGTAAACAAAATCACAATAAGCGTATATTGATTGTTTTGCGCAAAAGTTATAGCATGGTATGATGGTGTATGAGGCCGATACGTCAGCTGTTACCAAATAGGTTTCACAACAAGGATTAATTTAATCTTTTTCCAATAATTGCAACAGATCTGCCGTATCCCTCAGATAAGCCTTCGTGGTTTTTACTCTAGGTTGCAAAAATTTGTCCAAGTACTCTCCCAATCTTGCCGTTACAGATCCTATCCCATTAACTATGGGTCGTGCTGGTGGGGTCTGGACATCCTTGTGGATCTTTGGTAAAGTGTAAATTACTGAAATTCTACATGCTGAGGGAACTAAATATCTCTTTTCCTTTAGATTCAAAGCACTAATCTGGTACCCCCAGTCTATCAAAGAACTGAGTTGAATTTTATAGGATTCAGTCAGATCCATTCTCAGTTTCTTGTAGGTTATTTGGTCTTCCAATAATTCCATCAGCTGATTGTGGTAGAATTATTTGTTCATCACGACTACCCCTCCCCCTTTATCCGCTAGATGAATAATAATGTTTTTCTTTTCTTCTAAGGCTTTTACACCTTCTTTGATATATTCAGGGTTTACTTTCTTCTTTGGAGGAAGTTCTTCAATATCCTTCAAAACCATATGCTTGAACACTTCAATAAAATGATTTTTAGAATTCTGAGGATTAAAGATCAATTTATTTTTGAGACCACCATCTATCCTCTCCGGCACATTGTAATTCCTTACTGCAGGGTTCGTAGGGTGACTCAAAAAATATTTTTTCATATTGAGTGTACTTATGAATTTATGTGTATCGATATATAGCTCAAATTTATTCATAATTTTTCTCAGGGCACATTTCAGACCCAAATTGAGTATATTTAATTCTTTCTGGTCCAATTCCACCCCACTTAGGTTGAATATTCCAGAATTCATTTTTTTCTCATCCTTTTTCTTGGATTGTTTGAGTCTGCCCGCCCGGCATCCCCTTCTTCTCTTTGGAGCAGTGCGACTTCTCTGTTGGGAAATTGAGGTGGTCCACTCCTGCCCCCTCCTCGGTTGTTCATTTGATGATTGTTCCTCCTTGGTGTGCCTCCCCTTCCTCCCCTCCCCTGTTGCCCTAAAAAAGATTCCTGTTGGTAATTAGCCTCAAAATCTTCCTCAGCCAAAGGTTGGTATCTGTTATATATAGGTGTATGGTTCCTATTATCAGGGGGATAATTGGGAGGTGGATGTGGATACCATTGTTGATAATCCTGATGAGGATTATAATTATATGGTTCATTTCTTTCGTATGGTTGAAAAGCTTGGGTGGTTGATAGTTTACACTTTGTTGATATCCGCCTCTTCCGTATCGAGATGGAGCCAGTGATTGTGAGTTTCCTCCATACTGTCCGCCCCTACTAGTTTGGGGTGCACCTCCCCGGGGCTGATCAAAGTTGTTTGTTCACCTTTATTCCCCAATCCTTTAGGGCCTCCATTCTTCCCTACCTCTTTCTTTGGAATAATATTACCGTATATACTCGAGTATAAGCCGACCCGAATATAAGCCGAGGCACCTAATTTTACCACAAAAAACTGGGAAAAGTTATTGATTTGAGTATAAGCCTAGGGTGTCCATCTGCATGCCTCACTGTGCCTCACTTTGCTTCACTGTGTCCATGTGCATACCTCACTGTGCCCATGCCTCACTGTGTCCATGACTCGACTGACGTTTAACATGGGAGTCTATGGAAGGGGTGCCCGCTTTGAAAAATCGGTGCTCCCTGGCCGTAGGTCCCCCAGACAATAAACTTGCACACTTATAGAGGAGAAATAGGGCTATATGTGTGCCAAGTTTCGGGTCCAGGGGACCTACGACTGGCTGGTACCGGGTCCCCAAAGTCACCAGAGAAATTACCGTTTAACATGGGAGTCCATTGAAGGGGTGCCCGGATTTGAAAAAACTGTGCTCCATGGCCGTAGGTCCCCCGGACACTAAACTTTGCACACTTGTAGGGGAAGAGTGGGGCTACATGTGTGCCAAGTACCGGGTCCCCAAATTCCGGGAGATCAGGCGCAAAAAGGTGACTCAAGTATAAGCCGAGGGGGGCATTTTCAGCACAAAAAAAGTGCTGAAAAACTTGGCTTATACTCGAGTATATACGGTAGTTTCCTTCTGTGTTGTATTCTCATCAGGTGTATCTTCATTCCCTATATTGGAGCTCTGCCATACATATATGTTATTTGTCTTAAAATCATTCGAGTCTCTATTATATTTCTTGACTTTCCTTTTTTGTGTGTCTCGGTCCACCTTTTCCAATTTTTTCTTCATATTGACATTAAACTCTTTTATTATATTAGAGTCATTGATTGGTTCAGGTTTACTTTGAATCAGTTTTATTTTTTCATTGAGTCTACTTAATTTGATTTGCTTTCTTTTTAAAACAAGGCTCTGTAATTCCCTTCCTACCCTATTAAAAAACTCCAGCCACTTAACCATATATTTTTTGTCACTCAGGCCATCCTGTGATGACACTTCCCATCTCAGGCTTCTGAAAATTAAACTCTCCTTCTCGTAATGCTCAAATGTGAAAACATCCCACCATGTCTTAACCTGTTTTTCAAGCAGGTTATCCAGATTTCTGAGCAATCCTGAGTAATCTTCCTCACATTCAGCCATTTCATGACTGGTAGAAAAAATACACTCAGGATTCATTTGCCTATTCGACAAATAGTTAATGGCTTCCATAGCTTCAAGTGGTTTAAATAATCCGTGTATATAAAAAATGGTAACAAATGAATCCGCCCTTCCTGTGTTCCCACCACTGCGCTTGTGAAAAATACTATAAATGAACAGTGAAGCAGCTACTTTTAAATAAAATCAATCTGTGAAAAAAATATGTAGCACACCCCCGTAGGAGCTGCTGGTTTAGTTTTGGGCCTGTACTCTGCCTATCAACCCCTGTAATTTGGCTCGATTCCCCCTTGGCACAACTGGACAAAAATAACAGTATTGCGATTGTGAGCCCCTAAACGCTATAGAGGGCCACAATGATATCACACAACAATAAACGTAATTAAATGTTGTTACATTGTTGTGGTTTGCCTGCCACACAGCTGCAAAAGACAGGGTCCCACACAAGAAGTAGTTCAACCAAGAGGTAATATGTTTACTTGATGAAGAAATAAAGAATACACATGTGATATCTGACTCAAACAGATCCCTGTGAGAGTCCACTGGCATACATATACACAACAATTCCAGGGTTTCACTTATAGCCTAAGAGACCCAAATTTACCCAACTTAGGATCAGACCTGAAGAAGTGCACGGTGGAGGAATCTCCCACTGTAATGATATCCTGGGTGGTAAAAGGGCAGTGAAGTGCTGATCCTTCCCAAAGCGCTAACTCACTTCTGAATGTAACGTGTCTCCACTTAAGGCACTGCAGTTTCCAGCAAGTACAAGTAAAACTATAGAAGTCACCTTCCTGTGACGCAGTTAGTTATGTTGGTGGGCAGGTGCCCTCTCACCACATGAGGTCTCGCCTCGTTGATATTCTCCGGTCATGCCCTCTTGGTCCTCAGCCTCTGGACGGGTCATGGTCCCTGGTCCTCCACTTAGCCGCTCACAAGGCGTGGGTGGATAGGTGACTCTGGATGCTCGGGAGTGTAGAGCGGTCCCTCTCCCCGGTCCGATCAGCAGGGCTGTGGCAGGGATCCCTCCGACAGGCGATCCGGTCTCCATCACTTTAGGCCCAAGCTTCTCCGGCCTAAGCACCCTCGCCGCAGGCCTCTTGCCTCTTGCAAGATGGCGTCCCAAGAGAAGGAACACAAGCCCTGCCTTGTCTTAAATAAGTTCTCCCAGTAGGCTGTGCGTGGCGCCACGTACCCTGGCAGCACAGTGGCGTTGTGGGTCTTGTAGTCTATTTCTGACCCACAGCAATAGAGTCTCTGTCTCTCCACACCACAAGGTCCGTCATGCATTGTTCTTGTCATAGCTGAACCAAACAAATGGCAGCGGTAGGATACAAACGGACAACAAAAAGAGCTAAGTTCTTATTAGGCACAAACTGTAGTCCATAAGCTACGTGCAAAAGTGACACCTTGCTACATATATATATATATATATATATATATATATATATATATATATATATATTACATATAAGAAGCGCTGTGAAAATAAAATACAAGATGTCCGTGTTCCAAAACAATCCAAATGATAATGTCCTTAAATTATCACCCTGTGACATATGTGAATATGTGCACAAAAATAAACAAAATATTATTTGAATATATATTGAAAAAAAGTGATAAAAAAGTCCAAAAATCCAATCAGGTTGATAGTGTACAAATTATCTGCAAATCTTCCACCACACCCGGTGCCAGTGAATCCTCTCCCGTCAGATAAAACACTCACCAACTTAAAATGCCTCACACTCTCGTGCTCAGCGTGTGAACATGTAAACAAAACCTCTCAGACAGCAGATGTTCCAGGATCCAACCAATTTGCCAAGTTGCTTCCCTTTTAAATATATAAGAAGACTCCAATAGCGTGATACCGTAAAATCAGTTTAATACCACACTTTAAAAGCTTCAAACATTTCACTCACATGAATCTCAACAATCTAAACAGTACACAGCATAGCACAGCAAACTCGTTTCAGAGACAACCAAAGCCAAGTATAATGGTCGCGGCGGACCCAAGGTATCCCACTGATCTCTCACCACCTCCTCGCTAGTCTTCCCTGGATCTCCGCTTCCTCGATCAGTCCTGTAACGTCACACGTACCCTTAGACGGTTGCCGCACAGCCACGCCCCGACATGTTTCATCATAAAAGACTTAGTCAGTCGGTGCAGCAACCCCTCCTGTTATCCCTCTCGCCAGCTCCAGGCGGAAGTACACACTCACACCTCCGGCTGTGGGCGGAAGAAGCACATTACGTCACCTGCTGTGTCTGCTCACTACAGGTGTCCCCGCAGCCATAATATACTCGCTTCTGGTTTTATTTCACCGCTCAAGCGACGAATATATCATTTTATGATTAAATAATTCCTAAACCTGATGAGTATTTTGTGTTCTAGGAGTCCATTCACAGAGCTAAAATTAAAATATTATTAACAATAACTAATCATTAAAATATTATCAAACATTACGAGATTTCATCCTAATACCGGATATAATGAATATAAAAAAATATATATAATTCTCTCACAAATCATAAACCTGTGTAAATCTGTATATATAAATCTCACATACAGATTCTGGATGAGTGCTGGGCAATTAATATTAAACACACACATTAACTATACATCAAATACGTGTGCAAAACATATAAAAATATAAATAAATATTCCTCAAGATATGTTAATGTATGTATTATATAATAACTGATAAAAATATATACTACTATATCCTAAGGAAGAAATTTTATTTAAAAATTTCAATGAAAAATACAAACCCCCAGTGGTATAGGTGCTTTCTCCACTGAGTGTCAATTGATCATTAATAACTGTTTAAAAATAGGAAATAACTTAAAAATTATTGATAAAGCAATTGAGATCTAACTCAATGTTAAGGCCCCTAGGATAAAGACTCTTAAAAAGGAAAATCCATTTGGTCTCTCTTTGTGACAGGTCCCTCACCCGATTAGAGCCCCTCCATGATGGGGGTACCCAATCTATGCCACAAAACTGAATCAGGGAAGGATCCTGTTGGTGTTTTTCTTTAAAATGTAGTGAGACACTATGATACTTAAAACCATTCTACAACATATACATTTTCTGCAAGAATAGAACCCTTTCAAATCAATCCTCAAAGTTTGCTTATCAGGTGGATCCAAAATTTTGCGTACCACTCGATCCCCAAAACTGGGGGCACGTCTATAAATAAATCTGGGTTGCTTGGGTAGGACCTCGCCCAGATGTCCATCACGACCCAATATGTGCCAGTACTTGTTTACATAGGCACCTCCCCGTTCTGCCTCTCCGTCTCACGATCGCGGGCTGCCGACGAACATTCAGGACCCGCGTGCACGCTCCCACGGCGTGCGGCGGGTGCGCGCCCGCAAGTCGGAAAATTTAAAGGGACATACAGATATGCCCATTTGCCTGTACGAGCCTTTCTGCCGATGAATATGTGTGTGCGGCGGTCGGGAAGCGGTTAAACCAAACCCAAACACTTTAGTGGCCTGGGATACCTTTGGGTGCCCCAAGGAGAATAGCAATGTGGTGCGTATAGCGTGCCACAGCATAAAGTGAGTGTGGCCAAATTGCTCATGCTGACATCATCGTCCTGCCCCCCCAGTGATGCCAAACCTGACCCCAGACAGCCACCCACATCTCCCGTACGGCAAAAAATGTATGTGTGACTATCAGATTTGTGTGTGACTACCTTAGTTACTTGGGGAGCCACAGCCCAGTCTGAATATTGTGTCCGGGTTTCAGTCCGCTTGAAACCCGGACACATGATTCAAAACCTGGACTGTCCGGGTGAATCCCGGAAAGGTGGCAACCCTATTAGCACCAGCCCCTGTAAATTATGTGGTCGGTGCCGCAGTGCCAATCTGTGCGCTGTCACAGATGGGGTGACACCATCCCACTTCCTACTTGATGGTATCACCCCTCTGGCGGGTGTCACTCGGGTACGATCCACACCTCCATAGCTATGCCACTGCATACTTAGACAAAAATGTCATCAAAATCCTCTCCTATTTGTTTACATTCAGATATCGTCTGGGGAATCTCTTGGTCGGCAACTGAATGGGGTCGAGTGACATCACAGTTTGCTAAGACACCAGGGGCCGCCAGCTTCTTAGAAATGATGAGCATTGAGTGAGAAGCTGTCATAATCATGATAGCTTCCCAGCTCAGACCTGCCCAACTCTGAGCACAGGGATACCTCTGTACGCCAGTTCTGCATTGGTCTTAATTACTGATGCTTTGATAACTTTGCAAACTGGCAGTAATTCTTTAAGAATCTGTTGCAGACATAGCGACATATTCGTAAAGTGGCGCTACATGAATCTTGCGCAGGTGTAAAAAAAAGCCACAACTGTTGCAAGGCTTCCTTGAATTTTTCACAAGCCCTTTTAAATGGGTCATACCTACAAAAACTATTGCAAAGGTTTTATTGATTTCCACTCTATGTAGTAAAAGCAGAGGTGTTATTGAAAAATGAGTAAATGCACATTGATCATGAAATATATCAATTAGCAAAATACAAGAAAAAAATCTCTATCTGCCTGCACTGTTTATAATGTATGTAATGTAAATATAATTTGACTAAAGCCAGTATTACTACTATTTTTGTGCACAGGATATATCAGGAATCAAGAAAAGATATCGTTGGAAGATATAAACTGGTATTATGGATAATCATGACATGACACTTCCTGTTTCTACTCATCGTAGAGTGTCCATGCGCTCCAGGCCTCTTTGTGAGAGAGAGGCTTGGCAGACTTTTTAGTGACAGATGAGTGTTTATGTACAGAAAGCGAGGATTTCCAAGCCTCGCTTTGGTTACATGACACTTCCGGTTTCTACTCATCGTTTGCATGATACTATTTGTCCCGGATTGGATACAATGCGAGTTGTACCGTGTATGTAAGTGGCGTTTTAGCCACACATATTTGTTTTTTCATATTGCATATTATTTATTATGTTTACTGCTGCATGGCATGTTTGGGTGGGCGTTGAGATGTGGTGTGGGCGTTGAACGCCGCATGTTGTCTCCAACCCACTTTCTCATGGCGGGCTTTTTGAACAAAGGTTATTGGCAGTCGCTTGGGTCCATCTCCGGCTCGGCCTATCATGGTTTACTTCCTGGGAGGTGTGAACCGTATAGCGAACGTGGTAGGTTGACCTGGAGGTGGAGACTACCCACCTTGGATCTGGTGAGCTGTTTACCCAATCATATGTTGTAATCAATTATCTGTCTGATTGGTTGAGAACCTTGTTAGATTGTATTTGTTCATTATATATATTTCTGCAGTGGAAGAGGTTGGTTGATGCCCCTGTTGAAGAACATTTGTTCGAAACGCGTAGGGCTTGGTACACTACCTCATTCACTGCCCCTTTTTAAACGTTTTTATTGTTTGTGATCACTTTTATGTTGGTTGAATAAACCCTCATTGACCTGCACCATTGGAGCATTCCTTCCCTTCTTTTCTCCTCACATGGGTGATTGGTCAAGTAATAGCTTCCTTTGGCCACTGGTTACTAATATTCACCGTGGTAAAGAGTCTCCTTGCTGAGTGGCGGTTCCAGTTCCATCGGAGGACCACCTGGATCGGTGTGAAACCCAGAGTCTGCTGTCAAGTCGGGGAGCCTACCGGACAGTCTACATTGGGGACCCATCTGATCCAGTTTCCAGACTAACTGATGAGGAGTGCCACTGGGATTTCGTATGTCTATTTGACCTGCCTAAACCACAGGTCTAATGTTCCGGTAAGAGTATTCTACCTCTCTTTTTCTACAAGAGTTATGTGATGACCCTTCAGTGCTACATGTTCATTCTTCACAACACGAAAATTTTCTATGGACACTGTATGGACTCATTATATTGATATTGTTTATCACTTTGGTTTGATTGGAGGCCCAAATTATTGGGCTTCATTTCTTCACTTAGCACTACATCTTCATTCCATGTTTATTAATTTTAGTCACATTTTATGTAGCAGCTTTATTTTTATTCACTATTTTAGATTAGCGCAGTATTTTCTCTCTTTATAAGCGTTTATATTGATTTTACACAAAAGTTATAGCGTCAAAAAACTATTGTGTGTGTGTGTGTATATATATACTGGAATTTGTATTTATTTTATACTAGTAATGGTGGCGATCAGCGACTTATAGCGGGACTGGGATAGTATGGTGGGCAGTCTGACACTAATACAGTGATCAGCTAAAAATATGCACTGTCACTGTACTGGGAAGGTGTTAACATCTAGGGCGATCAAAGGGTTAAATATGTGCTTAACCGGTGCTGATGTGTGTACTGCAAGGTGCTTTTACTAAGGGATGTGCTGGTTTTTAATTCCTGCTTTGCAGGGAAACAAAAACCGGCTCATCGCTGCTGACAGGACAGAGCTCTGTCCTGTCGTCCTCCTCTCTAATCAGCGGGTGCCAATGGTCATCCATTGCCAGCCCCCAGTGATCAGCTTATGCTGAGAGTACTAATCACAGCACAGCCGGCGCACCCGCGGCACGTGCCCCCTACCCGGAAATGCAGAATTAAAGCAGAGGTCCCACTAAAAAAAAAAATATTAAAAGCCAGCAGCTACAAATACAGCAGCTGCTGACTTTTAATATATGGACACTTACCTGTCCAGGGCACCCGAAATGTCGGCAGCCGAAGCCGATCTGTCGCTCGAGGATTGGCGGCTGCCGCCGCCTTCCTCGTTAAGGGAATCAGGAATTGAAGCCTTGCGACTTCACGTCCCAGTTCCCTACTGCACATGCGCGAGTCGCGCTACGCATCCTCACTGATCCCTGCTGTCTTCTGGGACCTGTGTGTCTCCCAGAAGACAACGGGGGAGGACAGAATAGGCGCCAGAAGTGGTGTAGATCACCAAGGTGATCTATGCCAGAAAGTGGGAGCAAATACCTGTATTAGGCAGGTATCTGCTCCCCCCTGAAAGGTGCCAATTGTGACACCGGAGGGGGGGAGGATTCCAAAAAGTGAAAGTTCCATTTTTGGGTGGAACTCCACTTTAAGTAATATATATATATATATATATATACACACAGTATATATATATATATATATATATATATATATATATATATATAAAATATGTGTGTGTGTATGTTAATGTGATTCTGCGCAGACCAGCTGCCCTGTAGCAGTAAAGCTACATGGGCTGGCTGGCAAGTGGTTAAAGATGAATTCCAGGCATGGTATAATTTTACATTTGGACCATTGTAACTATGTATCTACCATACCTGGCTGATGCCCCAAGAAACCACTGTAGTAGACAATGCTATTACTGAGATCTCCACTTGCTTCCGGGGTCCAATGCTGAGTGGCCGGCCTGATGCAATGTAAATATAGGTCGGCCAATCAGCACAGGAGCCATTCAGAGAATGTCACCTCCTTGCCTCTCTGTATCTATTGTCCAATTCAAAACGCAAAGCAGTCTTTGAATGGTGCCCTTGCCAAGGGGCCCACGTCCTGTGTTCAGAATTCCACAGGGCAGCCGCCCAGCACAGGTCCCGGAAGCAAGTGGAGATCACTGGAGTAATGGTGTCTCCTTCAGTGATTTCCAGCTTCCGGGGGCATTAGCCAGGTATGAAAACAGAAGGAAGTTGGGACTTTATATGAAGCAACACTGCTTTTTTCTCCTATTTTTTTCTCCATTAGCCAGGTATGGTGTATACATAAACACAGACAAAGAAAACTTACTAATGCGCAACCTAGTTCTCCTTATACCCAGCGCTATGGACCTTATTCCAATTCTGAACACACCTTAGATCTCCTTATAATGACACAGACAAGTTCATCTATGTCACTATTTTTATACTAAGCAGCTACATTCAAAATTATATAAACACATATACTAAAAAGACATATATATTTTACCACCCGTCAGTGACAAACAATTGTCTAATGCAGCGCTCTTATTAATATTGAAATCAATAAGGATCCCTATTGTCCTAAAAACAATAGTGAGAAATCCAGTGCACCCGATAAGGCGAGTAAATCCTGATAGATACAGTTCAATATATCACATCGCAGTATTCCTTAGATATTTTCCAATCAACTATGCATCCTCCTCACACGTTACTCCGGATAGACGTATCACAAGCTCCCCATAGGGATTGCACTCACCAGATCACGGCGGGTAATAAGCCTCCAACGAAATCCAAATACAGGCTGCAGTGGAGGGATGATTTCTCAAGATATCCGCGGATCTCGGCTGGTGATAAGCCTCATACGAAATCCCAGTGCAGGATGCGATAGACAAATGATACCTTCTCTGGATATCCTCTGTGCACAGGCTAAGTATCTCTGCGGTGCAGATTTGCTCCTGATGCCATGGGAGATGGACCTGCTCATGGACTCTCTCTTGTGATACGTCTCTCTTGTGATACGTATCTTGTGATACGTCTATCCGGAGTAACGTGTGAGGAGGATGCATAGTTGATTGGAAAATATCTAAGGAATACTGCGATGTGATATATTGAACTGTATCTATCAGGATTTACTCGCCTTATCGGGTGCTCTGGATTTCTCACTATTGTTTTTAGGACAATAGGGATCCTTATTGATTTCAATATTAATAAGAGCGCTGCATTAGACAATTGTTTGTCACTGACGGGTGGTAAAATATATATGTCTTTTTAGTATATATGGTGTATACATGCTTACATTGGTCCAAACTGGACCAATGTAACTATTTAAAAATATACAGTGCCTTGAAAAAGTATTCATACCCCTTGAAATTTCCCACATTTTGTCATGTTACAATCAAATACGTAAATGTATTTTATTGGGATTTTATGTGATAGACCAACACAAAGTGGCACATAATAGTGAAGTGGTGGAGAAATGATAAATGGTTTTCAAAAATGTTTACAAATAAATATGTGAAAAGTGTGGCGTGCATTTGTATTCACAAAAAAGGGGGGGGGGCAAAGGTGGGAGTCCTATCTAATGAAGCAGTAGCACTCACCGATAATTGGCGGGGGTGTGGTCAATTAGACATGTATAAAGAAAAAAAAGAAAAAATAGAATAGACCTCCACACACCTAAATGAGTTAACTACAAATATTTATTAGCCTATATAAGGCAAAAGAATAAATAAACAAACAATGCTATAATACCCTAGTTTATATAAAAATATGCAGATAAAAAACCCATTTGATCACACCACCAGATAATTGCCTAATCAACCCCATGGCAGAGAGGCAACCGTCCGGTGGCTAGCAGACCCGCTCCCTCCTCCTGTGTGAAAAAACACCCCCTATGTACACCTGATATACCCCAAGCTCTATCCTAACAAAGAAAGGCTCCCATATGTATATTTCCTAAACCGCAGCAGCGCGCACCTGTAACAGGTAATTCTCGCTGCTGTAGATTGGAAAAGCACAACCTGAAAAGATCAAAAGTTCCGTTGATCAGTCATATGTCAGTCGGTCTCAGAAAAAATATCCTTCAGATACTTGAAAAATGAGTAACCAAAAAAGAGTCCAAAAGAAGATATAAATCAAAAAAGAGATATTGAATTAAGAGGAGAGGGGTTGATAGTAATGAATATTAGTGTATGGTATATCCGACTAAATGCAAAAGGTTGGTTCCAGTCATTAATAGGGAGCTGGAGATGTAGTGCTAAACTGCCCTGGTAATTGATTCAGGGAACTTCTGTTATAACCGCACTTGATATTCCTGCTGACTGCAGGTAAAGCCGTAGTTGGATGAAACCACATATATACAACTGATGGAGTTATATATTTACTCACGGATCCTATGGAAGTCACCAATTGATGATATTCAGGGATAGTCCAATCCTCTATATTCCGATGATTGAGACTGTTTTCACAGAAGTCAGACGGGATCGATCGGGGTCGATCAATGTATGGTCATCCCTGATGATATAACCGTTGGTCATCGGCAGTGCATTAGGTAGATGGTATTGGTCATACTATCAATCTCCAACTTCAGGTCATGTGTAAATCCTCTCGTGGATTTGCTAGTAGATATATAAAGATCTCAGGTTCAAATGAAGATGCGTCCAGGCAATGCTTCACAGGGAATCCTTAGAAAGTCATTTTCAGGGATAGAGGTTACTTGGGTGGGTGTTAGAGGGGGGTTTTCACCCCAACAGTTGACATGTTTTGTTCCGGTATCCCGGAACTTCGTCAGAACTAAGGGATTGGTCAGTGGTCACCAGTTTAAATATACAGCCACAGCCCACTTCTAATTACATGGGAGTGTCCAACAGGTGTTGTCTACCTATTCCTCTTATTACACCCTATTTGTGACTATATTAAAAAGGTTTAAAAAACTTATGTTGCGGTGTGCTGCTCTGCAGAAACGAACAAATAGAAATAAGACTACCCATACATTTTCTGTAACCCAAGTGC
Source organism: Rana muscosa (assembly GCA_029206835.1). Classification (NCBI taxonomy): domain Eukaryota; kingdom Metazoa; phylum Chordata; class Amphibia; order Anura; family Ranidae; genus Rana; species Rana muscosa. The sequence continues at coordinate 691,081,049 of CM055117.1, forward strand.
ATATAGATATATACATACAGAGATAGGTAATGGAGTTGATGCCCTAATGTAGTATCATAGTGCATTCAAATATAGAGATTAGCAAAATAGTATATTTATTCTCACTTATCCTTATCCTTATGTTTCAAGAGTTGTGTGTGGTATATAGTGGTATCGACGTGCTGCCACACCTACACAACAACATTTATTTATCCGCCATTTGATCAACTAACATCAGGTAGATGTCCAAAAAATAAATATATAAAGAAGAATAGGTGTACATAGTATCTCTACTAGTAGTTATATTTAGACCATGCAATAGGTCCCCATTGTCTAGGCTTATATAGATATTAAGCAGATATTGCGTTAAGCCAGTGCCATACAGGGGAGTTCTCCCCTGTACACTTGATACATTCTACCACATAGGTTCATACAGATACAATGGATCGTAAATAGTTCCAGAAGGCACTAGGGGGTACTACAATTGACACTACATAGAGGACAATATGTACACAAATTCATAGGGAGAGGTTTCAGACACCAAGTAGGTATGTCGCTCTTTTTGACCCACATATCTCATAGTGTTAAATTTTTACATCAAAATATGGGACACTACAGAAAACATTGTAACGATATATCACTGTTTAACCCCTTTGGCATCATGGAGTTCAGAAGGAAAATCCATTTCGCTTCCTCCTGTAGTAAAATCTTGTCCCAATCTCCTCTTCTGTTGGATAGTTTTAATTTATGGATAATCATGCATTTAAGGCCAGCCGGCTTTGTGTCATGATTGTCTCTAAAATGAATCGCTACTGGTGATGTATCGTCTTTTGTGACAATGCTGGATATATGTTCCCCAATTCTTTTGCGGAATTCCCTTATAGTTTTTCCTACATATATTTTCCCACAAGGGTAAATTATTTGATATATGATGTAGGTTGTTGAGCAGTTTACAAATGATTTTATTGTGTATACATTACTCCCAGCAGAGTCACTAAAGGTATCCGTTTTAAGGACAAATTTACATACATTACAATGCCCACATGGGTGCATGCCCTGAATATGCAGTGTTAGTAAGTTGGTGGGGGGTTTTTTACTTAGTCTGATGTATTCACTATGCACCAGAGTATCTCCTATTGTTGGTGCCCATTTTGCTATTATCTTTGGACAGATGCCCAGGATCTCTTTCAGTTTACTATCTAGCATAAGGAGATGCCAGTGTTTATCCAATATCTTTTTTAGATATTCCCAGTGGGTGCCATAAGTGGTTACTACCCCTATATTGTCCATATTCTTTTTGTCTCTTTTTTCCTTTTCCTTATCCACTTCTAGACCTAAAACGATTTCCCTTCTTTTCTTCCATGCCTTGTTTTTTGCTTGTTTAATTATTGAATTGGGGTACCCTCTCTGTCTAAACCTTTGACTCAGATCTTTACTTTCTTTATGGAAGTCTTTTGTATTTGAACAATTTCTACGAATCCTGATGAATTGACCAGTAGGGATTCCTCTAATTAGGGGCCATGGATGGTGGCTGGTGGCGTGGAGGAGAGTGTTTCCTGCCGTCGGTTTTCTGAAAGTCTTTGTTACAATCGTAGTGTTTTTCTTGCAAATCAAGAGGTCCAGGAACTCAATTTTATCCTTATCTACTTTGTATGTAAGGAAAATATTTCTGGTATTATTATTGAGTTCTCCTATAAATGCTTCAAATTGTGTTGTAGTACCTCTCCACACCACTAGGATGTCATCAATAAAGCGTACCCATAACGCCACATGTTCTTGAAAGGCCGGGTGATTGCATACATCCTCTTTTTCCCACCATCCAAGATGTAGACAGGCGTAGGAGGGGGCGCAGGAAGCCCCCATGGCTACGCCCCGTTTTTGCCGGTAGTATTTATTGTCAAAAATGAAGAAGTTGTTATCCAATACTAAGTCAAGTAGTTCCAGTAAGAATTCATTGTGGGGGCCCGCTAGGGGGTGCCTATCATCCAACCATTGGGATACTGCCTGCATCCCTATTTGGTGAGGGATGGAGGAATAAAGTGATTCCACATCTATTCCTGCTAATAATGAATTCTCTGGTATTTGTAGATTCTCCAATTTTCTTAGAATATCAGCAGAGTCCTGTACATATGAGGGTAGTTCTTTATTAAGATGTTTGATTCTTTTATCTATGTATTTCCCAATTCTTTCAAGGGGGCCCCCCATTCCTGATACAATTGGCCTCCCGGGAGGTTTTTTGATGTTCTTATGCACTTTAGGTGTAATGTAAAAAGTAGGTGTATTAAAGTTGATTACCTTGAGAAAAATGAATTCTTTTTGGTTCAGAAGTCCCACCTCCTGGGCTCTAATCAACCGATAGTTGATTTCCTTTATTAGGTCTGGAAAGGGGTTTTTTGGCCATCTTTCATAGCATTCTGGATTATCAAGTTGTCTGTAAATTTCTTCCAGATAGTCCGTTTCTTTCCATAGGACGACGTTTCCCCCCTTGTCACTGGGTTTAATTACACAGTTCGGTAGCTTTTTTAATTCATACAGGGCTTTCCTTTCATCAGTTGTCAGATTGTCTATAGTGGGTTCTATTTTATCCCATTTTATAGTTCTTATGTCCTCAGATGTTGCTTCCAAAAACATCTGTAGGTATTTGTTATTGGCAAAACTCGGAAAGCGTTGTGATTTGTTAGCTAATCCTGACTTAGGTGGTAGATCCAATAAAGTAGAGTCTATCCAGGTGTTACCTTCGAGGTAGTCGATAAGTTGCGAATCGTCGACTTCCATGAGTGCATTGAATTCCGTTTCATCTTTTATATTTAGATTCTTCCCAAAGAACATCAACTTAAAATTAACCCTTCTCAGGAATAGACATATGTCCTTATAAATTTCAAAAGAGTTTCCTTTATTGCAGGGTGAAAACCCCAAACCTTTACTCAATACTGATAGATGATTGGGATTCAGTGTGTGCTCTGTTAAGTTATTGACATTCATGTTTGCTGTTTCTGTTCACTCCTTGTTATCCTGCCATCCTTTGAAGTAGAGCTCCCCATCTTCAATAGGTTCTGATCCTGTGTTCCATGTATACCTTCTTTTCCGGTTTCTCTTTCTCCTTCGTTTTTTCTTTCTGTACTCCTCCCTCCAAGGTGATCCTCTCTCCCATCTGTCTTCTCTAAAAAAGTCACTTTTTTGTTATTACTTTTTCCTTCTTGGCTATTAGTTCTACCTTTCTGTTTGTTTGATCTATTGCGGGACATACTTCTCCCTCTCTTTTTCTCAAAGTCTAAGATATTGCCTGTCTCAAAGTCTAAAGTATCTCTCTGAAATTTCTTTTGTTTACCTGCTTTTTGTTCTTTTTGAAAATCTTCTACTTCCTTCTTTAATCTGTCGTTGAACTTAGAGAACTCTTCTAAATCCTGATATATATCTAAATTCTCTACACTTTCCTTTAATTGGCTTTCTAGGTCCTGTAGTTGAATTTTTTCTTCTTCAACTATCAGTGCTATTATATGTAACCCATGTTTGACAGACTCCTCTGTCCATATTTTCAAGAATCTGTCATTGTGGAGATGGTCTGCAGGTACAATACGTTCCCGTAGGCCTCTCTGTATCATTTCAGCTTCAATGTATGCCTCCAGCGCAATGATGTTCCACTTTCTTTTTAAGTGTTTGATGGTTAAATTACTATGTTTTTTGAAAAGCTGTCTAAAGTCATTTTGGCGCTTTGGGGCATTTTGTTCATCTCTATTAAATACTGCCCTGATTTCCTGCTCCATCCCACTATCTATACGAAAAGCCATTGTAAATACTTAGTCACAGAAATAATTCCACATTAAACCCAACTACAGAGCAGCACACCACACAGGTCACCCCAGGGGAGGGAGGGATGTATAAAAATTCAATGTACGATGGAAAATAGGGGTCCACCAGATCATATACTGTGGCTCCCTAGATGGGAAATCTCACAGATATTATTCTTCGGGGTTAGACTATCTGTACATATATTCATATAACCGGTCATGTAATTGACCTATACCAGGGGAAGGCATATACTGTACCTTCTAGCAATGTTTGTAAATATCCAAAATATGGTAATGGTAAATAGGACTCTACCACAAGAGCGGTTAATTATAACCAAAGAATATGTACACAAAAAAGGGGGGGGCAAAGGTGGGAGTCCTATCTAATGAAGCAGTAGCACTCACCGATAATTGGCGGGGGTGTGGTCAATTAGACATGTATAAAGAAAAAAAAGAAAAAATAGAATAGACCTCCACACACCTAAATGAGTTAACTACAAATATTTATTAGCCTATATAAGGCAAAAGAATAAATAAACAAACAATGCTATAATACCCTAGTTTATATAAAAATATGCAGATAAAAAACCCATTTGATCACACCACCAGATAATTGCCTAATCAACCCCACGGCAGAGAGGCAACCGTCCGGTGGCTAGCAGACCCGCTCCCTCCTCCTGTGTGAAAAAACACCCCCTATGTACACCTGATATACCCCAAGCTCTATCCTAACAAAGAAAGGCTCCCATATGTATATTTCCTAAACCGCAGCAGCGCGCACCTGTAACAGGTAATTCTCGCTGCTGTAGATTGGAAAAGCACAACCTGAAAAGATCAAAAGTTCCGTTGATCAGTCATATGTCAGTCGGTCTCAGAAAAAATATCCTTCAGATACTTGAAAAATGAGTAACCAAAAAAGAGTCCAAAAGAAGATATAAATCAAAAAAGAGATATTGAATTAAGAGGAGAGGGGTTGATAGTAATGAATATTAGTGTATGGTATATCCGACTAAATGCAAAAGGTTGGTTCCAGTCATTAATAGGGAGCTGGAGATGTAGTGCTAAACTGCCCTGGTAATTGATTCAGGGAACTTCTGTTATAACCGCACTTGATATTCCTGCTGACTGCAGGTAAAGCCGTAGTTGGATGAAACCACATATATACAACTGATGGAGTTATATATTTACTCACGGATCCTATGGAAGTCACCAATTGATGATATTCAGGGATAGTCCAATCCTCTATATTCCGATGATTGAGACTGTTTTCACAGAAGTCAGACGGGATCGATCGGGGTCGATCAATGTATGGTCATCCCTGATGATATAACCGTTGGTCATCGGCAGTGCATTAGGTAGATGGTATTGGTCATACTATCAATCTCCAACTTCAGGTCATGTGTAAATCCTCTCGTGGATTTGCTAGTAGATATATAAAGATCTCAGGTTCAAATGAAGATGCGTCTAGGCAATGCTTCACAGGGAATCCTTAGAAAGTCATTTTCAGGGATAGAGGTTACTTGGGTGGGTGTTATGCCGCGTACACACGATCATTATTCACGGCGGTTAAAAAACCGCCGTGAATAATGTAATTTAAAACGGGGGAACAGCTTGTTCCCCACACACTGTCGTTTTTCACGTCGTTTTTTCTCTTGTCGAGAAAAACGACCGTCTGTGGGCTCCGCGGCAGTGTTTCCCTATGGGAAACACTGCCGCGGAAAACATGTCGAAAAAAACGACGAGAAAAATTAGAACATGTTCTAATTTTTCTCGTCGTTTTTAATGCCGTTTTTCTCGTCGAAAAAAACGACAGAAAGCCCACAGACGATCGTTTTTCTCGTCGAATGGGAAAAATGACGTTTTTCTCGACGAGAAAAACGGCCGTGTGTACGCAGCATTAGAGGGGGGTTTTCACCCCAACAGTTGTATCCCGGAACTTCGTCAGAACTAAGGGATTGGTCAGTGGTCACCAGTTTAAATATACAGCCACAGCCCACTTCTAATTACATGGGAGTGTCCAACAGGTGTTGTCTACCTATTCCTCTTATTACACCCTATTTGTGACTATATTAAAAAGGTTTAAAAAACTTATGTTGCGGTGTGCTGCTCTGCAGAAACGAACTATATAAACTAGGGTATTATAGCATTGTTTGTTTATTTATTCTTTTGCCTTATATAGGCTAATAAATATTTGTAGTTAACTCATTTAGGTGTGTGGAGGTCTATTCTATTTTTTGTTTTTTTTCTTTATACGTGCATTTGTATTCAGCCCCCTTTACTCTGATACCACTAACTATAATCTAATGGAACCAATTGCATTCAGAAGTCACCTAATTAGTACATAGAGTCCACCTGTGTGTAATTTAATCTCAGTATAAATACAGCTGTTCTGTGAAGCCCTCAGAGGTTTGTTTGAGAACCTTAGTGAACAAACAGCATCATGAAGGCCAAGGAACACGCCAGACAGGTCAGGGATAAAGTTGTTGAGAAGTTTAAAGCAGAGTTAGGTTATGAAAAAAAATATCCTAAGCTTTGAACATCTCACGGAGCACTGTTCAATCCATCATCTGAAAATGGAGAGTATGGCACAACTGCAAACCTACCAAGACATGGCCGTCCACCTAAACTGACAGGCTGGGCAAGGAGAGCATTAATCAGAGAAGCAGCCAAGAGACCCATGATAACTTTTGAGGAGCCGCAGAGATCCACAGCTCAGGTGGGAAAATCTGTCCACAGGACAACTATTAGTCGTGCACTCCACAAATTTGGCCTTTCTGGAAGACTTGCAAGAAGAAAGCAATTGGTGAAAGAAAGCCATAAGAAGTCTTGTTTGCAGTTAGCGAGAAGCCATGTGGGGGACACAGAAAACATGTGGAAGAAGGTGCTCTGGTCAGATGAGACCAAAATTTTACTTTTTGGCCTAAAAGCAAAACACTATGTGGCAGAAAACTAACACTGCACATCGCCCTGAACACACCATCCCCACCGTGAAACATGTTGGTGACAGCATCATGTTGTGGGGATGTTTTTCTTCAGCAGGGACATGGAAGCTGATCAGTTGATGGGAAGAGGGATGGAGCCAAATACAGGGCAATCTTAAAGAGTCTGCAAAAGACTTGAGACTGGGGTGGAGGTTCACCTTCCAGCAGGACAACGACCCCAAACAAACAGCGAGAGCTACAATGGAATAGTTTCGTTTAAAGCATATTTATGTGTTGGATTTAGGTCTGGAATTCGACTGAGCCATCCTAATTGAGAATCTGTGACAAGACTTGAAAATTGCAGTTCACAGACGCTCTCCATCCAATCTGACAGAGCTTGAGCTATTTTGCAAAGAACAATGGGCAAAAATGTCACTCTCTAGATCTGCAAAGCTGGTAGAGACATCCTCATGAAAGACTTGCAGCTGTAACTGCAGTGAAAGGCGGTTCTACAAAGTACTGACTCGGGGAGGCTGAATATAAATGCAAGCCACACTTTTCAGATATTTATTTGTAACAAAATTTTGAAAACCATTTATCATTTTCCTTCCACTTCACAACTATGTGCCACTTTGTGTTGGTCTATCACATAAAATCCCAATAAAATACATTTACGTTTTTGGTTGTAATGTGACAAAATGTGGAATATTTCAAGGGGTATGAATTATTTTTCAAGGCACTGTAATATGCCTGGAATTATTTTTTAAACAGTTGCCATAAAAACATTTGTTCCCATTGGAAGATTTTCCCTCGTATTTTTTTTCCCTGACAATCTAAAATTTGGGATTTCACTGCAAGCTTCATCTGGGGTCCCCACTCCAGCCTGCTTGCTTCAATCAGCAGTTTTCTGGGTGGATTTGTGGAAGAGATTGGGGAGATCATGTACTAATTTTCCAGGTTAGTGCTCAGCACACAAAAGCCAGAAGCTGTCTAAGAAGGATAAGAAATTTGGTAAAGTTCTGTCGATTTCCATCTGTGCAAGCAAAAATGCTACTTTTAAATTTTCCTTGCATCTGATTGGGTATTCTTTACAAAGTGAAGTTTTACCATACAGTGGAACCTCGGTTTATGAGTAACGCAGTTAAAGAGCGTTTTGAATAACGAGCAACTTTTCTTTTTTTTTTTTTTTTTTATTCTGACTCGGTTTGCGAGTGTCTCGCAAAACGAGCAGAATTCATTGACATACAAAACAAATGTAGGAAAATATGCATTTTGTGCCCCCTGGCTGCCCACCCAAATTCTCACATTACAGTCGGGCAGGGCTTCGCAGCTGCTGCATTTTTATCGCAGGGTGCAGAGTTTGACAGGCAGAACCGCTCATCAGATTCGCCCATTGAAGTCACACATGCAAACCAAATTATGATCCACTTGCAGTTGTGGCATGGTCCCACAATGTAAAATTGCTATTCAGCAATTTAAAAGTAAAAGTTAAAAAAACAAAGAACAGGTGTCCAGGAGGCAGCAATAGCACCTCATGTGCTCCTGTTGGCTGTTTTACTGTCTTCTGAAGAGTAATCCACTTTGAAGCACCATTTATACCTAAAAGTGATATTTATCTCCTCCTTCAACACAGGAGTGCTGCTTCAGTTTGGGCTTGTAGCACCACTCAAAGCTAGAGGACTGAGGATTTTCACACCGGAGTGCTGCTTACCTAATGCATAGTACATTCATACCACACACACTATTTGTAGCAAACTTATTCATATACACCCATATGAAAATGACACAAGTCTGACACCTTGTGGTCAAATTGAAGACTGCAAGCTGAGCATTGTAAATTTTTGATGTAAAAGTGATATTTATCATCAATTCTGTGTACCAGTGCTGCTTAACTCATACACAGCTGTAAAAAAAAGGGTGTGGATGATTTAAGATATGTGGATAAATTGATTAAAGAGACTATATAAACAACACTAAAATACCCAAAGATTTGCCCATGCAGACAATTCCTATAATAACCAACATCTCTGAAAATCCAGAGCTTATATAATCCTCGTCATTACAGGAAAAATGCTGCGGATGCCTTCTGTGCCAGCAGCTGCGCATACAGACACAATCGGTACCAAACTGACACCACCAAAAGCACGTCTGCAGAGATAAAATCAGTTATGCTGTAACACGTTTGCAAAGAGGCAAACCATTCTGCAGTCACATCATAAAAATGTCTACAGAGATACAAACAGTTCCACAGTGACACTGTAAGCAACACGCCTGCAGAGATGCAATCAATGCCTATGCTTTAGGATAGTCACATTACATGTGTCTGTGTCTATCAGACTTGAGACTTCTGTATAGGGGTCTAGAAAAAGTGCAGTGCACAGATTGTCAGCTCATTCTGGCACAAACTCCTAGCTTGGTATGAGTGGAATAAAATGATCCCAAATCATTGGTGTCAGTGGGTAAAAATGATCCCCATATCATTGTTGTCAGTGGAATAAAATGATCCCCAATCATTAGTTTCAGTAGGTGAAAATGAGCCCAAAAACCATTGGTGTCAGCAGGATTAACCGAGCCCTGTCATTGATGTCAGTGAGTAAAAATTTGCCCCAAATCATTGTTTTCAGGGGGTAGAAATGGGCCAAATCATTGATAGCAGTGGGATTACATGAGCCCCAGTCATTGGTGAGAGTGAGCAAAAATTAGCCCCAAATCAGTGTTATCAGGGGGTAGAAATGAGCCCCAATCATTGGGAAAAAATAGGATTTTTATAACAGGTTACCTGTAAAATCCTTTTCTTCGAGTACATCACGGGACACAGAGCAGCCATAGTAATAACTATGTGGGTCATAGGCCACCTTTAGGATGATGGACACTGTCACACCCAAGACAGGAAGTCCCACCTATATAACCCCTCCCATACAGGAAGTACCTCAGCTTTTGTAGCAAAGCAATAAGTATCCCAACAAGAGGGGCAGGACCTCAGTGTCCTCTGATGTACTCGAAGAAAAGGATTTTACAGGTAAGCTGTTATAAAAATCCTATTTTCTTTTTCGTACATCACGGGACACAGAGCAGCCATTGAAATAACTATGTGGGATGTCCCAAAGCAATACCATTTGAGGGGAGGGAGACACAAAATAATGCAGGGTGCCATCAGACGTGAGGACCTATACTGCAGCCTGCAGCACACTGCGCCCAAAGGCAATATACTCATGCCTTTTTACATCCACCTGATAGAATCTAGTGAATGTATGGACTGAAGACCAAGTTGCGGCCTTGCAGTTCGGAATCATGGAGGCTTGGTGATGCTCCACTGGTAGAGTGCGCTCTACCTTGAAAAGGTGGAACTCTCCTTTTCAAACCATAAGCCTGAATAATAACTTGCCGAATCCACTTAGAAATAGTAGATTTCGATGCTGCCTGCCCCTTCCTGGGGCCTTCTGGCAGTACAAACAAAACATCAGTTTTCCGAATCTAAGCAGTCGCTTTCAGATAGACTTTAACTGCTCTCACTACATCCAGAGAATGTAATGACTTTTCTTCCGCAGAACGAGGTTCTGGAAAAAATGAAGGCAGAACAACATCTTGGTTCAAATGAAAACCTGGCACTACTTAAGGTAGAAAGGTTGGATGAGGACGTAACACCACCTTGTCCTTGTCAATAATTAAATATGTCTCTTTACAAGAAAGAGCAGCCAACTCTGATACCTTTCTTGCAGAGGATATAACAACCAGAAAAAAATATTTCCTTGTCAAAATGACTAAGGGAATATGGCGTAATGGCTCAAAAGGCTGTTTTTGCAATACTGACAAAACCAAATTCAAGTCCCATGGACACAAAGGTGACCTAACTGGTGGATTGATACGCATTACCCCTTGCATAAAGGCCCAGACCAAAGAATGCGCAGCAAGCGGTCTTTGAAACAATTCCGATAAGGCCGAGACCTGACCCTTGATAGTACTCAAGGCCAGCTTCATTTCTACCCCCAATTGCAGAAAGGCAAGAATTCTACCAATGACATACTTCAGAGGATGCCAACCCTTGGATTCGCACCAAGAAACATATGCCCTCCAGACTCTATAATATATGACCCTGGAAGCCGGTTTCCTCGCATTAATCAGGGAAGATACCACCGACCCTGAAAGCCCCCGATTCTTTAGAATGTGGGTTTCAATAGCCAAACCGTTAAATTTAGAGTTTGTAAGGAAAGATGAACACTGGTCCCGGGGAGAGCAGGTCTGGACGTGGTGGAAGGGTCCATGGGTCCCCTACTGCAATCTTTACGATCTCTGCATACCAGGATCTTCTGGGCCATGCCGGGGCTACAAGATCCACCGGCTTCCCTTCCTCCTTGATCCTGCAAAGAAGCCGTGGTAGCAGCTGAACAGGGGGGAAACGCATAAATCTGTGAAAACTGATCCCAACCGTCCCGTATTCGAGTGGACCCCTGTCCTTGACACAAAGTTGTCCAATTTCTTGTTGAACCTGGACGCCAATAGATCTACGTCCGGGGTCCCCCATCTGTGGCAAATGGCCAGGAAGATGTCGGGTGAAGAAACCATTCTCCTGGGAACAACTGCTGGCGACTCAAGAAGTCCGCCTGCCAATTCTCTATTCCTGAAATGTAGACTGCCGATAGGCAAGGTACATGTCTCTCTGCCCAAACTAGGATATGGTTCACCTCCCTCTGGGCTGAGTGATTCCTGGTGCACCCTTGGTGATTGATATAGGCCACTGCTGTGGCATTGTCGGATTGAATCCTGACAGGACAATCCTGCAACCTGAATGTCCAGGCCCTCAGAGCCAGACGAGCCGCCCGAATCTCTAGGATGTTGATGGGCAAGGTCCTCTCAGTTTCAGACCACTTGCCCTGGACCGTGGTCTCTTCCAGGACTGCCCCCCAAAACGAAAGGCTGGCATCTGTTGTTACCACCTTCCAGGTAACTGGTAAGAAGGATTTCCCCTTCTGCAGATTTTTGGTCACCAACCACCACTGAAGCTCTGATACACCCTTGGGGTCAGACACATTGGGAAGTTCAGAGCTTGGACCTTCTTGTTCCAAGGAGATAGGATACTGTTTTTCAACAGTCTCGAATGAAACTGGGCATAGGGAACAGCTTCGAATGAAGCCACCATCTTCCCTAACAACCTCATGCAAAGGCGTCTAGATGAACTTTTCTTCGTCTTGGCCACCTGGACCAGATCTCTTATGGCGCTGGCCTTTGCCAGGGGCAAAAACACTTTCCTCTGGGCTGTGTCTATGACCAGACCTAAGTACTCCAGCCTTCTTACTGGTCGCAGGGATGATTTTTCTAGGTTGAGAATCCAACCCAGGAATTCCAGATACCTGACTGTGCTGACCATGCTATGATCCAAGCGGGCTACCGACTGATCTACCAGCAGCAGGTCGTCCAGGTATGCCATTACTGTTATACCCTGAGCCCTTAGTCTGGCCAGAAGCGGGGCCAGAACCTTTGTAAATACCCGGGGTGCAGTAGCTAGACCGAAGGGCAATGCTACAAACTGATAATGGTTTTGCTCTACTTCGAACCGTAGGAATTTCTGGTGAGCGGGGATAATAGGCACATGCAGATATCCATCTTTGATGTCGATTGACGCTAGAAGTTCTCCTCCCCGTAGGGTGGAAACTACTGACCGGATTGACTCCATGCGAAAGGAGCGGATATTTAGGAATTGATTTAGATCTTTGAGATCTAGAATGGGTCTGACATCCCCATTTGGTTTTGGTACCGTGAAGAGATTTGAATAAAACCCCAATCCCTGCTCTTCCGTGGGAATCTCTAGGATCACCCCTTGAGACATCAACCGGTCTAGCGCCAGAAACAGAGATTTTCTTTTCCCTGGATCTTTGGGAACGCTTGATCTCAGGAAATGAGGCGGTGGAAACTCTAGTTTGTAACCTAGAGATACTGTGGAGATGACCCATCTGTCCTGGATCTCTTCCCGCCAAGCCCCTGAGAACTTTAGAAGCCTTCCCCCCACCCGAGCGAGCGGGGCGCCCCTTCATAAGGAGGCCTTGGGACTCTGTTTTGTAGACTTCTTCTGTCCCTAGGTTGACCTTGAGGTTTACCAATTGAACCTGATGGCGGAGGCCGTCCCGACTGCCTAGAGGCTGTTGCCCCTGGTCCTGGAGAGGAAGCCCATTTAAATGAAGGACGTCTACTCCTTCTTTTAACTGGTAAAAGAGCACTTTTCCCACTTGAAATTTTTGGGATGTACAGGTCCTTCTCAAAAAATTAGCATATTGCGATAAAGTTCATTATTTTCTGTAATGTACTGATAAACATTAGACTTTCATATATTTTAGATTCATTACACACAACTGAAGTAGTTCAAGCCTTTTCTTGTTTTAATATTGATGATTTTGGCATACAGCTCATGAAAACCCAAAAATCCTATCTCAAAAAATTAGCATATCATGAAAAGGTTCTCTAAACGAGCTATTAACCTAATCATCTGAATCAACTAATTAACTCTAAACACCTGCAAAAGATTCCTGAGGCTTTTAAAAACTCCCAGCCTGGTTCATTACTCAAAACCGCAATCATGGGTAAGACTGCCGACCTGACTGCTGTCCAGAAGGCCATCATTGACACCCTCAAGCAAGAGGGTAAGACACAGAAAGAAATTTCTGAACGAATAGGCTGTTCCCAGAGTGCTGTATCAAGGCACCTCAGTGGGAAGTCTGTGGGAAGGAAAAAGTGTGGCAGAAAACGCTGCACAACGAGAAGAGGTGACCGGACCCTGAAGAAGATTGTGGAGAAGGACCGATTCCAGACCTTGGAGGACCTGCGGAAGCAGTGGACTGAGTCTGGAGTAGAAACATCCAGAGCCACCGTGAACAGGCGTGTGCAGGAAATGGGCTACAGGTGCCGCATTCCCCAGGTCAAGCCACTTTTGAACCAGAAACAGCGGCAGAAGCGCCTGACCTGGGCTACAGAGAAGCAGCACTGGACTGTTGCTCAGTGGTCCAAAGTACATTCGGAAATCAAGGTGCCAGAGTCTGGAGGAAGACTGGGGAGAGGGAAATGCCAAAATGCCTGAAGTCCAGTGTCAAGTACCCACAGTCAGTGATGGTCTGGGGTGCCATGTCAGCTGCTGGTGTTGGTCCACTGTGTTTTATCAAGGGCAGGGTCAATGCAGCTAGCTATCAGGAGATTTTGGAGCACTTCATGCTTCCATCTGCTGAAAAGCTTTATGGAGATGAAGATTTAATTTTTCAGCACGACCTGGCACCTGCTCACAGTGCCAAAACCACTGGTAAATGGTTTACTGACCATGGTATTACTGTGCTCAATTGGCCTGCCAACTCTCCTGACCTGAACCCCATAGAGAATCTGTGGGATATTGGGAAGAGAAAGTTGAGAGACGCAAGACCCAACACTCTGGATGAGCTTAAGGCCGCTATCGAAGCATCCTGGGCCTCCATAACACCTCAGCAGTGCCACAGGCTGGTTGCCTCCATGCCACGCCGCATTGAAGCAGTCATTTCTGCAAAAGGATTCCCGACCAAGTATTGAGTGCATAACTGAACATAATTATTTGAAGGTTGACTTTTTTTGTATTAAAAACACTTTTCTTTTATTGGTCGGATGAAATATGCTAATTTTTTGAGATAGGATTTTTGGGTTTTCATGAGCTGTATGCCAAAATCATCAATATTAAAACAAGAAAAGGCTTGAACTACTTCAGTTGTGTGTAATGAATCTAAAATATATGAAAGTCTAATATTTATCAGTACATTACAGAAAATAATGAATTTTATCACAATATGCTAATTTTTTGAGAAGGACCTGTATTTGTCCAAATCATCCCCGAACAGCTGTTCCCCGTGAAACGGAAAACCAGCGATAAGCTTTCTGCATGGCGCCTCGGCTGACCAATTTTTCAACCATAGGATCCTACGCATATGCACCAACAGGAGCGTAAGGCACGATGCCTGATGAATAGAAACCTAATAGCGTCAACTGCAAAACATAACGCCCTTGGCAGCTCGGCAAAGTCCCGGGCTTGCTGAGCAGGAACAACCTTGAGAACCTGCTTCACCTGGTCTTTTAGGGATTGACAAATGCCTATCGCTGCTACTGCAGATTAAGTTACTGCACCTGCCACAGTAAAAGAAGTCTTTAGCAAAGATTTCAGCCTTTTATCCGTTGGATCCCTAAACATCTGAACATTGTCCACCGGACAAGTTAGACTTTTATTCGCACAGGAGATAGCAGCGTCAACTGCTGGCACACTCCACTTCTTGGTGAATTTCTCTTCCATGGGATAAAGTGCTGAATACTTTTTAGGAGGAAGAAAATGCTTTTCTTTCTCGTACATCACGGGACACAGAGCGACATAGTCATTACTAATGGGTTATATAGATACCGTCAGGTGCTGGCACTGGCAACTTCCAAAACCGGAAGTACCCTCCCCTATATAAGCCCCTCCCATCCGGGAGCACCTCAGTTTTTTGCCAGTGTCTAAGGTGTTGGCCAAGAAGAAACATGTGTTTTTCACTGAGCTTGCGTACAGGTTCTTTTGGGCCTCAGTAAGCTATTCCGGATCCGACCAAAAAAGCTTCATAGCTAAACGGTCGGTACCCGGGCCTTGCAGAGAAGAGCAAGGTTTTGCCTGTAATGCTTCTCTTAGGAGAGCTGGACCCTGGGATCCAGAGCTCTGGTCATACCCACGACCAAGATGTTTTCTGTGCAGGGTGCTATACAGGTCCAGGGGAGTGGAATCCTTGGGAACCCGGTCCCTGAAGGTTTGATTACAATGCCTGCCGTGATAGGTGAAGTTTGGGCTTCTGTGGACCAAACAGAGTCCTGCGGCGAGGAAAAGGTAAGTGGGGGCCCTCGGGAACTTGGTTCTATTGAGGGACCCCCAAGCCTATTTTGTCTTTCTGCCTGTTACCTAAGGTATTCCCGCTAATATTCTGTGTATGCCTGTTACTACTGAGAAAATGTAAAAATTTTAATAGTAGGCAAGAAAAAAAAAAAAAAAAATGTAAGACCGCGGTACCTGTGTTAGACACTAGAGGCCGCTATGGTTCTTTTTTCTTGTAATGTGGATTTTTTTCTTCCAGAATCAAATCCAGGCAGTTGGTATGTTCTCTCCTGGGAAGCTGTCTCCTCTGCCCTGTTGCTGCGCTCATCCATCCCCGGGCCCTGCGGCAAAGGGACCCTGGCTCCCATTTAGCTCCTTGTTGTTTTCAAAAAAGGCGCCGAAGGCGCACGTGCCCGCGCGCGTGCACGCGCCTCTATTCATAGAGGCGATCTGGAAAAAGGGGCGGAGCGGGTGGATGACGCTCAGGTGTGTGCCGCGGCGCTACTGCGCATGTGCGGGCGTCCAGCGTGTTTTAAAGCACATTATAGCTGGCTGTTGAAGTGCACAGACAGAGCTAGCAACAATATAAAGGCACACAGAGGCGGTTGATGCAGGCATCCCCTAGAAAGGCACTTTAGTAGACACCAACTGTGATATAGCAGCAATTGTGTTAGACTATTCTCAGTAAAAGTGGTGTATTACGGCTGGAATACCTCAGCTTTAGGCTTAGGAATATGCCGTCCAGAAGCTCCGGAACTGAATCTTCCAGGAAGCGAAGGGGGTCTCATCGGGCTCTGAGGATCTTGGGCATACTTCTGCTGCACCAGTCTCCCCTGAAGTTCAGAGGTAAGTGACCGTAGAGACCCCGCAGGGGTACTTGGTACTGTGGCTGTCCTCAGTTCACCTGCTCCTGTGTATGTAACAGAGGAGTTTTTTTCCTCAGCTCTGGGAGGATTAGAGAGAGATTGTCAACATTGATCGCTGCCTCCCTGTCAGGGAAAGCACGCCCGATCTCCGTCTCCTCCTTCAGAGTGCCTGTTAGCGGAGCAACAGTCCCATACAGGGATCGACCTGCCTGAAGGGGATCAGGATAAGGTTGATTCTGTTATAGAGGAGTCAACAGTGGGGGAACCTTTTCTCAGCATCTCAAGCTGAAAGATTATGGGTTCAGTCTCTGACTAACATGGTCCGATCAGCATTTAAAAATGCACCTTGCGGAACCATCAACCACTACTGTATCCTCGTTGGGGTCGCTAGAAGCCCCCAGACTGTCTGTTCTTTTCCACTTCACCCTTTACTGAAAGGGCTTATTTACCAGGATTGGGAACGTCCTGAGAAAATATTTATTCCCCCAAGAGATTTCCGGTGGTCTATCCCATGGAGGATAAGTTCATCAAAAAAAAAAAAATGGAAGGTCCCTACAGTGGACGCAGCCATCTCTTGTATGTATAAATCACTGACATGTCCAGTGGATAATGTCCAAATGTTCAAGAACCCAATAGATAAAAGATTGGAGTCCTTATGAAAGTCTGCTTCTTTCTACAGCAAGCTTGGTGACACAACCAGCAGTAGCAGCTATTGGGGTCTGCTAAGCAGTGAAGGATCAGTTGAAACAGGTCTTGAGGGACTTGACAGATCAGCAGGCTTTGCCCTAGCTGATCTACCTAGAGCCTTAGGCTTTGCGGTTGACGCCATAAAGGATTCAGTCCATCAGGCCTCCCGCCTTACGCTGTCTATAGTACATATGCGTAGGCTTCTATGGCTCAAAAACTGGTCTGCTGAAGCTCCCTGTAAAGAATGGCTGGTTAGCGTCCCATTTCATGGTGAACGCTTATTCAGGGAAAACCTGGACAAATATATCCAGAAAATTTCCAGCGGTAAAAATACGCTCTTGCCGGTTAAAAACAGAGTTAGAGGTCCCTCTTTAAGAGGCCTGCTTCTCCAGTCCCTGAGGCATCGGCTGTGTAACAGTTCCGACGGCCTCCTCGGTCAATTCCCGGGGGTAAAAAAACAGGGACAATAGCAGGGTAATGAGAAACCCTGGGTCAGGGGAGGTACAAAACCTCCCCCAAAGTTAAATTCATTGAAGGGTTGCCCCCACTCAGTCGGGTGGGGGGAGGACTCCAGTTGTTCGCAAGAGACCTGGCGGGACACGATCAAGACAGATAGGTGCTCTCCGCAGTATGTTTGGGATACAGTTTGGAGTTAAAAGACTCTCCTCCTTCCCATTTTTGAGGTCAAACGTGCCAGGGGATCCCCGGAAGAGAGAGTCCCTCCTGTTGGCACTAGAACAACTATTGCTCCAAGGAGTAATTATGGAGGTTCCCCTGGAAGAATGAGGGTTCGGGTTTTACTCAAACCTCTTTACAGTCCCGAAGCAAACGCGGACGGGAGGCCCATAATAATTCTAAAAGGGCTATACAAATTCCTGTATATCAGGACTTTCCGATGGAGTCGATCCGATCGGTGGCCACTGCCCTACAAGGGGAGGATTGGTTAGCCGCAATCGACATCAAAGATGCTTATTTGCACATTCCCATCTTTCCAGTCCACCAAAAATTTCTACGCTTTGCAGTAGAAGGGCGCCATTTTCAGTTCAGAGCCTTACCCTTCGGTTTGGCCACAGCACCACGAGTGTTTACAAAAATTCTGGCCCTTTATTGGCCAATCTAAGAACACAAGGTGTAATGATAATGGCATATCTAGATGACTTGTTGCTGATAGACCACTCAGTGAAAAAACTAAACCTGGTCGTTCACAAGACAATCAAGTATCTGGAATCTCACGGTTGGATTATCAACCGAGACAAGTTAGCCCTAAAAACCAGTCAAAAGTCTGGAATACTTGGGGCTAAGGTTGGATTCAGGCCAGAGAAAAATATTCTTGCCTCGAGGAAAGGTGTTGTCTTTGAAAGATTTGATCCACTTAGTGGGTACAAAAAAGACAGCCGTCCATACGCCTGTGCATGAGGCTGCTGGGAAAAATGGTGGCATCATTCGAAGCAGTACCCTACGGTCAATTCCATTCAAGGAATTTGCAAGGGGCCATACTGTCAGCCTGGAACAAAAAAGTTCAGGCCCTAGACTTACAATGTCCTTGTCCCCTTCCGTTCGCAAGAGCCTCCGTTGGTGGTTGGTTCCCCAGAATCTGGAAGAAGGGAAATCCTTCAGTCCGATTTCTTGGAAGGTGGTCACTACAGATGCCAGCCTTATAGGCTGGGGAGCTGTACTGGAGCAATAGTCTCTCCAGGGCAGATGGTCGGATGCAGAAAAGGCCCTGCCCATCAATCTCTTAGAGATACGAGCAGCCCGGTATGCCCTAGTAGCATGGACATCCAAACTCCAAGGGTCCCCTGTCAGAATTCAATCAGACAATGCCACAGCAGTGGCATATATCAATCATCAGGGGGGCACCAGGAGTCGTGCAGCCCAGAGGGAAGTAAATTACATCCTGAAATGGGCAGAAAGATATGTCCCAGCCATATCTGCGGTATTCATTCCAGGAGTGGAGAATTGGAAGGCAGACTTTCTAAGTCGCCAGCAATTATGCCCAGAGGAAGGGTCCCTTCCCCCCCGAGGTTTTCTGGACAATATGTCAGCGGTGGGGAACATCGGATGTAGATCTTCTAGCATCCAGATTCAACGCAAAGGTGGACAGGTTTGTCTCTCGGACAAGGGATCCCCTAGCTTGCGGCTCGGATGCCCTAGTGTTCCCTTGGGATCAGTTCAAGCTGATATATGCATTCACACCCCCACAATGGTTTCCTCGATTACTCCGCAGAATCAGGGTAGAAAAGAAACCAGTGATTCTGGTGGCTCCAGCGTGGCCCCGAAGAGCGTGGTACGCGGAGATTGTAAAATGTCAGTGGGGAGTCCTTGGACTCTCCCACGTCGTCCGGACCTGCTTTCGCAAGGACCGATATACCACCCTTCCTTACCAGCCCTAGGTTTGACGGCCTGGCTATTGAAGCCCACATTCTAAAAAAGAGAGGGCTCTCTAATTCTGTGGTATCTACCATGATCAATGCCAGGAAGCCGGTATCCAGGCAGATCTACTATAGAATCTGGAAGGCGTACGCCTGGTGTGAGGCCAAGAAATGGCATCCACGTAAATACGTAATAGGTAGGATTCTGGACTTCCTACAATGGGCTGTAGATAGGAAGCTTGCCTTGAGTACTATCAAGGGTCAGATTTCGGCCTTGTCAATATTTTTTCAAAGGCCCTTGGCTTCGCATTCACTAGTCAAAGCCTTTATACAAGGAGTGATGCGTATTAGTCCTCCGGTTAATATTCCCATATGTCCATGGGATCTAAACTTGGTTCTGTGGGTTCTACAGAAACAACCATTTGAACCATTACAGCATATTTCTTTGGTTCTTCTCACCAGGAAATTGATTTTTCTAGTAGCCATTTGTTCGGCTAAAAGAGTGTCGGAATTAGCAGCTATGTCCTGTAAGGAGCCATATCTGGTTATCCATAAGGATAGAGTAGTGTTACGTCCTCATCCAGCCTTTCTTCCTAAGGTGGTATCGAGGTTTCATTTGAACCAAGATGTGGTTCTTCCTTCTTTTTTCCCCAAACCTACTTCGGTAGAGGAAAAGTTATTGCATTCTTTGGATGTAGTAAGAGCAGTTAAAGCTTATCTAAAAGCCACTGCTCAGATTCGCAGAACGGATACTTTGTTTATTCTGCCGGAAGGCCCCAGGAAGGGTCAGGCAGCGTCAAAATCTACTTTAGCCAAGTGGATTCGACAGGTCATAATACAAGCCTATGGCTTGAGAAGGAGACCGCCTCCGTTCAAAGTTAGAGCGCACTCCACGAGAGCAGTTAGGACTTCATGGGCAGTGCATCACCAGGCCTCCCTGGCTCAAATCTGTAAGGCCGCAACATGGTCTTCAGTTCACACGTTTACTAGGTTCTACCAGGTGGACGTTAGAAGTCAGGAGGATGTCGCCTTTGGGCGCAGTGTGTTGCAGGCCGCAAAAGATCCTCATGTCTGATAGCGCTCAGCTTATATATGGTGTATCCCCCCCCTCATTTGGCATTGCTTTAGGACATCCCATTAGTAATGACTATGTCGCTCTGTGTCCCGTGATGTACGAGAAAGAAAATAGGATTTTTATAACAGCTTACCTGTAAAATCCTTTTCTTGGAGTACATCACGGGACACAGAGCTTCCGCCCCTCTTTGGGGACACTTATTGCTTTGCTACAAAACTGAGGTGCTCCCGGATGGGAGGGGCTTATATAGGGGAGGGTACTTCCGGTTTTGGAAGTTGCCAGTGCCAGCACCTGACGGTATCTATATAACCCATTAGTAATGACTATGTCGCTCTGTGTCCCGTGATGTACTCCAAGAAAAGGATTTTACAGGTAAGCTGTTATAAAAATCCTATTATCTGGGTGATCCCAATCAGCATATATCAGCTGCTCCAGCAATGGATAGACAGGAAAAGCATGTAGAGCCTGAGGGGGTTTTAGAGAACCCAAAGAAGAAATGGGGCTTGCGGCCGACTCGGTTAAGGGCAACTTAAAAGCAGAACGGACCATTTCTGTAAGGGATTGCACCAGCAATTTTTCAGATTGCGAGGCTGAAAAGGGTTCCTCTACAGTTGATTCCTCAGAAGAGGAATCATCAGTCTCTCCCTCTTCCCGATCCCCTGATGGTGACTCATTCTCCTCTGGCCACTGCTGCTCCCTTTCTTGAGGGCCCGGGGCGGGGGAGGGAGATCTATTGCGTTTTCTCCCACTCTGGGAAGAAGATGCCATTAAAGCAGCTAACCTCTTTCAACCCCACCCGAGCTGAAGAAAAAACTTCTTCAGTAACAGACAGGGGCTGGAAATTTGGAAGCAGCTGCAGCACCTGACAGTCCCAACGGCTCACCCTGGCCAGCCACATCTGGTCTTTCCGGGGAGGATGGCACTGTGGAGGCATGCCTAGGATCCTCAGAGCCTGATGGTGATGTCTTTGGAGCCTTTTTTGTAGGGTTTGTCCCCACTTTTTTGGAAGGCATAGTCCTAAGCACAAAAGCAGAGGTACTAAAAAACACATCCACTGCTGAACTATAGTCCAGCAATCTAATGCTGCTATTAATCGTTCAGCCTGATGCTGAGTCAATGTGTCATTGGAAGTGCCTGTATCACCAGCTCACATGCCCTCACACTGCTCCTGTGTCCCTCCGTTAGTCAATGTTCTATAGAGATAAGGCTTTTAAAGAGTAGGCAGTCCTGCGCCTGCACCGTGTGAAAAAATGTGGACGCCAAGCCATGCACACGCCGCCGCACTAAGCCACGCCCCTCCTTCCCTCCCCGGAACGCCTCCCAGCTTAAAAAACAAATTCCCGTGCACGCGAGCCCTGCTCAGGACCCCCGCATGGGGGAAGAGGAGGAAGAAGGGAGGGAGAGAGCATCCAAAACCCCAGTGGGGTAGGAAAAAGAGCGCGCACTGCACCCTCAAGGACCGGGAACAGCGCTGACTCCCGGGGGGGGGGGAGACCACATTCCAGAGCCCTCTGCTTTGTAATGGGAACACACAAACAATTCCCCCTCCAACAACATCCCAAATGGCTTAGACTGTACCCAGGTGGAAGCCTGCACACAAGCCTGCGGACACTGAGCGACACACTGAGGAGCATGGTACACGTATGTTCTTTTATACCCTCTAGTGGTGAAATTTAGGCATGACAACATTCACTCACAGAAGAAATCCATAAGTGAACTTTAAGTTCCTTAGAAATCTTCACTTACCTCTCCCGCCGCAGGATTCTGCTGACAATCAGCCAGACCCAATCTTCACCCATCACGGCGGGCCGTGTCAAAAGACCTTCAAGGACCGGGTCCCTTTTTAATAGGGGGTCCACTCCCCTGGACTTGTACCGCACCCTGCCAGAAAAAACTTTGGTATCTGATGCATAACCAAAGCACTGGTTTTCAGGGTCCAGCCCTCCTAAGAGAGGCATTACAGGCAAAACCTTGTTCTTCTTCGAGGCCTGGGTACCATCCACTTTGCCCTCAATGGCACTTTGAATGGATCCGGTTGCATAGCTTGCTTGATCCAGAAAGGATCCTTCCAGCGGAGGTCTTCATAGCACTTCTTTAACCGTGACCAACACCTTAGACAATGGCGAAAAAACTGAGGTACTCCCTGTATGGGAGGGGTTATATAGGGGGGGGCTTCCTGTCTTGGGTGTGCCAATGTCCATCACCTGAAGGTGGCCTATAACCCACATAGTTATTACTATGGCTGCTCTGTGTCCCGTGATGTACGAAAAATAAACTATTTCCAACCATTGGTGTCAGTGGGTAAAAATGAGTCCCAGTTATTGGTGTCAGTGGGATTAAATTAGCCTCTCTCATTGGTGTCAGTGAGTAAAAATAAACTCATAATCATTGTTGTCAGGGGCAGAAATGAGCCCCAGTCATGCATGTCAGTGGGTAAAAAGGGGTTTCAATTATATTCATTCACTTGTATCAGTGTGTAAAAATAAGCACCAATCCCCAGTATCAGTGTATAAAAATATGTTCAAATCACTGGCGATAGGTGTAAAAAGAGCCCCAAATCACTGGTGTGAAAAAAATTGGAAAAAAATTAGCCCCAAACATTGGTATCAGTGGGAAAAAATTACCGTCAGTTATGGTGCCAGTGGTTAAATATAAGCCCTAGTCCTTGGTATCCGTGATTAAAAATGTGCCCCGAATGTTGGTAGCAGTGGGTATAAATGAGGCCCAAATCATTGGTGTGAAACCAGTGGTGCCAATGGGTAAAATTAAGCCCCAGTCTCTGGTATCAGTGGGTAAAAATATGCCCCAATCATTGGTTTCAGTGAGAAAATAAATGACCCCCAGTCATTGGTGTCAGTGGGTAAAAATGAGGCCCTATCATTGGTGGAAGTGGGAAAAATAAGCTCCAATTGTTGGTGTCAGTAGCAGTAATGATGCTCAGTAGCTAACCTACCTCAGCATAAGCTTCCACACTGCCTCTCTCCTCCATCTGACCAGGACTATGCTGTTACTATGGATCAGGAGATCACTCCACCTGCACAGTCCAGCATACCTGCGGTATTCTTTGCTGGAATGCAAACTGGAAATCTAGGTGTTTCAGATCCTGGGAGACCACCCTGCTGGGTGATTCCAAACCTTCCTGGAGGACTTGACACCACTGTGTATATAATGCATGTATAGTACACATATGAAAAAACACAAGCCTAGCACCAAATGATTAAATCTGAGCTTTGTACACTAAAATAGAGGCAAAGTAGAATTGAAACAGTAGAAACTGAATTGAACATGTGAGGTTCCTTATAAAACCCAGGGCTGAATACTGCATAATTGTATGTGTATTGAATTACCCCTCACACTGTGCAACTTCCATCCTAGTTTGGTTTCTGCTGTCATACATACACACAATGTCTTTAGCAGTACTATGCTAATCTGAATTTGTTGTTATTTAAAAAGAGAATGAGGTAGCTTCTAGGTAATCCAGCTCTCACTGTACCTATTACTATGTATGTTCCAATATCAGTTTCCTATAGATAGCAGCAGGAAAAGCATGACCCCGAGGCACTTCACTGGAAGGGAGAGAAAACCTCTACAAGTGAAAGGAATTCCTTTGCTTAGGCAACTGTCACACTAAGCAGGTGTCCTCATTGGAATTTCCCCTCTATTCCTGTTCTAGTGACAACCTAAAATGTTGTATTTACTGTCTTGGTGACCATGGTCATCAGGAACAATAGCCAGGGTAGATCACCCCCGGGGAGCAGAGACCACATTAAAGACTTTGATAGGGGTTCCAGCCCTCTCTCTACTCCTTACCCAAAACTTCAAAAACATATTGCCTGCACACACATTTTAAATGTACGTTTTTCAATGTCAGTACCTGACTTGGCATGAGCCTGTTGCAATCACATTTCAGCAGATTGGGGGGAAAAAAGCAGCACAAGGAGCCAATCGGCTGTGTTGCAGTGCAAGGAGAACCGACAGAACTGTGTAAATCCCAGGACTGGATGGAAAATAAAATACAAAACTTTTTGGTGGTAAAAAATCATCTCTGTTTTATGCATTCCATCTGTGTATGCAGCTGTTTGCCCAAAGTTCAGCTTTACTGTGCTTTACTGAACAATGCTTCACACTTGCATTTGTTCTTTTTCCTTTATACTAGCATTTCTTCTATTTTCGTTCCTGGCCCCTTTCACACGGCTGTGTCCAGTCCGATCAGCAAGGAATCTGTTTACAGATCGTCTCTCAATCGGAGCAGAACGAAACAAAAGTGACATCCGTATCTGCTCAGAATTTTTCTGCCTGAGTTTTCTGGACCTACATTATATTAGATCTACAGTATGTGTGGTCAGATGTAAACAGACAGAAAAGAATGCAGACCTTTTGCATTTCATCTTTTCTTCCCAGACCTGAACATACTTGGAGGTGATTGGATGTAAATACCCGTTTGCATCTGTCTGCCTATAAATTTACATGGAGCTTCTGATCAGGTCTGCCTAAAAGAACCTGATGATGAACCTGATAGGACCCCCCCTTGAGCATATTGCTCCCACTAATAGGTGTTAAATAAAAGACCCAAAATAAATATCGCCATCCCCTCTTAAAACTATATATTATTAGAAACAGTCCTGTAATACCTAGTTTGCATAAAGGGGTTTTTAACATTTCCATAGTGGCTGATCAATTGCCTGGTTATGAAATCTCAGCTTAAGGAGTCTAGGGACCAGTGGCGGCTGGTGCTCAAATTTTTTGGGGGGGGGCGCAAACAAACTGAAAAAAAAAATCATCAATTGCCGCCACTGTGCCCATTAAACGCAGCCACTGTGCCCAAACGCCACTAGTTTGTCCCCAAATGCAGCCAGTTTCCCCCCCATATGCAGCCAGTTTCTCCCCCAATAATACAGCCAGTTTCTCCCCTATATGCAGCCAGTTTCTCCCCTATATGCAGCCAGTTTCTCCCTTATATGCAGCCAGTTTCTCCCCCAATATACAGCCAGTTTCTCCCCCAATATACAGCCAGTTTCTCCCCCATAATGCAGCCAGTTTCTCCCCCAATATACAGCCAGTTTCTCCCCCAATATACAGCCAGTTTCTCCCCTATATGCAGCCAGTTTCTCCCCCAATATACAGCCAGTTTCTCCCCTATATGCAGCCAGTTTCTCCCCCATAATTCAGCCAGTTTCTCCCCCATAATTCAGCCAGTTTCTCCCCCATAATTCAGCCAGTTTCTCCCCCATAATGCAGCCAGTTTGTCCTCATAATACAGCCAGTTTCTCCCCCCCAGCCCTGCACTTACCTTCCTCGAGTCAGCGCCGTCCTTCTTCCGTCCTCGATATCTTCTCCCGCCCTCGATGTCACTTCAGCCAATCAGGTTACCGGTAACCAGACCCGGTGAACCTGATTGGCCAGGGAACGCACCCCTGTGCGTCCTCTCATTAGGTATTTAGAAGCCGATTACAGCCCTCAGGCTGTAGTCGGGAAGCCTATCAGAGCCTCCTGGCTCTGATAGGCACTTCTAAAGGCCAATCAGACGCTGTGACTCAGATGGCCGGCGCTCAAGGGGCCGAATAGTGGGCGGCAGCAATACATAGGTTCATGCAATGCATGAACCTATGTATTGTTGTGGTGAGTGACGGCCGGGCGCAGAAGCGAGCGGTAGCGGCGCTTCTGCGCCCACTATGGTCGCGCCGCCATGTGTAAAAAAAAGACATTAAAAAAAATGCTGATATGTCAATTTTTCTCTAATTAATAGTTTGTTCACCTGATCAATCCACTGTCCTCTGGTGGGTACCCTGGGAGTAATCCAAAGCTGAGCTATCAGCTTGCGTGCCACATATAATAAACGGATAACCGCCGTAAAAACCGGCGGAGATAGAAGTTCCTCATCCAGGGCACCCAGCAGACATACAATGGGAGTTCTTGGTACAGCAAAGGCGAACACCTGTGTAATCACGTCAAGTACCTCAGTCCAATATCGGAAAAGTTTGGGGCATTTCCAGAACATATGCATGAGGTCTCCATGATCCCTCATGCACTTGGGACACAATGGGGAGTCTCTAAGCCCCCACTTATGTAGCCTGGCCGGAGTTCTATACACCCTGTGCATTAGGTATAGATGTGACAGCCTCTGGGAGGGAGACACCAAAACCACAGGAGCTGCCGTCAGACAGGCAATCCAAAAGGAGGACCTTTAAGCTTCCTTGAGTTGGGCCTTAACATTTTTGCTCTTCCAAACTATTTAACTGCATTACTTCTTTAAAGTAATTCTAAACCTTTTTTTTTTTTTCTAAATAATTAACATGTTATACTCTCCTCCTCTGTTCAAAGGTTTTGCAGAGAGCAGCATCAATCCTCCTCTTCTGGGGTCCCCTGCCGGCGCTCCTGGCTCCCCCCCCTGCCGAGTAGCCCCATAGAAAGCCGCTTCCTATGGGGGCACTCGCACAGGCTTGATCGCAAGCTGCACTGCCTGTATCCCTGCCTCCAGCTCACTTGTCACAGGATTTGATTGACAGCAGCAGGAGCAATCTGCCTTGTGAGGAGGTAGAGAGCAGAGAGAGCCTCTGCTCTTAGGCACAGCGAGTAGTTCTTATTTTGAAGCTGAAATCAACTTTTAGAATCTGAATGGTTGATTTTATCAATGTTACTGTTCTTTCACTTTCACAAAATAGGGCTCAGGCCTAACGTTTTATGTGGACTTAGAACGCTCAAATAGGTATAAAAGAAATAAATGGTACTGGTCGATGGTAAATACTCCACCTATGTAATAATAGGTGGATGCGTGTTTAAAGGGTTTTGCAAAAAAAAACATCAGTTTTAGAGCTCTTGTTTAGTTGTCATTTTTATTTTTTTATTCTCTTTTACATTATTTCATGTTTTATATACAGTGTATTGTCATTAAAAACTATTAATAAATATATATTGCTTTAGCAAATATGTCCAATCTTGTATTTAATAAAAAAAAAAAAACTATTACCATTGGACTTATGCCTACATCACATTACTGAAATCAGCTTCTCACATAAAATATTCCACTTTGTTTGAATTTCATAGTCTTGTGGATAAGTTCTGATCAAGGTGCTCACTAAAAACACAGTTTCGCTTGAGCAAAATTTGCTGCCCACCAAAATATTTTGCAGCTCATCACACTGTTCTTTAGGAAGCCACTGGTATGGCAGTATAATAGAACAGCTTTCTATACAACCATTTTTTATAGCCATGGTCAATTTCACATCTATAACTGAATCCTCATGAAGAATCTGAAAGGAAGTCACAATGTCGAACTTTGGTGTTTTTCCATAAATCCACTCCCAAGTGCACAAATCCTGTTTCTTTTGAGATATGCCAGGAAAGATTGTTTCATCAGTTGGGTCAACCACATGAATATGCGGCTTGTTATCATACTCAAAACTGTATTCTTTGGCCACAGCATCCATGACAGTTTCACATGTCAAAGACGAATGAGCTTGGGACAGATTTCGTACCAGTGAGGGAACACTAGGTGTGGCATTACTCTGTATGCCTGTGCATGGACTTTGCAACACTAGTGGTAGGACAGAGCTGTCTGCATCACACAGCAAGGTACAGTGGTGATAGGCAACAGTCCTTCCAAGCTTAGATGCAGTCCCTGAAATTTTGTATTCGCCATCTAGAAGCAGGTCATATCTTTGCGTTGCTTGGACATTCAAAAATGGCTCCAATTCTTTAAGAGCTCTAATAACCAAATTTAAGTTTTCCATTCGATCATACTTTTTCTTTGAGGTAAAAAAAGTTAGGTTAACATTGCCCAGGTCATGATACACTGTCCCACCGCCACTTCGTCTCCTTGCCAGGCCAATTCCTTTTCCTCTCATCAAATGGAGGTTACATTCTTTCCATGGATTTTGGTGACGGCCAATAACCACTGTTGGTGAATTCCTCCACAGAAACAGAACGTTCTTCTCTTCTAAGTTCATATGATCATGAATCCAATCTTCTACAGCCAGGTTCTCATATACATTGCTGGAAACAGACTGCAAAATGAGACCATGTCTTACTGAACTTCCAAACCTAACAACTGATGTGTGAAAAGAAACTGGAAGTCCGATTCTTCTTAAAGTTGACTGGATCAACATCATTTTTCACTAATGGAAAAAAACAAAAAACGTACATTTAGACAATGGAAATTTCATGTACATTTTACCTGAACATTACAGACATGAACTAAAATGGAAACAAAACAAAATGTTTTACACACCATTACTTGTCCAAAAATTGTATACAGATTTCCATAAATATGTACCCCCTTGGACTTTTCCACATTTATTAATTTTCACAACTTAAGCCACCAATCTATACAAAGTAGTTCATCATAATGGAATAGAATAAACTATATCGTTTTTGCCCCTTTTCTATTTCTAAAAAATCTTGAAGACTTGGCTGCCAAAGCCAACTCCACACCTTTGCATTTTAACATATATGTGCTTCCATTGAAACCAATTGGATGCATAAAAACACGTTTGCGTGCACTTCTGTATGTAACCATGCAATGCAAATGCACAGCAATGCAGTTTCTATTGATTTCAATAGAAAATGTGCCTAAAACCGCATAGGTTTTATTTTTGTCTCAGTATTTCCCCCTTTGCTGTAAAACCTGGTGCAACCAACCTAAATAAAAACATTGTTTAATATGGTCCACCTGTGGTCATGTAAGGTGTCACATGTTTAAAAAATAAACCGACCTGTTTCTGAATATCCCAGAATTTGTTAGGCCTTGTTTCACACAGGCTTCAGCTTGTATACGAGCAGTGTAAATGGCAAGCTTTAACAAAGCATTTTCAGAGCTTTCAACAAGTTTAATACAGCCCATCTTTGGGCAATAAGGTGTCACATGATATCAAAATAAATCAATGTTTGTGAAGATCCCAGAGTTTGTAAGCGAACATGCCTAAGCAAATGGCATTATGAAGACCAAAAAGCTATCCAAACAAAACCAATATAACGTTCTGGTGAAGCACCAATAAAAGGTTCCAAAATATATGCCATACACTGAACATTAAGGAAAAATAAATTAAAAGTATATGGCACAACCACAGTTCTGGCTATCCACCAAAACCTAGTGACCAGGTAATGAGCGCATTAGATGGAGAGGCAACCAAGAGGTGTATGATAACTCAGAAGTAGCTCCAGATGAGATTCGAGAAACCATTTATGCAGGGTCGTGTTGCCAATGAAGCCAACTGGGGTGGTTGCCTCAGGCTGCACTCTTTGAGGCATGGAGGCCATATTGGAACATTCACCCTTACCCTGAGCATAATAAAATCCACTGCTGGCACGGTCCTTTATTCATGGGACAACCATAATCCCGACAACAGGCTTTATAGAAAAAAAGCAGTTGTTTATAAAAATAAAAAAAATAAAACACATGTTGAGATACAGAAAACATTTAGAAAATGTTCTCTGGTATAACATGATTAAAACTTCACAATCTGGCCTTAGTCGTAAGACAATATGGGGTCTATTTATAAATAGAATCCATGATTCACACAACTTTCACCCAAGATTTCCAAATGTTTCTAATTCATTCCACTGGGAAAATGTGTGAATCATGTGTGAAAATTGTGTGAATCTTTGGTTAAAACCTTTACAAAAAATGGAACATTAATGGTAAAGCACAGCTGTGGTAGAATTCAAGTTGCAGGGTTAGTTTTCATTAGCCACAGTCATGGTTGAATTTTTATTGTGGGATTGGTTTTCACTGCCAATGATAGTGAAATTGGTCAAAATTGTGGGCGAGAGAGATAGAGCCAAAGACAGGGCTAATAATAGCAGAAAAACTGTTTCAGGCTGTAAGAAACCTGACCTTGGGGTGGAGGCTCACCTCCAGAAGGACTGTGACCCTACACAAATGCCCAAAATTATACTGGAGCTGTTTAAAGCGGTTGTATACCCGCTGCTGTTTTGTTTTTTTTTTCATACCTGTAAGGCAGGGGTCTCCAAACTACAGCCCTCCAGTTGTTCAGGAACTACAATTCCCATCATGCCTAGTCATGTCTGTGAATGTCAGAGTTTTACAATGCCCCATGGGACGTCTAGTTCCGCAATAGCTGGAGGGCCGTAGTTTGGAGATACCTGCTGTAAGGCAAAATGAGCTAGTTTGCACCGCATACTAGCTCATTATGAAATACTTACCTTAGAACGAGGCGTCGGGAACTTACCTGGTCCACGCCAAGGGAGCTGTCATCTTGCCTCGGCGTGTCTTCCGGGAATCGGCGCTCCAGCACTGAGTGGCTGGAGCAGCAATGTCGTCACTCCCACGCGTCGGCAAGGTCCGTCGGCTGCCGGCCTTTAGCCGAGAATCCCTGCTGCGCATGCGCCACTGCATTCAGCGGCTCATTGCAAGGGGAATATCTCCTAAGCCGTACAGGTTTAGGAGATATTCTTTTTACCTACAGGTAAGCCTTATTATAGGCTTACCTGTAGGTAAAAGTTCAAAATTTGGGTATACAACCTCAGTTCTAATGACAATCTTTGGCAAGGTTTAAATGATTTGACAGAGCTTGCAAGATCCAGATGTGCAAACTTGGAAAAGGCTTACCCCAAATGACTTACAGATGTAATTGCAGCCAAAGCATTAATTCAGTGCACTGCATAATTATGGAAACAGGTCTTCTTTCTTGTGTTCCTTAAACCTTCTGGCACAATAATAATAATTTTACAAAATTTAAATGGGCAAGTATATCGTGAAGACAAAATGATAAAAATCTCAGTTAGAGTCATTTTAATTTCAGGTTATAGCACTACAAAATGTGAAAAAGCCCAAGGGATGGATCATGCTGTGTGTAACGGGTGGGCCCGTGGAACCCAGAAGTTCTTAGAAAGTATGAGCCAGAAAATAATGGACATTGAGAATATGTCTTGGATTGCTTTAAAATGAGTCTGTAATATTAATCCACAATATTCCCCAGGATATCTGTAAAGGACTATTTACTGGTTGTTTGATTCTGAACTCAACAGGTTAATTGAGAGATGCTGATGTGTTCAACTTCAATCACCTGTCTGCCTGTGTAATGTAGATTAAGTTCAGGCTAGCTTCTCATTGTGGTTTGTGATAATTAACTCTGTAATTGTGTGTATTGTAAATTAGCAGACAGACAGTCTGGGGCAAGGGCTCGACAAAACCCAGGCGCCGGTCGCAATTGCGACTGGAAATCGCGTCCTGGCGCCTGGGCTGGCCAAAATTGAGGCCCCGGCTTTGTGGCCTACCTGGAGAGAAAATACGCGCTTTCTGCGAACCAGCGCCCTCTGGTGGACCATGCTGTGATGAGCGCGGCTTGCTCTCACTGCCCGCCCACCTCCGACATCCAGAAGCCCGGGATATCACTCCAGGGTTGCTGGCTGCATGTATGAGCAGAGAGCGTCTACTCTGTCACACTGCCCAGACCCCGCACTGACAGCCTGTCCCCCCCTCCTCCTAGTACGGACACTCAGACAGGAGAGAAAGAATTAGAGAGAGCAGGATCTTCTCCTCCTGTGTGTACCAGCAGCCCCGCCCACATTCCAATCCCTGGCAGCTCCGTGCCTTGCAAAGGGAAAGTCCAGCCTGCAGCTAGATAGTGGATAAAAGATCAGCGTGTATGTACGTGGATGATGCAAGTTTACAACCCTCCACAGGGGATCCACAGCTATCCAGGACAACCTTCCTTCCCGATTGAAAAAAAAGCAGCACACAGGTGGCTCAGTCATGAAGAGAGAGAGTGTGTTGTCACCTCCAGTGCCCCCTACCAACACAGCAGCCTGCTGGGATTTCCCTGGTATGGTGCACTACAAGCCCCAGCATGCTCTGTCAGCCTATGTGTATGTATAGCACAGGCCTGCTTGCTGACCAGTGGCAGAACTCCACTGCCCAAGTCATTGGCGGCTGGTGCTCAAATTTTTTTTGGGGGGGCGCAAACAAACGAAAAAAAAATAAAAATAAATCAATTGCAGCCTCACTGTGCGCCATCAAACGCAGCCACTGTGCGCCATCAAACGCAGCCACTGTGCGCCATCAAACGCAGCCACTGTGCCCCATCAAACGCAGCCACTGTGCCCCATCAAACGCAGCCACATCAAATGCAGCCACTGTGCCCCATCAAACGCAGCCACTGTGCCCCATCAAACGCAGCCACTGTGCCCCATCAAACGCAGCCACTGTGCCCCATCAAACGCAGCCACTGTGCGCCATAAAATGCAGCCACTGTGCACTATAAAACGCAGCCGCTATGCCCCATCAAACGCAGCCACTGTGCCCCATCAAACGCAGCCACATCAAACGCAGCCACTGTGTGCCATCAAACACAGCCACTGTGTGCCAAACGCAGCCACTGTGCGCCATAAAATGCAGCCACTGTGCGCCATAAAATGCAGCCACTGTGCGCCATAAAATGCAGCCACTGTGCGCTATAAAACGCAGCCACTGTGCCCCATCAAACGCAGCCACTGTGCCCTATCAAACGCAGCCACATCAAACGCAGCCACTGTGTGCCATCAAACGCAGCCACTGTGTGCCATCAAACGCAGCCACTGTGTGCCATCAAACGCAGCCACTGTGCGCCATCAAACGCAGC
Organism: Rana muscosa; assembly: GCA_029206835.1. NCBI lineage: Eukaryota > Metazoa > Chordata > Amphibia > Anura > Ranidae > Rana > Rana muscosa. Next base: position 691,114,151 of record CM055117.1, read on the forward strand.
CACTGTGCCAACACAGCCGCTGCCTGTCAGTGCCCATTAGTACAGCCTATCAGCGCACATAAGTGAAGGAGAAAAATAACTTATTTGCAAAATCTTATAAAAAACAAAAAGAAGTTTTGTCTTTTTAACTATTCTGTCTTTTTTCGCTTAGGATCAGGCGTAAGCAATTCTTATTGCCCAACGGCCCAGACATGCAATTCTGGGCGCTGGGCAGCTGATTTAAAAAACTGGCTCCTAACTTTTTCAGTTGGCTCCTAGATTCTAAGCAAATTTGTCAAGCCCTGGTCTGGGGAACATAAAGGTCATGCATAGTCATTTAAGCTGTAAAGGGATTAGCTAATGAACTCACCTGTTGTCTGCTAAAAGATGTCAGAATAATGTGTATTCGGGGCTCATTATGTGACCATTGTGTGATGTGGTGGGTGGAGTTGTTCATTTGGACTACAGTATTCTTTTAGTGTATATAAGAGCCTGTTTTTCTCAATAAAGTGTCAGACCAGTTGGAAACCTAACTACAGAGTGTTTGTCTCGTACCTGGGGGAGAATTATTCCTATGGGTCTCGGTCGCCTGACTGTGGAGTGTTGGTAGCTGATGTGTGTTCGGCAAGGGAATATCCTAAACGGCGTTAACCCCTTTCATACTTGGGGTGTCGTTACACTGTGTATCAACGTTATTTTATAATTTTTTGTTCTGGGGATCTGTTGGTTCTGGGCTGAACGACCTTAAAGTGGTTGTAAAGGCTGAAGGATTTTGTGTGCTGCTCCCCCCCAATACACACCCTAGGCCCCTCTTGATCCAGTGATAGGCATGGGAGCCTCGTCAGCCCCTAAACTCTCTCTCTCTTCATTGGCTGGGACACTGTCATTGATTCCTATTGCTGTCAGTCAGACAGTGAGCCAATAAGGAAAGAGCCTGGAGTGGGGCCGAGCCGCAGCTCTATGTGTCTTATGGACGCATAGGGCAGGACTTGGGTGCGAGCGCGCACCAGGGCCCTCATAGCAAGTGGCATACTATTGGGGGCACTGGTCAAAGGGGGTGGGGGGGAGGCAGGAATCCTGGTGGGGCACCAGAGAAGAAGAGGATTGTGGCTGCTCTGTGCAAAACCATTGCACAAAGTGGGCAAGTATGACATGTTGAAAAAAAAAAAACTATGCCTTTAATATCAGTTTAAAGTAGACCTTTATCCTCCTTATCCACTTTCCCTCAATTCTCTCCTAGACTCATTCTCTCTCGCAATTGGATATCTAGTTTTTTTCTTTTTACCCAAATATCAGTTTTTTTCTGACCTGTCCCAGCACTTTCAGGATTCTCACCTAGGCTAGAATCACACCTCAGTCGTCCGCAGCCTCCTAATTGGTTCAAATTCCAACCATGACACTACCTGCATGGGGTTTGCATGTTCTCACTGTGTATGTGTGGGTTTTCATCCCACACGCCAAAGACATACTGGTAGGTCAATTGGCTCCTGTCTAAACTGGTCTTAGAATGTGAATATACAGTGGGGCAAAAAAGTATTTAGTCAGCCACCAATTGTGCAAGTTCTCCCACTTAAAAAGATAAGAGAGGCCTGTAATTGTCATCATAGGTATACCTCAACTATGAGAGACAAAATGTGGAAACAATTCCAGACAAATCACATTGTCTGATTTGGAAAGAATTTATTTGCAAATTATGGTGGAAAATAAGTATTTGGTCACCTACAAACAAGCAAGATTTCTGGCTCTCGCAGACCTGTATCTTTTTCTTTAAGAGGCTCCTCTGTCCTCCACTCATTACCTGTATTAATGGCACCTGTTTGAACTTGTTATCAGTATAAAAGACACCTGTCCACAACCTCAAACAGTCACACTCCAAACTCCACTATGGTGGAGACCAAAGAGCTGTCGAAGGACACCAGAAACAAAATTGTAGAGCTGCAACAGGCTGGGAAGACTGAATCTGCAATAGGCAAGCAGCTTGGTGTGAAGAAATTAACTGTGGAAGCAATAATTAGAAAATGGAAGACATACAAGACCACTGATAATCTCCCTCGATCTGGGGCTCCACGCAAGATCTCACCCCGTGGGGTCAAAATGATCACAAGAACGGTGAGCAAAAATCCCAGAACCACACGGGGGGACCTAGTGTATGACCTGCAAAGAGCTGGGACCAACGTAACAAAGGCTACCATCAGTAACACACTACGCCGCCAGGGACTCAGATCCTGCAGTGCCAGACGTGTCCCCCTGCTTAAGCCAGTACATGTCCGAGGCCCATCTGAGGTTTGCTAGAGAGCATTTGGATGATCCAGAAGAGGATTGGGAGAATGTCATATGGTCAGATGAAACCAAAGTAGAACTGTTTGGTAGAAACACAACTCATTGTGTTTGGAGGAGAGAGAATGCTGAGTTGCAACCAAAGAAAACCATACCTACTTTGAAGCATGGGGGTGGCAACATCATGCTTTGGGCTGTTTCTCTGCAAAGGGAACAGGACAACTGATCCATGTACATGAAAGAATGAATGGGGCCATGTATCGTGAGATTTTGAGTGCAAACCTCCTCCCATCAGCAAGGGCATTGAAGATGAAACGTGGCTGGGTCTTTCAGCATGACAATGATCCCAAACACACCGCCCGGGCAACAAAGGAGTTGCTTCGTAAGAAGCATTTCAAGGTCCTGGAGTGGCCAAGCCAGTCTCCAGATCTCAACCCTATAGAAAACCTTTGGAGGGAGTTGAAAGTCCATGTTGCCCATCGACAGCCCCAAAACATCACTGCTCTAGAGGAGATCTGCATGGAGGAATGGGCCACATTCCAGCAACAGTGTGTGACAACCTTGTGAAGACTTACAGAAAACGTTTGACCTCTGTCACTGCCAACAAAGGATATATAACAAAGTATTGAGATGAACTTTTGATATTGACCAAATACTTATTTTCCACCATAATTTGCAAATAAATTCTTTCCAAATCAGACAATGTGATTGTCTGGATTTGTTTCCACATTTTGTTTCTCATAGTTGAGGTATACCTAGGATGACAATTACAGGCCTCTCTTATCTTTTTAAGTGGGAAAACTTGCACAATTGGTGGCTGACTAAATACTTTTTTGACCCACTGTATGCATGTGAGATAGGAACCTAAAGCTGGCCATACGCTAGTAGATTTTCCTATGCAGATCTTCAGTGCAGTTGATGACTTGACAAACGTTGTTCAAAAGTTCGTAAAATTTTCCATCCTCCTCACTGCAGTCGAAAACAAATGTCGATTTGACCCCTCTAATGATTAAAAAATCAAATGTTTATTCCTAAAATGAAAAATTCCAAATGAAAAATTCTATTAGTGAATGACTAGCTTTAGATTTTAAGCTACTGATGACAAATACTGATGTGTATGCATGATATATGTGAAGTAATGCATATATTGGGGGTGCCAAATAAAAACCTGCATTAATAAATAATCCCAGGAAGGCTGAGGGTACTCTAAAGGGCATGCTATGCTGCACATCATCAAGAATTTGGCTTTCTCTTCTTGGTTCTTAAGAGTTGGCACCTAGTACTGCGATTACTTTGTTCGACTAGTTTCAGGCCTTCTTATCTGCTCTGATTTCTGGCCAGTGTAAGTAGTATGTAGAGCAGTGTACAAAGGTTAGTAGGATGTAGGGCAGTGTGCAGGGGTCAGAAATATGCACAGCAGTGTACAGGGGTCAGTAGTATGTAGAGCAGCATACAGGAGGTCAGTAGGATGTAGCGCAAAGTACAGAGGTCAGTAGGATGTAAGGCAAAGTAGAGGTCAGTAGTATGTAGGGCAAAGTACAGAGGTCAGTAGTATGTAGGGCAGAGTACAGAGGTCAGTAGTATGTAGGGCAGAGTACAGAGGTCAGTAGTATGTAGGGCAGAGTACAGAGGTCAGTAGTATGTAGGGCAGAGTACAGAGGTCAGTAGTATGTAGGGCAGAGTACAGAGGTCAGTAGTATGTAGGGCAGAGTACAGAGGTCAGTAGTATGTAGGGCAGAGGTCAGTAGTATGTAGGGCAGAGTACAGAGGTCAGTAGTATGTAGGGCAGAGTACAGAAGTATGTAGGGCAGTGTACAGAGGTCAGTAGTAGGTTGGGCAGTGTACAGAGGTCAGTAGTTATTGCGGATCTTACCCCCCCGACGCACCCAGGATACCCTGACCCAAAACTCCGACCACCGCTACTCCGCTGCACAGAGCAGGAGACAGGAGCTCTGGTCTGACCGCTGCACAGAGCAATCCACACACATGGTCCAGCGTAACGGACGTGTGTGGCAGGAGCTTTGGTCGCACCGCTTCACAGAGCAATCCACAAACATGGTCTAGGGAAACGGACGTGTGTGGCAGGAGATCTGGCCATCAGGCCATTTAGGACTCATCCTTGGTCTCCTACACTTTCTCTCCCCCAGCAAACGGGAACCTGAGGACCGGTGGCTTCACTTGGACCCCACTCCCCCCCTAGTTAAGTCCCCCAGCTCACCATCGCACCGCCCGCAGCTGCCGCCATCTAGACACACGCCTCTAGAACGCTAGACCTGCAGGACAGACCGCGGCTGCGGCATAGCTCTGGCAAACCCATAATCCTTTCCCCAATTCTCCTTCCAGCGGGCCCGCGTACGCCAACCTGGTAAGTACATTGGGCCACCTCCAACCGATAGGAAGTTGATCCAGGGTTCACCCGATCGCCTCTCGGGGGGTCAGGAAGGAATTTTTCCCCTGCTGCAGTAATTGGCTAGGCTCAGTTGGGGTTTTTCGCCTTCCTCTGGACCAACGGGGGGTGGTTTAGGTCATTGGGGCCCTATTCACCTCGCCATTCACCCCTGCTTTTTTCCCCATCATGTGCAATTTTAAATACTCAGCGGACACCCTCCACAGGCTAAGGAATACCGCCTCAACACTACCAACCTCCACACAAAAAATACTACGAAAATAACAACTACTAAGGATCAATCGACAATCGACCTTCAAAAACACGAAGGGACCACTGCCACTACAACACATATCATGCGCCCTGATCAACACAAGATCTGCAGTCAAGCACAGACAGGAAATCTACGACTTCATCACCCAAAACAACATAGATTGCCTCTTTATCACGGAAAGCTGGCTAACACCTGACTGTAACACCATCCTAACAGAATTGGTGCCTGAGAACTACTCCATTCTAACCGAACATAGAAGAGGACAAATAGGAGGCCTAGCAGTGATCTTCAAATCTCACTGCTCTCTCACCAAACCAAAATCAACAGAACTCCTTGCATTTCATGGAGACACTCACGCTGCATCTTCAAACAACACCTCAAGACACCATTCACATACTGCTATGCTACAGACCACCAGGACCGAAGACAAATCTCCTCACACCCTTCACCGAATTCATTTCGACATACACCTTGAAAACCAAAAACTTTCTATTACTCGGGGACTTCAACCTCTGGGCTAACTCCACTCAGGACCCCATCGCCACCTCCTGCATCAACCAACTGGAAGAACTAGGTCTGCAGCAACTGATAAATGCCCCCACGCATGGATCGGGTTACATTCTTGACCTCATCTTCAAACAAAATATGGACGTCAACACACTGGACAACATGCCGTTACCATGGACGGACCACCACGCTATCAAATTTTAAATCACCACCAACACTATCTCCCAAAAACCAAAACACTCGATAACCACCCACTGGACAAGATCTCAGAAGAAACTACACTCTGAACTCTTCAAAACTACACTATCAAAAAAAATAGGAACGCTAAATCAAAACCACTCAACGGAACAAACACTCAACGCCTTAAACAAAGCATTACTTCAAACAGCAGACATAGTCGCTCCGAGACGCAGAGCAATCATCCGCAGAAACAATCCTGGCTGGTTTAATGACACTCTGACTCTACTGAAGCAAGAACGCAGAAGAGCTGAAGGAGCCTGGGGAAGAAACCCAACAAAGGAAAACCACACTAACTATAAAGCACTCACTAATTAATACCACAAAGCCATCTTCAAAGCAAAAAAAAGAACACTTCTCAAACACCATCTCAAAGGCCCTAAACCGACCTTGCGAACTTTTCAAACTAGTCGCTCAAACTATGAACCCCACATGTTTGGACCGCCCAGCAAACGAAACTCAAGAATTCTGCAATGAACTATCGGATTTTTTTATTGACAAAATCGAAAACATTCGAGAAATGATTCAAAAGAAAAAAACCAACCTCACTCAGCCTAAACAAGAAGAGGAAATCAATATACAAGCGTTTAAATTTTCGCTGGTCCCGATCACCATCGACATCACTAAAAACATCATCAGAAGTCTCAGAGACAGCACATCACCAAATGACATAATCTCTACAAAACTTCTGAAAGAATGTACCGACATCTTGGCACCCACCATAACACATCTTGTAAATCAATCGTTCAAAGAAGGCATTGTTCCGATCTCCCTCAAGCAAGGCATAGTCAAACCCCTCCTAAAGAAGCCCAACCACGACCCTAAAGACTCAAACTACCGCAGACCGGTAACAAGTCTCAACACCATCTCAAAGATCATAGAGAAAGCAGTAGTACAGCAGCTACAACACCATTTGGACACCCAAAAACTCTTGGATCCACTACAATCAGGCTTCCGCCCAGGCCATGGCACAGAAACAGCCCTTCTTAAAATATGGGATGACGCACTCGAAGCAGCAGATGACGGAGAATCATGTCTTCTGGTGCTGCTGGATCTCAGTGCAGCGTTCGACACAGTAGACCACAAAACCCTACTCATCCACCTCAAAGAAGTAGCAGGAGTCGCAGACCCTGACCTACCCTGGTTCGCATCCTTCTTAGAAAACCGCTCACAGACAGTGAAACTAGGAGCCTTCACCTCTGAAACTCACGCAATTTCTTGCGGAGTCCCTCAAGGATCACCCCTTTCACCCGTGCTCTTTAACATCTACCTCCGCCCACTCCTCAAAATCATCAGCAAACAAGACCTGTGCTACCACTCATACGCTGACGACACCCAACTCTACTTTCGTTTCACCGGAAAAAAAGACCAATATCACGGACTGGAAAAGTGCATTACATTGATCGATGATTGGATGACTGAGAGTTCCCTCAAACTCAATGGATCCAAAACAGAACTTTTTCTCCTCCACGCAAACCTAAAGGCAAAAGCAAAGACTTCTTGTACACCACCCACCATTCTTGGACAGACCATTACCCCGAGCACCAAAGTCAAAAGTCTCTGAGTCATCTTTGACTCGGAGATGTCGATGGATGCACAAATAGGCTCAGTAGTCAGCGGATCGCACCATCTCCTCCGCCTGCTGCGTAGACTCATCCCTTTCAACCCGGAAGAGGACACAGCAGTAGTAGTTGGAACAATCTAGAGCTGCCACGACGCATCGACGTAGTCGACTACGAAAATACGTAGACGTGCGTGAAAGACGTTGACTACTCGTTCCGCGGCCTCGGCCTTAGGAAAGGCCGCGGCTTCGGCCTAGCTCCGGAGCGGCGGCCATCTTGGTACACCCGGCCACGGCGGCTGCCTAGGTGCGCGCTGACGTCATCACCCCTCACCCTCACTGCTCCTGGATCTGATCTGGTAATACCATCAGATATTATTATTAGCATCAGATATTATTATTACCATCAGATATTAATAATATCTGATGGTAATAATAATATCTGATGGTAATATCTGATCTGATAATATCCACAATCTCCCCCACTCACTGTAATATCCACAATCTCCCCCACAGAAATTAAGCCGGCTTAATTTCTGTGGGGGAGATTGTGGATATTACAGTGAGTGGGGGAGATGACGTGGATATTAGTGAGTGGGGGAGATGACGTGGATATTACAGTGAGTGGGGGAGATGACGTGGATATTACAGTGAGTGGGGGAGATGACGTGGATATTACAGTGAGTGGGGGAGATGACGTGGATATTACAGTGAGTGGGGGAGATGACGTGGATGCCTTTTTTGCAAAGTGTTAGGCAGAATTTATATGGCATTTTCATGGCTGATGCTAAAGTGTTTACATTTTATTTTTGGCACTTTATTTTGTATACTGTAAAAACTTCAACCACATTGAAGTATTTTTTGGATTTTTTTTTATAAAAGTTGAAATATTATATTAGAAGTTGTACTTATCATTTTTTGTAAAGTTATCCAAAGGATTAATTAGCTCATCACAAAAAGAACACACTAGATTAAGTAAAAAAATTAAATAAAAATAATCGTTATAGTCGTTGACTAATCGAAGAAATAATCAATAGATTAGTCGACAGACAAAATAATCGTTAGTTGCAGCTCTAGAACAATCATCAACTCCCGATTTGACTATGCAAACTCCCTCTACATAGGACTTCCTAAATATCAGATTTTGCGCCTACAAGTCATCCAGAACACGGCAGCCACACTGGTAACAGGGAAAAAACCTTGGGAATCGATCACCCCTTCACTGAGGACCCTGCATTGGTTAACCATAAAGGATTGGGTCACGTTCAAGACCCTCTGCCTGATCCACAAGTGCACACAAGGAAACGCTCCTCAATGTTTATGCGAGAAGATAAAACTCTACACCCCCAAACGCATTCTCCGATCAACCAATCAAAACCTCCTCCACATCCCCAAGTCCCGCTACAAATGGAAGGGAGAACGAAGATTTGCAGTCCAAGGACCACGGCTATGGAACGCTCTACCCACAGACATCCGTATGGAAGAAAACCATCGAGCCTTCAGGAAAAAACTTAAGACCCACCTCTTCTGAGGGATCAGGACGACAGCGGATGCAAAGCACCTTGAGGCGATTTAGTTCGCATTTGCAGCGCTATATAAGTTATCACTCACTCAGTAGTAGGTAGGGTAGTGTACAGAGGTCAGTAATAGGTAGGGCAGTGTACAGAGGTCATTAGTAGGTAGGGCAGTGTACAGAGGTCAGTAGTAGGTAGGGCAGTGTACAGGTGTGAGTAGTAGGTAGGGCAGTGTACAGGGGTGAGTAGTAGGTAGGGCAGAGTTCAGACGTCAGTAGTATGTAGGGCAGTGTATAGAGGTCAGTAGTATGTAGGGGAGTGTACAGGGGTCAATGGGGTAAGGAGAAGTGTATAGGGATCACTGCTATAGGATGTTACATTCTGAATATGGGTGTAACATGTAGCATGATAAAAAAATAATAATAATAATTTAAAAAAAAGGGGGTGAACTTCTTGTTTACGCTCCTCCAAATACTTACCTGAACCTGATCTGACGCTGCTCTCTCTCTCTCCTCAAGGGACTCAGTAAGAGCATTGACTCCTGCCGCTGTCAATCAAATTCAGTGTGGGAGCTGGGGGTAGGGCTGAGCCGCACAGTGTGTGTCAATGGACACAGAGCACAGCTCAGGATTGGGCCTGCATATGTTGCATCATTGGAAGCAGCTTTCTATGGTGGTGTTCTATCAGATTAGAGAACCCGTCAGTTTAGCCAACGGAAGTGACCATCCGTGAGCTGGGCATGCGTTCCACAGCTACCAGGTTAGCTAATCTGACAAAACACCTGCAGTCAGAAGGTGGCAGCGGACATATTACTACACCCAGCTACCGTATTTATCAGCGTATAACATGCACTTTTTTCCCCTTAAAATCAGGGGGAAATCGTGGGTGCGTGTTATACGCCGATACTCACCTATGCCCGGCGATCTCCGCTGACTGTGAGCGGAGCGATCGCCGCCGAGATACACATAGCCGAGTGTATTCGGCTATACTCGGCTTTTCTCGGCTCCGCTCACAGTCACGCCCAGTCCCGCCATTGGACCTGTGATATGTCCATCATAGGGCGGGACTCGGCGTGACTGTGAGCGAAGCCGAGAAGAGCCGAGTACACCCGAATACACTCGGCTATGTGTATCTCGGCCCCGCCCAGTCCCTGCTTTCTCAGCGGCGTTTGCCCCGCTCCGCCCTGTATCAGTGGCGATCTCGGCGGCGCCATATTTAAAATTCAAGGCTGCAATAAACACTGGGGGGGGGGGGCAAGGCTGCAATGTGACAAGGCTGCACTGAACACTGGCAAGGCTGCACTGGACACTGGCAAGGCTGCAATGGACACTGGGCAAGGCTGCAATGGACACTGGGCAAGGCTGCAATGGACACTGGGCAAGGCTGCACTGTGACAAGGCTGCAAATGACACTGGTAAGGCTGCATTTAAATGTAATTTTTTTTTTTCTTAAACTTCCTTTCCAAAAGTTTTTTTCCCTAAAATTCCCTGCTAAACTTGGGGTGCGTGTTATACGCCGGCGCGTGTTATACGCCGATAAATACGGTATGTCTTGAATTTCACAATTTTCAATTTTAGCAATACAGTGAGCGTATATAAAAAAAATAATAATAATATATTGACATCTGTGATGCTCTTTTGATGTTACATTTTGAAAGAAGCTGGACGCTAGCATTAGGAAGATGGCGGAGGCCATGTTGGTACACCCTGCACTAATCAGCGTTAAACCTTTAGGCTTTCAAAATTAAAAGAGAAGTATGGGTTTTATTTTTATTTTTGATTCATACTTACCTCAATGGATGGAGCATCAGACCGATGCTCCATCTGTCCCCCGCCGTCTGTGCACTGAGAACCGAGCCACCGAACATCGTCAATGGCTTGGTTCTCACAGATCCCAGAGAGGAAAGCTGATGACTGTCAGTCAGCGTCTTTCCTCTCTGCTTCTCCACGCTCATTGGAGAGCTGAGCAGTGGAGGGGCGGGGAGAGGCTGTCTCAACGAATTGCACTTCTGTGACCCAGAGGAGAAGCCCAGCCTAAAAAGCTCAGTCTGGACTTCTCCTTTAAACATCCTCACAGATGTCAATATACAATATTTATAAACGCTCACTTTACTGCTTAAATTACTGTGAGATTCAAGATGCAGCTGGGTGTACTAAGATGTCCGCTGCCGCCCTCTGACTGCAGGTGTTCGGTTAGATGAGCAAAATTGGTAGCCGTGGAACGCATGCGCAGCTGACAGAACGTCACTTTTGTTACCTAATCTGACAGGTTCGCTATTCTGACAGAACAGTTTCACCCTGAGTATACGAGGAGACCAACGCATCTGTGAGGTCGGGGGACCACAGAAGACAACCTGATTTCTCTGGGAAAACCCATTACATAGAGCAGAAAAATATGACATGTTTGTTATTAAAAAGTCAACTTTACAATGATTTTACTGCAAACGTTAATTCAATGCACTTTATTTTATAAATGTGTGTGCAGTGATTACATTTTTGCAGAAAGTGAACTATGACTTTCCTCCTATAAATAGGGTAGAATGTGCAAAAATGGACAAGCTACAAGATGGTCTACTACAAAACGTATTGCAGGAAAGAGTGCAGCTTTTCTATCTATATACCCCATACAAGACTAACTTAGAGCACAGACAGGAATATTCCCACAGAAAACCACCATGTGGCTCGACTGTCACATCACATATCGTCATCTACATGCGACACAGTCACAATGCGCATGCGTGTTTCCCCGGCCCGAGGATCTCTTTAGGTACCGGTTGATTTACAGGGGCGTCCAATTCGGAAGTAGAGACTCTCACCTGTCTAATATAGACATAAAGACCGTTCTCTCTCCGCCTGCTGGCTGAAAGCGAGCGCCGATCTTTCCTCCTCCGTGTGTCCTGTAGACCCCGCCCCTGTGTCCTGTGGGTCCCTCCCCTGTATGATGTCACCGATTTGATTGACAGCTCCATCTGTGTGTCGGTCCTTAGCTTCTAAAACTGTACACCTCAGCATGCGTATACTTGTATTGTCAGATCACTAATTTTTTACCAATTAGGACTTGTTAAATACGTTTTAAAAAGCTAAATATAATCAGGGGAATTATTAAAACATGTCTAACACACTCTTTAAAATTACAAGGTGCTTGCTTCCACACTACAACTACAAGTATACATGCAGCCAATAAATTCATGTACCGACTGTACACAGGTAAATGAATGTGAGGCATGGACCGCCTGCGCAGGTGTGCTAAGCCTAGGTTCACGTTAGAATTGCACTGATTCCACTATAGACCGAGTACAAGTACCGATACTTCTTTTCAAGTACTTACCAATACTTTTTTCAAGTACTCGCCGATACCAATTACCGATACTTCTTTCAAGTACTCGCCGATACCACTTACCAATACTTCTTTCAAGTACTCGCCGATACCACTTACCAATACTTCTTTCAAGTACTCGCCGATACCACTTACCAATACTTTTTTCAAGTACTCGCCGATACCAATTACCGATACTTCTTTCAAGTACTCGCCGATACCACTTACCAATACTTCTTTCAAGTACTCGCCGATACCACTTACCGATACTTTTTTCAAGTACTCGCCGATACCAATTACCGATACTTCTTTCAAGTACTCGCCGATACCACTTACCAATACTTCTTTCAAGTACTCGCCGATACCACTTACCGATACTTTTTTCAAGTACTCGCCGATACCAATTACCGATACTTCTTTCAAGTACTCGCCGATACCACTTACCAATACTTCTTTCAAGTACTCGCCGATACCACTTACCGATACTTTTTTCAAGTACTCGCCGATACCAATTACCGATACTTCTTTCAAGTACTCGCCGATACCACTTACCAATACTTCTTTCAAGTACTTGCCGATACCACTTACCGATACTTTTTTCAAGTACTCGCCGATACCACTTACCGATACTTTTTTCAAGTACTCGCCGATACCAATTACCGATACTTCTTTCAAGTACTCGCCGATACCACTTACCGATACTTCTTTCAAGTACTCGCCGATACCACTTACCGATACTTTTTTCAAGTACTCGCCGATACCACTTACCGATACTTTTTTCAAGTACTCGCCGATACCAATTACCGATACTTCTTTCAAGTACTCGCCGATACCAATTACCAATACTTCTTTCAAGTACTCGCCGATACCAATTACCGATACTTTTTTCAAGTACTCTCTGATACCACTTACCGTTACATTTTTCAAGTACTCGCCGATACCACTTACCGATACTTTTTCAAGTACTCGCCGATACCACTTACCGATACTTTTTTCAAGTACTCGCCGATACCACTTACCGATACTTCTTTCAAGTACTCGCCGATACCACTTACCGTTACATTTTTCAAGTACTCGCCGATACCACTTACCGATACTTTTTCAAGTACTCGCCGATACCACTTACCGATACTTTTTCAAGTACTCGCCGATACCAATTACCAATACTTTTTTTAACGTCATTTGACAGTGGTACTAATATGCAGCACTGATGTGCACTGGTGAGGTGTGATCTGTGTCAGTAGTTTTTTCTTTTTTTTACAATTTTTATTGTTTTTTGTTATTTTTTATAATGCTTTCTTTTGGGGGGTGTCAGTGTTTTTTTTTTATTATTTTTTTTTTACAATTTAACGTTTAAATATTTATTACAATTCTTTCTTTTTTTATCATTATTTATTTCTTTTTATCAGCCCTGTTGGGGGGCTTTGCTGAGATATCAGGGGTCTAAACAGACCCCTGACATCTCCCCTTTGAGACAGGGAAAGGGACTGAGGACAGAGATTCCACAGTCCCTTTCTCTGCAGCCTCAGCTGCACTGAACAGTGGCTCCTCCCCATTCATATACTGACAGTGGCTCCTCCCCATTCATAAATGATTACAGACACACACCCCCTTCCGATTAATGTACTCAGCTACCCCCATTAATGTTCATAGCCCCCCTCCATTATTGTCCTCAGATCCCCCCATTGATGTTCATAGCCCCCCTCCATTAATGTACTCAGCTCCCCCCATTGATGTTCATAGCCCCCCTCCATTAATGTCCTCAGCTCCCCCCTTTAATGTCCATAACCCCTCCTCCATTAATGTTCTCAGCTCCCCTCTATTAATGTCCTCAGCTCTCCCCATTAATCTTTTCAGACCCCTCCCCCCTACAGCATTTGAACTGCAGGCAAAGCAGTTGTCAAATGCTGTGTTTTCTTTTCAAACACAGCATAATGTGTTCAAATGGAAATTGCAGTGTTGACTAAAACGCCCGTCGATGCAAACCCTTAAGGGAACATTCCCAGCAGAACCTGTCCATCTACTGCGCATTTTTTTAATGCACATTTGCATGCATTTGATGCAAGTTTTTAAGTGTGTTTACATGCAGTGGCACACGTTTTTCTCTCCGTGTTTGTAAGATCACTCACTTCCTTCTTCTTTCTTTGGGCTTTTATGTGTACTGCAAGGCAATGTGGTGCTTTTGCGCACATTTTGATGTGTCCAAGTGCGTTTTTGTGGTAAAGAAAAAATGCAGGATGCTACAGTTTTTTTTACTTGACTGCAGTGCACTGTAAGAGCCGGTTCACATATGTGTGGGGTCGGTTTCATTGCGATTTTTCAAAGGAGTCTGGTGCAGCTTCATTTATACCAGTTCAGGTGCGATTCAGGTAAGAATTTTTAAAGTGTTTGACACTTGAAGTCGCACCTGAACTGGACTGAACCGGCTCCATAAAAAGCTGGTTTGGTTCACACGTCATGCGAATTGGTTGCAGTTCAAAATGCATCCAATTCGCATATATATATGAACTGAGCCTAATGTTGTGAACTATGCCCATAAGATAACATAGATATTGGACTGCCTATGCAGTTGGAGTGCAGTTAAAAATGTATCCCACTGCATCTGATGTGAATGGGCCCTAATTGCCTATTCACACCAGAAACTGCACATAACTGCGTGTTTTTGACTGCATGTTTACATGCATTTGAAGCGTGTTTGAAGCACGCTTGACATGCGCTTGAATGTGTTTTGCACTGCGTTTGCAGTGCATTTTTTTACAAGTTGGTCTTGGTTTTCTTAGCTTAAAGGGGTGCAGTGCAGTGCATTTGAAGCGCATTTGCAGAGCATCCAATTGCAGCCAACTGTGGTCAGTGTGAAAAGGCCCTAAGGTCCCATTCATACTAAAAACTGCACATAACTGCGTTTTTGACTGCATGTTTACATGCCTTTGACGTGCGTTTGAATGCATTTTGTGCTGCGTTTAGCACTGCATTTGAAGGGTGTTTTTCTATACATTTTTGGGCTTGGCTTTCTTGGCTTAAGGGCCCATTCACACCAGAAACTGCACATAACTCTGTGTTTTTGCCTGCATGTTTACACGCATTTGAAACATGTTTGAAGCACGGCTGACATGTGCTTGACATGCACTTGAGTGCGTTTTGTGCTGCATTTGCAGTGCATTTGAAGGGCATTTGTAGCGCATCCAATTGCAGCCAACTGCATCCAACTGTCAGTGTGAAAAGGCCCTAATGCGGCGTACACACGATCGTTTTTCATGCCGTTAAAAATGCAATTTTTTAAAATGGCCATTAAAACCGATCGTGTGTATGCTCCAGAGCATTTTTAACGGCGTGAAAAACGTGCATTAAAAATTTCGAACACGCTCTATTTTTTCACGTCGTTTTTCATGTCGTTTTTTTTAACGACGTGAAAAACAAAAGTGTGTAAGCTTTTACGAGGGGAAAAAAAAACGCGCATGCTCAGAATCAAGTATGAGACGGGAGCGCTCGTTATGGTAAAACTAGCGTCCGTAATGGAGATAGCACATTCGTCACGCTGTAACGGACTGAAAAGCACGAGGCTGAAAAGCGCGAATCGCCGCTCAACAAAGTTTACTAACATGAAGGGTGGCGCCATTCGAATGGAACTTCCCCTTTATAGTGCCGTCGTACGTGTTGTACGTCACTGCGCTTTGCTCGAGCGTTTTTTTTAATGATCGTGTGGATGCAAGACAGGCTTGAGAGGAAACATGAAAAAAAACGACGAGAAAAACGTTGGTTAAAAAAATGGCATGAAAAACGATCGTGTGTATGCCGCATAAGGGCCCATTCATACCAGAAACTGCACATAACTGTGCGTTTTTGACTGCATGTCTACATGCCTTTGACGTGCGTTTGAATGCATTTTGTGCTGCGTTTAGCACCGCATTTGAAGCACATTTTTCTATACATTTTTGGGCTTGGCTTTCTTGGCTTAAAGTGGTTGTAAACATTTGTGTTTTTTCACCTTAATGCATCCTATGCATTAAGGTGAAAAAACGCCTTGCACTCTCCGGCCCCCCCGAGCCCCCGTTTTACTTACCTGAGCCCCGAATGTCCGTGGGCGTGATCCCATGTTGCTTTCCCCCAGGTCATGTCGGCTCTTCATTGGATAGATTGATAGCAGCGCAGCCTTTAAGGGCCCATTCACACCAGAAACTGCACATAAATTGTGTTTTTGCCTGCATGTTTACACACATTTAAAACATGTTTGAAGCACGCTTGACATGTGCTTGACGTGCACTTGAGTCAGGGGCGGATCCAGAGTCTTTTCTCGGGAGGGGCACTGCCAAAAACTATGTTTTTTTGTGGGAAATTTATCGGGGAAATGGTTGGTGTCGGCGCTTCAATCATCCCGGCACCCTGGTTGTTATGGTGTCAGGAAGATTGAAGCGCATTATTTCTATTATTACATTGTGATATAAAATTAAATAGTTCAATTCAGAATCAGTGGGAGTCCCCAGTGTGTCACTTGCCACCGTCGCCTGCAATTAGTGGGAGCCCTGAACGTCTCACTTGCCACACGTTGCGGATTGTCACTTGCCACGTCACCTGCCACACCTTGCGGATTGTCACTTGCCACACCTTGTGGATTGTCACTTGCCACATCACCTGCCACACCTTGCGGATTGTCACTAGCCACACCTTGCGGATTGTCACTTGCCACGTCACCTGCCACACCTTGCTGATTGTCACTTGCCTGCCACCAGATGCAGATTGTCATTTGCCACGTCACCTGCCACAATTTGCGGATTGTCACTTGCCACGTCGCCTGCCACACCTTGTGGATTGCCACTAACCTGCCTGCTAAGGTGTAGTTTTGGTTGTCTCTTGCTGTGTCCCAGACTCCCAGAGTCAGGCAGCAGAGAGATAATGTAATCTCTCTGCTGCCTGCACAGTGAGGGCAGAAGTCACTGCAGAAATGCAGGGCAGGCACGGGCGGTGAGAGATGATCTCATCTCTCTGCTCCCCTGCTCCCGGCTAGCTGATTGGCCAGCTGCCACACTGAGCCTGCTCTCTCACTCTCACCTGCGCTGCCAACACACTGAGCAGCACGGTCTGCCCACGAACCGCGCCGCCCGCCCACAAACCGCGCCGCAAGCGGAGCCGCCCGCTTTCTTACCCGTCTGTGGAGCCGCACGCTATCGCAGAGCGGCCCGACGTGACTCACTGACGTCACTCGTTGCTAGACGCCAAGCGGCCCAGGCGTTAGCAACGAGTGCAGTGAAGAGGCTCCACCCACCTCCTCCTCCGCTCCTGGTATCGTGTCAGTGCGCCACATAACTACATTAGACGAGTCTCTCTCTTGGCGCCGCTGATTGGCTGATGTGAAAAACTGAGAGAGAGACTCAGAGAGGCAGCGGCAGCCGCAGAACAAGTACTGTATATACTCGAGTATAAGCCGACCCGAATATAAGCCGAGGCACCTAATTTTACCCCAAAAAACTGGGAAAATGTATTGACTCGAGTATAAGCCTAGGGTGTCCATCTGCATGCCTCACTGTGCCTCACTTTGCCTCACTGTGCTCATGCCTCACTGTGCCCATGCTTCACTGTGCCCATGACTAGACTGATGTTTAACATGGGAGTCTATGGAAGGAGTGCCCGGCTTTGAAAAATCGGTTCTCCCCAGCCGTAGGTCTCCCAGACACCAAACTTTGCACACTTGTAGACATGGGGCTACATGTGTGCCAAGTTTGGGGTCCAGGGGACCTACGACCGGCCGGTACCGGGTCCGCAAAGTCACCGGAGAAATGACCGTTTAACATTGGAGTCTATGGAAGGGGTGCCCGGCTTTAAAAAATCAGTGCTTCCCGGCCGGTACCGGGTCCCCAAAGTCCGGGAGATCAGGCGTAAATTAAAAAAAACAGAGCAAGCAAGTGAGTGTGACAGATGGTCTCGGGGGGGGGGGGGCAATTGCCCTGTTCCCCTCCTGGATCCGCCCCTGACTTGAGTGCGTTTTGTGCTGCGTTTGCAGTGCATTTTTCTATATGTTTTTTTGGACTTGGCTTTCTTGGCTTAAAGGGGCACAGTGCAGTGCGTTTGAAGCGCGTTTGTAGCGTGTTCCCTGCATTTGCGTTGCAGAAAAATGCAGCATGGTCTACTTTTTTTAACTGCGCTAAACTGCACTGCAATGATGAGAACTATGCCCATAGGATTACTTTGACTTTGGGCTGTCTACGCAGTTGGAGTGCAGTTCAAAATGCATCCAACTGCGTGAAAGGGACCTAAAGGGGCGTGGTGCGTTTGAAGCACGTTTGTAGCATGTTCCCTGCATTTGCAGTGCAGAAAAATGCAGCACAATACTACAGTGCAGTAAAAAAAAGAAAAAAGTACAGCAAGCTGCATTTTTCTGCACTACGCATGCACAGAAAGTGCGCACATGCATGTAAAGGAACTGTAACGCACATAAAAGCCCAAAGAAGAAAGAAGGGGGAAGTGACCTCAAAGGATATGCAAGCTTTGTAAATGCCTGTAAAAATGTGTAAAATGCAATGCACTACGCGTGCAAAAATGCATAGTAAGCGCACACTGTGTGAATGAGCTCCTAAAGTTTTTTGCAATTGTGGTTATGGAGGTGAGGACACATTCTGAGGTAGCTGATGTACAGGTAGCTGAGAATAGCTGCCATTTTTTTCCATCATTATCACTACCTTGCTACCTAAACCCACAGGTGTAAAGCCTAGACTGGCACACAGGGTGCTAGGCAGCAGTGGCAGGTGTCCCTAGGAATAGTTGTGGGAGGGATGGCAGGGACACATATATTTGCTGTAGCCATTCACAGTGACAACACAGTAGCAGTAAGGAGGGAAGGGAAGGAAAAGTGCGGGAGTAGGGCAGCCGGTGCACTGCTCGGGAGGCGGGACAGTGCTGAGGAGAGCAGGATACAACTCTCTGCTTCTCAATACACAGGCAGCCAGAGCTTTATATGATACATAGCACCTTGTATGATACATAGCACCTCATCACATCATGGCTGCTAAACACCACGCCGAACACAGGAAAATCTCAGAGCTGCAGACCAAGGTATTCATTTCACTCTCCATTCATTTCATCTGAAAACCTTTTCTGCTTTTATCGCACTGTTTGTCTTATTTGCATGCCCTGGTGGATCTGATTTGTGAGGTAAGTTTGGGAAGGTGTATGAAGAGTCTCCTGAGAAATGTGCATGGTTTATACAATGTGCAGTGAGCTGACTGAGGTATGCCATTCATAGTGGCCAGTCACAGGAGTTCCCTGGCCGTGTGTGTAGTGAAAGGCAGGAGGCTTCGGTTACCATGGAGTCAAGCTTGGCTGGGGCAGCACTTATAGCGTACTTATAACTAAACCGACTATGGGCCCCTGAAAAGTCGTGTGTGCCCCATATAGCAGGTAGGTCTGATTATACTGCAAAACATCATTTTTTTTTGTATTTATTTTTTTATAAAATGCCAATTTCTGCAAAGGCACACAGAAAACAATTGTTATCTATGTGCCTGGTTCACCCTTAAACACAGCATGCCATTGAGCTGTACAAATGCTGTGAACGCACTTTTCCGCCACAGCATGAGGAATTAATGGCCCAAATACACGATCTGAAAATCGGACCACAGATCGTCCTTTTGTTTTTTGCATGCTAGTCGCATATCGAAAACGGAGAGGTTACTAAAGTTACAAAAATTCTCGTACGACAGAATAAAAAATCGAAAGTGATGTCATGTGTTGTAGTGTATTTGTATTGTATTTTCAGATGACAACTGTAGTGATTAAAACGAAAATTGTACGATCTGGTATCGTACAAGGAAAATTTTCGTGCTTGTCCGATCGAATAATATCGGATGAACTGTCGTGATCGGCTCTCGAAAGCTCTGTACTAACGATCCGAGTATCGTACGATCGCGTCAAAAGCAGTATTTTTCGTCCGATTTTCGGATTGTGTGTACGGGCCATAAGTAAAATAATTTAGGTTAAAGCGGAATTCCGCCCAAAAAAATTAAATTAAAATAAAATACAAAAAGTCTAGCTGCTGACTTTTAATCATCAGACACTCACCTGTCCCACGGTCCAGCAATTTGGGCGCAGGAAGCCCCGCTCCTCTCCCCCTCCTCTCCATGGCACCAGCATTCTTACACCTGGGCATGCACTGCGCATGCGAGAGCCGTGCTGCGCGCTGTGAATGGCCGGGCAATCTTCTGGGACCTGTGACGTGTCCCAGAAGATTGCAGGGAGGGAGGGGGGAGAGGTGAACTTCCTTCCAGCGCCGCGGAGCCCCGGCAGGAAGTGGGTGCCTCTAAAAAGAGGGTATCCGCTCCCACCCCCCCCCAAAAAAAATGTGGCATGTCAGGAGATCACTTAAAGTGGAAGTTCTATTTTTGGGTGGAACTCTGCTTTAAGGCTTATTTCACTTTTCTGACTATGTTTAATTTTACACCATATATTAAGGCCCATATATTAAGGTGGGGGGGGTAAATATAGGCTGCTGTGCTACTGTACCCGGAATAAGCGCCCAACTGAAAGTTAACATGGCCACCACCCATGTAAGTACATTATGCCATAGTGTGGCCTGGGAAAAAATAATACCGCTGGTCGTGTTTGGTGGGCAGTGCCATCTCCAAAGTTGTGGCACAGTGCTGTGGCCTTTCAAGGGTTACCACGGGCTGTGAGGAGGTGACATAACCTCGGAGTCGCATGTCAATTGTCCCTGAATAGCAATCCACGACTGATCACTTTGGAGAGGGGCGGTAAACACAGTTGCAAGTGCAAACAAGACCTTAAGGCAGAACTTCACCCAAAAGGGGAAGTTCCTTTTCTTTGCACATCACAGGTCCCAGAAGACTGCGGAACCATTCACAAAGCGCAGCACTGCATGAGCAGTGGGAACCGGCTGTGAAGCCCGTTTCCCTTACTTAAGATGTCGGGGCCTGGACCCAAAGCTGATTGAAGAATCGGCCTGGGTGAGGACAATGCTGGATCCCTGGACAGGTAGGTGTCATTTTATTAAAAGTCAGCAGCTACAGTGTTTGAAGCTGCTTTAACCACTAGCCACCCGCCGTACGACTATATACGGCCACAAGGTGGCTCTACAATGCCGGGAGGCCGTCTTTATACAGCCTACGCTCCTCCGGCCACTGGGGGGCGCGCGAGTGCCGCCGGCGGCTTGCGCGCGTGCCCGGAGCGTCACTGAGATGCCAATACGCGTGCCTGGCGGCCGCGATGTCCGCCAAGTACACGCGATCGGCTCGTTACCCAGACAAGGACGTGGATCTCTGTGTGTAAACACAGAGATCCACGTCCTGTCAGGTAGAGGAGACCGATGCTGTGTCCCTTGTACATAGGGACACAGATCGGTCACCTCCCCCAGTCAGTCCCCCCACAGTAAGAATCACTCCCAGGGCAGACATTTAACCCCTTCCTTGCCCCCTAGTGTTAACCCCTTCCATGCCAGTCACATTTATACAGTAATCAGTGCATATTTATAGCACTGTTCGCTGTATAAATGTGAATGGTCCCAAAAATTTGTCAAAAGTGTCCGATGTGTCCGCCATAATGTCGCAGTCACGAAAAAAATCAATGATCGCCGCCATTACTAGTAAAATAAAAAAAAAAATTAATAAAAATGCAATAAAACTACCACCTATTTTGTAACACTATAACATTTGCGCAAACCAATCAATAAACTTCGATTGCGATTTTGTTTACCAAAAATATGTAGAAGTTTACGTATCGGCCTAAACTGAGAAAAAAAAATATAAAAAAAAATAAAAATTGGGATATTTATTATAGCAAAAATCAAAAAATATTGTGTTTTTTTTTTTCAAAATTGTCGCTCTTTCTTTGTTTATAGCGCAAACAATAAAAACCGCAGAGGTGATCAAATACCACCAAAAGAAAGCTCTATTTGTGGGAAAAAAAGGACGTCAATTTTGTTTGGGAGCCACGTCGCGCGACCGCGCAATTGTCATTCAAAGCGTGACAGTGCCGAAAGCTGAAATTTCGCCTGGGCAGGAAGGGGGTATATGTGCCCAGTAAACAAGTGGTTAAATTTTTATGGGGGGGGTGACTGGAGCTCCTCTTTAAGCTGGCCATAGACGATTTAAACCATTTATGAGCCCGCTAATTGTACCCAAGTCAATCCATCGATCAACATGGGTACAACCAGCATTTCGGAATTTTTAGGATGCGATTATTGCCAGCGACTATAACCTCTAGCAATAAATCACTGTGTCCTCTCGACTGGAGGCATTCCCCCATCAACACTGACTGTGTTGATGGGGGAATTGAACAATTTTCCTTCCTGCAACCGCGGAAAAAAAATTGTAACTTCTATGGCCAGCTTTAGGACGTAACTTGAAACAAGGTCATATTCCCTATAACATCCCCACTTATCTGAATTGCATGTTGCTTCTCCCTTTCAGCCATCTGTCAGTGTTTAAATTCAGAGCGACTATGCGTGCAGAAACCCCTTAATCTGTAAACTCCACCCCTTCCTATTTTGGGTCCATATCCTCCTATTAGTGCGCCACCTCTTCCTCTCTGTACATTAAAAGCGGATAATGAATGCAGTCCTTTACTTTTGGGAGGGTCCCAGCATGAACCCCTGAGTTCTAAGGATGTGACCCCCCCCCCCAAATTGAAGGACTAAAAGTCCCAGAAAGAACCCCTGTCATCTAAGGATGTGACCCCCCCCTCAAAAAAAATTGAAGGACTACAAGTCCCAGCATGAACCTCTGAGATCTAAGGATGTGACCCCCCCCAAAAGTGAAGGACTACAAGTCCCAGCATGAATTCCTTAGATCTAAGGATGACTCCCTCCAAAATCGAAGGACTAGATCTCACAGGTTCATGCTGGGACTTGTAGTCCTTCACTTTTGGGGTGGGGTCACATCCATTAAAAGTGAAGGACTACAAGTCCCAGCATGAACCCCTCCTCTTTGTAAGGGTCTCTGCAGTGCCCGGCTCCCTCATGACACACACAATTCCAATCCATCCCTGGCGCCTGGCCTCAGCTCAGAGTTTTGAGAGTTGCTCTCAACTGAGTGAGTCCCAGCAGTTCCCTTTCCCCTCCCTTCCCTCTGAGCATGCCGTGCCGCCAGAGAAGATGGAGGAGTTGGGTGGAGCTAAAGCTCTAGGAGCAGAGGAGGACGTTAAATCCTTCTGCAGTTTAAATGCTGGGGCCTTGGCCTAACTCTGCATTAGGGCAGGGACGTGACGTCACTGGTTGATAGATGCCAGGCCCTGTGGCCCTAGCATCCAGTGAGCAGTAGAGCCAGTGGTGGAGGTGGAGCAAACTACGGGTCTTGACCGGCCGGGATTAGTACTGCCAGTTAGTAACGCGGCACTGTCTGTGGTGGCCTTTTTTGGGGCTTCAGAACGGCGGCCAAGTCCGCCCCTGTTTTCTGCAGTCCTTGCTAGTGTCCCTTCTGCCTAGCGGGCGGTGCCACCCCCTATAAAATGCCGCCCAAGACAAATGCCTTGTTTGCCTTGCGGTAGGAGAGAGGAACTCACAGATCTCAATAGAGCTCAAGTGTGGTGAAATCAAATCACCATAGTTGTAGTCTAATATTTCTTTCCTGCAGCTCAGAACGGAAGGTCTGGTACCTCCGTATGGACCTGGGGTTAGGAAACAATGCAGGAGTCTGTGCATTGCAGCCATGGTGCACTGATCACGGTTGCAATGCTCTGCAGGCTTCAATGCAAAATAATAAAAAATGCATATTTTTTTTATTTTGTTAACATGGGTACATTTATTAAATTTTTTGCAAAACGTGGACTGTGCTTTCAAACATGACAGAGTGTTTTGGAGAGTATTGAATCAATATTTTCATAGTTTTAGTAATTTTCGTTGTGTGTTCTTTACCTATTGTGAAAAAGTTAGCAGATTGTGCATAGGAAAACTAGGGAAGTGTTAAATTGCAATGGTGAACAGGATCACTGAATATGGTTTTTATAGATTTGGCGGAAAAAAAATTAGCTAAATGCAGCAAAATGTCTATTTATAAAAAGCCTTGTAGAGATTGATTTTTTTTTTCATTTTGCCTACAAGTATTATGGACAGTGCACTCAAATTGCTACAATCACCTCATTGCCTGAGGCTGGGTTCACACTGGCACGACAAACGCTCCAACATTGGGAGCTCATGTCGCATTTCCCTATGGGAGCCATCCTATCTGGTCCAAACACAAGACGGTCTGACTTTAAAAATGCTCCCTGCACTACTTTGGTCCGACTTTGATCCTACTTCAGCCCATCAAATATCACTGAAGTCGGATCAAAGTCGGAACGCCGTCTTGCCTGATCCGACTTTGGCATGCAACTTGTGCTCTGATGATCTTGAGGAGGAACACAGCGCCAAATTTTAAATAAAAAACCAGCATGGGTTCCCCCTCTAAGAGCATACCAGGCCCTTCGGTCTGATATGGATTTTAAGGGGAAACCCCTTCGCTGAAAAAACGGCGTGGGGGTCCCCCCAAAGTCCATACTAGACCTTTATCCGAGAATGCAGCCCGGCCGGAAAAGAAAGTGTCAACAATAAAACACACTACACAGGTTTTTAAAATAATTTATTAGGCAGCTCTGGGGGTCTCTTCCGACTTTGGAATCGTACCAGGCCTCATGCCTTAAACATAGGGGGGTGGGTGCTTTGGGGCAGGGGATGCCCTGCGCCCCCCCATCCCAAAACATCTTGTCCCCATGTTGATGAGGACAGGGGCCTCTTCCCGACAACCCTGGCCGTTGGAGGTCAGGGTCTGCGGGCGGGGGGCTTATCTGAATCTGGGATCCCCCTTTAATAAGGGGGCCCCCAGATCGCTGCTCCCCACCCTAGTGAATGAGTATGGGGTACATTGTACCCCTACCCATTCACCTGGAAAAAAAAGTGTCAAAAATAAAACACATTACACAGGTTTTTATAGTAATTTATTAGGCAGCTCCGGGGGTCTCTTCCGACTTCGGGGGTCTCTTCCGACTTCTCCGCTCTCTCCGGCCTCTTCTCCGCGCTCTCCGGTTCTTTTCCTGCTGTCCAGTGCCTTCTGCCGGGTTCTTCTGCTCTTTTGCCCGCTCTTTTGCTAGCTCTTGCCCGGGGCATGATGGGACAGTGACGTCATAAGGGGCGGGGTCACCAGATGACATCACCCGGTGACCACGCCCCATGCCAATATAAGTTGTTGTGTACCGCGCACACAGCATTATAGCGGGAGAGAGCGTTGTGTCAACATCGGAAGAAGAGCAGAGGGAAGAAGAGGACGGAGAAGACCGGTCAAGAGCTAGCAAATGAGTTGGCAGAAGAGCCCGGCAAAAAGCACCGGACAGCGGCAGAAGAACCTGTCATGTACCTGGGTGTATTTGAATCGGGATCTTCCTGGTCCCACAGCTGCAGCCTTACCTGTTGTGCTACGGAGGAGATCTGGACTTTTGGAAATGTCCTCTCAGTATTAAGCATTACCTTGGACTCACTAGCCCCACCTGCTGCCAGCTGTGGACAATTTTCAATCAAAGCAGCCCATAAAAAGGAAGTGATGCTATCTCTCAGTGCCGGTTTGTGTTGAATAGCTCCCTGGGTGTTGTGACTGCTTTTTGATCTTGATTTTCGTGTTGAACTTCTGCCTGAATTCCTGACTACTCTCTAGCCTGCTGATTTTGTACTTCACCGCCAGCTCGTGTATGACCTTTGCCTGCCTGACCACTCTCTGCATTTCGATCGTGTACCATTTTGCCTGATCTGTTGCCAACCTAATCTGCCTGACTACGTTTTCGCCTGAATCTTCAGCACACAAGTTCCACTTCGGGCACTACCTATCACAGGTACCTTACAGAACCGGAGAGCACAGAGAAGAGGCCGGAGAGAGTGGAGAAGTCGGAAGAGACCCCCGAAGTCGGAAGAGACCCCCGGAGCTGCCTAATAAATTACTATAAAAACCTGTGTAATGTGTTTTATTTTTGACACTTTTTTTTCCAGGTGAATGTGTAGGGGTACAATGTACCCCATACTCATTCACTAGGGTGGGGAGCCGCGATCTGGGGGCCCCCTTATTAAAGGGGGATTCCAGATTCAGATAAGCCCCCCGCCCGCAGACCCTGACCTCCAACGGCCAGGGTTGTCGGGAAGAGGCCCCTGTCCTCATCAACATGGGGACAAGGTGCTTTGGGATGGGGGGGCGCAGGGCATCCCCTGCCCCAAAGCACCCACCCCCCCATGTTGAAGGCATGAGGCCTGGTACGATTCAGGAGGGGCGCACTCGCTCGTCCCCTCCCCCTTTCCTGACCGGCTGGGCTGCGTGCTCGGATATGGGTCTGGTATGAACTTTGGGGGGACCCCCACGCTGTTTTTTCGGCATAGGGGTTCCCCTTAAAATCCATACCAGACTGAAGAGCCTGGTATGCTCTTGGAGGGGAAACCCATGCCGGTTTTTTATTTAAAATTTGGCGTGGAGTTCTTCCTAAAGATTCATACCATATATAGTGCCTGGTATTGTCTGGGATCGAAGTCGAAACCCTGTTCATTGAAGTCGGACGTATGTCAGACTTCAAGTCGCTGGGCAAAGTCGGATCCAAAGTAGTACGACTGTCGTGTCATAACAGTGTGAACCCAGCCTGAAAGTACAGTGACTTCTAGAAACTTGCGTTTTGTCGCGCTCCTAAAAGCCGAGTTCCACCCAAAAGTGGAACTTCCACTTTAAGCACTCCTCGCCCCCTTACATGCCACATTTGAATGGTCATTTTTTTGGGGGGGAGTGGGGGCTTCGTTAGGAGTGGGACTTCCTGTCCCACTTCCTCCTTCCGCCCAGGGACCGCCTAGGTGACTCCCCCTCTCGCCTTAGGCGGCCCCTCCCTCTAGGCGATCTCCTGGGACACGTGACAGGTCCCAGGAGATCGCCTGTCCACTCCGGGAACGCAGCACGACTCACGCATGCGCCGTGCGTGCCCGGCCGTGAAGCCGAAAGCTGTCATGGCCGGGTGCCCAGAGTGGCAATGGATGCGCCGGCGGAGAGGAGGGGGAGAGGAGCGACGCTCCGTTCGGCCGCATCGCTGGACCGTGGAACAGGTAAGTGTATGTTTATTAAAAGTCAGCAGTTACACTTTTCGTAGCTGCTGACTTTTAATAAACATAAAAAGCCTGGAACTCCGCTTTAAGGCCCCATTCATATGTGAGCATAATAGAAATTTCCGGCAAATTTGCATGATTCTGCCTGTGATACCAGAGCGCGCTGAAAATGGGCAAAGCGTCTTTGGGTGCAATTTATTGTTAATGGCACTCCAAATGCGCTGATGAAACTTGCATTTTGTCGCACAACAAAAACAAGCTATTCAAAAATGTGCCAAACCGGCTCCAAAAATGAGTACAGGAGCTTCTTTGGCGTGTTTTTGGAATGTAGGGCAGCCTATTAAAGTGAATGGGCTGCCCTACATGTCGCACCAAAAATGCACACGCCTCCGCATTGCTCATATGGGAATGCAGCCTAAACAAAATTGAATATTTGTTGCTCATAGAAATTGCTGTTTGCCCATTATCATTGCAGTGACGTTTTAAGCAAAGCTCACTATACCAAAGCATCATAGTGTCATACATGTGAAGTTTGGGTTGTGTAACCATGACGTGGGTGGCTTTATCAGCGTGGTTCATAAGGCCCCTTTCACACTGCGGCGACTTGAAAGTTGCATGATTTTGCCGCAATTTTAACACGATATTGTGGCTACGATTTCAGGGAATGCCTGTGTAAATTGAGGTCTATGGACCTCAACGCCCACCAAGTCGGACCAAAGTAGTACAGGGACTACTTTTGAAGTCATTGCGACTTAAAGTCACACACATATGAATGGTACTCATTGGAAATCATGGGGTACGACTTGTCATGCGACTTTGCAGTCCCAAGTCGCAGGACAAGTCGCACAAGTGTGAAAAGGGCCTAAGGCTCGCCATACACTGTACAATATTACCATACAAAGTCTGTACCATAAAGCTTACTAAAACTATACTAAACTTACAAGCATATATGAACAGATCCATACATCTGCATAAACATACACATACTCTGACATATATATAGTACAGTATATACTATAAATATACCATAAAATACAGTATATACTCTTCTTACTTGACTAATTTAGGGACACAGGAAGGCTTATCACATGTGTCAAACACAAGGCCCTCTGGCCGAATCCAGCCCTAAGGGCAATTTCATGTGACCCTCGCACCTCTCCTGCAGCTGAGGTACCCCCCTTATCTCCAGCCCCACCTTGTCTCAGCTGTTAACAGTAGAGAAGAGAACAGAACTCCTCCGCCAGATCCTGTGCTTCTCCGTGCAGCCACAGAGACACTCGTCTCTGCATCCCAGTCTCAGCATTTAGCAGCAGAGAGGAGGACAGAACTACATATAATGTGCTTCTCTGTGTAGCCGCAACACTTCTTGATTCTGCCTCACCTGGTCTCAGCATTCAGCAGACGCCAGCAGCTGACTCCAGACCTCCTCCTCCAGTCCCTGCACTTTTTGCTTCCAAGCTCACCCCCAGCTTCTTCCCGACAGCAGCACAAGGTGGGGGGGGGTGCACTGTGATCTAAGGGAGGGTGACCCCTGATGGTGGTGGTGGTGGTGGTGGGTGCTCTTGACATCTGATGTAAAGGGAGGTGGGGTGCACTGGACATCTGCTTATAACTATTATGAGAATAATACACTTCTATGCCAGGTAAAAAGGGGGGTCACACACAGCTGGTATCATGAGCTATTACTAAAACCAGTAATAATGAAATGTAGAGGCAATTATTTAATATGATAAAGAGTAGATACATTTATATAATCTTACAGATACAACCAACCCTTTAAAGGCAACCATAATGCTGATGTGGCCCGCTATAAAAATGGAGCTTGGGACCCCTGGCTTAAACGTTCAGTTTATACTGCCATCTAAAGGAGGATTGAACACTGGCAAACAAAAAATCTGTAGGCTAGCCCAGGATAACCCCTCCCACTACCAGCATGCTTGGTTTGTTTCTAGTGTCCTGCTTTTTTTACAGCTCTGCTTTGCTAAGACTAATATTTTTGCTAGCACCTCTTGACTTCTTTAATTTTTCCTTCATTTAAGACTTTACTCCATATCATTGCTGGAGTTTGTCTCTTCGATTTCAGTTTTTCTTCACAATTGTCCTCAGCCTGGCTTTTGCAGTACCGTGTCCCAGTCCCCACTAGACAGAATGTGCAGTAACAACCTGGAAGTTACCTTCGGGCACTGGGCTAGGCGTGGGGCACTTTGCAGATTCTGTTTTGGTAAAAAGTAGCTGCGGTGCATTTTCCAGGTCCAGAGCTGTTGACATTGCCTCAGTGCTTGCCATGTGAACACTCACTTAGTGAGTAGGCTGGTCAGACCAAGTACTGGACTAATTACTAGAAATCTCACCACTGCCACATCCCATTTCTCTGTAAATCTTTACTACATTCTACACCAATCCAAAATAGGATATACAGTGCCTCGAAAAAGTATTCATACCCCTTGAAATTTTCCACATTTTGTCATGTTACAACCAAAAACGTAAATGTATTTTATTGGGATTTTATGTGATAGATCAACACAAAGTGGCACATAATTGTGAATTGGAAAGAAAATGATAAATGGTTTTAATTTTTTTTTACAAATATCTGAAAAGCGGGGCGTGCATTTGTATTCAGCCCCCCGAGTAAATACTTTGTAGAGCCACCTTTCGCTGCAATTACAGTTGCAAGTGGTACCAAACCCTGGACTTGCTCCATTCCATATATTCTTCTGCGGATTGCCGGTGCTGGCGCTGTAATAAAGACATAGGTACATTATATCACATTTACTGGTCTTGCCCATTGATCATTCCCTATTGGCGGATCATTCATTCCCTTCTCATTTCCATCTTTGGATATTGGGTGCCTTTCAATCCTAAAACCTTTCTCCTGGGTCTCCTACCAGCTTCCTTTTCTAAATAGTCTAAAAAACTCCATACACACATGCTGCCTGCTGCAGGATGCTTGGTTGCTCATAAATGGAAGAAACGGGAGCCTCCTTTTCTGTTTGATTTGCACTCCAGGATCCGAGACTTGAAGAGGATGGAATACCTGACTGCTTTGTTAACTGACTCCCTTGAAGCTCATAACCGGGTATGGGAATTGTGGGATCTTTTGGAAGCTCCCCCAACTTGACGTTTCCCTAAAATAGTGACACGGTGTATGGATGGTGACTTCGGACTTCTGTGGGGTCCTGACACAGGTGGATGTTCTCTACTACCCTTTCTCTCTCTCTCTCTCTTCTTCTTGCTCTTCTGTATTTTCTATCTCCAAAATACGCCCCTTTCTAACCAATGACACAACAAAGCTCCTAATTCACTCCCTGGTCATCTCTCGCCTCGATTACTGCAACTCCCTCCTCATTGGCTTACCTCTGCATACTCTATCCCCCCTTCAGTCCATCATGAATGCTGCTGCCAGACTCATCCACCTTACCAACCGCTCTGTCTCTGCTACTCCTCTCTGTCAATCCCTCCACTGGCTTCCGCTCACCCAACAAATTAAATTCAAAATACTAACAACTACTTACAAAGCCATCTACAACTCTGCCCCCAGCTACATCACTGACCTAGTCTCTAAATACCAACCTAATCGTTCTCTTCGTTCTTCTCAAGACCTCCTGCTCTCTAGCTCTCTCATCACCTCCTCCCATGCTCGTCTCCAGGACTTTTCCAGAGCCTCTCCAAGCCTATTGAACTCCTTACCCCAATCTGTCCGTCTATCTCCTTCTCTATTAGCTTTTAGAGGATCCCTGAAAACCCTCCTCTTCAGAGAAGCCTATCCTACCCACACCTAACTGTATTTTCATTTTCTCCACCTGATTATCCCCCACAGCTACTACCCTTTGTTTCACTTGACCCTCCCTTCTAGACTGTAACCTCTAACAAGCAGGGCCCTCTGATCCCTCCTGTATTGAATTGTATTGTGACTGTACTGTCTTCCCTGATGTAAAGCGCTGCGCAAACTGTTGGCGCTATATAAATCCTGTATAATAATAATAATAATCTTTTTGCTTTTTACTATTGTGCTCAATACAGTGCCTTTTCCCGCTTGGTTACGCACGACAGAGCGGCTGGGACTTAGTTGAGCTACTGCTGCTTTGAGCAGCCATTACCAGGCTTGATGTTAACAAATGTTATATTTATCTTTGGGATCCATTACCTTAACCGTTCTTTCCCGTTGAATGCTTTGTAAGTTGGCAGTTTTTTCGGCTTTTGACAAACGAATTGTCTTATACCTTTCTGTTTTTAATATAAAAAATTTAAAAAAATGTCAGTTTTCAAAAAATAAATAAAAAAAAGCAGATCTGTCTTTAAACCACCAAGGAGGTCCCCCACACATTCATTCCTCAACCTGCATCTGTCCTTGACAAGACAGGCACTTTTTTCAAATTTACACAAGATGTATCTATATGTTATACATGTATCTCTTTGTTGCACCAACCACTTATGGATACAAAGTGTGTCTCTTCCTAGTTAATATAATTGCAAGATTCCATAAAACTGCTAGGCCTTTTATTTCAACATGGTTCCACTACGGCCCCTTTCACACTGGGGCGGTTTGCAGGCGCTATTTAGCTAAAAATAGCGCCTGCAAACCGAGCCTAAACAGCGGCTCCTTTCTCTCCAATGTGAAAGCCCTGAGGGCTTTCACACTGGAGCGGTGCGCTAGCAGGACGGTAAAAAAAGTCCTGCTAGCCGCATCTTTGGAGCGGTGAGAGGAGCGGTGTGTTTACCGCTCCTACACCGCTCCTTCCCATTGAAATGCATGGGATACCGCGGTAATACCGCCCGCAAACCGCGGCTGTAGCCGCGGTTTGCGGGTAGTATTAACCCTTTATTGGCCGCTAGCGGGGGTTAAAACCACACCGCTAGCGGCCAAATAGCTCAACAATACCGACGTTATAGCGCCGCTAAAAATAGCGGCGCTATACCGCCACCGCCCCAGTGTGAAACCAGCCTTAGAGCCCATTCACACAGGGGCGTCTTTGGATCCGACTCCAAATCGCCCCTAGTCGCCCCTAGTCGCGCTGGCTGAAGAAATCAATGTAAGTTAATGGAGCTGTCCTTATGCACACTACTGCAGTCGCTCCGACTTCAAAAAAGGTCCCTGTACTACTTCAATCCGACTCCTAGGCGACCTGTAACCATTCATTTCAATGGGAGTCGCCTCTCACTGTCTTAATAGGAGCAACTCTCCAGGAAGAAAACATACATTTCTCCTGCAAAACTCTCCCTCCCTCCCACAGAGCCGATTCTTGTTTGATTGGCCACTGGAATGTCTCCTGTCCTGCAGGCAACTTGGAGTTGCCTTGTAAGTAGCTCCAGGTCATGCTGTGATTCATTCTAAAGTCCGTGCTGGAAGTCGTGTTGCCCCTGTGTAAATGGGCTCTTAGGCCTTGTTCACACAGGCATTAAAAGCACGAGTTTGAGGCATGTTTAACTCCCCAAACTACTAGTAAAGCAGTCTGCACTTAATACAATGGCCACATTATCAAAACATGAAGAGTTTGCGTTGCATTGCTGCGCTTAAAAAAATAAGGTTTAGGTAGAGTTTGGAAGCAGTTGAAGCATCTCAACTCCTTCTATTCAAGTCTATAGCAACTCACCATAAACTCACTGGTATGTGTTTGCAGCGAGTTTGCGATATGTTTGTGGAGAGTTTGCAGGGAGTTAGGCCTCGTTCACTGCAGCCATGAAAAAACCTAGGCATTTCGGATGCGTTTTTAAAGCTTGTCAAACTCATGTCAAAAGCTTATAGGGCTTTCGGGAGCATTTTTATCTCACCTTTAACACGAGTTAAACACGACACAAACTCAACGGACAACTCGCAATATCTCCATTGGTGTGTTTGTCAGTATTTTGAGCAAGTGTAAACAAGGCCTTATTTTCTTCCATTAATACTACCACAATTTTAGTGCTTTCAGATTTGAATCAGATTTCCTCGTGCTCATATTCAAAATTGCACATGGGCTTGTGTAGGATATTTGTAACTTTATGCGATGACAAGAAATCCAGATGTAATTCTCAAGTGGAATATCATAGATATTCTGTAATTTGTGTACTTATCTGGAGAAAATATAGACAAGACTATACTTTATGTGTTATGTTTATGTTGTGTTATTCCATATCTGGTTGATCAGGAGCATAAAGACTGCTGCATTATACTGCCATCTTCTCCTGGTGTGTGGCCGAAATGCATCAAAGCATTTCAATTACACCTGTAATGTATCCTTACTGAGAAAAGGGTTACATCCCACTGTTGCTCTTGCTTGAAAATGGCCACAATGAACATTGATCTTTGATCCTCTCCTGCTGCTCACCTACAGTGACTTTGGTCACCTCCAGCCATCTGACCCCCACCTTCTGTGAGTACCCCAGTCCTTGTGTTTTGGACCTCCTGCAATAACAGTTTGTGGTTTTGCCCCATGGCCTCTCATCTGCACCTCGAGCAGTAAAGTAAAAAAGTAAGTAAGTAAAAGAAAATCCCAAATTTCGTGTTGCACCCAAAAAAGTAATGGAGGGGGAAATCTTCCAATGGGGACACTGGTTCTGGTGGCCTGGGGATCCCTAAGGGATCCCCTTAATTTGCAGGGATTTCCTTTCACTTCCTGTTTTTGGTATGGGACAGGAAGAGAAGATACATTTCTACAATGGGGCACAGATGGCAACAAATGAACCAACAGGGGTTATAACTAGGGCTGCAACTAACGATTATTTTCATAATCAATTAGTTGGCCGATTATTGTTTCGATTAATCGGTTAATAAACGTAAAAAAAAAAAAGTAATTTTGCTGCGATTTGCATTTTTACATATTTTTTTGGCCAATTTGCTGTTGGGCAGACTAAAAAACACAAATTGCTACAAAAACACATTATTACATGCTTTTCTGCAGCTTCTCTATTGAAGTATATTGAACCAAAAAAACAAAATAGCACAGTTTTGCATTAAAAAAAGTACTTGCCCTTTCCAAATACGCAGCAGCTGAAAAAATCATGGATGTGAACGTGTCCCATAGGAAACCATGTAAATGACCTGCAGTGTGTTTCTGCAAAAAGCACCAAAAAACACAGAGGTGTGACCCAGGCCTGAGATGTTTAGTAACATAATGGTGTTAAAAAATATAAAATTTGTACAAAAAGAGCAAATAATCGCTGTAAGGCGTTCATTTTTTATTATGGGACATTGAAAGTAATATTTACAGTAGCGATTTGCTCTTTTTGTACTGTCAAGGGCTCATTTTAGTTTTTTTTTAACCCCATCATGTTACTGGCCGATTAATCGATTATGAAAATAGTAATCGATTAATTTCATAATCGATTAGTTGTCAATTAATCGATTAGTTGTTTCGGCCCTAGTTATAACCCTTCTTTACTCTATCCAAAATGAAGAAAAAGGTTTTGCCTATAGTTCTACTTTAAATAGCTGGTCGCTGGTAGACATCTTGCAGGCATTCTTTAACCCTTTTGTTGCCTAACAATTAATTTTTTTTCATTTTTTGCACGTTAAAATGCACATTTTTAACACTCTCTGGGAGCTCCTCCATCCACTCAGTTTTTTTTCTCACCTCTCCCCCTAACAAAGTGCCCCTGGGCTGCCCTTCTCCCCCTCCCTGCTTACCATGTACCATTTTTAAAGGCAATAGACTTAAATTTTTGGTACAAATATTTTTTTTAATACAGAACTACAAAAACAAACACAAATGTAGAAGTTCACGTACGATCAGTTAGAAAAAAAAAGAATCACAAAAAAGGAGACTTATAGGAACCATCTCTATCATTCTTAAAATGATGCCACAAATTTCTCATCTTGCATCATGAACCTGTGCTGCCTTCAAGTGGTGTTTATGCATGTAATGTCTCGTTTCTTGCAGATTGATGAACTTCAGAATACTAACCGAGGCCTAAAGGAGCACATTCTGCACTTAACAGAAAATAAGGTGGTTGTAAACAGTCATGTAGATACCCTGACCAGGAAAAATGACCAGCTCTGCAAAGAACTCACAGAGATAGACAAGATGGCAGAGCAGCTGGAGAAAGAGAAGGAACAGACTTTAGAAGCTGCAGAGGAACAACTGGAGAAAGTAACGGTGGGTGTTTTAAAAATACATTTACTTTTAAATGCTCTGTTTTCATTAAATGTTTTTCACATGGGGCATATCTGTCAGCTGATCCCCGCTGAGCAGGCAGATGGCTTGTCTGTGTCCACTCTGCTTATACAGACACAGTTTCCTGACCTCTATGGGCAGTCAGATGTAAATGGACTGTCTGTTTGTTTAAACCCGTCAGCCATCCGATTCCCAAGACGGATGGGGACCGGATCCCCATCTGTCTGTTCTTAGCATACAGGTGTCAACAGACACATATCCGTTAACACCCACCACTCCATAGAGGGCAAGGCAAAGGTTTCCACTAATACACAGTCAGGTGTCTGTTTGCCATCATCCCGGATTTATAGCACAAAAATGTGTATCCCCCATACCAAACTGGGACTATATCGGCAAGCAGTACACCATAGACATATGATAAAATATACATCAGTTTATTTCAACATCTTAAAATTGTTTTCAAATTATTGCCAAAAAAATAAAACAAAGCAGGGTAAACATATACATAGTAAAAAACGGCTTATACAGACATCTCATTGTTGGTTGACAGACGTTTAAGGTTTGCTGTCTCTTTTCCACCCGATGCGTTTCAGTTCTCTGACCCTTCCTCAGAGATTTATATTAGGAAGGAGATACCTGTATTCAACAGTAGTCCATCAATGAATGAAGAGTGATATTGTAATGGACATAGATGCACAACATATAAAAGGAAATACACACAAATACACACATTATCTACCACCTCAAACAGTCAAGGTAGGGCCCGCCTAAAAACCTGACAGGCAGACCCAATTGGTTCGCCCATGGGAAAGAGGTCTAATATACCAAAATATGGAAGTATTTTGCTTAATGATTAGTGACAGAAGTACTGTATATCATTCTACATTTCTATTATTCTTAAAGACACTCTGTCACTTTCCTACTCAGGGCAGTGTCAGGATTTTTTGTAAGCCACTGCTGTGTTGCAGCCCTGAGACCAGAGTGTGCAAGCTCTGTTTTGGAGCATTGTTAATTGTTTTTCTTACAAGAGAACCTGTCATCTTGCCCTGAAAGGGAACAGTGGTAGTGTGTGTTAAAGAGGAAGTAAACCCTGATGGGTTTTAGTTCCTCTTTATTCCCCTGCAAAGTAAAAGCATAATGGGCTAGTATGCATCGCACACTAGCCCAATATGTTGCACTTACCTGCAAACGAAGCCTGTGATGTCCCCGCTGGTGGGCGCTTCCATCTTCACCCCTCTTCCTTCTGGGGCCGTGGACTCCGGCTCTGTGACTGTCCGGAGTCTTGTGACGTCACTCCCGCATATGCACGCGGGAGCCAACCGTCACGCACGGGCCCTATAGAAACTGCACGATCGTGCCCCTTCTTCAGTGTGCATGCGCCGATGATGTCGGTGCAAGCATGTATGGTAAAAATCTCCTAAACTGTGCATGTTTAGGAGACATTTCCAGTACCTACAGTTAAGCCTTATTATAGGCTTACCTGTAGGTAAAAGTGGTGTGTAAGAGTTTACAACCACTTTAAGTGTAAAAGGAGGTGTACTTTAACATGAATCCATGACCAGATAACGTAACCTGAAATGATGTAAACATCAAAGCAGCTACCATGTGGCACCAGAACATAAAGTCCTTATTTACATAGAGACAAACTCTGTAGTCCCTGATGTGACAGTACCAAGACCTAACATTGCACCTTGGGATCTGGGGTGGAAGTTGCCTCTTTCCCAAAACTAGATTGTTGCTAGCTATGTAAATTTGTGTGGCTGTGCAGATCATAGCCAGTGAGGTGGGGGTGGGACTGAGCCTCACTTTAGGTGTCTATGGACACACTGAGTAATCTCAGGAGCGAACCAGCACAAATTCCCCCATAGCAAGCGGCTTGCTATGATAGGCATTCAGCAGGTGGGAGGAGCCAGAAGCACCAGCAGGGGACCCAAGAAGAGGATCAGGCTGCTCTGTGCAAAACCACACATAGCAGATATGTAAAACATGTTTGTTATTGGAAAAGAAAATAACGGTTTACAATCACTTTAACTATTTTTGCTTTCAGATAGATAAATGGTAATGGATAGGCTCACATACTGAAGGTTTGCTCATTTTCTTGAGAAGTTTTATCCTTCTTCAGCACGCCATAACTCCCTGCCAGATGACACCGAACACCTGTGATTGCCACACGCAACATGTCATACAGGCAAGATAGTCCAAGGAGCCCTGTGAGAATAATGTACCTTGCCCAGCAATTTTTGCAGTGCTTGGACTGGTTATAAGTGTACTTTTAATATTAATGAACATTGAAAAGTATAGCCATACTTATTGTACTGCAATACGGGATGCATTGGAGCATTTACTTACTGCAGTAGGTGTGCCAACCAGCAATTACATTGTGCCCGGTCCTAAAAGGGTAAACATGGCAATTTTTAAACACGTTATGGCAATTTAATTATTATTATGTTTACCGTTTCGCCGAATATTTTAAGACCAGGGCACCCACATTTCACATCAATAATATATTTTACCAACATGTGTGTAAGCTATACTGTTCCTGCTACTAATAATTACAGTATTCACCTGTGTTGTCAAAATTATTCTACATTTATTTTACTTTATTCACTGTTTATTTCTATGTAACCAATTGTCTTGTGTTATGTCACTAAAAAGTCATTAAATGTAGTAAGAGTGTATATTAAATCTGTATTAAAAAATGGTGAAAAAAGATCTGTTCTTTAACCAAGTTTTTTTTTCAAGTTTTCATTAAACTGCTTAAAACATTTTTTTGTGCTTTCAGATTGAAGTTAGAAGAAAACAAAAAACAATTGACAGCTTAGATCTCACAATCAAAAATCTAAAATCAGTGAGTAAAATGTTTATCTAGTTGCATCTATGAGACTGATTTAGTA
This sequence comes from Rana muscosa, assembly GCA_029206835.1. NCBI lineage: Eukaryota > Metazoa > Chordata > Amphibia > Anura > Ranidae > Rana > Rana muscosa. The sequence goes on from CM055117.1 coordinate 691,152,222, forward strand.
AAGAAGTTGAGATTGTTTACACAAAAAAGTGAAAACTCACTACAGTTATCCAATCAAGTGCTGATGAACAATAGTTTACTTTCTACACGATTGGATAATTGTAATTATTCACTTTTTTTTGTGTGAAAATCCTCAAATCCTTTAGGCTCCATGTACACAGAAGCGTTTTGGCGTTTTTTTAAAAAGCCCATTAACTGCACTCTATGTTAGCCTATGTGTTCATGTACACATAACGTTTTTTAGCTTTAATGAGCAGTGCAGTTAATGGGCTCTTTTCTGAACGCAAGAGAAATTCGCGTTCAAAGTGCCGTTTTTCGGCAGAAAAAACCGCAGAAAAACGCTCAAAAACGCTGGCCGCGAGCGTTTTTTGGTCCATTGAAGAAAAAAATTTTTTTTTAAAACGAAAAAACGCTACACTAAAAAACGCTAATAAAAGCTAGTAAAAAACCGCTGATAAAAGCTAGCTTTTTCTGCTGCTTTAAAAACGACAGTTTTTGAGCTTCTGTGTACATGGAGCCTAAGGCTTTCATGTACACTGCTTCTGGTAAACGGATGCTTAGGAGCAGTTGGGCGTTTTTTTCAGCTGCCCCTGAACTCTCCTCTATGTTATCTTATCAGTACATGTACACTGAGTTGTTTATAGTCGTTTCTAGGCAGTTGAGTTTAGAAGAATATTTTGGAAAGCAAAAAAATTTGTTCAGGATGGATGTTCAGAGGTTTGTAACGCCAAATGCCCGTAACAGCTTGTAAACGCGGTAACTCGTGTTTAGCCGTGTTTCGTTTACAGGGGTTTTTCATTTTTGACTACCGTATATACTCGAGTATAGGCCGACCTGAATATAAGCCGAGGCACCTAATTTTACTACAAAAAACTGGGAAAACGTATTGACTCGAGTATAAGCCTAGGGTGTCCATCTGCATGCCTCACTTTGCCTCACTGTGTCCATGTGCATGCCTCACTGTGTCCATGCCTCACTGTGCCCATGCTTCACTGTGTCCATGCCTCACTGTGCCCATGCCTCACTGTGTCCATGACTAGACTGACGTTTAACATTGGAGTCTATGGAAGGGGTGCCAGGCATTGAAAAATAGGTGCTCCCCGGTCGTAGGTCCCCCAGACAATAAACTTTGCACACTTGTAGAGGAAGAGTGGGGCTACATGTGTGCCAAGTTTGGGGTCCAGGGGACCTACGGCCGGCCGGTACCGGGTCCCCAAAATCCGAGAGATCAGTCGCAAAAAGGTGACTTGAGTATAAGCCGAGGGGGGCATTTTCAGCACAAAAAAATGTGCTGAAGAACTCGGCTTATACTCGAGTATATATGGTAATTGGGAGAAATTTTTTTTTTTTTTTTTAAATGCTTATAAATGCAAACGCATGTAAACGCGGCAAAATGGACGCTTTTAAACGTCGGTTACTATCTGTCACGTTAAATTGTTCAGAAGAGGTTTTAAAACGTCCCGTGCACATTACGTTTTAAAATCAGCCTCTTATGTATCAGTGTCAGTATTACCAAATCACACTATTATTATGAATATAAAAGTGTGTCTTTCTTGCCATCTTCATTCTGCCAGCTTAGATAAGGGGGTCATTAGCTATTATTCATTACTGCAGAGAGTCTGAAACAAAGCTTTTTTGAACATTGATTTTAAAGAGTGCATTTAACCTGTCCTCAGAGGAATGTAATGTACTAAAGCTTGCTTTTAAAAATAAAATAAAATGAAAAAATAGGTTTTTACTTACCTTCTCTGTGCAACGATATTGCACAGAGCAGTCCCAGTCCCTCTTTAGTGTTCCCCACTGGTGCTGTCCACCTCTTCTTCCAGTAGGTGCCCCTATAGCAGGCCGTGTGCTATGGGGACACCTGTACGGGTGCACGTCTGAGCCAGGCTGCATGCGTCTATATACATAGACAGTGCATTCCGGTCACACCCTCTGCTCCCTCTTCTTAGGTCTTGACTGACAGCAACAGATGTCTATGGTTGCTTCCTGGGTCTATTTTAAATCTAGGAAGTAGAGGTAGAAGACCCGCAGCCAGGACAGCGCTGGATCAATAGAAAAATCAAAGGAGCTGTGTGGAAGATTGTCGGCTGAACAGTGTCTCCATGCAACCATATGCAGTCACTTGTTGGGTGTTTGAATACAATAGCAGGCAATGCAGATTCTTCCTTTCACACTGTTTGGAGTGGATGGAAGAATCTATTGTTTTCTTCTCATTTTCTCTCATTCAGATTGATAGCTGAACAAGAGAAATCTAGGTGAGTAATGGTAGCTTTACAGGCCAAATTCCCTACAGTTTTTAGTGTAGGTCAGGTTTGGTCATTTAGACAGGGGGGCTTTTTATAAAGCAGCCGTGTGGCCTTACCATGACCATACAGCTGCTTTAAAAAACGTATTTATAAAGCACAGTTATGTGGTTTACAGACATTTTTAAAGTGTTTCTAAAGGCAGAAGGTTTTTCACCTTAATGCATGTGCAGTAATGTGCATGAGAGCAGCGCCTCTTCGCGGTCTCTGTCTCCTCATTGGCTCACACAGCAGGGGGAGCCATTGAGCCAATCAGAGCCAGTGAGCCAACGAGGAGAGAGCGGGGGGCAGGGCCCAGTCACGCTTCGTGTGTGAATGGGCAATGTCCATTCACAGAAGCGCGGCTCGGTAGCTAGCCTGCTTGAGTGCCCCCATGACTTGCTATTGGGGGCACTCAGCAGGAGGGAGGAGCCAGGACCGCCAGCGGGGGACCCAAAAAGAAGAGGATCGAGGCTGCTATGTGCAAAACAATTGCACAGAACAGGTAAGTATAACACGTTTGTTATTTTTTATATAAAAAAAAATCATTTGAACCTTTAGAACCACTTTAAAATATTTTTTGAGGACACGACTGAATATAGCAAAGTTCCATGCAAACTAATAAACAGAAAAAAAAATCACACGACCTATCAAAGATATGACCAGCCTCTTCTCCATTTACAACATTGCACATAGAAAACTCCATGGGATGCTAAAGGCTCCACACTGTTCACACTGTGCATTTTATGACTGGCAGGTAGTATGCAGAGTGTAGTGTGGAGTAAACTTTTGGTAGAAAGCCCACGACAAGGGGTCAGGTGTCCAAAGTGGCATTAAACTGAGAAACCAGTACTGTAAGGCAAAAGTGCTGTTTGTTGAACTTGCTGAATTTGATTTTGGATGTACTCCGCCTTTAGTGAGTGCAGGAAACTCTTAATAATAGTTCTGAAGCCTAATATTTCTGTGTTAATAGAGCATTTGACGTTATACACTGTATTTTTGCTTTCAAAATCAGGATGCTAACATTACTAAAGAACATTTAGAAAAAGTAGAAGCTGAACTTGAAGAAAGGAAACAAGAGAACAAAGCTGTAAATGCCCTATTAGATCAGCTGCAGGACGACAACAGCAGATTAAGCAAAAAAGTAGAAAAACTGGGGAAAACAGGTATTTTTTCACTCACTTTTTAAACACTACATTCATGAAAACACCTTTGTGTACATTATGTAAACCCTAACAATATACTGTATTTATTGGCGTATAACACTCACTTTTTTACCCTGAAAATAGGGGGTAAACTGTTTTGTTATGTATGATAAGAGTTTTGTTATGTATGATAAACAAGAAAAAATCTGTTGGACAAGAACAAATCTGTTGGACCTGCCAAAAGTATTGTGAACTGATGACTTCCTGTGATCTTTGCTTTGTTGCACTCTTATTGGTGAGTATTGTTCCCAGCTATCTCTGGGAACTACAGAACCATCTACCCCCCGGTGCGCACTCATCTTGAAACAGAAAGGGGCCATCCCTGAACTGTTCCCACAAAGTTGGGAGCATAAAATTGGTAATCTGACGCCTTAAGAGTTACGTTTACTAGATCTCAGGGGCCAAGCCCAACCCCTGAAAAACAACCCCACACCATAATCCGCCTCCAGTGCACAAAGCAAGGTCCATAAAGAAATGGATGCGTGAGTTTGGGATGGAGGAACTTCGCTGACCTGCACAGAGTTCTGACCTCAACCCGATAGAACCCCTTTGGGATGAATTAGAGCGGAGACTGTGAGCCAGGCCTTCTCGTTCAACATCAGTGCCTGACCTCACAAATGCATCTATGCATAAGACTAAGAACTTTTTCCTCACTCCCATTTAACAGTGCTGGTCCCGCAGCCAGTCTCAAGCCAATTGCATAATACCAGCCAAAAAAGTGAATAGGGAGGAGTAAGGGCTTGTGTACCGCTGTGTTGCTCTTTGAAGAGCGATCTGCAATGGATATCTTTTCAGAGAGTGGTGCAGGTGTGACTGATTCAGAAGGCGATACTGTTTTTTTGTTTAACGCCCAAATATGCTTTTCGAATATTTGAATGAAATACATTTGGCTCACAGTAGAGAAGTGCCCCCCATTTCACATTTGGTGATGGTGCTGCCCACCGAACAAAACGAGGAAGAGGATTTTTTTTAGCTTAAAGTAAAGCATTGCGGCTAATGCATGTGTACACCCCTGTCCAGTTGCCTTTGCAGCTTAAGGGGGTAACAGTCAAAATCACAACTCAACGTTCTTTTTTTTACCAGCTCCCCTCACCCATACCTGCCAACCGCAAGTGCAAACCAAAACTTAGAATGTCTTTGTTTTTTTTAATGCTGTTTGTGTCCTGGTTGGGTGATTCTATTTCACTTCTTGTGTGGTCACCAAGAAGGCAAGTGAAGGAAAAGCTAACTAATTCAGAGACCAAAAAACCTGACAGGTCCTTACTCTTCTCCACATTATCCAAAAACAAGAAAAACGATTTCAACTGGAGTTAGGTTTTAACATTATACAGTATATATACATAGTAAACAAGATACAGACTATTCGTATAAACAAAATGAATACAATTTACTCTGAATTATTGTACTTTTCCTTTAATGACACTAAATAGTGTATTATATAAAACTTTTTCTATTTTTTTATATTAATGTAAACGTTTGATTATAATTTTTTCTCCTAATTTAATAGAGAAGAAGAACATTTTTGTAACTGAAAAGAATAAGGCAACATCTCCCTCTAAACTGGACTCATTTGTTAAAAGCCTTGAGGAAGAAAGAGATCACTACAAGAGGGAAGCAGAACATTTGAGGAAAATGCTTAGAGGTCGTAGTAGCAGTCCTAAACGCAGCCCCTCTCGGGTGAGTGAAAACCTGTTGAATGAACGTAGAAAGTATCCTTTTATCTGGTCACATTATTAGAGTACTTGATCAAGCTTTATTCTTCATATGTGTCCCCACTCAAAGCAGTCTTGTTTAGTGGTCATACTTATTCCAGTATCTGGATTTTAAGTGTAATATTGAGCGCTAATTTATGTGAAGGCCTGGTAACCTTTGCACTTTTACTTCCCATGAGGAAATGTGAGAATCAGCATGTTTTCTATAGTTTTGCAGAAAAACAGCAAAGGCTTATGCAGACTTGGTATGTTAGGCAATATTAGAACCAGCACAAGGTTAATATCAAATGTGGCCTTAGTAGGTTATCTAGTGGATTATATGACATTAGCAGAGGACAGCATACTGCCCCATTTCAAAGCAAATATGTTGTATATGGTTTGCATAATTCTCTTTTATTGGGTTTAATGCATGTTTTACTTACAAAAGTAATATTCAAGTTCTGAGAAAATTATTCTTTGGAAAGTGCAGTGAGATATGCCAGTGACAGAGGTAACATCCATATTACACTGAAAAGAAAATGCGGGGTGGTAGTTGGCATTTTGACGCAGACTCAGTGTTAATATTGCAGGGGTGGGATCCGTCAGCATAAAGCAACGTTGTGGTTCTGTCTGCCTGGGTCAAACTCAGTGTGGGTCTCTTTTCCAACCCCTAAACTTTTTATTGGAATTATTGTGGACTTCTCAGAATTTAGCTTCTTAACAGCAGTGTACAGTATAGTATGGAGCTTTTTTTGTTACCGGGGAAAGTAATAATAATGTTCTGTTCTTTATAATAGTTTATTATGACAAACAGCTATGTAGTAGATGTTTGATCTGTTGTGAAAAGCTTGAGAGTCCAGAAACCTAGCCATAGCAGTGACTACCTCTTGTACTAGAGGCAGACAGCTTCCAGTTCCAGAGTTGTAAAGGGTGTTCCCCAACATCTGTCTATATGTGCTTGCTCTTTGCCTATCCCTGAAACAGATTTGGGACTATGCACATCTAGAAGGATGTCATGGAGCCTTTTTTTTGTTTGTTTTTTATTAATCTAAGCTTGATAAAAGGGGTCTTTAGACAGCTTTATAAGGCAGAGGGTAAATTTGAACTGGTTGCAGTTAGCCATAGAGCTCTCATAACGTCACAACAGGGAGGAGAAATGCAAAAGGCTTTTGATATGCATTGATACATTAAAGCATATAAGGAATATGAAAATTCACTTATTATTGAAGATATTTTGTTATTAATAATCTGACTCTTCTGTATTTATTTTGACAAATAAACACTTTCAGCATGATTTGGTGTAAATTTAATATAAGCAGTCATGCAAAAAAAAAAAAATACTTTTTTAAATATTTTCCAAACTAAGATCACCTGTGTAATGTCATTATCATATTCTTTTTCAGCAAAAGGTTGTTCAGGAAAGAGATGACCTCCAGGACATGCTAGCAAAGTATGAACGACACATGGCGGAAATCCAGGCTAATGTCAAAGTCCTAACATCAGAGCGAGACAAAAGCAATGCTCTTTATGAAAGGGTAACTTTTTAAAATCGAATTATTGGCATTTGATCATTGTTCATTTATCAGGCGATTGCGATATTAGAAGGAAGGAACAATCATGGGAATTCAGTAAAGCTCTAATGACACTTTCCCGATGGTAGTCCTCTTTAGAACTACCTGCACCTAATTCAAGGAAGCATAGGCACCAGTTTTAATACCATTACAGACACATGGAGGAGATTTACTAAAACTGGAGCACTCAGAATCCGGTGCAGCTGTGCACGGTAGCCAATCAGCTTCTAAATTCAGCTTGTTTATTTAAGCTTTGGCAATAAAACATGGATGCTGATTGCTTTCTATATAGAGCTGCATCAAATTTTGCACTCTCCAGTTTTAGTAAATCCCCCCAATACTCTAAATTCAGGTCCATTATGGGCACTCCACTGATTGATTCCTGTACCTGCCTGTAACAGGAACATGAATCGGCCACATGAGCCATCAATTTTGGTGCAGCAGGCTGAATTATTTAGGACACCCTTTATGTATTCCCTCAAACATTTGTATTATAGCCAGCAAGACACACAAAAGGAACATTTATCAAATTAGCAACAAGTTTAGATGAAAATCAGGTTGTCTAGCAAAGTCTTTGTGGCATTTTCTTATTTGTATTTGTGACACTGTGCCTGTAATCCTGGGCAGACAAATGAGACAGATTTGTACTAGCGATAAGCTATATTTTCACTCAATAATTTAAACGCACAATTAAAAAGTGGTTAGGGCAAGCTTTTTTCTTTGACCATACCACTTTAGAGCAGCAGAAGGAGGAATTTATGAATGAAGCTGCCTAATTTTAATGAATCTGTCTCGTTGCTCTTGTTTAGCACTTTTCTACTTAGCAACAGAATTAATGAATACACCCCACAGTACTGTATATAGCAGCATAGTTGCCAGCCACTAGAGTTGAACGGACACCTAGATGTTCGGGTTCGACGGGTTCAGCCGAACTTCGGTAAAAAGTTTGAGTTCGGGACCGAACTTGACCCCTAACCCGAACCCCATTGAAGTCGATGGGGACCCGAACTTCTGAGGACTATCAGCGCTTGTTTCCCGTGCTTAGAACTGTCCCTGCACAAAGTGTAATTTCTGAAGGGAAAAAAAGTCATTTAAATTCAGGTCTGGAAAGGATTTTAAGGGGAACTCCATCCCAAATTTTAAAAAAAATGGCGTGGAGTACCCCCAAAAATCCAGACCAGACCCTTTATCCGAGCACGCAACCTGGTAGGCCGCAGGAAAAGAGGGGGGGGACTAGAGAGCGCCCCCTCCTGTACCATACCAGGCCACATGCCCTCAACATGGGGAGGATGTCCCCATGTTGATGGGGACAAGGGCCTCATCCCCACAACCCTTGCCGGTGGTTGTGGTGGTCTGCGGGCGGGGGGCTTATCAAAATCTGGAAGACCCCTTTAACAAAGGGGACCCCCAGATCCCGCCCCCCCCCCTATGTGAAATGGTAATGGGGTACAAATGTACCCCTACCATTTCACAAAGAAAGTGTCAAAAATTTTAAAAATGACAATAGCCGGTTTTTAACAATTCCTTTTTTAATGTCTTCTCCTTTCATCCACCTTCTTCCATCTTCTTCTTCCATCTTCTTCTTCCAGCTTCTTCTTTTCTCCATTCTGGTTTCTTCCTCCATCTTGTTCTTCATCTTCATCTTCCTTCTTCCTTTGGTGTTCTCGTCCGCATCTTGCTCCGGCTTCTTGTTCCCCTTCTTCTTTCTTCGGCCGCTCCGCTTCAATTGGAGATTCCCGCTGTGTGATGCTTCAGTTCTTCAGTTCTCCTCTTGTTAAAGGGGTCTTCCAGATTTTGATAAGCCCCCCACCCGCAGACCCCCACAACCACTGGCAAGGGTTGTGGGGATGAGGCCCTTGTCCCCATCAACATGGGGACATCCTCCCCATGTTGAGGGCATGTGGCCTGGTACGGTTCCTGCGGCCTGCCAGGTTGCGTGCTCGGATAAAGGGTCTGGTCTGGATTTTTGGGGGAACTCCACGCCATTTTTTTTTTAACTTTGGGGTGGAGTTCCCCTTAAAATCCTTTCCAGACCTAAAGGGCCTGGTATGGATATTTGGGGGGAACCGCACGCATTTTTTTTTACATTTGCGGCAGAGTTCCCCTTAATATCCATATCCATATCCACTAGTTGTTTCCCGTGCTTAGAACTGTCCCTGCACAAAGTGTAATTTCTGAAGGGAAAAAAGTCATTTAAAACTCACTCGCGGCTATAATGAATTGTCGGCTCCCGGCAATACATAGAAAAGTCATTGATAAAAATAAAAAAAAGCGTGGGGGTTCCCCCAAATTCAATTATCAGGCCCTTCAGGTCTGGTATGGATATTAAGGGGAACTCCACCCAAAAAAAATGGCGTGGAGTTCCCCCAAAAATCCAGACCAGACCCTTTATCCGAAAATTACAATAGCCTGGTTGTTGACAATCCCTTTATTAATGTCTTCTCCTTTCTTCCATCTTCTTGGAAGACCCAAATGGAGAAAAGAAGAAGATGGAAGAAGAAGATGGAAGAAGATGGAAGAAAAGAGAAGACATTAATAAAGGAATTGTCAAAAACCGGCTATTGTCATTTTTAACATTTTTGACACTTTCTTTGTGAAATGGTAGGGGTACATTTGTACCCCATTACCATTTCACACGGGGGGGCGGGATCTGGGGGTCCCCTTTGTTAAAGGGGTCTTCCAGATTCTGATAAGCCCCCCGCCCGCAGACCCCCACAACCACCGGCAAGGGTTGTGGGGATGAGGCCCTCGTACGGTTCAGGAGGAGGGGCGCTCTCTCGTCCCCCCCTCTTTTCCTGCGGCCTGCCAGGTTGCGTGCTCGGATAAAGGGTCTTTTTAAATTTAGGGTGGAGTTCCCCTTCAAATCCTTTCCAGACCTGAAGGGCCTGGTAATTGAATTTGGGGGAACCCCCACACTTTTTTTTTTTTTTATCAATGACTTTTCTATGTTTTGCCGGGAGCCGACAATTCATTATAGCTGCAAGTGAGTTTTAAATTACTTTTTTTCCTTCAGAAATGACACTTTGTGCAGGGACAGTTCTAAGCACGGGAAACAAGCGCTGCTTTACATGCATATTGCCGAACACCAGACCCGAACCCGAACATACAGTCAATTGCTCGGGTTCGGGTCCGGGGACCCAAAAACCCAAATGTTCGGTACGGACCCGAACTTTACAGTTCGGGTCCGCTCAACCCTAACAGCCACCACTTTTTTTCATAATAGGTTTTCAGTACAATACAAAGTGCAGTGTGTGGCAGAACTGAAACTATGAGCAAAAGACTGGGTTTAATGATATTGTTAATTTGATTTAGGACACATTTGTATTCAGAGCACACTACCTCAAGTACAAAATAAATCTTTAAATTAGAATTGCACCCACACCCTGATATAGGTGCTTTAAATATTCTTCAGAGTATGATACAGTTGTGGTTGGTTTTTGGAAAGTAAGATGCTGAAATATATTTACCTAACTAACTTGAAATTTTAAATGCAATAAAATTACCACATAACAGTAGTTAGTGCACATGTTTTTAGGGTGCATGCGAAATACCAATTACTGTATTTATCGGCGTATAACACGCACCCCAATTTTAGGAGGGAAGTTTAAGGAAAAAAACATTTTAAATAAATTCACCCTGCTCAGTGCCCATCTGCAGCCATTAAATTGCCCAACAATACAGCCTGTTCAGTGCCCATCTGCAGCTTTTAAATTGCCCAAAAATGCAGCCTGTTCAGTGCCCATTTCCAGCCTATAAATTGACCAACAATGCAGCCTGTTCAGTGCCTATCTGCAGCCTATAAACTGACCAACAATGCAGCCTGTTCAATGCCCATCTGCAGCCTCACCTTTACCATCATTGCAGCCTCGCTAGTGTTGGATTATCTCTGCTGTCTCCAAGGGAAGAGGAGGAGCGAGCGCAGCTGAATTACACAGAGCCACGATCTCCTGTGTACCCGGCGCTGCGTCAGTCACAGCCATGCCTCCTGGCCCTGTTCATATGATAGACAGAACAGTGGCCCAATGTGGGGTCAGGAGGTGTGGCCGTGCGTGACAGAGCGCCGCGTACACAGGAGATTGCGGCTCTATGTAATTCAGCGGCGCTCGCTCCTCTTCCTTCAGAGACAGCAGGGATCGGCGTATAACATGCACCCACGATTTTCCCCTGATTTTAAGGGGAAAAAAGTGTGTGTTATACGCCGATAAAAACGGTAATTACTATGCTAATGCCATACTAATCAGAGAGAGATCAAAAGTTGGTCTTTCAGACCAACCTTAAAGCGTAGTTCCACCCATTTAAAAGTCAGCAGCTACAAAAAGTGTAGCTGCTGACTTTTAATAATCAGACAAATATACAAGAAATCGCCCTGGGACTTTAAATGAGGTAAACACACTTTGCCACTAAGTAACAGAAGTAAATAATAGGATTTTTATAACAGCTTACCTGTAAAATCCTTTTCTTGGAGTACATCACGGGACACAGAGCGACATAGTCATTACTAATGGGTTATATAGATACCGTCAGGTGCTGGCACTGGCAACTTCCAAAACCGGAAGTACCCTCCCCTATATAAGCCCCTCCCATCCGGGAGCACCTCAGTTTTGTAGCAAAGCAATAAGTGTCCCCAAAGAGGGGCGGGAGCTCTGTGTCCCGTGATGTACTCCAAGAAAAGGATTTTACAGGTAAGCTGTTATAAAAATCCTATTTTCTTTCTCGTACATCACGGGACACAGAGCGACATAGTCATTACTAATGGGATGTCCTAAAGCAATGCCAAATGAGGGGGGGGATACACCATATATAAGCTGAGCGCTATCAGACATGAGGATCTTTTGCGGCCTGCAACACACTGCGCCCAAAGGCGACATCCTCCTGACTTCTAACGTCCACCTGGTAGAACCTAGTAAACGTGTGAACTGAAGACCATGTTGCGGCCTTACAGATTTGAGCCAGGGAGGCCTGGTGATGCACTGCCCATGAAGTTCCAACTGCTCTCGTGGAGTGCGCTCTAACTTTGAACGGAGGCGGTCTCCTTCTCAAGCCATAAGCTTGCATAATGACCTGTCGAATCCACTTGGCTAAAGTAGATTTTGACGCTGCCTGACCCTTTCTGGGGCCTTCCGGCAGAATAAACAAAGTATCCGTTCTGCGAATCTGAGCAGTGGCTTTTAGATAAGCTTTAACTGCTCTTACTACATCCAAAGAATGCAATAACTTTTCCTCTACCGAAGTAGGTTTGGGGAAAAAAGAAGGAAGAACCACATCTTGGTTCAAATGAAACCTCGATACCACCTTAGGAAGAAAGGCTGGATGAGGACGTAACACTACTCTGTCCTTATGGATAACCAGATATGGCTCCTTACAGGACATAGCTGCTAATTCCGATACTCTTTTAGCCGAACAAATGGCTACTAGAAAAAATCAATTTCCTGGTGAGAAGCACCAAGGAAATATGCTGTAATGGTTCAAATGGTTGTTTCTGTAGAACCGACAGAACCAAGTTTAGATCCCATGGACATATGGGAATATTAACCGGAGGACTAATACGCATCACTCCTTGTATAAAGGCTTTGACTAGTGAATGCGAAGCCAAGGGCCTTTGAAAAAATATTGACAAGGCCGAAATCTGACCCTTGATAGTACTCAAGGCAAGCTTCCTATCTACAGCCCACTGTAGGAAGTCCAGAATCCTACCTATTACGTACTTATGTGGATGCCATTTCTTGGCCTCACACCACGCGATGTACGCCTTCCAGATTCTATAGTAGATCTGCCTGGATACCGGCTTCCTGGCATTGATCATGGTAGATACCACAGCATTAGAGAGCCCTCTCTTTTTTAGAATGTGGGCTTCAATAGCCAGGCCGTCAAACCTAGGGCTGGTAAGGAAGGGTGGTATATCGGTCCTTGCGAAAGCAGGTCCGGACGACGTGGGAGAGTCCAAGGACTCCCCACTGAAATTTTACAATCTCCGCGTACCACGCTCTTCGGGGCCACGCTGGAGCCACCGGAATCACTGGTTTCTTTTCTACCCTGATTCTGCGGAGTAATCGAGGTAACCATTGTGGCGGTGTGAATGCATATATCAGCTTGAACTGATCCCAAGGGAACACTAGGGCATCCGAGCCGCAAGCTAGGGGATCCCTTGTCCGAGAGACAAACCTGTCCCCCTTTGCGTTGAATCTGGATGCTAGAAGATCTACATCCGATGTTCCCCACCGCTGACATATTGTCCAGAAAACCTCGGGGTGAAGGGACCCTTCCTCTGGGCCTAATTGCTGGCGACTTAGAAAGTCCGCCTTCCAATTCTCCACTCCTGGAATGAATACCGCAGATATGGCTGGGACATATTTTTCTGCCCATTTCAGGATGTAATTTACTTCCCTCTGGGCTGCACGACTCCTGGTGCCCCCCTGATGATTGATATATGCCACTGCTGTGGCATTGTCTGATTGAATTCTGACAGGGGACCCTTGGAGTTTGGATGTCCATGCTACTAGGGCATACCGGGCTGCTCGTATCTCTAAGAGATTGATGGGCAGGGCCTTTTCTGCATCCGACCATCTGCCCTGGAGAGACTATTGCTCCAGTACTGCTCCCCAGCCTATAAGGCTGGCATCTGTAGTGACCACCTTCCAAGAAATCGGACTGAAGGATTTCCTTTTTTCCAGATTCTGGGGAACCAACCACCAACGGAGGCTCTTGCGAACGGAAGGGGACAAGGACATTGTAAGTCTAGGGCCTGAATTTTTTTGTTCCAGGCTGACAGTATGGCCCCTTGCAAATTCCTTGAATGGAATTGACCGTAGGGTACTGCTTCGAATGATGCCACCATTTTTCCCAGCAGCCTCATATACAGGCGTATGGACGGCTGTCTTTTTTGTACCCACTAAGTGGATCAAATCTTTCAAAGACAACACCTTTCCTCGAGGCAAGAATATTTTTCTCTGGCCTGAATCCAACCTTAGCCCCAAGTATTCCAGACTTTTGACTGGTTTTTAGGGCTGACTTGTCTCGGTTGATAATCCAACCGTGAGATTCCAGATACTTGATTGTCTTGTGAACGACCACGTCTAGTTTTTTTCACTGAGTGGTCTATCAGCAACAAGTCATCCAGATATGCCATTATCATTACACCTTGTGTTCTTAGATTGGCCAATAAAGGGCCAGAATTTTTGTAAACACTTGTGGTGCTGTGGCCAAACCGAAGGGTAAGGCTCTGAACTGAAAATGGCGCCCTTCTACTGCAAAGCGTAGAAATTTTTGGTGGACTGGAAAGATGGGAATGTGCAAATAAGCATCTTTGATGTCGATCGCGGCTAACCAATCCTCCCCTTGTAGGGCAGTGGCCACCGATCGGATCGACTCCATCGGAAAGTCCTGATATACAGGAATTTGTATAGCCCTTTTAGAATTAATATGGGCCTCCCGTCCGCGTTTGCTTCGGGACTGTAAAGAGGTTTGAGTAAAACCCGAACCCTCATTCTTCCAGGGGAACCTCCATAATTACTCCTTGGAGCAATAGTTGTTCTAGTGCCAACAGGAGGGACTCTCTCTTCCGGGGATCCCTTGGCACGTTTGACCTCAAAAATGGGAAGGAGGAGAGTCTTTTAACTCCAAACTGTATCCCAAACCTACTGCGGAGAGCACCTATCTGTCTTGATCGTGTCCCGCCAGGTCTCTTGCGAACAACTGGAGTCCTCCCCCCACCCGACTGAGTGGGGGCTTCAATGAATTTAACTTTGGGGGAGGTTTTGTACCTCCCCTGACCCAGGGTTTCTCATTACCCTGCTACTGTCCCTGTTTTTTACCCCCGGGATTTGACCGAGGAGGCCGTCGGAACTGTTACACAGCCGATGCCCCAGGGACTGGAGAAGCAGGCCTCTTAAAGAGGGACCTCTAACTCTGTTTTTAACCGGCAAGAGCGTATTTTTACCGCTGGAAATTTTCTGGATATATTTGTCCAGGTTTTCCCTGAATAAGCGTTCACCATGAAATGGGACGCTAACCAGCCATTCTTTACAGGGAGCTTCAGCAGACCAGTTTTTGAGCCATAGGAGCCTACGCATATGTACTATAGACAGCGTAAGGCGGGAGGCCTGATGGACTGAATCCTCTATGGCGTCAACCGCAAAGCCTAAGGCTCTAGGTAGATCAGCTAGGGCAAAGCCTGCTGATCTGTCAAGTCCCTCAAGACCTGTTTCAACTGATCCTTCACTGCTTAGCAGACCCCAATAGCTGCTACTGCTGGTTGTATCACCAAGCAGATTTTCATAAGGACTCCAATCTTTTATCTATTGGGTTCTTGAACATTTGGACATTATCCACTGGACATGTCAGTGATTTATACATACAAGAGATGGCTGCGTCCACTGTAGGGACCTTCCATTTTTTTTTTTTTTTTGATGAACTTATCCTCCATGGGATAGACCACCGGAAATCTCTTGGGGGAATAAATATTTTCTCAGGACGTTCCCAATCCTGGTAAATGAGCCCTTTCAGTAAAGGGTGAAGTGGAAAAGAACAAACAGTCTGGGGGCTTCTAGCGACCCCAACGAGGATACAGTAGTGGTTGATGGTTCCGCAAGGTGCATTTTTAAATGCTGATCGGACCATGTTAGTCAGAGACTGAACCCATAATCTTTCAGCTTGAGATGCTGAGAAAAGGTTCCCCCACTGTTGATTCCTCTATAACAGAATCAACCTCATCCTGATCCCCTTCAGGCAGGTCGATCCCTGTATGGGACTGTTGCTCTGCTAACAGGCACTCTGAAGGAGGAGACGGAGATCGGGCGTGCTTTCCCTGACAGGGAGGCAGCGATAAATGTTGACAATCTCTCTCTAATCCTCCCAGAGCTGAGGAAAAAACCTCCTCTGTTACATACACAGGAGCAGGTGAACTGAGGACAGCCACAGTACCAAGTACCCCTGCGGGGTCTCTACGGTCACTTACCTCTGAACTTCAGGGGAGACTGGTGCAGCAGAAGTATGCTCAAGATCCTCCGAGCCCGATGAGACCCCCTTCGCTTCCTGGAAGATTCAGTTCCGGAGCTTCTGGACGGCATATTCCTAAGCCTAAAGCTGAGGTATTCCAGCCGTAATACACCACTTTTACTGAGAATAGTCTAGCACAATTGCTGCTATATCACAGTTGGTGTCTACTAATGTGCCTTTCTAGGGGATGCCTGTATCAACCGCTTGCTGTATGCCCTTTTTTTAAATGTTGCCAGCTCTGTCTCTGTACTTCATAGCCAGCTCACCACACAAAACTGTGGTTTTTACATGCTGGGACGCCCACACATGCGCAGAAGCGCTGCGGCGCACACAGAGCGTCATCCCCCAGGCTCCGCCCCCTTTCCTGGCTCACCTCTATATATAGAGGCGCGTGCACGCGCACGCGCGCGGCCACGTGCGCCTTCGGCGCTAATTTTGAAAAATGGAGACTAGGGACAAGAGCCAGGGCCCCTCTTTGCCGCAGGCCGGGGGATGGACGAGCATTGCAACATGGCAGAGGAAGCAGTTTCCCATAAGAGAACTCACCATCTGCCTGGACTTGCTCTGCTGAGAAAAAACTAGTCCACATGACAAGAAAACATTCCACAGCGGCCTCTAGTGGACAAACACAGGTACCGCAGTCTAATATCTTAAATATATATAAAAAATATATTTATTTTTTTCTTGACCACCATTAAAAATTATTACATTTTTTTAGTAGTTACAGGCATGCACAGAATTTTGCGGGAATACCATTAGGTAACAGACAGAGAGACAAATTAGGCTTGGGGGTCCCCCAATAGAACCAAGTTCCTGGGGGCCCCCACTTACCTGTTCCCCGCCGCAGGACTTTGTTTGGTCCACAAAAGCCCAAACTTCACCTATCACGGCAGGCATTGTAATCAAACCTTCAGGGACCGGGTTCCCAAGGATTCCACTCCCCTGGACCTGTATAGCACCCTGCACAGAAAACATCTTGGTCGTGGGTATGACCAGAGCTCTGGATCCCAGGGTCCAGCTCTCCTAAGAGAAGCATTACAGGCAAAACCTTGCTCTTCTCTGCAAGGCCCGGGTACCGACCGTTTAGCTATGAAGCTTTTTTGGTCGGATCCGGAATAGCTTACTGAGGCCCAAAAGAACCTGTACGCAAGCTCAGTGAAAAACACATGTTTCTTCTTGGCCAACACCTTAGACACTGGCAAAAAACTGAGGTGCTCCCGGATGGGAGGGGCTTATATAGGGGAGGGTACTTCCGGTTTTGGAAGTTGCCAGTGCCAGCACCTGACGGTATCTATATAACCCATTAGTAATGACTATGTCGCTCTGTGTCCCGTGATGTACGAGAAAGAAACAGTAATAGTGTTTATTCAAGAGTTGGTATACGTACATGGAAGGTATAAACAATAATTAAGCCAATAAAATTGCACATGGTAAAAAATAGCATTGATACATAAAAATGTCATACAGTATGCACAGGCATCAAGAAACCCGACGTGTTTCGGGAGACCATAGCTCGCTTCCTCAGGGATGGATGCAGGTTTAATGTATCTAAATGAACAGAGAGATGCGACATAGTGATGGATGTAAAGGCAAAAGGTAGGAGGGGCCAAGGATAAGACCCCATACTTACCAATCAACAAAGCCAGAGTGCCACCTGCTGGGCTCCCAAAAGGCGGCAGCGGTGGGTGTGTGGCACGGGAGCTGAGGGGGAGAAGCCAAACACAGTCGCCACCAGGGAACAAAAGAACGGCAGACAAGGCATGGGTAAAGGTATGTGGCCCTTGGATGTCCCAAACGCAGGTCGCAAATGCAGTGCATTTGCCTTGACCGGATCGCATGGTACAGTAGTACCATGTGATCCAGTTCCTGTGCATTTTAAAAAGTAGTGCATGCACTACTTTTGGTGCAGTCTGGCGTGATTTCAGCCCATTCAAATAAATGGCCTGAAATTGCACTGCATCTGGATCACATGTGAATCACACAGGAACGCACAGCATGTTCCATTGTGATTCATGGTGTTGTTAACCAGCCCTAAGAAAAAACAGTGACGCCCTGTTCGTTTCACCTGAGTTTACAAATGAAAGCCAACACACAAATAAAGTATACAGAGAAAAGAGCAACAGATATAGAGCAAATATTTTTTATTAGAAAGCATAAAGTACAACAATTGTAAACCTAGGTAACTAGGATTAAACCCCTTTCATACTTAAGGCGCTATACAGGCCTTTTAGCACTAAAAATAGCGCATGTAAAGCACCTGTAAACTGCCTCCCCAGTGTGGAAGCCCGAGTGCTTTTACACTGGGGCGGTGCACTTGCAGGATGGAAAAAAAGTCCTGCAAGCAGCATCTTTGGGGCGGTGCAGGTATACACCGCTCCTGCACCGCCCCGGCCATTGAAATCAATGAGCAGTGCTGCCGAAGCGCCTGCAAAGCACTTCGGCAGCGGCGCTTTTCTGGTGCTTTTAACCCCTTTGTTAACTCCTTCATTGGGGTTAAGCGACCCGCCCGCACAGCACCGGTAAAGCGCCGCTAAAATTAGTTAGTGTAGGGCGGTCTTCAGTGTGAAAGGGGCCTTATTGTTTAGTTTGTTATAGAAAGGCTGGTAACTTTTCAAGGGCCTTTATCAATACTAATTTATATAATATATGTTGTTCATTTGCTAGGCTCAACAAGAAATTACTCAGCTTCGAAGAGAGCTCATGCGGTCTCCAAAGACACCCAAAGCCAGCTTAACTGCTCAAACTATTCTGCGACGTGTGGAGGCTGAACGCGACAGCGCCATTTCTGATTTGCGCCGAATGACTACAGAGCGAGATAGCCTAAGAGAGAGGCTGAAGGTAAGCAGTGGAATGTGGATATAGACTAATCAGTATATTGGCTTCACACATATATGCCAGAAAAAAAAAGCAATACAATAGTATTGAGCATATACATTTTGTATGTATATATTTATATTTCCTCTGCATATAAATTCAGGAAGTAACAATCACAGGATTGCTTCATGTCGGATGAACTTTGCTGCAGGTGCAAAGCATTGTGTCCATGGCATGTAAACATCCCAGTCCGCTGCCTAACATTGGTTTTACAGCTGCACAAACACCCCTGATAATTTCACAGTTTGTTACAAACACTGCAACTTTTGTTGGACAGCTTGATGTGCATGTACTTGCATGCTGTTGCAGTGTTGCATGAATTCCCGTGCCAGCGGTCCTATAGATGTCTCTTGGTACAAGCTCCATGGACACAGCCACTGTGTCCCAATGTGACATCCTTGCAGGTGCGGGTGCACAGCCCCAAACGCACCCAGGGTGAGTTCAGGGACATGCTCCCGCACCCACACGGATGTCATATTGGTACACATCGGCTGTGTCCATGCAGCCACGTGTCCAAAAGACATCTATGGGACTTCCGTCATGGGGATGCACGCAACACCTGTGCATCCCCGTGCTGGCAAAACACAGTTCTGCACAGGGCATGCAAATATTTTCCCCTTGTTTATGAGGCCTAAGCCCAGGTTCACACTGGGCTGCGGGAGTGAAGCCGTGCGAGTTCAGCTGAACTCGCATGATTTCACACTCGCTGGCAGTCCAGATTTCAGTCGCGATTACGAAGACATCTGTGCGGGTTTCTGCACAGATGTCAATGTAAATCGTGGCCGAAATCGCAAAAAGTAGTACAGAAACTACTTTTTGAAATTGATGCAGCGCCGCAGATGCGGCGTCGCACCGATTAGGATGGTGCCATTGCCGGCAATTTGCGGCAAATATCGCCGTTTTGACATGCGATTTGGCATGCCAAATCGCATGTCAAATTGCACCAGTGTGAACCAGGGCTAAATGTGGGAATAAAAAAAAAAAAAAGCATGTGACATAAAAATATACTGAATACCGTATTTATCGGCGTATAACACGCACTTTTTTCCCCTTAAAATCAGGGGAAAATCGTGGGTGCGTGTTATACGCCGATACTCACCTATCCCCGGCGATCTCCGCTGACTGTGAGCGGAGCGGAGCGATCGCCGCCGAGATACACATAGCCGAGTGTATTCGGCTATACTCGGCTTTTCTCGGCTCCGCTCACAGTCACGCCCAGTCCCGTCATTGGACCTGTGATATGTCCATCATAGGGCAGGACTCGGCGTGACTGTGAGCGAAGCCGAGAAAAGCCGAGTATAGCCGAATACACTCGGCTATGTGTATCTCGGCGGCGATCGCTCCGCCCATCCCTGCGTTCTCAGCGGCGTTCGCCGCGCTCCGCCCTGTATCAGCGGCGATCTCGGCGGCGCCAAATTTAAATTCAGGGCTGCACTAGACGCTGGGCAAGGCTGCACTGGACGCTGGGCAAGGCTGCACTGGACGCTGGGCAAGGCTGCACTGGACCCTGGGCAAGGCTGCACTGGACCCTGGGCAAGGCTGCACTGGACACTGGGCAAGGCTGCAAATGACACTGGTAAGGCTGTATTTAAATGTAAATTTTTTTTTCTTAAACTTCCCTCCTAAAAGTTTTTTTCCCTAAAATTCCCTGCTAAACTTGGGGTGCGTGTTATACGCCGGCGCGTGTTATACGCCGATAAATACGGTACTCTCAATAAAAGCTTTAACCCCACAGAATACAATATCTTTGCACACTGCCATAATTGCATTCTATATAAGGTGAGCAATAACATACTACCTGGGACGAGAATTTAAAGTGGGTGTACACCTCAGACAATAAATATGAACTAAGCATATCCCTCTAGAGTGTGTTCTTGTCTCAATTAAGAGCAGTAAGGCCTGATTCACACCTATGCAGTTGTAGTTTGCATATTCCAGGTGCATGTTGCATTTTTTCAATACACATTTTTAAAACATTAAAGTCTTTGGAACCAAAAACCAGAAAAAATCTCTGGCCCTTTCCATAATATGCACAGATGTGAACTACATCCATAGGAAACCATGTTAAATGGACTGTAGTGTGTTTCTGCAAAACTGAAAACGCACTAAAAAATGCATAGGTGGGAATCAGGCCTAAGTGTTATTTCCGTCTGCTGCTTCGTCCCTCTGCAATCAGCATGAATCACTTCTGACAATTTTTCCTGAGGCCTGATTCAAACCTATGCATTTCTAGTGCTTTTTGCATTTTGCAGATTTGCACTACAGTCCATTTAACATGGTTTCCTATTGAACACGTTCTGTAGTACAAATCTGTAAAATGCAAAAAGCACTAAAAATGCATAGGTGTGAATCAGACCTGACACCAAGAGAAAAAAGGTGACAGGGAGCTAGCTGATTGACAGCCTCAGCTCTGTTCCTGTGAGCTGTGTGGAGGGAGGTGTGTCTCTTCCCTCCAATCAGCTCTTAGACCTCACTGAGCTCTGCAGAGTGTAACTTTAGCTCTCCGCCCCACTTTTTTTGGAACGCTCAGACAAGCTGTAAATTCTGCACTTTGAACGGATGAAGAGAAGACTGCAGATAAACAGGTACAACTTAAGTCGGAGGACTTGTTTCATTTCTGTGTATTACCTGAGGATAGTTCCTTCACTGGATATATATCTCACAAAAGTGAGTACACCCCCTCACATTTTTGTAAATATTTTATTATATATTTTCATGTGACAACACTGAAGAAATGACACTTTGTCACTTTGCTACAATGTAAAGTAGTGAGTGTACAGCTTGTATAACAGTGTCCATACAGCAGTTTAACAGGACAGGTTCCGCTCAGAACAGGCCTAGCCATGGTCAACCAGAGAAGTTGAGTGCACGTGCTCAGCATCATATCCAGAGGTTGTCTTTGGGAAATAGACGTATGAGTGCTGTCAGCATTGCTGCAGAGGTTGAATGGGTGGGGGGTCAGCCTGTCAGTGCTCAGACCATACGCCACACACTGCATCAAATTGGTCTGCATGGCTGTCGCCCCAGCCTCTTCTAAAGATTATGCACAAGAAAGCCTGCAAATAGTTTGCTGAAGACAAGCAGACTAAGGACATGGATTACTGGAAATCACATCCTGTGGTCTGATGAGACCAAGATAAACTTATTTGGTTCAGATGGTGTCAAGAGAACTCCAGTGACAACCTGTGAAGCTCTGGTGAACTCCATGCTCAGGAGGGTTAAGGCAGTGCTGGAAAATAATGGTGGCCACACAAAATATTGACAATTTGGGCCCAATTTGGACATTTTCACTTAGAGGTATACTCACTTTTGTTGCCAGCGGTTTAGACATTAATGGCTGTTGAGTTATTTTGAGGGGACAGCAAATGTACACTGTTATACAGGCTGTATACTTACTTCTTTACATTGTAGCAAAGTGTGATTTATTCAGTGTTGTCACATGAAAATATATATTAAAATATTTACAAAAAATGTGAGGGGTGTACCCACTTTTGTGAGATACTGTATTATGTAAGGTTTTACAACCACTTTAAAGTGTTTTTTTTTTTTTTTTACCTTAATGCATTGCCTGCATTAAAGTGGTAGTAAACTCTGTTACACAACTGTTACCTACAGGTAAGCCTATAATAAGGCTTACCTGTAGGTATGGCGAATATCTCCTAAACTGTGCAAATTTAGGAGATATTCAGAGTGTATGCAGCCAATGACATCACCGGTGCATTCACTGTGAAGGATCTTCAGAGCCATGCCAGAAGTGGCAGCTCCCACCGCATGAGCAGGAGTGACGTCATCTCGCCCCCAGCCACTCATGTAGCCGGAGGCCGTAAACCCGGAGAGAAGATGAGGGAAGATGTCAGCCCTCTCAGTGGTGGCATTGCGGCGCTGGAGAGCTTTGTTCTAAGGTAAGTCTCATAATGTGGGAAAAAGAATTACAGGGGACGGATTCCCACTGTGAAGAGACACAGGCCGACCATGCTGCTTAATATGGGATACATTTTATTAGAAAAATTATTTAGTACATCGCATAGCACATTATTAGACTTTGGAAAAAATTGGTTGGAGATCAATACTCACTATTTGTTAACACCATACTGGGTGTGCAATATACCCATATGGTGTCCCAAAATTTGCGGACTCACCAATGGTAGGTGCGGTCTCTGTGCCTAGTAAATATACAGGAAAAAGTGTTACAGGGGAAGGATTCCCACTGTGAAGAGACACAGGCGGACCATGCTGCTTGATGTGGGATACATTTTATTAGAAAAATTATTTAGCACAAAAAAGGCAGCCAAGACCAGGTACCCACCACCAACACCAGGATAATGTTAAAATTAGACAACGTTGTCTGTTAAGAGCAGCTGCATCACGCTCTGACCATGCATACACACACTTGTAACAGGGCTAATGTTAATAAACATAGGTAATAGCAATGGACCAGATTCCTGATGTCAATATCATAAACCATACATAACAAAACAAAAGTCCATCCTATCAGAATAGGTTTGATTGGAAACCTCCTTTGGTCTCCAGAGGAAAACCCCTGTTAGAGGTGATTAATTAAGTCAGGTAGCTAGTCCCACAGCGACAGCTGTTGTTGATTTTGTAGCAGGACAAAGCTGTCAGTGTGTAAACGTGATTAAAGTCCACAGTTAGTATTCAATCCAAAGGCATAGATATTCAGTTTTCCCAATATGGAATAGCATATATTGCTGTTATCTAACTGTTGGATCACCAATAGCTCAGTGACACTGTTTGTAAAACTGGTAAATCAGGGCTGTGAAATAGCATACGGCATGAAGCAAAATAAAAGGAAGCAGTTTATAGGACCTATGATCCTTGATAAAACCAGAGTTCCTGGTGAAACATGTCGGACTTGGCATCACGACAGGGACGCTCTATGCATCGTGGATGACGTACCACATCACGCTTGCACATGCACAGTTGACTGTTTGAAGCTGGCGGTGAATATCTCGGCTAAGAATCAAGTGGATGGTGGCCCAGAGGACCTGACACTTATACAGTGTTTACAGCAAGCTGTCCACCGGAGCTCTACGGACCCCGCTTAAATAAACGGAGCATACAGAACGGCACCCACAGCCCCCCGGACCGGAGATAGAGAACACAGTACTGGTATTATATCGCTCCACAAATGGTCAGGTGAGCGGACCATAGGTCCTATAAACTGCTTCCTTTTATTTTGTTTCATGCCGTATGCTATTTCACAGCCCTGATTTACCAGTTTTACAAACAGTGTCACTGAGCTATTGGTGATCCAACAGTTAGATAACAGCAATATATGCTATTCCATATTGAGAAAACTGAATATCTGCCTTTGAATTGAATGCTAACTGTGGACTTTAATCACCTTTACACACTGACAGCTTTGTCCTGCTACAAAATCAACTACAGCTGTCGCTGTGGGACTAGCTACCAAACTTATGGCCCGTACACAAGATTAGAATATCGTAAAACAGATCGTACGACTTTTTTCGCTTAATAGTTGCAAGTAGAAATTGAATAGGTTATCAAAGTCACGAAAATTCTCGTACGACAGAAAAAAAAAAATCGGAAGTGATGTCATGTGTTGTAATGTATTTGTATTGTATTTTCGGACGACAACTATACTGACTAAATGAAAATTGTACGATCTGGTATCGTACGAGGAAAATTTTCGTGCATGTCCGATCGAATAATATCGGATGAACTGTCGCGATCGGCTCTCGAAAGTAGTGTACACACGATCCAAAAATCGTACGATTCTTCCTCGAATGACCGTTTACGTCCGATATTCGGATCGTGTGTACAGGCCATTAATTAATCACCTCTAACAGGGGTTTTCCTTTGGAGAACAAAGGAGGTTTCCAATCAAACCTATTCTGATAGGATGGACTTTTGTTTTGTTATGTATGGTTTATGATATTGACATCAGGAATCTGGTCCATTGATATTACCTATGTTTATTAACATTAGCCCTGTTACAAGTGTGTGTATGCATGGTCAGAGTGTGATGCAGCTGCTATTAACAGACAACGTTGTCTAATTTTAACATTATCCTGGTGTTGGTGGTGGGTACCTGGTCTTGGCTGCCTTTTTTGTGCTAAATAATTTTTCTAATAAAATGTATCCCACATCAAGCAGCATGGTCCGCCTGTGTCTCTTCACAGTGGGAATCCTTCCCCTGTAACACTTTTTCCTGTATATTTACTAGGCACAGAGACCGCACCTACCATTGGTGAGTCCGCAAATTTTGGGACACCATATGGGTATATTGCACACCCAGTATGGTGTTAACAAATAGTGAGTATTGATCTCCAACCAATTTTTTCCAAAGTCTAATAATGTGCTATGCGATGCATACTACCACATTATGCCATTGCCTTGCAGGGAAAAAAATTATTTTTTCCAGCAGCTGCGGGTTTACTACCGCTTTAAGAAAAAACCTTACACTAGCCGTTTCCCCCACCAACCTTCCTAAATACTTACCTGAGCCCTTTTCACGATTCATTGCTGTGCGCGTCTGCAGCAGCAGTGTTCTCTCTTCTTGGCCTCATAGGACAGATTGAGAGCAGTGGGAAACATTGGCTCCTGCTGCTGTCAATCAAGTTCAGTGATTGGGAGCAGGAGGTGGGTCAGAGCTGCACTGTGTGTGTTTATGGATGCAAACAGCCTGGCTCGAAGCATGCTCGAACACAGAAGAGACAGAGTGGAGGGCACCATGGGGGAGTCCCAGAAGAGGACAGAGCAGGTAAGTATAAAACCCTTTTTTATTTGGGGGAAAAAATTAAGCCTTTACAATCACTTTAGGGCCTCAAAGGGAATAAGGCCCGGTTCACACCTATGCGAATTGGTTGCGGCTTACACCGCATCCAATTCGCATAACATTATAAAATACATTGATTCCAATGAGGCTGGTTCACATATGTGCGATGCATTCGCACTGCGCATTGCCGAAAAAACGTGTGCGTTCTTTAGGCATTGCGGTGCGGCTCAGGTGCGAATTCAGGCCCATTATGTTCTATGGGCACGCATCTGATTCGCACATGTGTTGCGTTCTGAATAGGGATCTTGAGGGGGAACTCCACGCCAAATTTAAAAAAAAAAAACGGCATGGGTTCCCCTCCAAGAGCATACCAGGCCCTTAGGTCTGGTATGGACTTTAACGGGAACCCCTACTCATTCACATAGGGTGGGGGGCCAGGATATGGGGGCCCCCTTATTAAAGGGGGCTCCTGGATTCCGATAAGCCCCCCCGCCCGCATACCCCGACAACCAACGGCCAGGGTTGTCGGGAAGAGGCCCTGTCCTCATCAACATGGGGGTGGGGGGCCGCAGTGCGCCCCGAAGCACCCACCCCCCCATGTTGAGGGCATGTGGCCTGGTACGGTTCAGGAGGGAGGGGGGCCGCTCTCTCGTCCCCCCTCTTTTCCTGCGGCCTGCCAGGTTGCGTGCTCGGATAAGGGTCTGCTATGGACTTTGGGGGGGACCCCCACACCGTTTTTTTCTGCGTAGGGGTTCCTGTTAAAGTCCATACCAGACCTAAGGGCCTGATATGCTCCTGGAGGGGAACCCATGCCGGTTTTTTATTTAAAATTTGGCGTGGAGTTCCCCCTCATGATAACAGCGGTGAGACTTCCCAGGTCGGCAAGTCCGCAGCTAAAAACGCAATGGAACCGCTGAACGACTGATTGCGAACTTGGCAAAGACTCCAAGCTCAAAAACGCAACGCATAGGTGTGAACCCGGCCTGAAGGATTAATTTATGGACTCACACAGATACTTGCAGGCATTACAAAGTCCCTGAACTTTTGCAGAACTGTCACCTGTTTAGGTCAGGTTCACTAAAAACAATATGATAAAAAAACTGGTCAGCTTTGATAGAACTCCAGCAACAGGTGAAATTTTTTTTTTTTTTTTCGTCTTTTCTTTTCTTATAGATTTCTCAAGAGACTGCTATCAATGAAAGAGCCCACTCAGAACAAAGAACAGAGGAACTGGAATCAACATTTCAAGTAGTAAGTGCAAAATGTTTCCTATGGTTCATCACATGTTTCTTTAAATTTAACTCCCTGATTTTACTCTTTTTGTTTTTTTTAAATAATTTATTTACTTTAAATTCTTGATAAATGAGAAATTTAAGAATTGTGCTGTATCCATACATACTCAGCTAAATTCAGTGTGATGTATTGCACACTGAGTTTGTGGGGCACACTCTTACATTCTTAGGCCCCTTTCACACTGGGGCGGGAGGTGCGCTGGCGGTATAACGCCGCTATTTTTAGCTGCGCTATACCGTTGGAATTGCGGCGGAATTACAGCGGTATTCGGCCGCTAGCGGTGTGGCTTTAACCCCGCTAGCGGCCGAAAAAGGGTTAATACCGCCGGCAATGCGCCTCTGCAGAGGCGCATTGCCGGCGGTATAGCCGTGGTTTCCCATTGCTTTCAATGGGAAGGAGCGGTGGAGGAGCGGTAAACACACCGCTCCTTCACTGCTCCAAAGATGCTGCTAGCAGGGCTTTTGGAGCGGTCCTGCTAGGGGCACCGCTCCAGTGTGAAAGCCCTCGGGCTTTCACACTGGAGAAACAGCAGCGGCTGTTTAGGGTCGGTTTGCAGGCGCTATTTTTAGCGCAATAGCGCCTGCAAACCGCCCCAGTGTGAAAGGGGTCTTAGAGATTAAACACTTTACCCCTTTTAGAGATTCACTGTACATAATTATAACTATCCCAATGAACCCCACTCCCGGGATGATCAGACACTGCCACAAA
Organism: Rana muscosa; assembly: GCA_029206835.1. Lineage (NCBI taxonomy): Eukaryota > Metazoa > Chordata > Amphibia > Anura > Ranidae > Rana > Rana muscosa. Next base: position 691,179,602 of record CM055117.1, read on the forward strand.
GTGGTAAGTACAGCAACCTGCCGCTACTATTCAACTAAAGAGAAATATGGTGATTATATACAACAATTCTAAACATTACACCACTAAAACGTAACACATTCAGGGGGAGGAGGGAAGGGGATATTCTGGACTGCTGTAGTCTGTATGCTGTGCTGAATTTTATATAATACGCAGCACAACTTTCTGTACCCTGTGCTGTGCCTTTAATTGTTCAAACTACACGACACTGTGCACAACACACTTTAACTTTTTGTTCTATTCTTAATTTTATATATTCATTATCACTTCACACTGTACAGTGTACCTCACATTGTATAACCCATACTGGTCTTAGGTCCTGTTCACACCACAAAAATGCATTCCAGATCCATTCCGGATGCGTTTCTGCATGCGCGTTTTTAATGCGTTTCCGGATGCATTCCAGGTGCTTTTTCTCAGTTTTTTTCTCACTATACTAGGGTCCAGTGCGTTTTTGATGCGTTCCAGTGCATTTGATGTGTTCCAGTACAGTCGAGTGCAGAAAAAATGCAGCATGGTCTACTTTTTTTTTCTAGAACTGAAAAGCCCTGGAACTGACGGCACTGGTGTGAGCTATGCCATTGGAAACTATATAACCTACTTTCCATGCATTTTTGATGCAGAACAAAAACGCACTGGACTGCATGTGGTGTGAACTGGCCCTTAGTATTATCAGTTATGTGAGCCACTTCAAAGTTTTAATGACTTCAAATTTCACAGGTAAGGAATGAGCTCTGTTATGATGCTATGATTGTATGTTGTCAATGTCGTATCTGCTAATGCAGGGCTCAAAATTTCAAGTCCTGAGCTACTAGCCAAGCCTTTAAGGGTTACTCGCCACCAGTTGCCCCACCCAACCCCTACCATGCCTCTCCCCTAAACACTCCCCATAAATTATCTCATGAAATTACACTTAAATGTTTTATGCAGAATTAAGTTCTAAAAATAAATATTAAAAACAACTTTATCCGTGCCCATTAGTGCAGCCTACTTGTGCCCATCAATGCAACCTCACCCGTGTCCACCAATGCAGCCTGCCGGTGTGCACCATGCAGCCTGCCGGTGTGCACCATGCAGCCTGCCGGTGTGCACCATGCAGCCTGCCGGTGTGCACCATGCAGCCTGCCGGCGTGCACCATGCAGCCTTCCCGTGTCCACAAATGCAGCCTTCCCGTGTCCACAAATGCAGCCTTCCCGTGTCCACAAATGCAGCCTGCCCCTGTCCACAAATGCAGCCTGCCCCTGTCCACTAATGCAGCCTGCCCCTGTCCACCAATGCAGCCTGCCCCTGTCCACCAATGCAGCCTGCCCCTGTCCACCAATGCAGCCTGCCCCTGTCCACCAATGCAGCCTGCCCCTGTCCACCAATGCAGCCTGCCCCTGTCCACCAATGCAGCCTGCCCCTGTCCACCAATCCAGCCTGCCCCTGTCCACCAATCCAGCCTGCCCCTGTCCACCAATCTAGCCTGCCCCTGTCCACCAATCTAGCCTGCCCCTGTCCACCAATCTAGCCTGCCCCTGTCCACCAATCCAGCCTGCCCCTGTCCACCAATCCAGCCTGCCCCTGTCCACCAATCCAGCCTGCCCCTGTCCACCAATCCAGCCTGCCCCTGTCCACCAATCCAGCCTGCCCCTGTCCACCAATCCAGCCTGCCCCTGTCCACCAATCCAGCCTGCCCCTGTCCACCAATCCAGCCTGCCCCTGTCCACCAATCCAGCCTGCCCCTGTCCACCAATGCAGCCTGCTCGTTCCCATCATGCTGCCTATCTGTGCCCAGCATGCTGCCTGTGTCCTTCATGCAGGGGAAAAGAGGAGAGGAAATGGATTACTGGGTGGATGATGAGAGTGCCGAGGAGCATCACAGCTTTCATTTAAATTGCTGTGTGTTCCCGCTGCTCAGCGTCACATACAGCCCCGCCCCCTGGTCGGGGAACTTTGATACACGTCACTCGTGATTGGACGGGTGATCTGTCTATCAAAGTCCCAGGACCAGGGGGCGGGGCTGTGTGTGACAGCGAGTGCAGGGAACACACGGCAATTGAAATGAAAGCCGATAGTGATGTTCCTTGCGCTCTGATGATCCGGCTGCCTCTCCTCTCTTCCCCCTCCACGAGTGCTGGGAGAAGGACTCTCATACAACCCCGCATGCTGGCGATGCCCACCCCCCTTCCCTCCCAGGCAGCCCTTCCTCGTCAGCCCTCAAAATCCACTCGCAAAATGCGAGCAGGCGAGTGGATTTTTTGAGGGCTGTGCTAATGTCTCACTAAGGCCCCTTTCTCACTGAGGCGGAAGGTGTGGTGGCGGTAAAGCACCGCTATTTTTAGAGGCTTTTTACCGTCGGAATTGTGGCGGTATTCGGCTGCTACCAGTGCGGTTTTAACCCCCGCAAGCGTCCGAAAAAGGGTTAAAAACCACCGCAAGGCACCTCTGCAGAGGCGCATTGCCCGCGGTATAGCCGCGGTGTCCCATTGATTTCAATGGGCAGGAGCGGTGGAGGAGTGGTAAACACACCGCTACTTCACCGCTCCAAAGATGCGGCTAGCAGGACTTTTGGAACGGTCCTGCTAGCGCACCGCTCCAGTGTGAAAGCCCTTGGGCTTTCACACTGGGGAAACAGCAACCGCTGTTTAGGGTCGGTTTGCAGGCGCTATTTTTAGCGCAATAGCGCCTGCAACCCGCCCCAGTGTGAAAGGGGTATAAGCATTTGCTACATTAAGCACCGCCTAACGTTTACCCTTCAGCTACTTGAACACATGACACTTAAACCCTAAATAAATTTGCACCCATTAACCCTAATCTATCCCTTAATCTCTCCATTAAGCCCCCTTAAAGTGACTCTGTCCATAAACAATTTTTTATTTACTTGCAACATGCTTCTGAACTTACTAGGAAATTGACACTTTCTGAAGTGTCAATTACTTTTCACAACCCCTCCTTCCTTGCATGTCATAGCTCTCTCTTCCTCTTGGGAGTGTCTAATTACTGTCTGTGCTGACCTAGCTCTTCTGCCTCTCCCACCCTCATCATCTCCTCACTTATCCTTTTATCTAGCAGATGGGGGAAGAACGAAGGGGAATACTATACACATTAAATCTTATAGGATGATTGTTGTTACATAGTTAGTCAGGTTGAAAAAAGACACAAGTCCATCTAGTTGAACCATAAAATGGACCGTTAAATTGAATGATCTGGCAAAAGGCTTTATTTAAAGTGTTTGGTAACGCATATAAACACAAGCACTGCCAGAGTCCTCTATTAGAGCCTGGCATAGCACACTGCATTAGTCTTTTATAAAAATGAGCATTGTAAATACCTATTTAGAACAATCTTCAGGCCGGTCACATGACTCGCGACCGCTGTATACATCCGATATATGGCTTCTGCAGGAGGGGCCGAGATCTCCCTCTGACATCAGCAGGGGAGATCACATGGCCGCTCAGCCTCTCCTGCAGTAATCCTGGAAACCGTCCGAGAGCCACGTGACCGGCCTGAAGATCTCACTTAATCAGTATTTACAACGCTCGCTTTTGTAAAAGACTAATGCAGTGTGCTATGCCAGGCTATAAGAGAGGGGTAGGCAGGGACCATTTAGAATGTTTTATTTACTAATAGTGGTGGGGGGGTTGAAAAGGGGACACACAGACACATAGATGACAGGCAGAGAGGAGGGGGAGAGAGGAGAGCTGAGAGCAGGGCTGTGTATGACAAAGGGATGCATTCTGACCACAGTGCTCAGCAGCCCTGACCACCGTGGTCAGTACAGAGAGGGGGATACAGGAAGTGGCAGATTCAGGCAGGGGTTTTTTTAGGCCCCGTTCACACTGCATCCAATTCGCATGACATTATAAAATACATTGATTTTAATTAGGCTGGTTCACATATGTGCGATGCATTCGCACTGCGCATTGCCCACAAAACGTGTGCTTTTTCTAGGCATTGCGGTGCGGCTTAGGCGCAAATTCAGGCCCATTATCTTCTATGGGCACGCATCTGATTCGCAGATGTGTTCAGTTCTCAACAGGATTTCTCTCCTTCTCCTCACTACACTTCCCCCCTCCCCCTCCTTTCTCCCAAGTCACCAAATTCGCAGCTAAAACGGAGATGATCTGCTGAACAGCTCTCTTATCTATTTGCAGAGATAAGAGAGCTGGAATTTGCACCGCAAAAGTGTGAACCCAGCCTTATGCGGTGTACACACGATCGTTTTTCATGCCATTTTTTTAACCGACGTTTTTCTCGTCGTGTTTTTTTTTAATGTTGGTTCTCTCAAGCCTGTCTTGCATCCACACGATCATTAAAAAAAAACGCTCGAGCAAAGCGCAGTGACGTACAACACGTACGACGGCACTATAAAGGGGAAGTTCCATTCGAATGGCGCCACCCTTCATGTTAGTAAACTTTGTTGAGCGGCGATTCGCACTTTTCAACCTCGTGCTTTTCAGTCCATTACAGCGTGACGAATGTGCTATCTCCATTACGAACGCTAGTTTTACCATAACGAGCGCTCCCGTCTCATACTTGATTCTGAGCATGCGCGTTTTTTTTCCCCTCGTAAAAGCATAAACACTATCGTTTTTCACGTCGTTAAAAAAAAACGACGTGAAAAAATAGAGCATGTTCGAAATTTTTAATGCCCATTTTTCACGCCGTTAAAAATGCTCTGGAGCATACACACGATCGGTTTTAATGGCCATTTAAAAAAATTGCATTTTTAACGGCATGAAAAACGATCGTGTGTACGCCGCATTAGAGTTTAGAGGGGGAGCAGACTACACAGCACAGGCACTGTGCTGTTTATTCTGCTTTAAGGGACCAGGAAATCTATTATTATTTTTTTGGGTTAACAAACACTTGACTCACCCTTTTTGCTGATGAAATGAGACTCTGTTGTCACAGTACTATGTTTTCTTAATTTCCAGACTAATAAAAAGGAGGTTTTTATTTCATTTGTACTGTGATTATATGCCGGGAAAAACAATATATTTGCTTGGTGTATGCTCTTGATTGAGTTTGATACAGCAATAGTGGTTTACTTAATGTCCTTAATATAGATGGAAAGTGAACGAGTGGAGCAGAAGTCTAAGCTTGCTTTGATGAAGGACGCATTATTTACTGTGGAAAATGAAGTGAAACTAATTACTAGAAGAGCAGCAGATTTGGAAAATGAATTGAGGCAGCAAAAATCCGAGTGCGATACTTTGAGGTAGATTAATTTTTAATTCTTTATTTTTTCCTTTTTATGTTATAGAAATAAATATGTATAAAAATGTTTATTAAGTAAGAATACACAATAAACAAAAACAGATGTGATCCAGCAGACAGGAATTACAACGATCTGAAAGAATAGACACTTCACCATAATCAATCCAGCAGTGTAAATACACAATGATACAAGTAATAAAGGACAAAAACAGGGTTGAGGAAGTCAAGATAATTGCGGCAGCACCTCAGTCCCGACTCTGAAGTTCAAGGCACCTTGAGAACGGGGGGTGCTAGTTAACCCAGAACTCTATCTATAACCAAGTCAATAGGAAATAGGCCGGGGACTGCTAGCCAGTCTCCCCCACAACTTCTCAAACTTTCCCGGTAATCCTCTGTGCTGAAATTTTTTTTCTTCTAGTCAGAGTGTATCACCCATATAAGTAATCCATTCCCTATATGTCGGGGGTTGATCAGATGTACACTACTGTAGGATAAGTCTCCTGGCCTGAAAAAAGGCCTTATTAATAGCAACTTTTTGAAAGTTAGATTAAGGGCATCCAGTATACCCAGAATACAGTAGTTGGGCTTTGCAGGGATGGTAATGTGGAAGACCTTGTCAAGAGTTTCTATTATCTTTTCCCAATACCGGTGAAGCTTAAGGTAATGCCATAATAAATGTATGAGATCGCCCTGCGCTGTGGTGCATTTAGCCCATGAAGGGGACTGCAGAGTTCCCATATGGGATAGCTTGAGAGGTGTAAAATGGTCACGGAGAATAATATAGAGCTGTGACAACCTCTGGGTGGAATTTTAACAGCAGGTTAACACTAAGCCTAGGTTCACATTTGTGCAAAAACAGACATCCCATGTGATTCACACCCGCACTGCGGAGCCGATCGCATGCGATGTCTGTGCAATGCGAGTTCAGCCATACAGTTGTATGGCTGAACTCGCATTGAATTCGCACAAAAAAGATGCAGGGACTTTTTTTCCCAGCACTGAATTTAGATCGCATGGGTGTTCTCGCCTATGCGATCCGATTCCTGTGCGAGTTCACAGTTCGCACTGCGATCTGTGAACCGATCTGGGGGTGTCCTTAACAATGTATTGACACCCGCAGTGGTTCGCAGAGGGCAGTGTGAACTTTCTGTGGGAGAGATGCGATGCGGATACCGGCGCTGTAGTCGCGCTGGTTCCCGCATCTCACAATTGTGAACCTAGGCTCAAGCGTTATCCAACTGATCATCATTCAGATTGCTTACATCTTGTTCCCGTTTCTCCTTAGCTTTGGAGGGATAACCCTTTAAATAAGATATAAGCAGCATGTCATAACAATGGGAAATAAACCCTTTTGGTTCATTGACCGATTGGACATAGTTAAAAATGAGTGTTGGGGAAAGACTCCAGCCAGTCTCAACTCCTTGAGAGCAAACAGCATGTTGAAGTTAAAGGTAATAGAATTGCATGGAGGGTGGGAGGTGGTACAGAGACTGCAATTCAGCAAAAGATGAGTCTCTTGTCTAAAATGGTACAATAGTCAAATAAAGTCCAATTATGGGGATTAAACATAACAACACAGAAAATCATATGAGTTTTAGAGCAGTGCTTTTTTAAAGAATCCTGCTTGCTGCATCTTTGATATGCTTCCAGAAAATGCACCTTCCATAGGGCTTCACAGTACCACATTCAAAACACGTGTGAATTGCATCAAAAGCAACTGCAACAAATGAAAAATGCAGAGGTGTGAATGAGTTGAGAGTTTACTTCCTTTTATAAAGTGTAGTATAAGTGGAATGAAACTTGAAAAAATAGGATTTTTATAACAGCTTACCTGTAAAATCCTTTTCTTGGAGTACATCACGGGACACAGAGCGACATAATCATTACTAATGGGTTATATAGTTACCGTCAGGTGCTGGCACTGGCAACTTCCAAAACCGGAAGTACCCTCCCCTATATAAGCCCCTCCCATCCGGGAGCACCTCAGTTTTGTAGCAAAGCAATAAGTGTCCCCAAAGAGGGGCGGGAGCTCTGTGTCCCGTGATGTACTCCAAGAAAAGGATTTTACAGGTAAGCTGTTATAAAAATCCTATTTTCTTTCTCGTACATCACGGGACACAGAGCGACATAATCATTACTAATGGGATGTCCTAAAGCAATGCCAAATGAGGGGGGGGATACACCATATATAAGCTGAGCGCTATCAGACATGAGGATCTTTTGCGGCCTGCAACACACTGCGCCCAAAGGCGACATCCTCCTGACTTCTAACGTCCACCTGGTAGAACCTAGTAAACGTGTGTACTGAAGACCATGTTGCGGCCTTACAGACTTGAGCCAGGGAGGCCTGGTGATGCACTGCCCATGAAGTTCCAACTGCTCTCGTGGAGTGCGCCCTAACTTTGAACGGAGGCGGTCTACTTCTCAAGCTATAGGCTTGTATTATGACCTGTCGAATCCACTTGGCTAAAGTAGATTTTGACGCTGCCTGACCCTTTCTGGGGCCTTCCGGCAGAATAAACAAAGAATCCGTTCTGCGAATCTGAGCAGTGGCTTTTAGATAAGCTTTAACTGCTCTTACTACATCCAAAGAATGCAATAACTTTTCCCCTACCGAAGTAGGCTTGGGGAAAAAAGAAGGAAGAACCACATCTTGGTTCAAATGAAACCTCGATACCACCTTAGGAAGAAAGGCTGGATGAGGACGTAACACTACTCTGTCCTTATGGATAACCAGATATGGCTCCTTACAGGACATAGCTGCTAATTCCGATACTCTTTTAGCCGAACAAATGGCTACTAGAAAAATCAATTTCCTGGTGAGAAGCACTAAGGAAATATGCTGTAATGGTTCAAATGGTTGTTTCTGTAGAACCGACAGAACCAAGTTTAGATCCCATGGACATATGGGAATATTAACCGGAGGACTAATACGCATCACTCCTTGTATAAAGGCTTTGACTAGTGAATGCGAAGCCAAGGGCCTTTGAAAAAATATTGACAAGGCCGAAATCTGACCCTTGATAGTACTCAAGGCAAGCTTCCTATCTACAGCCCATTGTAGGAAGTCCAGAATCCTACCTATTACGTACTTATGTGGATGCCATTTCTTGGCCTCACACCACGCGATGTACGCCTTCCAGATTCTATAGTAGATCTGCCTGGATACCGGCTTCCTGGCATTGATCATGGTAGATACCACAGCATTAGAGAGCCCTCTCTTTTTTAGAATGTGGGCTTCAATAGCCAGGCCGTCAAACCTAGGGCTGGTAAGGAAGGGTGGTATATCAGTCCTTGCGAAAGCCGGACGACGTGGGAGAGTCCAAGGACTCCCCACTGAAATTTTACAATCTCCGCGTACCACGCTCTTCGGGGCCACGCTGGAGCCACCGGAATCACTGGTTTCTTTTCTACCCTGATTCTGCGGAGTAATCGAGGTAACCATTGGCGGTGTGAATGCATATATCAGCTTGAACTGATCCCAAGGGAACACTAGGGCATCCGAGCCGCAAGCTAGGGGATCCCTTGTCCGAGAGACAAACCTGTCCCCCTTTGCGTTGAATCTGGATGCTAGAAGATCTACATCCGATGTTCCCCACCGCTGACATATTGTCCAGAAAACCTCGGGGTGAAGGGACCCTTCCTCTGGGCCTAATTGCTGGCGACTTAGAAAGTCCGCCTTCCAATTCTCCACTCCTGGAATGAATACCGCAGATATGGCTGGGACATATTTTTCTGCCCATTTCAGGATGTAATTTACTTCCCTCTGGGCTGCACGACTCCTGGTGCCCCCCTGATGATTGATATATGCCACTGCTGTGGCATTGTCTGATTGAATTCTGACAGGGGACCCTTGGAGTTTGGATGTCCATGCTACTAGGGCATACCGCTCGTATCTCTAAGAGATTGATGGGCAGGGCCTTTTCTGCATCCGACCATCTGCCCTGGAGAGACTATTGCTCCAATACTGCTCCCCAGCCTATAAGGCTGGCATCTGTAGTGACCACCTTCCAAGAAATCGGACTGAAGGATTTCCTTTTTTCCAGATTCTGGGGAACCAACCACCAACGGAGGCTCTTGCGAACGGAAGGGGACAAGGACATTGTAAGTCTAGGGCCTGAACTTTTTTGTTCCAGGCTGACAGTATGGCCCCTTGCAAATTCCTTGAATGGAATTGACCGTAGGGTACTGCTTCGAATGATGCCACCATTTTTCCCAGCAGCCTCATATACAGGCGTATGGACGGCTGTCTTTTTTGTACCCACTAAGTGGATCAAATCTTTCAAAGACAACACCTTTCCTCGAGGCAAGAATATTTTTCTCTGGCCTGAATCCAACCTTAGCCCCAAGTATTCCAGACTTTTGACTGGTTTCTAGGGCTGACTTGTCTCGGTTGATAATCCAACCGTGAGATTCCAGATACTTGAACGTCTTGTGAACGACCACGTCTAGTTTTTTCACTGAGTGGTCTATCAGCAACAAGTCATCCAGATATGCCATTATCATTACACCTTGTGTTCTTAGATTGGCCAATAAAGGGCCAGAATTTTTGTAAACACTCGTGGTGCTGTGGCCAAACCGAAGGGTAAGGCTCTGAACTGAAAATGGCGCCCTTCTACTGCAAAGCGTAGAAATTTTTGGTGGACTGGAAAGATGGGAATGTGCAAATAAGCATCTTTGATGTCGATCGTGGCTAACCAATCCTCCCCTTGTAGGGCAGTGGCCACCGATCGGATCGACTCCATCGGAAAGTCCTGATATACAGGAATTTGTATAGCCCTTTTAGAATTAATATGGGCCTCCCGACCGCGTTTGCTTCGGGACTGTAAAGAGGTTTGAGTAAAACTCGAACCCTCATTCTTCCAGGGGAACCTCCATAATTACTCCTTGGAGCAATAGTTGTTCTAGTGCCAACAGGAGGGACTCTCTCTTCCGGGGATCCCTTGGCACGTTTGACCTCAAAAAATGGGAAGGAGGAGAGTCTTTTAACTCCAAACTGTATCCCAAACCTACTGCGGAGAGCACCTATCTGTCTTGATCGTGTCCCGCCAGGTCTCTTGCGAACAACTGGAGTCCTCCCCCCACCCGACTGAGTGGGGGCTTCAATGAATTTCACTTTGGGGGAGGTTTTGTACCTCCCCTGACCCAGGGTTTCTTATTACCCTGCTACTGTCCCTGTTTTTTACCCCCGGGATTTGACCGAGGAGGCCGTCGGAACTGTTACACAGCCGATGCCCCAGGGACTGGAGAAGCAGGCCTCTTAAAGAGGGACCTCTAACTCTGCTTTTAACCGGCAAGAGCGTATTTTTACCGCTGGAAATTTTCTGGATATATTTGTCCAGGTTTTCCCTGAATAAGCGTTCACCATGAAATGGGACGCTAACCAGCCATTCTTTACAGGGAGCTTCAGCAGACCAGTTTCTGAGCCATAGGAGCCTACGCATATGTACTATAGACAGCGTAAGGCGGGAGGCCTGATGGACTGAATCCTCTATGGCATCAACCGCAAAGCCTAAGGCTCTAGGTAGATCAGCTAGGGCAAAGCCTGCTGATCTGTCAAGTCCCTCAAGACCTGTTTCAACTGATCCTTCACTGCTTAGCAGACCCCAATAGCTGCTACTGCTGGTTGTATCACCAAGCAGATTTTCATAAGGACTCCAATCTTTTATCTATTGGGTTCTTGAACATTTGGACATTATCCACTGGACATGTCAGTGATTTATACATACAAGAGATGGCTGCGTCCACTGTAGGGACCTTCCATTTTTTTTTTTTTGATGAACTTATCCTCCATGGGATAGACCACCGGAAATCTCTTGGGGGAATAAATATTTTCTCAGGACGTTCCCAATCCTGGTAAATGAGCCCTTTCAGTAAAGGGTGAAGTGGAAAAGAACAAACAGTCTGGGGGCTTCTAGCGACCCCAACGAGGATACAGTAGTGGTTGATGGTTCCGCAAGGTGCATTTTTAAATGCTGATCGGACCATGTTAGTCAGAGACTGAACCCATAATCTTTCAGCTTGAGATGCTGAGAAAAGGTTCCCCCACTGTTGATTCCTCTATAACAGAATCAACCTTATCCTGATCCCCTTCAGGCAGGTCGATCCCTGTATGGGACTGTTGCTCTGCTAACAGGCACTCTGAAGGAGGAGACGGAGATCGGGCGTGCTTTCCCTGACAGGGAGGCAGCGATAAATTTTGACAATCTCTCTCTAATCCTCCCAGAGCTGAGGAAAAAACCTCCTCTGTTACATACACAGGAGCAGGTGACTGAGGACAGCCACAGTACCAAGTACCCCTGCGGGGTCTCTACGGTCACTTACCTCTGAACTTCAGGGGAGACTGGTGCAGCAGGAGTATGCCCAAGATCCTCAGAGCCCGATGAGACCCCCTTCGCTTCCTGGAAGATTCAGTTCCGGAGCTACTGGACGGCATATTCCTAAGCCTAAAGCTGAGGTATTCCAGCCGTAATACACCACTTTTACTGAGAATAGTCTAGCACAATTGCTGCTATATCACAGTTGGTGTCTACTAATGTGCCTTTCTAGGGGATGCCTGTATCAACCGCTATGCTGTATGCCTTTAAATGTTGCCAGCTCTGTCTCTGTACTTCATAACCAGCTTATCTGCAATAATGTGGCTTTTTAAAAACCTGCTGGGACGCCCGCACATGCGCAGAAGCGCTGCGGCGCGCACAGAGCGTCATCCCCCAGGCCCCGCCCCTTTTTCCGGCCACCTCTATATATAGAGGCGCGTGCACGCGCACGCGCGCGGCCACGTGCGCCTCGGCGCTAATTTTCAAACATGGAAACCAGGGACAGGAGCCAGGGCCCCCTTTGCCGCAGGCCGGGGGATAGACGAACACTGCAACATGGCAGAGGAAACAGTTTCCTGTAGGAGAACTCACCAGCTGCCTGGACTTTGCTCTCTGAGAAGAAACTAGTCCATATGACAAGAAAAACATTTGCACAGCGGCCTCTAGTGGACAAACACAGGTACCGCAGTTTAATATACTAAACATATATAAAAAAACATTCTTTTTTTTTTTTTTTTTTCTTGACCACCATTAAAAATTATTACATTTTTTTAGTAGTTACAGGCATGCACAGATATTGGCGGGAATACCGTTAGGTAACAGACAGAAAGACAAATTAGGCTTGGGGGTCCCCCAATAGAACCAAGTTCCTGGGGGCCCCCACTTACCTGTTCCCCGCCGCAGGACTTTGTTTGGTCCACAAAAGCCCAAACTTCACCTATCACGGCAGGCATTGTAATCAAACCTTCAGGGACCGGGTTCCCAAGGATTCCACTCCCCTGGACCTGTATAGCACCCTGCACAGAAAACATCTTGGTCGTGGGTATGACCAGAGCTCTGGATCCCAGGGTCCAGCTCTCCTAAGAGAAGCATTACAGGCAAAACCTTGCTCTTCTCTGCAAGGCCCGGGTACCGACCGTTTAGCTATGAAGCTTTTTTGGTCGGATCCGGAATAGCTTACTGAGGCCCAAAAGAACCTGTACGCAAGCTCAGTGAAAAACACATGTTTCTTCTTGGCCAACACCTTAGACACTGGCAAAAAACTGAGGTGCTCCCGGATGGGAGGGGCTTATATAGGGGAGGGTACTTCCGGTTTTGGAAGTTGCCAGTGCCAGCACCTGACGGTAACTATATAACCCATTAGTAATGATTATGTCGCTCTGTGTCCCGTGATGTACGAGAAAGAAATGTAGATGTTCACTGTACCAGCATTTAGATGATTGACCTCATAATGAAACCCAGTGCTGGTGACCACCAGTAAAAGATGTACTCATTATCCTTACTCTTGGGAGACAGAGTACTGTGTCCTTGTTCATGCAACAACCTGGATTCACAAATGAAAGTGACAGTATATTTAGTCACAAAAAGTGGAATTCTCATACACAAAGCCTACAATATATAATTTCAGCATGCATTAGTATTGGCAACTTTGTGAACCTGATGTTTTAGATATTTTCTGTGAATAAATGGTTTTATTTAAATATGGATATATTTACAGAATATTTGCTTTTGCAGATTATTGAATAACAAAACAGAGCTCTCCTTAGAAGAGACTCAAAGACGACTTTCAATGAAACTAAATGAACTAGAAAATGCCCAAGACAAAATTGTGCGATTTGAAGGAAAAATTGGTATGTTTTGTCATTAAAAAACAAAGTGGAAATGCATGCTAAATAATTTATAATAACCCATATAAACAATTTTTGAACAGATCTTATGCGGCGTACACACGATCGTTTTTCATGCCATTTTTTAAACCGACGTTTTTCTCGTCGTTTTTTTTCATGTTTCCTCTCAAGCCTGTCTTGCGTACACACGATCATTTTAAAAAACGTTCAAGCAAAGCGCAGTGACGTACAACACGTACGACGGCACTATAAAGGGGAAGTTCCGTTCGGATGGTGCCACCCTTTATGTTAGTAAAGTTTGTTGAGCGACGATTCACGCTTTTCAGCCTCCTGCTTTTCAGTCCATTACAGCGTGACGAATGTGCTATCTCGATTACAAATGCTAGTTTTACCAGAATGTGCGCTTCCGTCTCATACTTGATTCTGAGCATGCACGTTTTTTTTCACCTCGTCAAAGCATACACACCATCGTTTTTCACGTCGTTAAAAAAACAACATGAAAAACGATGTGAAAAAATAGAGCATGTTCAAAATTTTTAATGGCCGTTTTTCACGTCGTTAATGCTCTGGAGCATACACACGATCGGTTTTAATGCCCATTTTTAAAAATGGCATTTTTAACGGCATGAAAAACGATCGTGTGTATGGGGCATTACTGTTTCAGAAAAATTAATCCTCCATTGGTATGGCTGATGCCGCATACACACGACCGTTTTTCACGACGTTAAAAATGCAATTTTTTAAATTGGGCATTAAAAACGATCGTGTGTAGGCTCCAAAACATTTTGAACGACGTGAAAAATGGCCTAAAAAAATGAGAATGAGACGTGAAAAACAGTAGTGTGTATGCTTTTACGAGGGGGAAAAAAAAACGCATGCTCAGATTCAAGTATGAGACGGGAGCGCTCGTTCTGGTAAAACTAGCGTTCGTAATGGAGATGGCACATTCGTCACGCTGTAACGGACTGAAAAGCACAAATCGTTGCTCAACAAACTTTACTAACATGAAGGGTGGCGCCATTCGAACGGAACTTCCCCTTTATAGTGCCGTCGTACGTGTTCTACATCACTGCGCTTTGCTCAAGCGTTTTTTTTAATGAACGTGTGTATGCAAGACAGGCTTGAGAGGAAGCAAGAAAAATCACGTAGAGAAAAACGTTGTTTTTGAAAATGACATTAAAGCGGAGGTTCAGGCAAAATAACATCCATATACAAGCACACTCCTTAAAGAACGAACATGTACATTAGCCACTTTTTTTTTTTTTTTTTATGTAGTACATACCGTACTAATGTCATTTCCAATTTCGTCTTCCGGGTACTCACTCCCACGGGAGTAGGCGTTTCTATTCACCCGCAATGTAATCTGGGAGTTCGCCCAGATGTGACATGTCCTGCAGAAAAAGTTCCCCGGCGGATAAGGTTCCCCCCCCCCCCTGTACTGCGCATGCGTGGCACGAACCTCAACAGAGTTTCCGAAAGTAGCCGAACATGAAGAGCTGCGAGTCAGCTCTACACAGCGCCTGCGCAGTCAGCTCTACATGACTCCTAGTCATTGCGCAGGCGCCGTGTAGAGCTAACTCGCAGCTCTACATGTTCGGCTACTTTCGGAAACTCCGTTGAGGTTCGTGCCGTGCATGCGCAGTACAGGGGGGGGGGAACCTTATCCGCCGGGCAACTTTTTCTGCATTACACCGTCCACCACCAGGAAGTCAGTGCTTGTGGGCTTCAAAATGCCCACAAGCAAAATGGAAAATTCAGACGGCTGATTTTAAAAGTGCATCTTTTGCCAGAAAAAAGACAGGGGAGGTTTAAAGTCACCAAACACGTGAGTACAAATTGGTGATCTAAAAATACTTTGCATGCAAGCGGAAAAAAAAAAAAAAAATGCCGCGGAACCTCCGCTTTAAAAACGATCGTGTGTACGCTGCATTATTTTCATTATCAACAACATTGCTAAATAAATGTGTAGTTAAAGTGTTACTAAACCCAGGACCCTACATTCACTATATCTGGTTTCCCACAGTACACAGAACATGGACATGCAATAGTTTTAGTAAATATAAACTGCTAAATACCTTTTCTCATCAGCAGTTTGAGGAGTCTTGTGACTTCTATCAGTGTCTGGATAAAGCTTGTAGGAGGAATTTTCATACTGCTCTCACTGTCCTGTGAGGCTGCAGGACCCCTGACCCTCTGTCTGGACAGTGCTGATTGGCTCTGTGCTGATTACATGCACCCTCCCAAGAAAAAAACTATCTAGTAATACAAACTGAGCATGTGCAGCTTATGAATCCTCCATTGGTATGGCTTATTTTCATTATCAACCACATTGCTAAATAAATGTGTAGTTAAAGTGTTACTAAACCCAGGACCCTAAGATCCCTTACCCTCTGTACCATCTGGAGATGAGTACGGGACAGTGGAAGAAGGTGAGGATCAGAGGACACATGGGCTAGCACAAAGGAGTCATTAATACAATAAGAGACCAACAACAATTCTTTCTTTCAATAATTTTATTTGTTTTGGCAAATTAAATTTAGGCCACGGTGTTGTTCAGGGGGTAACCTGCAAATGCAGGGCTTGACAAATTTGCTTGGAATCTAGCAGCCAGCTAAAAAAGTTAGGAGCCAGGAACGCGCCCTGTCCCGCCGAGCTTGCGCGCAGAAGCGAACGCATACGTGAGTAGCGCCCGCTTATGAAAGCGGTGTTCAAACCACACGTGAGGTATCGCCGCGATCGGTAGATCGAGAGAAATAATTCTAGCCCTAGACCTCCTCTGTAACTCAAAAGATGCAACCTGTAGAATTTTTTAAACGTTGCCTATGGAGATTTTAAAGGGTAAAAGTTAGTCGCCATTCCACGAGCGGACGCAATTTTGAAGCGTGACATGTTGGGTATCAATTTACTCAGCGTAACATTATCTTTCACAATATTAAAAAAAATTGGGCTAACTTTACTGTTGTCTTATTTTTTTATTTTAAAAAAAGTGTATTTTTTCCCAAAAAAGTGCGCTTGTAAGACCGCTGCGCAAATACGGTGTGACAGAAAGTATTGCAACGACTGCCATTTTATTCTCTAGAGTGTTAGAATAAAAAATATATATAATGTTTGGGGGTTCTAATTAGAGGGAAGGAGATGGCAGTGAAAACAGACAGGGAAACTCCATTAGCATTGCTGTTTGTCTTGTCATACCAACGGCCACCACAAGATGGCGCTAGATCACAGAAGGAAGCATAGGCCTGCAGAAGGCTGCAAAGCCGCGGCCTCAATTGCCGGCGCGGCCCGACGCGATCCCGCGGAGGGGGAGGGGGCACAGGGAGACAGGATTCCCCAGCTGTGCTGCGCCAGGTCGCTAATTCTAGTCGCAATGGCGACCTGGCGCCCGGGGTTTGTCGAGCCCTGTGCTAATGTATTATGAAAATTCAAATAAATATGAAGCCATCTTGGCTATAATACAACAACCCAAAATTTTACACAGTGTCCATCCAGACAATGCTGGACGACTATTCCGCCACTGAACAACACCATGACTGTTACAAGAAATATGCCCCGTACACACGATCCGAATATCGTATGACAGATCGTACGACTTTTTCCGGTTAATAGTCGCAAGTAGAAATTGAATAGGTTACTAAAGTCACGAAAATTCTCGTACGACAACTATACTGACTAAACGAAAATCGTACGATCTGGTATCGTATGAGGACAATTTTCGTGCATGTCCGATCGAATAATATCGGATGAACTGTCGTGATCGGCTCTCGAAAGTAGTGTACACACGATACGAAAATCGTACGATTCTTCCTCGGACGATCGTTTTCGTCTGATATTAGGATCACGTGTACGGGCCAATAGGGAGGGCGAGTGGGAGTCCCGGTCCTGTACCACACGATCTAAAGGTAACGGGCGGACTGCCCCTTTTATCTCCTCCAAATTCGTGGGCTTAGACACCTGCCAAATTCCTCCAATCAGCTGCCTGTTGCTACCAGGGGGAGCTGTTGCTGTAACCAATAGCAATCTGCAAAACATATAAGGAAACATGCATTCCCCTTTGAGCTCTCCCATGTGGGTCCTGCATATTGCATAGACCTGTCAGGATCAAACAGCCTTTTTACACAATGCAGAGGATTAACCCCTTAGGTTCCACAGTGAGTATAACAAGCACAATTTACTGCATATACAAACTGATTTTACTGTTGTGGGCTTAGTAACACTAAGTATTCTAGACTCAAACACTGGAATGTACCCAAATGTTACTAAAAAGTATATACACCGTATTTATGCAACTGAAAAACAATCCCCACTTTTTTTCACATACCATGTGTGTATGTATGTACAAAACAGGTGTTTGTATGGGAATACATTGATACATTTTTACCTTTGAAAGCCACCAGCAGACACTTTGTGGATGTACAGTATTTACCGTATTTTTCGCTCCATAAGACGCACCTGACCATAAGACGCACCTAGGTTTTGGAGGAGGAAAACCAGAAAAAAAAATATTCTGAACCAAATGCTGTACTAAAATATATTTACCAGTGCCCATGAAATGCAGCCTGACCTGTGCCATTATTGCAGCCTGACCATTGCCACTAATGCAGCCTGAATATTGCCATTAATGCACCCTTTACATATAGTTATTAATGCAGCCTGACCATTGCCATTAATGAATAAAATGTAATTAAATTAAAAACACAGTCCACTTTGCTGCAAAGATAGTCACTGGCTGCTTGCAGAAAGAGAAATGATATATCATTGATCAGTGTACTCTGTACAGCACAGGGAAGTGCATTGTTTTAAAAGATTTCAAGGTAAAACTGTGCTACTCCTCCTCAGTGATGAAGAGTGGAGGAAAAGGTTGGAAACATGCAAAAAGAAGGAAGGAGAGATTGTCCCTGAATATGTGCTGCTGGAAATGAAAGCCAACTTAGTTATCCCTGTAAAGGGTGATTTTCTAAAAGA
The DNA here is from genome assembly GCA_029206835.1 of Rana muscosa. Taxonomy (NCBI): domain Eukaryota; kingdom Metazoa; phylum Chordata; class Amphibia; order Anura; family Ranidae; genus Rana; species Rana muscosa. Next base: position 691,197,949 of record CM055117.1, read on the forward strand.
TGTTCTTTATGCTGAGCTGGGGTTAGGAAGAGAGAGAGGCTAGTGAGAAGTGCACACACTCACTTGGAATACTCCTGGGGGCTCCTCTCTAGCTCATTCAGTAGTAAATCAGTGTGTTTGTCGGCTGCTTCTTTTTAATCTTCCCGCCCACCTCTCCTTCACAGACAGAACACACAAGCAGGGAGGGAGGGGTGAGAGAAGAGATGTGTAAAGCTGCTCAGTCGGGACAGGCTGCAGGCATGCTGGAGGTGGAGTTGGATGGAGCAGTGTGAGGATTGGATCCTCTCCACGTAGGACAGCTACACTTCCTGAGCCGTCAGCTGCACTGTCTGCACAGTGCACACAGTGACAGGGAGCAGAGCGCCATCAGAGGAGGGAGGAGAGGAGCAGGTGGATGGGTTTTCTGTGGACAGGAACCAATTTCTCCACCCCTCACTTACTTCTCATGGCAGCGGGGGGCGGGGGCGGGGCCTAATGTATATTCGCTCCATAAGACGCAGAGACATTTTTCCCCATATTTTTGGGGGAAAAATATGCGTCTTATGGTTCGAAAAATACGGTATATATTTTGCATAGCTGTTTGCCAAGTGAAAGTGCATGTACCGTATATACTCGAGTATAAGCCGACCCGAATATAAGCCGAGGCACCTAATTTTACCACAAAAAACTGGGAAAACTTATTGACTCGAGTATAAGCCTAGGGTGTCCATCTGCATGCCTCACTGTGCCCATGCCTCACTGTGCCCATGACTAGACTGACGTTTAACATGGGAGTCTATGGAAGGGGTGCCCGGTTTTGAAAAATCGTTGCTCCCCGGCCGTAGGTCCCCCAAACAACAAACTTTGCACACTTGTAGAGGAGAAATGGGGCTACAGGTCGGTACCGAGTCCCCAAAGTCACCAGAGAAATGACCGTTTAACATGGGAGTCTATGGAAGGGGTGCCCGGCTTTGAAAAATCGGTGCTTCCCAGCCGTAGGTCCCCCAGACAACAAACTTCGCACACTTATAGAGGAAGAGTGGGGCTACATGTGTGCCAGGCTTAGGGTCCAGGGGACCTATGGCCGGCCGGTACCGGGTCCCCAAAGTTCGGGAGATTAGGCGCAAAAATGTGCTGAAAAACTTGGCTTATACTCGAGTATATACGGTACATTTATTCAGTGTGAATGGGGCAAAAAAAAAAAAATGTTATTAGGCTATTTCATGTGCTTGATAAGTGTTTTTGATTGATTTAAAACTGAAAATACAGCATGTGACCCCTAAATGGCGGTAAATATCATATGGATTTTCTATCATACTTAGTGCCATCTAGTGGCCAAATCTGGTATTTTTTTTTAATCAAAGAAAAACATTATGGCCCCTTTCACGCGGGCAGATATAATTTAGCTTTTAGCTGCAGATAGATCAAGTTATCTACCGTTATACCTCTTCCAGACCCTACCGATTAGGATACCTCCCACATATTTTAAACAAGTCCAAGCTCTCTTCACCCGTTTGGTCTGGGCGCATAAAAAACTGCGCATCCCTCGCATCCAGCTCTCCATGCCAAAACACTGTGGGGGCCTCGCCTTACCTGACATTAGGAAATATTACCAGGCAGTACACTTAGGCAGGGTTGTTGACTGGCGGCGTCATTATGAGTCCAAATTGTGGACACAAATTGAACAACATCAAACTAACATCCCCCTGGGGACTGCGCTCTGGTGCGGAGACTCCCTACCCTCAGAACTGAAATCGCACCCTTTGATAGGGAATACCCTGCGACAATGTTCCCAAATGGTCCTTAGAACCTCTCTAACGGCTAAGATGTCACCTCTGACCCCGATTTTAGGTAATCCTGGGTTTCCCCCAGGGCTATCATCTACTCAATTCCAGTCGTTAAGGAATTCTAACTGTGTGACTGCCTCCCAGTTTGTAACACATGGTAGTTGGCCTTCCATCCTGGAGTTGATGGATCCCGCAGGCCCTTTCGGGCTCACATTCTGGAACGCAGCACAGTTACAACATTTTCTGCAGACCATTCCGAACCCCCAAAATTATACTAGGTCTTTGACTGCGTTCGAGGAATGTTGCTCAGGCACTGACCCACTACCACAAACTCTTTCTAAAATGTACGCCCTTTTAAACACACCCTTAAATCAACCCGACCTGCCCTGCATTGTGAAATGGGAAACAGACCTAGACCGCACGTTCAGTTACTCCCTCAAGTCCTCGATCTGCACTAAAATTCAGGAGACCAATTATAAAATTCTGACGAGGTGGCACTTGACGCCCAGTCGCCTGCATATCATCTTCCCAGACACGCCAGAACATTGCTGGAGATGTTGTGAGGACAGGGGCATGATGCTGCACATATTCTGGTCCTGCCCTAAGCTGACGACTTTTTGGACCGCGATTCGCACCATATCCGAAATATTCACAGTCTTTCAGATTCCAAACGACCCGGCATTTTTTCTACTCCACCTATCTACTCTCTCTCCCAGAGTCTATAAAAAAACCTTACTACGACACCTGATGAATGCAGCAAAAGCCTGCATTCCCATGTTATGGAAACAACAGAATCCGCCGACCGTAGCAATGTGGCTGCGGAAGGTGGAAGATATAAATAAGATGGAGGACCTGATAATGACAGCACAAGATAGGCACGAAACTTACAAGGAGACTTGGACTATCTGGAATATGTTTGTATATTCAGAGGAGGGCAAGGCTCTTTATGAGACTTGAACCTCTACCGATTTAATGCGAGCCAGGAGACCCCCACGCTATCTTTCTACTACTCCCCTGTCCTCTACAGCTATTATTGTTTGTCTATTCTTTTTCCTTTTCTCTTTTTTTTTATTCTCTGCAATATTAGTTTAAGAATATAGAGATGTGGGTTACCCGCCACTTTTATTGTTTCTGTACGAGTATCGGTGCCATCTGGAGCAGGTAGCTTAGCGAGAACTGTAGTTGTCTATAGCGGAAATTACACAACGCATATTGTTTGTTATGTATCATATTGCATTTCGTGTGACTAGCTGATGGGAGGCTGCGACCTCCATTGTTGTAAGCTACTCTTGTATTTTGGGGGCCCTGCCCTATTTTGTTTTTCTGGAAAACCTAATAAAATTATATTTGGAAAAAAAAGTTATCTACCGCAGCTAAACTCAGACAATGCTTTCCCATGGCCCCATTCACACACTGCAAATCCACACACTGTAAATCCATGGCTCAACCACCTGCTCCTACTGCCCCCGGCCTCCTGTGTGAATGAGTGGATTTCCCTGCATCCAATTCACATGTCAGGTGATTGTGACCGGCTCTCTATGGAGCCGGTTCACACATTTCTGGAGTGGCTCCGGTACGAATTGCACAGGAGTCCTGTGTGTCTTCTGGTCCATTTCAGATCCGAATTCAGCAAAAAATTTGGGCTGAAATCGGACCTGAAATGGTGAACAGGGACGCACCAGACCCCTGCTGTGAGCCATGCTGCGGTGTGAATCCAGCCTTAAAGTGAATGAAGAAATTAAAAAACTGGGTGGAGAGCCTGGTCATGTTATCTGTCAGTCATTTGACAAGCCTCTTCTTCATTCACCAAGTTCGGTCTGCTGTATTTAGCAGACAGAACTCTTTTACATAGCACAGGTTCTAAACTGCAGCCTGCTTTTTTTTTAATGATCTGAAAAATACAGGCTATGGTGTTGAAATATACTGTAGAGTGTAATGCAGAGTGGATAGGGGTAACCATTTCCCACTATAAATAAGGCTGCTTAGAGAGGCAAGGAACCCCCATTGGTTGAAAGCAGTGGTTATTTCACAGGATGACTTATTTTAATTTTTTTTAACAATCTTTGGCCATCCTTAGGGCTCTTTCACACGGAGGTCCGTTCAGGTCCGCCTGTCAGTTTTTTAGGCGGACCTGAAACGGATCCTCCATGTACCCCTATGGAAGCACGGATGTCAGCGGAGACATGTCCGCTGACATCCGCTCCGCCAAAGTGTGACGGAGGAAAACCCTATTTTTCCTTCCGTCGGCGGAGCGGATCGGATGACAACGGACTCTACGGTCCGTCATCCGATTCCCCATAGGGGAGAGCGGCGCTCTGACAGGGCGGTCCCTGCACAGTGTGCGGGGACCGCCCAGTCATCCGTCGGCTCAGCGGGGATCAACGGAGCGATCCCCGGAGCGATCCCCGCTGAGCAAGCGGATCTTCACGCATCCGCCCCGTGTGAAAGGACCCTTAGGCTTCATAATAAAGGGAGGAATTACACCAATATGCACTGATGGTTTATAGTCATCAACCAAAAAAAATCTGTAAAGGTTTCTTCTGTAACGACATTTAAGGTAATTATATGTAGCATGGTTGCTGGAAAAATTAACAGTAAATGCATGCAGCTTCTTTTACAAATTAGACTTTTCTTCTTTTATATTGCAAGTACACAAATGTTGCACAGTAGTCGATTTTATTGCATTGATATAGCTTCATCTCTGCATACTATTTCCTATCTCCTTACTGTATTTATCATTTATAGATGAACAGTCAAGCCAAGATCTCATCCAACAAGAAGAAATAGCAATGCTCCGGAGAACAGTATCTGAGCTGGAAAAGGAGAAGGACAGTTTAGCTCGCAGTGTGGATCAGAAAACCGAAAAGATTTCCACACTTGAAAATAATATTTCACTAAAGGTGAATGAATATCAGTACTGTATTTTTTTGGTAATCATTCAGCAATGCACTGTAATTATTTAAATTCTTTTACTTTTGTTTTCATCCGTTGAAAGACATAAGAAATCTTTTACCTTAGGCTTATACTGCCTCCTACAGGGGGATTGGACACTGACAAACAAAAAACTGTAAGCCACCCCAGGATAACCCCTCCTACTACCAGCATGCTACAGTTTTTTGCTAGTATCCTAGGCTTTTCTCCAACTCTTCTGTGTTAACATACTAACCTATTTTTTGCTAGTACTTTTTTTCCTCTGCAATTTTTTTCCTCAGTCAAGACTCCTCTCTACTTCATTGCTAGAGCATATCTCTTCATTTACAGCGAACTCCGTGCAGTAGTCCTCAGCTTGGGTGTCATGGATATGCACTAATGTCTGTCTGCCCTCTTACCTTTCCTCCTCATGTGTTCATCTTAGAGGCCAGACCCTTTCACCTGGCTTCATTTATAATCTCCTCCCAGCCTGACTCTACCCCAGGCCCTATCACAGAACACTGTTTTAACCTGTGCACTGCAAGCCTGCTTTGCTGATCAACGTGTTTGTTTATGCATCGTGTGTTTGGGTTCCTGCCTGGAGTTTGAAACAAACTGGATTCAGTTTAGCAGTTACAGCGTATGGACCAATGAATCGTGGAGCAAACTTCAGAGAAGGAACTCGGAGCTTGATGTTCCTGGTGAAGAGCCAGACTCTGTCCCCTGGCTGAAGAGAAGGCGGTTTACGCCTGCGGCGGTCGGCAAAGCCTTTGAATTTTTCAGCAGCTGCCCGGAGGGAATCATGAACGTCACCCCAAACGGAATTGCCTGAGTATGTCGCAGAGAATCTGGAGAGAGGTTTCATCCGGAAATCCGCATCGCCTGCAGGGGCAGGGTTCTTTTTCGTTGCCAAAAAGGATGGTACCCTAAGACCCTGCATCGACTATCGAGGTTTAAACGCGGTTACTATTAAAAAATCGATACCCCTTACCCTTAATATCTGATCTATTCGATAGGTTGAAGGGTGCCTCCATTTTCACCAAGTTGGATCTCAGAGGCGCGTACAATCTCATTCGAATACGGGAGGGTGACGAATGGAAGACTGCATTCAACACTAGAGATGGGCATTACAAATACCTGGTGATGCCTTTTGGTTTGTGTAATGCCCCAGCCGTGTTTCAAAACTTTGTCAATGAAATCTTCAGAGATCTGCTGTACCAGTTTGTTGTCATCTATCTGGATGACATTCTGATCTTTTCTGAAAATCTGCTCGTCCACAAAAACCATGTCCGCACTGTACTTCAGCGTCTTAGAGAGAACAATCTCTATGCCAAGCTGGAGAAATGTTCCTTTGAATGTTCTGAGGTCCTGTTTCTGGGGTGCTTTGTCTCATGTTCGGGTCTTCGTATGGATCCTGGGAAGGTCTTGGCTATTACCAATTGGCCTCTTCCTGCTAGCCTCAAGGCCACACAGCGCTTTCTTGGCTTCACAAATTATTATAGGCAGTTCATAAGGTATTACTCTTCCATTGCCGCGCCTATTATCGCTTTGACCAAGAAGGGTGCGAATGCCAAAGACTGGCCTCCTGAAGCTGTCTCTGCATTTCTCGACCTGAAACAGGCCTTTGTTTCTGGACCTCTCTTGAGGAGACCAAATACAAAGTATTGACTCAAGGGGGCTGAATACAAATGCACGCCACACTTTTCACATATTTATATGTAAAAAATGTTGAAAACCATTTATAAAAAGAGAAAATAAGAGAGAGGCAACGCTCCCTCAAGGATAATGGGATTTTAATTGGAGATAATGCGTCTGTTACCAAGGTGAGCACACAAATGAAAAAATCTTTAAGAAAGTATAAATTTTATTTTATATTATCAGCTAAAAAGATATCAGATAAAAATCGCATAGTCATAATACATAGTTTGACCATGTGTCAATGCTTAATACATGAAATAAGATGCTTGGATATGCAGAAGGGCCAACATGTTTCGCAAGAATGCTTCTTCATGGCACCACATGCATCTTAGATTTCAGGTTACATAGAACATAAAACATGTCCAAGTGTAGGGAAACAAACGTACTGTGCACCACTGTAGCCATGGGCTGGAAACTCTCTCTTGTATTTTGTCCCCTGTAGCAGGCTTTGCTGTTCTCGTCTCTCCTCTCCAGCTGCCGAGTGCTGACATCTCCTCTGTTGTATCTCATCAGGCAAATCAAATCAGGCGGGAAGGGGGTGGGTTCAGCGCTTTCCTATTGGCTGAGAAGGTAGCAGAGAGGCTGTATATCAATCTGCCTCTGATTCCAGCCTGCCGGGTCTAGCTAAAGATCATCGGCTTTTGAGGCCCTCCAAAAAAAATTGAAAATAAATAAGAGTCCCCTGCTTCCTGGCTTCAGTACAAGATTTTGAGGTGCAATAATAAAAAATAAAATAAAATAAAACACTGTGACAAATGCAAGAAAGGGTATGTGAATCTTGGGGGTGTTGTGGGGTAGCTTAAAGAAGTTTTGGGGATGCTTCAGCACACCCAAGCTCCTATCTTGCGCCGCCCCTGCTGACAGCCCCCCTAATGTGTGGCACCCGGGGCAGACCACCCCGGCCCCTCCATTGGTACTCCACTGCTTAGAGCCACCTCATTTACATAGGCTGCTGGGCAACTTTATTCTTTGTTCCCCCAGATTTTTACCATAGAAAGGGTTAATGCTGTGGGATTGCACCCTGGCATCATCTGGAGTGTCCCATGCACATGCTCAGACAGAGCTCAAGGAAGCATTGGCTTGCCCAAAGCCTCATGGAACTCCGATCTTTGATCTGTTCCTGCTGCTTGCCTACAGTGACTTTGGTAACCTCCTATATATCTGACCCTCACCTGCTCCCAGCAATCTTGGTTTTGTAAGTACCTGAGGCTTCGCCTCTTACCCAACCTGTGTGTTATCCGGCTTTCAAACCACTGGCCTTGGTAACTTTGTCTGATTCTGAGTCACTCCAGTCCTTGACTTTGAAGCTTACCCCTGAGGACTTGCAGTCTACTGCTATTAATCCCAGATTAAGCCCACGTTCACACTGGGGCTGCGGGAGTGAAGCTGAACTCGCACGATTTCACTCCCGCTGGCAGTCCCGATTTCAGCCACAATTTCAAAGACATCTGAAACAGATGTCAATGTAAATCGCGGCTGAAATCGCAAAAAGTAGTACAGAAACTACTTTTTGTAATCGGTGCAGCGCCGCAGATGCAGCGTCGCACCGAGTAGGACGGTGCCATTGCCCGCAATTTGCGGCAAATTTCGCCGATTTGACATGTCAAATCGCACCAGTGTGAACCAGGGCTTAAAGACACAATTTCAGCTCTTATTGATGCGTGCACATCACTCTAAAATAGGAAGATCAGCCTTTTGCTTTTACCAATGCTGACTCTAGTCTTTGAACCTTTAGGCCTCATGCCCACAGACGTTTTTACAGCTGCGTTTTTTACGGCTTAAAAACGCCTGTCCATGTTATTGTATAATTTTATTTATTTTTTCCCAAAAAAAAAAAACGTTGGAGCTTAAAAACGCAATTGCGGTGTTTTTGCGCGTTTTTTGACGCTTCGCGTTTTTTTATGCCTAACGCCGATGCTGAGGAACGCACTGGTCCTGGTTTTTTTTTTACAGCTTAAAAACGTCTATGCTATTTGCAGCTCAAAAACATCTAGGTGGGCATGAAGCTATAGACTAACATGGACAGGCGTTTTTAAGCTGTAAAAAACGTTAAAAAACGCGGCTGTAAAAACGTCCGTGGGTATGAGGCCTTAAAGCTACTCTGGCTGCAGATACTTTCCCTTTGCACTCTGTCAAGTGTACTAAACTAGATATTTGAGTGCTTTTTGTCTTTTTAGCACTAAACAACGGTCTCCCAGATTTGCAATATTGCCATCTAGTCTTCTGGTTGTGTGTTCTCTAAGTTCAACGAAGTGGATTGTTCGGCCTCATCTGATGCCAGCTTTGGGTGTTAGGTCCTTTAGGCAGCTCTTTGAGTTGCAGGCAGTCCTAGGTTCTACTGTATTGTGTTTTCTTGGGCTTGTTAGTATTTGTTTGCAGTGTTGTCCACCCCTCATTTGGACTGCTTTTTGACATCCTGAAGGTGAAAGACTTCCTGTGTCCATCAAAGAAGAAATCAAGATTTTTCCCTGTAACATCCTTTTCCTATGCTTAAAAATCATGTCCCGGCACTTCTTTGCTACTAAAGGTTTGCTGGTAGTAGAAGGGGCTATCCTGGGCTGACCTACACTTTCTCTTTTTTTAGAATCAGGTCTAAGGCCATGACCTACACTTTTTTGTTTGCCAGTATCCAGTCCTCATGTGGGTGGGATTTTAACCTGAAAGTTAAATACTTTGTGTCCCTTAATGGACTCTAAAAAAAAGATTTTATTGGCAGTATAAAAATCCTCATATTTTAATCCTACAGTACTGGACACAGGATGTGTAGTCATAGACCATGGCTTATATGTTACTACCTTCAAGTTATTGGACAATGGCAAAAACTTTGCTGAGCTCTCCACTGTGCACCCTCAAATAACCCCTCTCAGTGGGACTTCAGTTCTGCTTGAGTCCTTAGCTGATTAATCTCTTCTCTCTTTTCTCACTACACCACTTCTTTTTATTTTTCTTTACTACATCGGACTTCTACTTACTACTTCTGTCGAGAGTCACCCTCTCATTGTCTCAGGGCTCACTGGCAGTTTTTGCCCTCTATGCATACCTTGGCAATATTACTATTACTACTAGTAATAAATATTACTATTTCAATTTGCCCATCCACCGATTTAGTCTTTATTTAAATATGTTGTAGTAACCTTGGGTGTATTTAATAAGCAGCCATGCAGCTTATAAAGACTGCAGACAATTTGTAGTAGTGAGAACAGACAGAATCAGAAAGGTTGTTGTTGTTTCTGATCCAATATAGTTGTATCAATATTTCCTTCTGAAACGCATCATTTCAATAAATTGGAGAGGGAGCATAGGAACAATACTACAAAAAAAAACACAGAGACGGTAAAAATATCAAAGAACCATAAAAATAGTAGCCAATAAGTTTTGTTTTTTTGTAATGTAACTACAATAACTTACTATATACTGATTTATTTTGCTTTGGGAATACGTCAGGATATTACCAATTGCTTAATTCTATTAAACTTGATCCCTCTAGAATTCAGTCTGGAGTCCTTCAGTAGTTACTTACCCTGTACAATAGTAATCTTTTCTTTTTTTTCTTAGGAAAGCACCATACAACGTATGCTCAGGGAAATGGAAGATTCTACACGGTAAGGTTCAGTTTACATGTTTGTGTTGCTTTTTTGCTGCATGCTTCAGACAGGTTTTTTGTCATAAAATCTGTAATATACCACTTGTATAAAGTCTGAGCAAAAAAAAAAAGTGGATGAGTTTTATATAAAATGATTGCTCAGCCCGCAATTTGATATGTTGCAGAAGTACAGTTCAAAGTTGAACATAGGTCTATACAGACTATACGCCAAGTAGCATACAAATGTGTCTATTCATAATAATAAGTTATTAAGGTATTTTATGATGTATTTAAAAAAAATATCATCTCCTCTTCAAATCCTTGATTAGAAAATAATGCAATGATTGCAATATGCAATGAATCTGCCTTTCAGGATACAGGTCTAATGATAACACTCTCTGTAATTGAGCCCCTGCTGCAAGCATTTACATCCTTTGTGCAGGTTGGAGGACAGTGGATAAAAAGTATAATGTTTTTTTGTTTTTTTTTTGCTTATTCCCTAGAGACTGGAAGCAATAATGCCTCATTAATTATGACACACCTAACATCTGACAATCTAACACAATAAATCAGATTAGTTGGCACATGAGTGGTATATTAACTTTAGGCCTCATTCACATGGGCGTACCGATCTGTACACCTGTGCAAAAAGATGTCTTCAACCACGCTGAATGCACAGCTGATCAGTGCATCTGCATGCATGCAGTTTCATTCATGTCTGTTGGGAATCATCGGCTGTATGGACACAGCTGGTGGTTCTAATTAGTTAACTGCGCAGGTACCTGGATGAACAGAATGCCCGTGCATCCCACGCGGGTGAAGACGGCCTCCTTTCCACAGCTGCTTATGGATCAGTATGCCCTTGTGAATGAGGCCTCTGAAAAATTTATTGTGAGGGATAGAGTGGACGACTTCAAGGTCCCTAGAAACAATCAGAAAGGGGTCACTTCTTAGTAGCATTTCCAGTTACAGTTTAGGGTATGCTACATTAATGTTAGGGGTAGGTAACCTTAGAGAGATGGAGATCTACTTGAACAACACAGATTATGTTAAAGTTCACTGGGCACAGTGTCCTGTTAGGGCTAGTTCACACCAGAACGCAGTGCAAGAAAGGCATGTTCCATGTGTGTTTCCTGCCCCATGTTCAAAACACACTGCATTTGTGATCTACTGCAGGTGATGATACATTGTTAACCCCAAATGTAGATTGCAACTACAGTGGACATAAAAAAAAAGTATTACAAGAGAGTGCAGGGTTTGGAAGTGCACTACGCTCAGAATGCAGGGTTCAAAAGTGCGTTACGCTCAGAATGCAGGGTTCAGGAGTGCGTTATGCTCAGAATGCAGAGATCAGGAGTGTGTTACCCTCAGAATGCAGGGAACAGGAGTGCGTTGTGTTCAGAATGCAGGGATCAGGAGTGCATTGCACTCAGAATGCAGGGATCAGAAGTGCGCTGTGCTCAGAATGCAGGGATCAGAAGTGCGCTGTGCTCAGAATGCAGGGATCAGGAGTGCGCTGCGCTCAGAATGCAGGGATCAGGAGTGCGCTGCGCTCAGAATGCAGGGATCAGGAGTGCGCTGCGCTCAGAATGCAGGGATCAGAAAATGCATTGCGCTCAGAATGCAGGGATCAGAAAATGCATTGCGCTCAGAATGCAGGGATCAGGAATGCGTTGCGCTCAGAATGCAGGGATCAGGAGTGCATTGCGCTCAGAATGCAGTGATTGGATGGGGGGAAGGGGGTGATGTGTAGGGTGGAAGAGGACACTTTTATGGGGGTGGCCCTGCCCATAGCAGTATCCACTGCCCCCTTCACAACACACACACACACTGGTCCCCCCCCCTTCTCTCCCATGGCAGTGTCCAATGTTCCTTTTTACATTACACACACACACACTAGTGTCCTCTTCCCTTCCCTCCCATTGCAGTATTTCATTGTATCCGATTCCTACAGTAGGTGCCGCCGACATTGTATATTCATCGCGATCCTATCACGAAGATTCTCGGCGACAGGGGTGCCGACATCTCAGCGACAGGATGGCGACACATCTCGCGCTCGCTGCAATAGCGAGGAGACTAGGGCCTCCCGGAGCATGTGACTGTGACATCATGAGAAGCCTATATAAATCACTGCAGACCGATAAAGCCAGCATTACAGCGGGAGGAATCGACGGGTCAACATCGAGGAGGAGAAGAGAGAAGAAGACGGCGACGGGAAGACCGGCCCCTCCACTAGCAAAAGAGCTGGAAGAAGATAGTGGAGGGGCCAGCAGAAGGACAATGGAGAGCCGGACGAGATGACGGGGAAGACCGGGCCTCCGCTAGCAAAAGAGCTGGAAGAAGATAGCGGAGGCCCGGCAGAAGGAAGAAAGAACCGGAGAGCGCGGCGACGACACCGGAGACCCCTGAAGTCGGAAGAAGACCCCCGGAAAGCTGTGTGTGTTTTTTTATTGCCATTTTTTTCCACCAGGTGAATGGGTAGGGGTACGATGTACCCCATACTCATTCACATAGGGTGGTGGGCCGGGATCTGTGGGGCCCCCCTTATTAAAAGGGGCTTCCGGATTCCGATCAGCCCCCCCCCCGCAGACCCCGACAACCAACGGTCAGGGTTGTCGGGAAGAGGCCCTTGTCCCCATCAACATGGGGACAGGGTGCTTTGGGGTGGGGGGGGCCGCAGGTCGCCCCCCTGCCCCAGAGCCCCAAACCCCCCCATGTTGAGGGCATGCGGCCTGGTACGGTTCAGGAGGGAGGGGGCCACTCTCTCATCCCCCCCATCTTCCCCTGCGGCCTGCCAGGTTGCGTGCTCGGATAAGGGTCTGGTTTGGATTTTGAGGGGGACCCCCACGCCGATTTTTCGGCTTAGGAGAGTCCCCTTCAAATCCATACCAGACAGAAGGGCCTGGTATGCTCCTGGAGGGGGAACCCATGCCGTTTTTTTATTTAAAAATTGGCGTGGAGTTCCCGCTCAGGATTCATACCAAACACAGTGCCTGGTATTGGCGGGAATCCACGTCGGATCTCCGTCTACCGGCAATGCGTGTCGCTCATTGTGAAAGGAAAAACTAAATTTTTCCTTTCCCGATGATGAGACAGCTCGGCGCTGGCTCTCGCGACGGGGCTTGTAGGGTGTCAATCTCGCCGCTAGAAGAGGCGAGATTGACACAATATCGGCGGCACCTACTGTACCTGTGCACACGAGACTGAGAAGCAGCACGGTTCTGGACAGAGGGCGGAGGAGCTGGCCGAGTGACTCATCATATTAACATGCTGGCGATTGGTTGCTTAGGACCTAGCAACCAATCACCTGCCAGTTAACTAGAAAAGTCAACTTGGCCAGCTCCTCCGCCCGCCCTCTGTCCTGGGCTGTGCTGCCTCTCGCTCTCCGTTTACTGATGACAGCGGCGGAGGAGGAAGGAGGGGGGGAGGCAGAAGGACCGAAGGCACGGCAGAGAAAGCTGATTGCGAAGACCAACAGCTAGCAGTAGGAGGCGGGGGTTGGCGACGCAGACCTGTTCCCAGTCTACCTGTCACCTACCTGCAGTCGACAGGTAGCCCACGATCGACAGGTTGCCGACCCCGCTATATAATGACAAATGTACTGTTTGAATACTGTTACTGTTTTTATAAACGTTATGTATTCTGTGTTTGAGATATACAGATTAGTATTTTTTATTAATATTATTATACAGGATTTATATAGCGCCAACAGTTTGTATAGCGCCAAGCAGCGCTTTACAATGTTAGGGCAGACAGTAGAGATACAATTCAATGCAGGAGGAATCAGAGGGCCCTGCTCGTTAGAGCTTACAATCTAAAAGTAACGCACTTGCTCATATTTTCAAGACTTTTTAACAGAAGGGTATAAAAAAGGTAGGGGGTAGGATATACAGTCAGGGTGCTGGTGGGGGTGGATAGGGAGCGATGAAAGGGGTTTGCCAGGGGTGCAGTATGGCTATTGGGTACTGATGTGGATAGTTTTAATTTACCATATGGGGTGTTGTCACGGTTGTAAAAGAGAAGAGACAAAGCCTGGTGGAAGGTATTTATCTATCCAAGGCTACCATGCCTTTGACTATTTTGGGATCTTGTCTTGTTGAAGGGTCTCATTTTTTTCATGTATCATGATCTACGTGATTCATTTTTTCGTTTCAGTGAGACAAAGTCCAGACATTTTACAGACCTTAGCAGTAATTTGCTTTGTGGCTGTACTGACATGTAGTAAAATATTAAATTGTGCTAGACGTATAATATCAGGAGGGTGTTTGTTGAGAAGCTCTATCATGGGATCTGGAGGGATATTAGTGCCTACGAGTTTGGATAAATATCAAAAATATTGGTCCAAAATGTACTAATAGCTGGGCAGGTCCATTATTTATGCAGGTGAGTGCCTAGATCCCTGCAGCTCCTGAAGTATGTGGCTGTGTAATTTGGGATAATAAAGGGGTCTAACAGCTTCAAAACACAAAGTATAACCTGTCATTTTCTTTAACATTCATTCTGCTTTGGTTTCACTACAGGTTTTTACTGAAATGAGTAGCTTTGTATTTTATTTTACCTAAGACCAATATGCTAGGTTATTGGCAGACAGACAGTGAAACGCCTGCTGTTGTGGAGCTACAGGTTCTAGCATGGCTTGTCTGACAAAATGTACTATATAAGGTCTACCAGAGATTTGGCAGGCCAAACTGATTTCAGATTTTTGATAGCTGTCTGTTAATTAAAATACCTGTAATTGACTATAGCCTATGTCTATGTGTTACATACACACCCACCTGGAAAATGAATCATATTTAGAATATTTACTGTACACTGGAGATATCTACATACAGTAGCAATTTAGAGGTATGTGCTCAGAACTGGGTAAGTGTGAAATGAGTTCTTGTTTTTTCTCTGAACAACTACAAATGCTGGCTTTGAGAACTAGTAATGTCGCTCTGACAACTCTTGCAATGTTAATCAGAAAAGAGATCTAAAAAAAGTGGCAAATTTTACAATGACCTTACCTTGACTATCTTAGGAATTTCTATAACAGCCTTTATCAACCTTTTTACACAAAGCAACCCTTGAAATAATTTTTAGGCCTTAGGGAACCCCAGATAGGTTCTTTACATTTTGGTGAGTATGTAAACTCTTAACCACTTAAGCCCCGGACCATTTGGTAGCTAAAGGACCAGAGGTGAATTCAGAATTTTGCACTGCGCTGCTTTAACTGTAAATTGTGCGGACATGCAATGTTGTACTGAAACGAAATTTGCGTCCTTTTCTTCCCACAAATAGAGCTTTCTTTTAATGGTATTTGATTGCCTCTGCGATTTTTTATTTTTTGCGAGATAAATGGAAAAAGACCGAAAATTTTGAAAAAAAAATGATATTTTCTAATTTTTGTTATAAGAAAAATCGAATAAACTCAATTTTAGTCATACATTTAGGCCAAAATGTATTCAGCCACATGTCTTTAGTAAAAAAAATGTCAATAAGCGTATATTTATTGGTTTGCGCAAAAGTTATAGCGTCTAAAACTAGGGTACATTTTCTGGAATTTACACAGCTTTTAATTTATGACTGCCTATCTCATTTCTTGAGGTGCTAAAATGGCAGGGCAGTACAAAACCCCCCCAAATGACCCAATTTTGGAAAGTAGACACCCCAGGGAAATTGCTGAGAGGCATGTTGAGCCCATTGAATATTTTTTTTTTGTCCCAAGTGATTGAATAATGACAAAAAAAAAAAAAAAAAATTACAAAAAGTTGTCACTAAATGATATATTGCTCACACATGCCGTGGTTATATGTGGAATTGCACCCCAAAATACATTCTGCTGCTTCTCCTGAGTACGGGGATATCACATGTGTGGGACTTTTTAGGAGCCTAGCCACGTACGGGACCCCGGAAACCAAGCACCGCCTTCAGGATTTCTAAGGGCGTAAATTTTTGATTTCACTCCTCACTACCTATCACAGTTTCGAAGGCCATAAAATGCCAAAATAGCACAAAACCCCCCTAAATGACCCCATTTTGGAAAGTAGACACCCCAAGCTATTTACTGAGAGGCATGATTAGTCCATGGAATATTTTATATTTTGCCACAAGTTGCGGGAAAATGACAAACTTTATTTTTTTTGCACAAAGTTGTCACTAAATGATATATTGCTCACACATGCCATGGGCATATGTGAAATTACACCCCAAAATACATTCTGCTGCTTCTCCTGAGTATGAGGATACCACATGTGTGGGACTTTTTGGGAGCCTAGTCGTGTACGGGACCCCAAAAACCAAGCACCGCCTTCAAGGTTTCTAAGGGCATAAATTTTTGATTTCACTCCTCACTACCTATCACTACCTATCACAGTTTTGAAGGCCATAAAATGCCAAGATGGCACAAACCCCCCCCCCCCCCCCAAATGACCCCATTTTGGAAAGTAGACACCCCAAGCTATTTGCTTAGAGGCATGTTGAGCCCATTGAATATTTTTTTTTTGTCCCAAATGATTGAATAATGACAAAAAGGGAAAAAAAAAGAAAAAATGTACAAAAAGTTGTCACTAAATGATATATTGCTCACACATGCCATGGTTATATGTGGAATTGCACCCCAAAATACATTCTGCTGCTTCTCCTGAGTACAGGGATACCACATGTGTAGGACTTTTTGGGAGCCTAGCCGGGTACGGGGCCCTAAAAACCAAGCACCGCCTTCAGGCTTTCTAAGGGCGTAAATTTTTGATTTCACTCCTCACTACCTATCACAGTTTCGAAGGCCATAAAATGCCAAAATAGCACAAAATCCCCCCAAATGACCCCATTTTGGAAAGTAGACACCCCAAGCTATTTACTGAGAGGCATGTTCAGTCCATGGAATATTTTATATTTTGCCACAAGTTGCGGGAATATCACAAACTTTGTTTTTTTTGCACAAAGTTGTCACTAAATGATATATTGCTCACACATGCCATGGTTATATGTGGAATTGCACCCCAAAATACATTCTGCTGCTTCTCCTGAGTATGGGGATACCACATGTGTGGGACTTTTTGGGAGCCTAGCCGCGTACGGGACCCCAAAAACCAAGCACAGCCTTCAAGGTTTCTAAGGGCATAAATTTTTGATTTCACTCCTCACTACCTATCACAGTTTTGAAGGCCATAAAATGCCAAGATAGCACAAAACCCCCCAAAATGACCCCATTTTGGAAAGTAGACACCCCAAGGAAATTGCTGAGAGGCATGTTGAGCCCATTGAATATTTTTTTTTTTTTGTCCCAAGTGATTGAATAATGACAAAAAGAAAAAAAAAATGTACAAAAAGTTGTCACTAAATGATATATTGCTCAAACATGCCATGGTTATATGCGGAATTGCACCCCAAAATACATTTGGTTGCTTCTCCTGAGTACGGGGATACCACATGTGTGGGACTTTTTTAGAGCCTAGCCGCGTACGGGCCCCCGAAAACCAAGCACCGCCTTCAGGATTTCTAAGGGCACAAATTTTTGATTTCACTCCTCACTACCTATCACAGTTTTGAAGGCCATAAAATGCCAAGATAGCCCAAAACCCCCACAAATGACCCCATTTTGGAAAGTAGACACCCCAAGCTATTTGCCGAGAGGCATGGTGAGTATTTTACAGCTCTCATTTGTTTTTGAAAATGAAGAAAGACATTTTTTTCTTTTTTCAATTTTTAAAACTTTGTGACAAAAAGCGAGATCTGCAAAATACTCAACATACCTCTCAGCAAATAGCTTGGGGTGTCTACTTTCCAAAATGGGGTTCATTTGGGGGGGTTTTGTGCCATCTGGGCATTCCATGGCCTCCGAAACTGTGATAGGCAGTGAGGAGTAAAATCAAAAATTTACACCCATAGAAATCCTGAAGGCGGTGCTTGGTTTTCAGGGTCCTGTACGCGGCTAGGCTCCCAAAATGTCTCACACATGTGGTATCCCCGTACTCAGGAGAAGCAACAGAATGTATTTTGGGGTGCAATTCCACATATAACCATGGCATGTTTGAGCAATATATAATTTAGTGACAACTTTTTGTAATTTTTTTTTTTTTTTTGTCATTATTCAATCACTTGGGACAAAAAAATAAAAAATATTCAATGGGCTCAACATGCCTCTCAGCAAATAGCTTGAGGTGTCTACTTTCCAAAATGGGGTCATTTGGGGGGGGTTTTGAACTGTCCTGGCATTATATGCACAACATTAGGAAGCTTATGTCACACATCATCCACTCTTCTAACCACTTGAAGACAAAGCCCTTTCTGACACTTTTTTACATGAAAACATTTTATTTTTTTTGCAAGAAAATTATGTTGAACCCCCAAACATTATATATAGTTTTAAAGCAAAGGCCCTACAGATTAAAATAGTGGGTGTTTCATTTTTTTTTTTCCACACAGTATTTGCGCAGCGATTTTTCAAATGCATTTTTTGGGGGAAAAACACACTTTTTTTATTTTTAATGCACTAAAAAACACTATATTGCCCAAATGTTTGATGAAATAAAAAAGATGATCTTAGGCCGAGTACATGGATACCAAACACGACATGCTTTAAAATTGCGCACAAACGCGCAGCGGCGAGAAACTACATTCATTTTTAAAAGCATTTAAAAGCCTTTACAGGTTACCACGTTGGATTTACAGAGGAGGTCTACTGCTAAAATTACTGCCCTCGATCTGACCTTCACGGTGATACCTCACATGCATGATGCAATTGCTATTTACATATGACGCTAGACCGACGCTTGCGTTCGCCTTTGCGCAAGAGCAGGGGGGGACAGCGGTGCTTTTTTTTTTTTTTTTTTTTATTATTATTTATTTTGCTTTTTTATTTTATTTTTAAATTGTTCCTTCCATATTTTTTTTTTTTTTTATCATTTTTATTGTTATCTCAGGGAATGTAAATATCCCCTATGATAGCAATAAGTAGTGACAGGTACTCTTTTTTTGAAAAAAAATGGGGGGTTAGACCCTAGATCTTTCCTCTGCCCTCAAAGCATCTGACCACACCAAGATCGGTGTGATAAAATGCTTTCCCAATGGCGCTGTTTATATCCGGGGGGGGCATTCCCTCCCACTGCTTGTAAAAGCAGTCCAGAGGCTAATTAGCCACTAGGATTGCTTTTACATGAAAGCCGGCCGCTGGCTGAAAAGAATGATACCCGCAGGCATCAATCTGGTATAACCATTCAAAGTCCAGCAACATACCAGTACGTTGCTGGTCCTTGTTGGACATGTATTGTAATCTTTTATTTCATGCAGCCTGTTGGCTGAACGAAAAAAAGAGATTGATCGGTGGGTATGCCCACCATTAGAATACCTCCCTTCATCCACCCACTTCTAATGATGGGCATATATGCCGAAGCATGGGGGCATCCTCCCGCAAAAAAGTTATGCCGCGTACACACGGTCGAACTTTTCCACGGGCAAGCCTCCGTCGGAATTTCGACCGTATATACGCGGCATTAGGAGCAAAATCGCTCCTTCGCCCCTGCTGCCCCCATGCTTCGGCATATATGCTCTTTTTTTAACTGTGGTGGTGAAATCACCTCCTACAGCGTTGGAGTCACGGCTTTATGTATCGTGGGAGCAAACGCTGTTGCTGTCAAGATAAATAAATCCGCGATGCAACTGAATGGCGTACCTGCTAAGCAAATGATGGTTAACATTAAAACAAAGTAACATTACAGTACAACAGTAAGACCTTACCTTACCATACCTGCAAAGCAAATACCAAAACAAAACCTAGTAAAAAATAAAACATTTTTTTAACGCAACCTGTGCCTAAAATATATATATGCCGAAGCATGGGGGCATCCTCCCGCAAAAAAGTTATGCCGCGTACACACGGTCGAACTTTTCCACGGGCAAGCCTCCATCAGAATTTCGACCGTATATACGCGGCATTAGGAGCAAAATCGCTCCTCCGCCCCTGCTGCCCCCATGCTTCGGCATATATGCTCTTTTTTTTTAACTGTGGTGGTGAAATCGCCTCCTACAGCACTGGAGTCACGGCTTTATGTATCGTGGGAGCAAACGCTGTTGCTGTCAAGATAAATAATTCCGCGCTGCAGTTGAATGGCGCACCTGAAAACAAAAAATGACATACCTGAAAAGCAAGCATGATAAAACATTGCAGAATGGAATACAGTAAAAAAGAGCAGAACAATAGAGAGAAAATAGAGAGAGAGAGAGAGAGAACAATAAAACTACAACTATTTTTGGTTTTTTTCTTTTATATTTTTTTTGTGTTTTTGTTTTTTACGTTTTTTTTTAAACTTTAACAACTGTAATGGTTCGGGTCTCTCAAAATGTAATGGCATCTTGGGAGACCCTGTGTAAGTGTGTCCTAGTCTGTGAAATGCTGTACCCTACGCTAAAACTTCACTTTTGAGTGGTAGCGTTCAAAACATTCACCAAGGCAAAGACCAGGTTTGTCAGGACAGAGTGGACAATAATAACGGGTGTCACGCCTAAGTCCGCGCTTGCTACAGACACGACATCTTTTTTGGGGGGTTCGTTGGGTAGGGGTACTCGGGAGGAGATGCGTATAATGCCTCTCATGCAGCCGGCTTACTGCATTTGGTAGGGGATGGTGAGGTGCAGAACCGCCTTGATACAGGAGTTCTGTGACTCTCATTCTGCAATTTTAGAAGAGATAAAGTCCCGCCTGAAGCTCTGTATAGCACATGAGCGTTCAGCAAAGCCAATTGAAATAAGGATAGAGACACTTTTTTGTACCAGCGTCTCGCCTTACGGTCAATTAGATACGGCGCCATCAACTGGTCGTTGAGGTCCACCCCTCCCATATTTTTGTTATATTCGTGGACACAGAGGGGTTTCTCCACAACACCAGTCGCCGTACGAATTTAGACTGTCATGTCTGCATGAAGGGAGGTAAGAAGGAAAACATTCTTATTGTCCCTCCACTTCATAGCGAGCAAGTTATTACACTTTACGCAGGCTCTCTCCCCCAGCCTAAGACGGGCATCTACAAGCCGCTGGGGAAAGCCCCGGCGATTAGGTCGCACGGTGCCACATGCTCCAATCTGATGATCAAACAAGTGACTAAACAGTGGCACGCTCGTGTAATAATTGTCCACATACAAGTGGTAACCCTTTCCGAATAAGGGTGACACCAAGTTCCACACTATCTTGCCAGCGCTCCCTATGTAATCCGGGCAGTTGACCGGCTCAACCTGACTATCTTTTCCCTCATAAACCATAAAGCTCCATACATAGCCTGTTGCCCTGTCACAGCACTTATAGAGCTTGACCCCGTATCTGGCACGCTTGCTGGGAAGGTACTGCTTGAAAGCCAAGCGGCCAGAAAATTTAATCAGGGACTCATCAACGCAGACAGCTTGATCGGGAATAAACAAGGCTGCAAAACGTTCGTTGAAGTGGTTTATGAGGGGCCGAATTTTATAGAGCCGGTCGTATTCAGGGTCCCCACGTGGACGACAAAGTTCATTGTCGTTGAAGTGCATGAACCGCAAAATCTGCTCGTATCGTTTCCTGGGCATGGAGGCAGAGAACACGGGCATGTGGTCAATTGGGTGCGTGGACCAATAAGCACGCAATGACGGGAATTTATGTGTGCCCATGTTGAGGGAAAGGTCCAGAAAGGTCTTAAATTCGGAAACCGTAATTGGTTTCCAATCTTTGGCAATGGAAGGCAACTGGGGATTAGCGGCGATGAATTGACCAGCATATAAATTACTCTGGTCCACAATAGATCTATAGAGATCTTCCGTGAAAAACAGCGAATAATAATCGATTGGCATAAAATCAGCTGTTTCCACCTGAATACCGGGTTGGGCAGTGAATGGGGGAAGTACGGGTTCTGCAGAAGTGGTGGGGACCCAATCAGGATAGGCGAATTCTGCAGGAAGCTTACTATGGGCACGACGGGCCTGCCTTTGTCTTCTTATTGGTGGCAGCGGGACACTACTTGTGCTTGCCACCTCGCCAGCTTGAACTGCACTTATGGGACTCGCCACGTCACCACGTGATACTGTAGTGCTGGATGTACGCCCAGGCTGTACTAGGCCGCTGGTGCTTGCCAATTCACCAGAAGGAATAGCGGCGCTAGTACTCCTCTGCTCCATGATACGAGAGCCCTGCGGTTCTTGCTCCTCAACAACCTCAGAAGATCGGGATTGGGTACGCCTGACCTTAGCAGGGACCTCAACTTCGTCGTCAGAGCTATCTGACGTGGGGCCGCTGACGTCACTGTCTTCTACGGGAAGATATTCTGAGCCTGAATCTGACAGATACGTGACCTCCTCTTCACTATCTGTCATGCTCAGAATCTCGTAGGCCTCTTTACTAGTGTACCTTCGACTTGCCATTTTGGGCTCTAAATTTAGGGGTACACTAGTAAGATTCACAGGAAAAAAAAGCACCCGACTGTCGTCAGCAAATATATCAAACGCTACAAAAAAAACTGTTAGCGGTCGCAGGGATCAGGACTGTCTCTACGAACGCTGCAGTTATGTGTTTTGTGTTTAGTAAGTGACAGTGATCGATCGATACTCTGCACTTGGGTGGGCTGGGCGGAGGGGCTAAACGCAGGTGCTAGCAGGTATCTGGGCTGATCCTGCTAACACTGCGTTTTTGGGAACCCTAAACCGCTGGGGATGCTAGTATAGATCTGATCAGATACTATACCACTAAGGGAGGTGTATGCTTTGCGCGTGGGTGTTAGCGTTACTGGCACTAACCTAACGCTGCCTGGGGCGACGCAGACCCTCTCTGGCGCTAAAACCTAATTGATCTCACCCGCCGGGCGATCAGGGGGTTAAACCTTTATTGGGTTATATACGGCGGGTGCCCTGATGCTATAAAAAGCAAACTAACCAACCAGCGTCACCCGTAACCTTTATATGGTGATCACTGGTGAAAGGGTTAACTAGGGGCAATTAGGGGGTTAAAACCTTTATTAGGTTGAATATGGGGGTAACCGACGCTATATAAAAACCTGACGGGTTACCTAAATAACTAACTGGGTAACCAGTGTCACCAGTGGCGCTTATACGGTGATCACTGGTGAAAGGGTTAACTCTAGGGGCAATCAGGGGGTTAAAATAATATATGGGGGTATCTGACGCTAATAAAAACCTGCGGCGAACCTAAAAATAATTAACTGGCTATCTAGGGCACCACCGGCACTAAATACAGCGATCGAAAATACGATCGATTAGTGACGCTGGCGTTAGGGGGTGAAAGGGTTACCTGGGGGGCGATCAAGGGGTTAAACCTTTATTAGGGGGGGTTAGGGGGCTACCCTGGACCTAAAGGGGCCTAATCCTAACTGCCCTGCAACTTTTTATTATCACAGATGACACTAAATGCAGTGATCAGTAAAATAAATGATCACTGCAATCAGTGACACTGTGATTGGGGGCTGGGGGGTGATCTGGGGGGTGAAATGTGTGCCTATGTGTACCTAAGTGTCAGTGGACTGTTGGTGCACTAACCTGCTTCTTCTCTCCTCGGCGCCGGAATCGAAAAGACCGCCGCGAGGGAGATGACATCACTTCCTCCTGCCTGTGTTTACATCACATGGCAGAGGAAGCATTTTCATTGGCCGGGAGCGATCGCGAGGGGGTGGCCGAAATCGAATGGTCACCCCCTCATCTCCGAACGCTCCCCCACGATTAACGGCCGCTCACTGTATAGGAGGGGGGTCCGATCGGACCCCCCAACTATACAAAGGCGATCACGTATGCTCTACGTGATTGTGCCTGTCGGTGCCATTCTGCCGACATATATATACAGTGAGCGGTCGTTAAGTGGTTAATTATGGCACCACTTAACTATGGTCAGTGGAAGACGCGACCCTTTACATTTATGGTCAGTGAAAAGAATGCCCCCATTACATTGGGATCAGTGACAATACCTTGTCCTACAGTCTATGGGAAGAATGGTTGCTTACATTGGGAGTCTGTGGGAAGATTGTCCATTACATTGGTGGGTTAACCACTTCAGCCCTGGAAGGATTTACCCCCTTAATGACCAAGCCATTTTTTGTGACACAGCACTGCATCACTTTAACTGACAATTGCGCTGTCGTGCGACGTTGTACCCAAACAAAATTGATGTCCTTTTTTTTCCTCAAATAGAGCTTTCTTTTGGGGGTATTTGATCACCTCTGCGGTTTTGCGCTATAAACAAAAAGAGTGACAATTTTGGAAAAAAAACAACAATTTTTTTTTACTTTCTGCTATAATACATATCCAAAAAAATATATTAAAAAAATAATTTCTCTTCTTGTCCATGGACGGACACAGCTCCTTCAAATCTTGACAGTTGGGTTTATGTTCCGTCTATTAGGAGAGGACTAGGCAGAACATGTTAGATATGCATACATGTTATTTAAACAGAGTTGAAACAGCCCTGCCCAGGGGGCGGTCCCTCTGAACATAACCCTCCACCCTGCAGCCATCAGCCTCAGTTTTTTCTGCCTAGTAGAGAAGGACCTGGCTCCCTTTGGGACCAGAATCCTGAAGAAATTTTCTATCAACTGGCGGCTGGGCATGACAGGCAGGATAATATAGATCCTTGTAGTCCCCCCAGTTCGGCCATCAAGCGTGAGCAGACCTTAGCTACGTGCGGGGTCGGCCACGACATACCCCATGGCTCCAGGGGTGGCCGGTGAGCTATGCTCCAGGGTTCACATATGACCGAGCGGCTTGCTGTCTCAGTCACAGTGGACCGGGCCGACAGCTACTCCGTACTGCTCGGTTGAAGGTCTGTCAGGAACGCACCAGCAGGTCCTCGCAGGACGGGTAAGTACGGTTTCTCCTGCTTCGGTGGAATGGAACAGCTGGGCATTCGTTAGGGGGTTCTCCTGCCCTCCCCTCTCTCCCTCTGTCACCCTTTTTTTCCTCCTCCCCTGGTGGGGCTCGCTGCGACCGGGGAATACCTTTTGGGGGGCTCCAGATCCCGGCGGGGGGGGCTGTGGGGGTGTCCAGACCCGCTCTCTGTGTGGGGGGTTGTAAATTCTTGGAAGCCTCCGTGACTGGCCTTCTCATCCACCTCGCTTGCTGGGTGCCATTTTTTGAAGCATTGGCGCCATTTTTTTGGGGCCTGTGCATTGCATTGCAATTTCCTTTGGCAGCCATTTTGCCGTGGCCGCACTACGATGCAGGTCTGCAATGCGGGCGGCCATTTTCTTGTGGTCCGCGCGCTTTCTCTGAGGCACTCGTGGCCATTTTGTAGTGGGTTTTGGCCTCTAGTGTTGGCTGGTTTCCTGAACAGAGTGAACGGCGCAATTCACCTCACACAGTTCCTCAGGCACATGCGGTGTGCGGATAGAGAGCGGGCAGCGGCGCTGAGCGGTCTCTGGCTAGGCGGTGAGTCCCCTGGGTATTCCCTCCCCCTCGGTCAGTGCAGCAAGGAGGGTGGACAATAATTTTTGTCAGGTATCTTGACTGGGTCCCTAAAGGCTATCAGTGGGCAACATGGAGTCAGAAGCTGGCGTTTTCTCCCCAGACATTCCAGAGGCAGCAACCGGTGCCCCTGCACCTGCTGTTCCCCTGGACGCTTTGTCGGCAGTCCTGGAGTCATTTGTTGCCAGGGTGGAAGCGGCGTGCGAGCGTAAAGGGGGTACTAAGCGCCCCCGCCATCGCCTGGGGAATGTTCTGACTCAGACTCGGGCCTGGCTGTGGCTTAGGACCCCGGTTCTGGTATGTCAGAAGAGGCGGACCAGGGCCTTCCCTGTGAGGAGGACCCCTCGTCCGGGTAAGCTCAAGACAAGGCACTTGTCAGTGCACTTCTCAATGCTGTGAGGGACACTCTTAAGCTGGAAGATACAGCTGGGACTTCAACTGCAGGGTCTGTCCCTTTTGGGTCGCACAAACCGACCCGCTCTGCTAAGGTTTTTCCTTATGTTGATTTCTTTGACAAGTTCATAGATAAGGAAGGGTAACGGCCGCAGAGGCCCTTTCCGGTCTATCGTCCCGTTACCCATTTGAAGAGAGCCTTTTGAAAAAATGGGCTTCTCGTCCGGTCGTTGATCTCCTGGTCTCTCGGTTGAATAAAGTAACCACTATTCCGGTGGAGGGGACCCCTGCTTTTAAGGACCCTACTGATAGAGCGGCTCACCGCTTCGGACCTCCTATGTTCATCATGCTGGGGTCAGCATTGCGGCCTATATTGGCAACTACCTTAGTGTCCCAGACACTCACAGAGTGTGCAAAGATATTGCACCAGACTGTGGAGGAGCATCAGCTCCCTCCGGTATGCGTGTCACTGGCCGAACAGTTGGTACAGGGACTTGTGTACGTCTGTGATGCTACCTTGGATGCAGCCCCTTTGATCTCCAGAGCCTCAGCATCTGTGGTGGTACTGCGCCTTCCTAATATGGCTAAAATGCTGGTCCACTGACTAAGCTTCTAAGAAAACTCTGGCAGATTTGCCTTTCAAGGGTGGGAGGCTTTTTGGTGCCTCACTGGACGACATCATTAAGGATGTCACTGGAGGTAAGAGCACACTTCTCCCTCAGTCCACTAAAGGGAAGGAGCCGCGCCGTAAGTCGGGCCCTCTTTTCCCACACAGAAGCAGTATTTTCGTCAGTCAGGACCTGCCGGCAGACCCTCCCATGTGGACAAAGGTCCAGCTGGGGGTCAGAAGCGTCCCTGGTTGCGTAAGCCCGCCAAGCCAGCAAACAAGCCTGCTACCGCATGAAGTTTTGCCCCCGCCCGAATCCAGGGTGGGGGGACGGCTTCGCGGGTTTGCAGCTCGGTGGACCTTCCTGCTCTCCGACCAGTGGGTCTGCGAGGTGGTCACCTCAGGGTACAAGATGGAGTTCCTTTCTTGTCCACCAAACAGTTTTTTCCCTCAAATCTGCCTCTCCTTCCGGCTCGTCGGGCTGCCCTCCAGGGGGCAGTGCAAGACTTGTTGAGGTGCGGGGTGATCATACCCGTACCACCACAGGACAGGTTTCAGGGTTTTTACTCAAATCTGTTTGTGGTCCCAAAGAAGGACAGAGTTCGTCCAATCTTGGACCTCAAGGCCCTCAATGCCTTCATAAGGATTCAAAAATTCCGAATGGAATCGATTTGTTTGGTGGTGGCTGCGCTTCATCCGGGGGACTTCCTGGCGTCCTTGGATATCAAGGACGCATACTTGCATGTCCCCATCTGCGTCAGGCATCAGAGGTTCCTGCGCTTTGCGATCCGTGAAGACCACTATCAATTTGTGGCTCTTCCCTTTGGCCTAGCATCGGCACCAAGAGTTTTCACCAATGTGCTCGCCCCGATTCTAGCTTTGCTGAGACAGCGTGGCATTGCTATCGTAGGCTACTTGGACGACCTTCTTCTGAGAGCTGCTTCAAGCTTAGAATTAGAGGAGGAAGTGTCTATAGTCAGTCAGACCCTCCGAGAGTTTGGTTGGATACTGAACCTCCAGAAGTCGGTGTTGGTACCGACCCAGCGCCTAGAGTACCTGGGGTTGATTCTGGACTCCTCGGAGGCCAGAGTCTTTCTTCCCTTAGATAAGTTGCAGACACTCCAGTCGACAGTAAGGTTGTTGACATCCCGCAAATGGTCATCTCTCTGTTTCTGCATGCGAGTTCTGGGCCTCATGGTACCCTCTTTCGAGGCAGTACCGTATGCCCAATTCCACACTTGGGTCTTGCAGAAGGAGATTCTCTCCAAATGGAACAAATCTCAGGCTGGGCCTCTCCAAGTGGTCTCAGAGGCTGCAGGGGCGTCCAGTCAGGATCCAGTCAGACAACGCCAACCATCAAGGAGGAACAGGAAGTTCAGCTGCAGCGTCGGAAGTCACTCACATCCTACGGTGGGCGGAAAGGAGCGTGTCGGCCCTATCGGCAGTTTACATTCCAGGCATGGAAAACTGGCAGGAGGACTATCTAAGTCGCCAGATGCTGGACCAAGGGGAATGGTCGTTACATCCGGAGGTTTTTCAACTCCTTTGCCGGAGATAGGGCACGCCGGACGTGGATCTCCTGGCCTCTCGACTAAATCGCAAGGTGTCTAGGTTCGTGGTCAGGTCCAGAGATCCCTGGGCAGATGCGTTGGTGGCCCTGTGGGGTCAGTATTGGCTAATTTATGCCTTTCCCCCACTGAAGTTGCTTCCTTGTCTACTCCGCAGGGTGGAGACTGAGGGAATTCCTGTGATTCTAATCGCCCCAGACTGGCCCAGGCGTCCCTGGTACGCCGACCTCGTACGGCTGGTGGCGGACGTGCCCTGGTGACTACCAATAAGGGAGGACCTTCTCTCGCAAGGTCCCATTCTTCATCCTGCTTTACAGTCGCTGGCTTTAACGGCGTGGCTATTGAAAGCCAGGTACTGAGGGACCGAGGCCTGTCGGATTCGGTCATTTCAACCATGTTCAGAGCACGGAAATCTTCTTATGGGAAGATCTACCACCGCACATGTAGAGCCTACATCTCTATGTGTGAGGAGATGGAATGGCGTCCACGGACTTATTCGGTTTCCAGGATCCTGCTGTTTTTACAGCGCGGAGTAGATCAGAAACTTGCCTTAAGCACCATTAAGGGGCAGATTTCAGCCTTAGCTGTTTTCTTTCAGCGACCCCTGGCGACTCATTCCATCCTTGTGTCCTTGGCCACCGCATTCCAAGGAGGTTGCGCTACATTCTTTAGACGTGGTACGTGCCCTGCGGGTGTACCTGCCTGCTACGGCTTCGTTCCGGAGGTCTGACTCACTGTTTGTGTCGGTGTCTGGTCCGCAGAAGGGCCTGGCGGTCTCGTCGGCCACCATTTCTCGGTGGATCAGGCAGACTGTCATTCAGGCCTATGCCCTTAAAGGGCGGGCACCTCCTTTTCCCGTTACGGCTCATTCGACCGGGGCTATTGGTGCCTCTTGGGCTTTCCGACATCAAGCGTCTGTATCTCAAGTGTGTAAGGCGGCGACCTGGTCGTCCGTTCACACCTTTTCAAAATTTTACAAGGTTGATGTGAGTGCATCTTCGGATGCTAGCTTCGGCAGCAAAGTTTTGCAGGCGGCTGTTTGAGGTTGCAACTCCTCCGTTGAGGAGCTCTGCTTGTTTGGGGTGAAACTGTTTTTTTTTTTTTTTATTGCTGTGCCCACCCCTCGTTTTTTGACACTGCTTTGGGATGTCCCAACTGTCAAGATTTGAAGGAGCTGTGTCCGTCCATGGACGAGAAGAGAAAATAGGATTTTTTGTACTCACCGTAAAATCCTTTTCTCTGTCGTCCATGGACGTCCACCCACCCCTCCTCCTTTTTTGGTTTGTACTGCTTTTCTACGAACTGAGGCTGCTGGCTGCAGGGTGGAGGGTTATGTTCAGAGGGACTGCCCCCTGGGCGGGGCTGTTTCAACTCTGTTTAAATAACATGTATGCATATCTAACATGTTCTGCCTAGTCCTCTCCTAATAGACGGAACATAAACCCAACTGTCAAGATTTGAAGGAGCTGTGTCCATCCATGGACGACCGAGAAAAGGATTTTACAGTGAGTACAAAAAATCCTATTTTCTTCATCAATTCAGGCCAATATGTATTCTTCTACATATTTTTGGTTACAAAAGTTTCAATAAACTTATATTAATTGGTTTGCGCAAAAGTTATAGCATCTACAAAATAGGGGATAGATTTATGGAAATTTATTTATTTTTTGATTGTTTTTACTGGTAATTGCGGCAATCTGTAATTTTTAGCAGGACTGTGACATTGCAGCAGACAAATCTGACCCCAGTGACACTTTTTGGGGACCAGTGACATTATTACAGTGATCAGTGCTAATAAAATGCACTGATCAATGTATAAATGACACTTGCAGGTAAGAAGTCAACACTAGGGGGCGATTAAGGGGTTAATTGTGTTCCCTGGGTGTGTTCTAACTGTCTGGGGGATGGGCTCATCGGAACAACACAGATCGCTGTTCCTGATCACTAGGAACAGCAGATCTCCATGTTGTCCCCTGTCAGAATAGGGATCCGCATTGTTTCCATAGGCAGATCCCCATTCTGCCTCTCTGTGAAGCAATCACGAGTGGCCGGCGGCCTTTGAGTCCGCCGGGCACGCGCATCGCCTTGTCCTTCTCGCCGCGGGCGCACCCACCCTATCTATTGAATGAAATGATGTACAGGTACTTCATTTTGCGCAATAGAGCCGACCTGCCACAGTATATGTACTGTGGCTGATCGGCAAGTTGAGGGAAGAACGTGACCCTTACACCCACCCAGTTAACAGTCCGTGTTTACTTATCTGAGAGACAACAGGAGAGTCTCCACTGGAGCTGTGCCTGGAACTGTGTAGACACCATCAGGTAGGAGGTCAGTTAGCTTAATATTTAAAGAACCCCTAACAACCTTTGGAGGAAACCTGGCTGAGATTGACTGTTCTATACAATGTTTTTTTTTTTTTTTGCTGTAACTCTTCAAAATAATTATATTTCTCTACCACTTTGTGTAATTCTGTTTTTTATTTAGGCAATCCTCCAAGACTATTAGCAGCCATGAACAGGAAATCAACCGCCTGCGTCGGCAGCTGGATGAGATTAGCGATGAATTGTCTCGCACTGGAAGGGAGAGGGAAGCGGTTGTTCAAGAAAATTGTGGTCTGCATGACCAGCTATCCAAGTGCACAGTGGAAATACAGGTAGAAAATAGATCAGGCTTTAATTCTCCTACAAAAAGATGTGACTACATTTAATTTGTTGCATATCAAATTATTATACACTTAATTGTTGTCTCAAATAAATTTGACAGAATCATCATAGGTCTACTATGTTGTTCTAGAGCAACAGTACTCTGATCTAACCACTTTCTGTGGGGGCACTGGTATGGGCTCACTCCGGAGCCTTGCTGTCTGCGTCTAATGACACAAATAGCGGGACTCGGCCCCATCCCCACTCCCTTGTCACTGGCTTGGATTGACAGCAGCAGGAGCCAATGGCTCCCCCTGCCTCAGCAAAACCAGTGAGACCAGGGCACAGCGCTGGATAAAATGTGGGCTTAGGTAAGTAAAATGAGGGGTGTGGGGGATACTGATGCCTAAATATGTTTTACCTTAACGCAAGGAATGCAATAATGTAAAAAATATTTTGGTTTCAGGACCACTAGCGTTCTGTAGCCTAGGGAGTCTGGTCTTCCCTTCCTAGGACATTGTTTTCAGTTTCTCCTTTACTCATGTTTAGGCTGAGTCCTTTGTTGAGTAACAGTTTGTTCTGTTTCATCTCCTGGTTGGATCCAGTAGACTCATTTCATGTTATGTTTAGGGTTTTCCCCCATGTGGTGGCTCCTTACTGGTGTGATCACTCTGATCTTGTGGCATCACATTTAGTTCCTATTGAGTTTAAACAAATACAAAAAGTCCATATAGGCCTCATCAGACATAACTGAAAAAACAGGGATTCTTGGAAATATATTTAGTCAAATTTACTTATTTTTTTACTAGCTTCAAGCATTTGTCCTTTAGACGACTCCTGAGCTGCTGAGATGCACACAGTCCCCAGTTGGTATTCATGTTGGGCGTTTGTTTTTGCCGCATCCCTGGCCCCCCTTCTCAGTTGGGCTGCTTTTGAAAACATCCTGCCAGTTTATGAGATCCTGTGTCCCTCAATGGACAAAGAATCATAAAATCATTTTCTTGGAGTCCATTTAGAGACGCAGATCCCAACCCTGTGTTTATGATTATGCTCTTGGTACTGCTTTGCTACAAATCGAAGGCCTGCTGGGAGTGGAAGGGGTTATCCGAGGCTAGCACAGCAACTTTTTTCTTGTTTGACAGTATCCAATTTCCCAGTAGGTGGCAGTATTCCACAACCCCATGTAATTCCTTTGCCCCTCAGTGGAGGGCGTTGGCCATGAACTTGTCTTGCATACAAACGGCACACAATTGTCGGCCAACAAACACGAACGTAGTGACGTACTACGTGAAATGTCAGCTCTTGAGCGCCACCCTTTGGGCACCTTTTGCTAATGTCGTGTTTGGTGAGCATTGATTATGAGCATGCGTGTTTGTACTTTGGACTTTTGTGTGACGGACTTGTGTACACACGATAGTAAAATCTGAGAACAGACCGTTGTTTGCGGAAAATGTATTAGCCTGCCATCCAACATTTGTCGGCGGAAAGTTGGACAACAACTGTCTGATGGAGCGTACAGTCTGTCATCACACAATTCTCATCAGAAAATCCGACCAAGGGATTTTATGGTGAGTACAAAAACCTATTGCGCTTCTTCTTTTTTTTTTATATTTATGCTTTTTTTTTTTTTTTTTTGCTTCATATGCTTCAAAAATATATATTAGAATTATACATTAAGTAAAGTCTGGTTGTGTGTGTTTGAGATGGTACAAGAACACAGGTGTCTTTTTACTATAACAGCATCTGTTCAATGATAACGGCACTACATTTTCCTGTTTCCTCTCTGTGATGAAACCTGTTAAATGATTGTTTATATTTGCCAGGACAATAATCTTATATTACGACTATCAGTCACAAAGGAAAATGTAAGTGCTATTGAATAACTTACAGGAGAAACTGTGTTAACCATCTGGACATCAGTTCAAGCATATACTCAGGAGACGGGCGCACAACATAAGCCTGTGTATTGAAACCAATTCATGCAAACTTAATTACCTTTCCAGACTGCATCTAACCACATATACTGTAACTGTACATATTTATGAGTAGTTCCAGATTGATCACATCACTGACTTTGTAAATGTCCTGTGGTGATTGGTGGATTAAAAATGAAATTCATGGGTTCAAACCTAATATAAAAGGGTCAGGCTTTGTTTAATGAACTGTATTATACTTTGCTGTATGATTGTTATTGGTAATTTTTTGTTTGATTTTTTTCGAAATACTGGTGCATGTTTATGCAGGGGAGAGCTGAGAACCTGTGGCCTGGGGGGCAAGCATAACCAATTAGCCCTTACATAGAACGCTAAAACAAAAGTCTCAAAGTATGCCATAATGCCAAACTGATTGGTGAGAATGTTGAAAGATTGGTTTTCCTGAAGGACATGGCTTTTCGTGACATCTCCTTTCACATCTTCCAGCATTAACTTCTTTTGTCACTCGTGGCATTTAGTCACATGACATCTCAGTGCTGCTAAGGAGATTGGTACTGGAAAACTTCTCTCAGCCAGGGACTATGATTAAAGGTCTGATTGGGATAATTTAATGCTCACCATGTGTCACTGACTGTTGGTCTCATCATGATCAGTGGTATGTCCACTCAGGGACACCAGCCACCAGCCAAAATATCTTATCTTAACCAGTTGCATACCTTCGGTGTCTTACACATGTCCATAAAACCACCTCCTCTGTACGCAAGGTGTCTCCTGTACATCCAGGAGACTGCCTGCAGTTTCCTATCTCCCCTGCTCCCTCCCGTGCACAGCCCCGTGAGACCTGGTGTCTGTAGAAAGATGTGCATCCAACCCTATGACTGGGAGCCAGTCAGAAGCCTTCCCTCATTGAATGATCACTCTGACAGCCAATCACAGTGAGCTGTGATACCCCCCCCCCCACTGTGTACCCCCCCCCATTTGGTTAACATTTGTAAACCAAAACAAAAGTAATACACTAGCTGTCTTATCTCCTCATTTTCCTGCCAGACAGTAATGGGAGCTGCAGATGACACAGAGGAATGTTTATTGTGTGGTCCGATTTCAGCCTGAATTTTGGCTGAATTTGGACCTGAAACAGACCAAAAGACACACAGGGCTCCTGTGCAAATCGCACTGGAGCCGCTGCGGAGATATGTGATCCGGCTCCATAGAGAGCCTGTCACAATCTCCTGCTGTGTGAATTGGATGTGGGGAAACCTGCATTCAATCTGCACTAGTGTGAACCCAGCCTTAGTGGAGCACAGGGGAGACATGCAGGGTCTTTTAGACCCTGTATATCTCAATAAAGAGAACCTGTCACCAAAAAAACATCACATTGGGGACTTTTTTGTCCCCTATGTGATGAAAAATAATAAAGTTACACCCAAGCACATAACCCCCCCCCTCCAAAATGTTTGTGCCCCCCCACATATACACACACACAAACGTAATCGCACGTACCAGGGTGTCCACACGTGAAAGAGTCAATTGCAAAACACATGTTACATATCGCCGCGCACGCCAGTTAATTTTAACACCAGACCTCCTCCGTAACACTAAACTGATACCTATAGGGGGCTTTTGAAGTGACACCTATAGAAAATATAGGGTACTGAAGTTTTATGCTATTTTACGGGCGCACAAAAATTTAAGATTTGGCATGTTGGGTATCTATTTACTCTTGCAA
The DNA here is from genome assembly GCA_029206835.1 of Rana muscosa. Taxonomy (NCBI): domain Eukaryota; kingdom Metazoa; phylum Chordata; class Amphibia; order Anura; family Ranidae; genus Rana; species Rana muscosa. The sequence goes on from CM055117.1 coordinate 691,232,180, forward strand.
CCTCGTCTTTTTGTATTTTGTATATTACCTTTGCGATAATATCGCGTGACATAAAAAATGGCACACGAACTACCACTATTTTATTCTCTAGGGTATCTGCTTTCAGAAAATATATACCTTTTGGGAGTTTTGTGTAATCTTAGGCCTAGAAATTATGTTTTAAACGTGTGCAAAAAAAGCAAAAAGGGCTCTGGCAGCGAAAGGGTTAAGAATGTTTAAGAGTTGTTTAACTTTGGAGTTGAACCACTGGTGTTTCATAGGTGTGCTAGTAAAAGTTTTTTTGTGTGTGCTACGTGGGGGAACGGTGTACTGATTGAGTAAACTCGTGAATTCCAGTTAACACCACAATGATCGATATACTGCAACTTCATTGCATTGTTTCATGTTTTCTAGACATTTACCCATAAACTAAAAGACTCTCAAAATGAACTTCAGGACATGAAGTTAAAACTGCAGGGAGCTAGGACAGATTTTGCCCGACTTGAAAGTTCAGTGAATTCCAAAGTAAGTTTATTGCTTTTAATTTATTTTGCCAAATATATTATATTGTTATCTTTTGAAGCACTTTGATATTGGGTGATGTAGTCATAAGCCAAACAGCTAATAAACAGATCAATTTCTCAATTTCTAGGTATTTTGTTTCATGATCTCCTTATCTGAAAACAGGAACATTGTAAAAAAATTCTTCAAAGCAAAGTGTTGGGCCTATTTACAGTATTGTGCGTACTCTGGTACAGTTGTTAACGTATGTTATGTGTGTAATCTTGCCCACACCATACCCTTTTGTGTATGTGCGTTGTGGTGTGTTACAGTTTATTGTCAATGGCATCCAAACAGTGGAAGCCACTTTCACACTGAAGTTACGGTAATTAAAAACGTGATATGCGTGTGTTAATGTGTTACAATTCAACACACCGCATATGCAGTTTACATGCATTTTTGCATGCATTTCATGAATGGTCATTGGTTGGGAGGAGCTGAGTGAATAACTGGTTGTTAAGGAGCCGGTGTTCTATCGGATAGTGCCCGCTATCGTGCCCGGGACGAGCTGCGCACAATAGCCGATTGAAGAATTTTTTGTGTCAGATTGGGCGAGGCCTGTTCATGTCGATGAATGGCGGATTTGTACATGTTGGGGGCAGATTTTTAAATCATGGCCAGTGCTGCAAAATGGGGGTGGATTTCTAAAAGATGGGCAGTGCTGCAAAACTAATGCCGTGTACACACAATCGAGTTTCACGGCGGTGAAAACACCGCCGTGAAACCCGACGGGAAAAACGAGGACCGGCTTGGTCCCCTACACACGGCCGTTTTTTTCATGATATGTTTTCTCTTGGTCGAGAAAACCGGCCGTGTGTAGGCTCCCCAGCAGTGTTTCCCTTTTGGGAAAACTGCCGCGGAAAAAAATGCAGCGATTCGCGACGAGAAAAATTAGAGCATGTTCTCATTTTTCTCGTTGTGATTCTTGTCGTTTTTCTCGTCGGGAAAAATGCTGGAAAGCCTACACACGGCCGTTTTTCTCGTCCAAGAGAAAAAATTACATTTTTCCTGACGAGAAAAGTGATCGTGTGTACGCGCCATAATCTTTTTCTGCTTTTTTCCTGGTAGTTAGCTAAATACACCCTGCAAACCTGCCCATCAACATAGAAAGACCCGCTCTTCAGTTGACTAAAGATGCCCCGAAAGCATCCATGACAAATAGCAGAAAAAAAATTGTTTTGCAGCACTGCCTATCTTTTAAAAATTCGCCCCCATCTTTGCAGCACTGCCCATCATTTTAAAATCCGCTCCCAACATGTACAAATCCGCCCCCTCATCAACATGTACACGCCTCGGCAGAGCGAGGCACAATCTGACACAAAAATGTCTTCTGTCGGCTATTGTGCACAGGCGCCGTCTCCCCGTCACAACAGCTGATTGTAAAATCAGCTGTTGTGCTGTTCCGTGCGGCGCATTCGCAGCTAGTTCTGGGCACTTCTCGATAGAACACCGGCACTCACTGGCGTCCTTGATAACCAGCTAGGGGGACATGTCTGGAGCATGGGCAGACCAGCTCCAGGCCAAGATGGCACCAACCCACGTTGATTCTACAAGAGCAGGAACCGTTTCCCCATAGCGTTTAACTGTATAAAAACACTATCATTCATTAAAATAAACAGTTTAAACTCACATTTACAGATGCACTATTCCTGGTGCACACAGGTGGTTCGCTTCAGTGGTTGGGGTGAATTTCCCCTGGAAACTCACTAAAACATTCGCAGATCCTCGGCCCTGTGTCCCCAGTGGCTCGCTCTTTGCTTCCCGATCGTACGCAATGACATCACGGGCTCCTTCTGACGAGTTTCGTCACTGCACACGTGACTTTATCAAGAGGTGTGAGTCTGTTGCCATCGCATAGTTATTTATAGGTATCACAGCCAATTAAAAACTGCTCGTGGTGGCCATTTTGTTGTAGTCCATCGCGGCCATTATATTAGAGGTCATTAATATTTTTGTTAATTAGATGTTACTCCACGAGTAGCGAGGAATACCATATAAGGCAGGGATATGCAATTAGCGGACCTCCAGCTGTTGCAAAACTACAAGTCCCATCATCCCTCTGCCTGTGGGAGTCATGCTTGTGGCTGTCAGAGTCTTGCTATGCCTCATGTGACTTGTAGTTCTGCAACAGCTGGAGGTCCGCTAATTGCATATCCCTGATATAAGGGATCAGAAACCCTTGTACCTACAGTGCAACGGCATATTGCTGGATTGATACCCTTAAGGGGAAGGCATTACTTGACCCTTGTGTGGGTCTCCCTGGGAGGTGAGCGCATATTGTGTGTCATGGAGATCCTGCCAGAAGCAGGCGTCCCGGTCTTCCTGATTCTCGGTTGCGCATGCTCCGCCCTGCAGGTGGCGCCAGAGGGGCTATTTAAACCTGTCAATCGCAGACAGTCCCTGCTGTCTGCTCTACAGCGTTGAGTACCTGAAAACCTGATCTGAAGACTTACCTGTGTTTGACCCGGCCTGCCTGTGACTTCTCCAGTTTTCTGCCTGCATCCGACCCCTGGCTTGTTGTGACCTCTCCTCTGTATGATCCCTATGTACCTTGCTGCCAGCCAGTTAACCGACCCGGCTTGTCTGACCAATCTCACTGTTCCTAGTTCCGGTCCAGTCTGCTAAGCTGATCCAGTTTGCTGAGTTCCTGGTTCCGGTCCAGTCTGCTAAGCTGATCCAGTTTTCTGAGTTCCTGTGTTCCTGGTTCCGGTCCAGTCTGCTAAGCTGATCCAGTTTGCTGAGTTCCTGTGTTCCTGGTTCCGGTCCAGTCTGCTGAACGATTCCAGTTTGCTGAGTGTTCCTGATTCCAGTTCTACCTGCTGTGTTCCAGTGTGCCTACCAAGTCTGCATAACTAACTTCACCTTGGTTGATCCTGCCAGGCACTCGTACCCCTCCTACCTCCGCGCCCGCTGTTACCTTACCAGGGGCCGCTGGTGGGAGCCGTAAGGGAGGCCTTCCTCTGCAAGTCCGGGCTCATCACCGCTAGGTACGTGACAGTAGCAGACAGCCATGTCTGAGCCCGAGCAGGGAGCCTCACCTATGGAGGAACTATGTCGGCACCTAGCAGGATTGGCTGAAGCGGTCAAGAACCTCCAGCAAGGCTACACCCATCTGGAAGAACAAGTGCGGGTCCTCTCCAACCCCTCCGGAGCCCAAGGGGGATCCCATACCTCTACCACCACTGCTGGGGCAGGATCCTCACCCACAGTTGTCATGCTTCCTCCGGAGCCCAGGGTCCCTACACCCGAAAAATTCTCCGGGGATCGAAGCAAGTTTAGGGCTTTTCGTAATTCCTGCGAACTCTACTTCGCCCTGCAGCCTCGCACCTTCTCCTTGGAAGCCACCAAGGTGGGCTTTGTGATGTCCCTGCTTTCCGGAGACCCTCAGAGCTGGGCCCACCGTCTCTTGGAACGGAAAGATATGGCGTTAAACAACCTTACTGCCTTCTTCGACGCCATGGCCCAGCTATATGAAGATTCCCAGCTCTCAGTAACCGCAGAGACTGCCTTGCGCACCCTTCAGCAGGGGCGCAGAGCAGCAGAAGACTACGTAACGGAATTTAGACGGTGGAGCGCAGATACCAGTTGGAACGACGCCGCCCTCCGCCATCAGTTCCGCATAGGTCTGTCCGACCCTCTGAAGGACGAGCTCGCTAGGGTTGGCATACCACCAACCCTGAATTCACTAATTGACTTAACAATCCAGATCGACCGACGTCTCAGGGAACAAAGGGCTGAGAGGTCCACAGGCTTCTCCCGCCCAACCTGGATGCTTCCCCGGGCTCCCAGCCATCTGCACCCAGCACCTGTTGCACCTCCAGCCGCTACATCTGACATACCCGAACCCATGCAGCTCGGAGTGCTTCGTCCTTCCCTCACCCAACAGGAACGCCAACGTCGCCGAGTGAACAATTTGTGCCTGTACTGCGGGGAACCCAGACACTTCGTTATAAATTGTCCCCTGAAACTTCGTAAGTGTCTTTCAGTATCTTCTGACACTACCAACCCACAGGCCAAGTCCACATCTCACCTTGCTCTCTCTGTCTCGTTACAGCTCCCAGGAAGGACTCTGCAAGTGCCCGCCATTATTGATTCCGGGGCTTGCAGCTGCTTTATGGACTCAGCCTTTGCCATCAAGCACCAGATCCCTCTTGTCACCAAGACCCATGGACTATGTGTGCATTTGGCTGATGGGTCCATCATTAAGTCTGAACCAGTGGTCCAAGAGACCGCCCCTTTACCCGCTACCATCTCCACCATCTCCGGAACCCACCAAGAATACTTACGCCTGGACATTATCTCTTCCCCATTGTTCCCTGTGATCCTTGGTATACCTTGGCTACAGGTCCACAACCCTACCATCAACTGGGCCACGGGGTTGGTGACCTTTTCTTCTCCTTACTGCCAGCAATCCTGCGGGACACTCAAAACCCCTGGGCCGGCCACCCTCTTATGTATCAATACGGAGGCTGGAATACGGCAATCCATCCCTGAGGTCTACCATGACTTTCTTGATGTGTTTAGCAAACAAGGGGCAGAGACTCTACCACCTCATCGGGCCTATGATTGCCCCATTGACCTACTTCCCGGAGCGGCAATTCCGTTTGGCAGGATCTTCCCGTTAACAGAGGTAGAACAGGGGGCACTAAAAGACTATATCGATGAAAACCTACAGAAAGGGTTCATTCATCCATCTACATCTCCAGCCGGTGCAGGCATCTTTTTCGTAGAGAAGAAGGATCATACCCTTCGACCCTGTGTGGACTATCGTGAATTAAATAAAATCACAGTAAAAAAACGCTACCCTCTCCCCTTGGTACCGGAACTATTTCAGAGACTGGGAACAGCCATAATTTTTACCAAACTTGATCTCCGCGGAGCCTACAATTTGGTCCGCATCAAGGAGGGGGATGAGTGGAAGACCGCTTTCCGCACCCGATTCGGACATTTCGAGTACCGGGTAATGCCCTTCGGGTTGTGCAACGCCCCTGCCACTTTCCAGTATTTCATTAACGATGTACTCCGGGACTTCCTAGATCTCTTTGTCATTGTCTACCTGGATGATATACTAATTTTTTCTTCCTCCCTTGATTCCCACCGCAGGCACGTCAGAAGTGTGTTGGCTCGGCTTCGCCAGCACGGCCTGTATGCGAAGGCCGAGACGTGTGAATTTGAGCTGGAAAGTATATCGTTCTTGGGACTAATTATCTCCAGCGAGGGCATCAAAATGGACCCTCAAAAGATTGCTGCAATTCTGGACTGGCCAGTCCCGGCGGACAAGAAGGGGATCCAACGTTTCGTTGGATTCGCCAACTTCTACCGCAAATTCATCAGAGGGTTCTCAGCCATCATCGCACCCATCACCCAGCCGACCAAACAGGGGATCCGTTTCCACTGGTCCCCTGAGGCCCAAAAGGCCTTTGAGGCCCTGAAGGGTCTCTTTACCTCTGCCTCTATCTTGAAGCACCCAGATTCCTCATTACCGTTCGTTCTGGAGGTAGACTCCTCGGAAATTGCGGTAGGAGCAATACTGTCCCAAAGACAGGGGACCAGAGCCTTGCTCCACCCAGTAGCTTTTTTCTCTCGCAAGTTATCTGCGGCAGAGAGGAACTACGACGTGGGGGATCGGGAATTGCTGGCGATCAAGTCCGCATTAGAGGAGTGGCGTTATCTGTTGGAGGGGGCTGCCCACCCGATTCTGATATTCACCGACCACAAGAACCTGGAGTACCTGAAGGCAGCGAAAAGGCTAAAACCACGACAAGCCAGGTGGGCGCTTTTCTTCTCCCGGTTCTCCTTCCATGTCACTTACCGCCCCGGTTCCAAGAACATTAAGCCCGATGCCCTCTCTCGGATGTTCCATAAGTCTAAGGAAACCTCTCCTCCAGACATCATTCTTTCTCCTGGAAACTTCCTTCTGCTTCAGGAAGACCTACTCTCCCGGATCAAGCAAGCCTCCACTGGGCAGAGACCCCCCTCCGAACCGGAATTGCAGGCCAAAGATGGGCTGTTTTGGTACCAGAACAGGATCTACGTACCTGAACAGCTGAGAATAACCGTACTGGAACTCTGCCACGACCATGCCCTTGCCGGGCACTTTGGCGTTGCCAAGACCACCGACTTGGTACAGCGTACCTTTTGGTGGCCTCGGCTCTGCGAGAACTGTAGGAAGTTTGTGGAGTCTTGCATAGTTTGTACCCGAAACAAGGGTTACAAATCCAAGGCCTGGGGACTACTGAGACCCCTACCCGTCCCAGACAGACCCTGGAAAATGCTGTCTATCGACTTTATCGTCGAGTTACCTCCGGCTGAGAGTCACACCACTATCTTCATGATAGTAGACCGTCTATCCAAGATGGCACATTTCATTCCCATGAAGGGGACTCCCTCAGCTCCCGAAACCGCACAGGTGTTCATCAGAGAGGTCGTCAGACTCCACGGGGTACCAGCCAATATTGTCTCCGACCGAGGGGTACAATTTACCTCCCGGTTTTGGAGATCCCTCTGCAAGGCTCTGGAGATAGAATTGTCCCTTTCCTCCGCTTACCATCCCCAGACCAACGGACAGACTGAGAGGACTAACCAGACCCTTGAGCAGTACCTGCGCTGCTTCTCTTCATTCGCCCAGAATGACTGGGTTTCCCTGCTCCCATTGGCCGAGTTTGCCTATAACAACTCTACGCATTCCGCTACCAAGCAGTCCCCATTCTTCGCAAATTACGGTTTCCATCCTTCATTCCTGCCCAATTCCCTTCCTGAATGTACGGTGCCCGCAGTCCAGGAAAAGTTGAACTTCTTTTTATCCAACAACCAACTTCTGCAGGAAACCATGACCAGGACTCAGGAACACAACAAGACAATTTTTGACAGGAAGAGACGGGGTGAATTAATGCTGGCACCCGGCGACTAAGTATGGTTATCCACTCTAAACTTAAAAATGGCATGCCCCTCTAAGAAACTGGGCCCCAAATTCTTAGGGCCGTTTCCTGTCAAAAGGAAAATCAATGAAGTGGCTTATGAACTGGAGCTCCCTGACTACCTCAAGATCCATCCGGTCTTCCATGTATCTCTGCTGAAGCCTTCGGTTCCCAACCCATTTCCAGGCCGAAGTCCGGCTCTCCCTGATCCTGTCATTGTAGACGGGGAGGAGGAATTCGAAGTGGAAGCCATTATGGATTTTAGAAGAAGGAATAACCAGAACCAATTCCTGATTAAGTGGAAGGGCTACGGACCCGAAGAAAACACTTGGGAGCCTGAGGCGAACATCCATGCTAGAAGCCTGGTGCAGTCCTTCAAGAGATCTCACCCTGAGAAGTTTGCCCGGATGGGCATCCAGAGGCTGCCCCTTGGGGGGGGGGCAATGTCATAGAGATCCTGCCAGAAGCAGGCGTCCCGGTCTTCCTGATTCTCGGTTGCGCATGCTCCGCCCTGTAGGTGGCGTCAGAGGGGCTATTTAAACCTGTCAATCGCAGACAGTCCCTGCTGTCTGCTCTACAGCGTTGAGTACCTGAAAACCTGATCTGAAGACTTACCTGTGTTTGACCCGGCCTGCCTGTGACTTCTCCAGTTTTCTGCCTGCATCCGACCCCTGGCTTGTTGTGACCTCTCCTCTGTCTGATCCCTCTGTACCTTGCTGCCAGCCAGTTAACCGACCTGGCTTGTCTGACCAATCTCACTGTTCCTAGTTCCGGTCCAGTCTGCTAAGCTGATCCAGTTTTCTGAGTTCCTGTGTTCCTGGTTCCGGTCCAGTCTGCTGAACGATTCCAGTTTGCTGAGTGTTCCTGATTCCAGTTCTACCTGCTGTGTTCCAGTGTGCCTACCAAGTCTGCATAACTAACTTCACCTTGGTTGATCCTGCCAGGCACTCGTACCCCTCCTACCTCCGCGCCCGCTGTTACCTTACCAGGGGCCGCTGGTGGGAGCCGTAAGGGAGGCCTTCCTCTGCAAGTCCGGGCTCATCACCGCTAGGTACGTGACATTGTGACTGGTGGAGGGCACTTTGGTGTGCACAGCAGACATTATTATTGGATATCTAGACACTTGTACAGTGCATATAGATGAGAGCACTAATTGGATGAATTTGATGAATCGCCATATCAAGCTTATTACTTGCTTCAACTGCTACTATTTTTCTTTATGGACACTGTGATTACTTTGATTGTTTTTTAGTACACATAGATATCTTTAGGATCCCCGGAAGGGGCTTTAAAAGATATTATATTGGTCTTCACAGATTATAATTTATATATTAGTCAATATTTGGAGTATCTGCAGGCGCACAGCTAGGCAGGTTCTGGGTGAGGTAGCGCTTCACAATATATTTTGCATTTTATAATTTATTTATGTGGGAACACATTTAGTGTTGAGCAGCACCTCTTTTATTCACAATTTTCACGATTCATTACACTTTTTACACGTGTTTATATTATTTTGCACAGAAGTTATCTATATCTATTTTAAAATAGAAGGTGCATTTCAATGATGTGAAACGTTACATAGGATTTAAAGGGGAATAAGTCTAATGAATTTTTGTTCTGCTGAAAAGGTGCGTTCTAGAGCTGCAAAAGGGCACCAGTGTGAAAGGGCCCCCAAAGGGCACACGTGCATGCTGTCCTTAAAATTGCCAGTCACATAAACACATGGCTTTTGCTTTAGAAAAAAGATATTACTGCTATTAATCACAATTAACCCTTATAATACTGATCCCACTGGGGACTTTTTAGGTATTTATGTCCTGCTTGTAGAAGGCTGGACTGTAAAACAATTGCTCTTTAACTATAAGCCATCTCTCTTTTCTTAATATCTATCTGTGCAGGAAAAAGAAAGCAGAGACCTTCTTGAAAATTATCGTAAATCCTCATCACAGGCAGAGATATGGGAGAATAAGTTTTACCAGCTTGAAAAGGAATTTAATTCTGTCAAATTGGACCTTCTTAATGCAGAATCTGAGCGACGGAGGTTTAAAGAGAGAGTCGATTCCTTAGAATTGGAAGTTGAACAGGTAAGAAGCATATGATAGCATATGATATTTAGTTTTTGTTATTCACAATGTAACTTGTTAAATGTTTTTTTTTTTTTTTTTTTTTTTTGCCTCATGAAGGTGGAAGTTTAGTTATCCTTGTGCATTCCTTGCAACTAGCTCACTTGTTAAAGCTGAAATTTAGGTATGGCAGTTTTTAAATAGTTACCTTAGCCCATCTTGGACCAATTTAAGTGTATATGTGCCATACCTGTTGAATCCCCATGGTGTAGTAGGCACCGCCGCTGGCTTTCAGGTCCTGTGCCGAGAGGTCTCCCTGCTGCATTGTGGACACAGCAGGTAACCTCCTCGGCATGGACACCATTCATCATTCATAGAGCACTTTGCATTTTATCGATGAATTCACAGTGTTCTGTGATTGGATGAGGTAGGGATTGTAACATCACTGCCCTGCCTCTCCACCTCATCAGAGAATTAAAGAGGAGCTACAGTAATTTTTGTGTTTATTAGAATTCAGCAGCTACTGCTGAGTTTTAATGAACACACTCTCACCTGTTCCAGGATCCAGCTATGTGCTCATATGAGCCATCCCTTTCCTCAGTCTTCTGTCCCCGGTGGCATCATCTCAACTGTGGGCTGTGACAGCTTGCTTGATCCGGAATCCTGCCTTTCTAACCCTTAATGCGCCTCGAGGATGGAGGTAACATAATGCTCTTGCTGCACCTGGTGCATGCAGTTCTAACCCCCCCATGGGAAGGAAAAGCTGTGCTGACTTTAAGTTTGGAGTTTGAGTGGGCTGTCTTCCACAGCAATGCAGGCAATGGCACAGACCTGGTTGCCTTCCTGCTGTCTCTTCTAGTTTACGTCAGTTCTACGATATTCTGGATGGAACCTGTACTCCCTGCTGCCTTACAAGAGACTTGGTCATAAACTGCATTAACCCTTTCCGCTCCAGCAGCGAACTTGTGAGTATCCTTGTCAGCTGTCTCTCATTCTGTACTGGTATGGAGGATCTTAAGCTCAAGGGCAGCAGTTCTAGGGGCTTTTCCTGGCTTTCCATCAGCTAACAGTGTGGGGGGGTCTTTATAGGACTCATCTTTATAGGACCTTATTCTGATGACCTGGATTATTGACCTCTGAGTTGCAGCACACTTCTGAGTCTTCCCTAACCCCTTCAAGGGTTATCCCTTCCTCTGTATTGTATAGGAAAGAATTCTCAGCTACTATGTTTGAGTTTATGGGCAAAATTGCAGTCACAATACCTGATGCAGGGGCTGCAAGCGCGTTTCCATGTCCTCTCCTCCAGAATCTCTGTATTCCCTGAGAATGCAGTTGCGTCTGCACATGCAGCCGAGAATTAGAGTATTGTACCTCATCCTTATTTGAGGTTTTGGTAGAGGATTCACAGTCTACGAACATAACTCCAAAACCTATGGACACCATCTCAGTCCTTATTAACGCAGTACAGACATGCTTAGGTTTGGCATGCGTCGGTTACACCTAAAGTGACTAACCCAGGTTCTCTGAAGAGCCTTCAACTTGTAAAGATTTTTTCAATGCAATTTCTATTGCATCCGGTCCTGTATGGTGATTGGCCTTACCTGGAAAAGGACTTTGCTCTCATTTCATGTCTTAACAAATTTCTGACTGTCCCTGTTGAGGACATCACTGCATTTAAAGACCCAGTAAATAAAAGGCTAAAAGCCTTTTTTAAGGCCTTATTCTCCCTCTGGGTCCTGCATTGTGACTATATTCATCTGCCAGACCTTAGCTATTTAGTCCAAATTTATGTCCCACGATCCTAAATCTATTCTAACCAATCCTTTTGGAACTCATGGCTGTGGTCCTTCTCTATTGTCTTGATGGGCTAGCGGGTATTATATGGCAAACATCTATAATGGGCTTCTTTTCGGTACTTATGTGAAAGGCCTTTTGGCTCAAACGTTGGTCTGCAGGGAAAAATTACCTTATTGCAGCAGTAATAGAAGGAAAATTCTCTATCTGGGAAACACAATGAGGAGGCACACACTCCTGGGTGGATGTCTGTTGGCCTTTTAAGCCATCTTGTCCCAGAACATTTGAGACGTTTGGATCCAGAACATCGTATCCATGGGCTACAGACTGGAAATTTGATCTTTCACCCCACTTTATGTAGTCAAAAGTTGCTGCTCTAGCACAGCTCCTCTCTCAACAAGACATAACCACTGTCCAGGAAAAGGAATAGTCTCAAGGTTTGTATTCTAAGATTGCTTCTAAAAGAAGTATCTAAAGGTCCCCAACACCTTCTTCCAGGTACAAAAATTTTGCATGGAAACTTGCTGTGGGAACGAAACAGTACCAATTTTTTCCCCTTTCCCTTTTAGCCTGTCTACTGCACCTTTACTTTCAGGGCATCATCATAGTGGGATATCTGGATGACCTGTCAACTGAGGCTCTGTGAGACAATGTCCAAAAAACTGTGCAGACCCTACAGAGATTTTGGTGAATCCTAAATTCCAAGAAATCATTGCTGTGTACTGGTTATCCCTCAGAGTATCTGGGCCTAATCTTAGACACAGTCCTGTCCAAGGTTCTGGACAAACTCTGGTCTCTCTGCTCCCACATTCAGGCTCTCTAGGAGCCATCAAACCTACCATTTTTGCATGAGAGTCTTGGACCTAATGGTGTCCTCTTTTGAGGCAGTTTCATATATACAGTATCTCACAAAAGTGAGTACACCCCTTACATTTTTGTAAATATTTTTTGATATTTTTTCATGTGACAACACTGAAGAAATTACACTTTGCTACAATGTAAAGTAGTGCGTGTACAGCTTGTATAACAGTGTAAATTTGCTGTCCCCTCAAAATTACTCAACACAGCCATTAATGTCTAAACCGCTGGCAACAAAAGTGAGTACACCCCTAAGTGAAAATGTCCAAATTGGGTCCAATTAGCCATTTTCCCTCCCCGATGTCATGTGACTCATTACAAGGTCTCAGGTGTGAATGGGGAGCAATGGAGGTGTGAGATTTGGAAAATGTATAGGGTACTGCCAACATCCTTGTATATATGGAAAGGAATGTGCAACTAGTCAACAGGAGGTTGCCCCATAGGACTTTTTAGGCAGAAAAATTATTCAGGAGAATAGACATATATAAAAAACACATAAGAAGTGCTGGTTTTATTAGTAACATGAAAAAATATATGCATGAAAAATACAACAATCACTTAAAATTGAATAAATTAATCGCTCATGTACAAGGTATAGGTATCAACCTAGAGGCTTACAATCCACTGCCCAGATGCGATTTAGGGTCAAGCGGACAGAATTACAGCATGACATCCCAACATGTTTCGGAGTTTCACAGTAATATGTGATGTTCCTTCGTCAGAGGAGACTTATACAATGGTTTATTTACTTCTTATCTGTAATGTAAATACGATACTGTAACAGTATTTGTATAATGGCATTGGAACATTATACTTTGTTACTTTACATAATATTTAGTACTTTAATTTGAGCATACTTACATAGATACAATTCACTTTAAATTGTGGCGAGGTAAAAACAAACAGCATTGAGGGTACAAACTGGCTGAGAGGTCCACAAAGATTTAAGTGTAGAGGCTCAGAGGCAGATACTGCAATGCTTTCACAAGAGACGCCTGTTTGTGTGACTAACAGCAAAAGGGTGTTGTTCAAGCTAAAATGCATAAAAGAGGGGTACTCTAAGTTAGTCCCATATTTTAATATAGGTACAGGAACAAAAAAGTAAGGGAAATAAACATGCTGAGTGGAGAAAGTATTGTCCAGTCAGACAGAGGGATATTATTTACCTTTCAAGCTGTGATAGAGTCATAAGCAGCAGATCTCATGGCAGCAGTCAGAAGACAGACAATCTGCCAACAGATGGTCTGCTCATTATATAGTACCGTGGTCCAATCATAAGGATGATTGGGACTGTGAGGGTCAACCCCCCAGCACAGCTGAGAAGCAGCCAGCTGAGGGGGGGAGGCGTCTCTCTGGCGCGGAGGCGCACGGTGCGGCCACCGGGGCGTGATGACGTCACGCGTCACTGGCGGGAATACATTCACCTGGTTTCTGGCAATTGCCGGCCCTGGGGATGTAGAGAGAAGCTCAGCCCGACGTACAAGGCCCAAAAAGTGGGAGGAAAGGATTCCGCCCATCAAAGGCCGTGGGCGGGCGGGGCTTACCCACCGGGTGTCAGCAATGAATGCAGAGCTCCACATAGCATCATCTAGTGGGCAGTTGGAAATAAACATGTCAGCCAGTTTGTTTACAATGTGGAAGGAAAAGAAAAAGAAAATGGGTACATTAATGGACAACTGTGCAATGTGAAAGAGACATGGCTATGGAATAGCCGTATCAGACAATATACAGGTGAGTTAAAGAAGGTTACAAGAAATTAATCCAAGGTGTGCACAGGGATGAAGGACAAAAACAAAAGTCATTTATATGTATTAATAAAATTAAAATTGGGAAAAAATTACAAGAAACCAAAAATGTATGCAGAATATTGGTAATAATACCATATCTGTAACTACAGGGAGAAAAGGGGGAGGAGATTGCATGATGGCATCATAGGAATGGAAGGGCACAAGGAGCAGAGGGGAAAAAATGCATGAATGCATCAACCTGGATGGTAGGGTCTCAGAGAGGAGGGGGAGGAAGGGAGAGAGAGGAAGGGACAACTACAGATTGGGCTCATATTGAAAGAGGTGCTTGTTAAAATCACCTCCCTGGGAGCCAAGGTGGATACGATCGAGGGCAACAATGGGGAGCAGGTGTGGTAAATTTGGTGTTATCACTCTCACTCTCTCATACTGGTCACTGGAAGTTCAACATGGCAAAGAACTCTCTGAGAATCTGAAAAAAAAAGGACTCGTTGCTCTACATAAAGATGGCCTAGGCTATATTAAGATTGGCAAGACCCTGAAACTGAGCTGCAGCATGGTGGCCAATACCATACAGCTGTTTAACAGGACAGGTTCGACTCAGAACAGGCTTAGCCATGGTCGACCAAAAGGGTTGACTGCACGTGCTTAGCATCATATCCAGAGGTTGTCTTTGGGAAATATATGTATGAGTGCTGCCAGCATTGCTGCAGAGGTTGAAGGGGTGTGGGGTCAGCCTGTCAGTGCTCAGACCATATGCCGCACACTGCATCAAATTAGTCTGCATGGCTGTCGTCCCAGAAAAAAGCTTCCTCTAAAGATGATGCAGAAGAGAGTCCGCAAACAGTTTGCTGAAGACAAGCAGACTAAGGACATGGATTACTGGAACCATGTCCTGTGGTCTGATGAGACCAAGATAAACTTATTTGGTACAGATGGTGTCAAGCGTGTGTGGCAGCAACCAGGTGAGGAGTACAAAGACAAATATGTCTTGCCTACAGTCAGGCATGGTGGAGGGAGTGTCATGGTCTGGGGCTGCATAAGTGCTGCCAGAACTGGGGAGCAACAGTTCATTGAGGGAACCATGAATACCAACATGTACTGTGACATACTGAAGCAGAGCATGATCCCCTCCCTTCGGAAACTGGGCCGCAGGGCAGTATTCTAACATAATGACCCCAAACACACCTTCAAGATAACCACTGCCTTGCTAAAGAAGCTGAGGGTAAAGGTGATGGACTGGCCAAGCATGTCTCCAGACCTAAACCCTATTGAGCATCTGTGGGGCATCCTCAAACAGAAGGTGGAGGAGCGCAAGGTCTCTAACATCCACCAGCTCCGTGATGTCGTCATGGAGGAGTGGAAGAGCACTCCAGTGGCAACCTGTGGAGCTCTGGCGAACTCCATGCCCAAGAGGGTTAAGGCAGTGCTGGAAAATAATGGTGGCCACACAAAATATTGACACTTTGCGCCAAATTTGGACATTTTCACTTAGGGGTGTACTCACATTTGTTGCCAGCGGTTTAGACATTAATGGCTGTGTGTTGAGTTATTTTGAGGGGACAGCAAATTTACACTGTTATACAAGCTGTACACTCATTACTTTTACAATGTAACAAAGTGTAATTTTTTTAGTGTTGTCACATGAAAAGATATAATAGAATATTTCCAAAAATGTGAGGGGTGTACTCACTTTTGTGAGACACTGTACCTAATTTCAATCAAGACCATTTCAACTCTACATTCTGGCAGTGTGGGGCAAGAAACGGCAGTCTCTGGATCATCCCATACACCTGACCAGCAGGACTGGGCTTGCCCTGGAGTGGAGGATCACAAGATTGGTGCTGGAATTAAGAAAATGTGTCCTCCCAATGGTTTGGAAGGTGCTCACGATGGATTCCAGCCTATCAAGCTGGGGGAGAGTCCCAGGTACCCTCTCAGTAAAAGGGACTTAGACACTAAAGAAGCTAGGCTCCCAAACAATATTCTGTAACCCAGGGGGATTTGCTTATCTGTTTAAGACTGGACCGCTTGTCCTGCAAGGTCACTTGACCAGAATTCAATCAAATAATGCCACAGCAGTGGCTTACATCAGAGAGGCACCAGATGTCTCCCGGCTCAAAGAGAAGCCGATCTGATTCTGGTTTGGGCAGAACATCATATTCCAGCCCTGACTGCTGTGCACATCCCTGGTATGTAAAACTGGTAGGCAGGCTTAGTCAGTCATTAATGTTTGTACTCCAGAGAATAGTTTCTTCACCCTGGGGTGTTTCAAGTCCTCTGTCACAGATAGGGGATGCCAGACGGCGACTTCCCAGCTTCCAGGTTCAACAACAAACTCAGCAGGTTTGTTTCCAGATCCAGGGATCCTCTAGCCTTTGCAGTGGATGCTCTGGTGACTCCTCAGAATCAAGATGGAGGGCAATCCAGTGATTCTCGTTGCACCAAACTTGCCAAGGAGGACTTGGTACTCAAACCTCAGCAGGGTGTCTGTGGGCCCTCCCAGATATTCCCCATCTTCTTTCCAGTCGGTTTGCTATTCAGTCACTGTCTTTATTAACTTGGCTATGGAAGCCCAGATCCTAAAGGGGGAGAGAATCGTAGTTATTAATCCCTACACTCTTAAAAGCTTAGAAAATAGACTTCATGCAAAGTCTTCCATCACACTTGGCAAACATATTTCTCTTATGCCGCGTACACACGATCGGACATGCAGAGAACAAAACCGTGGATTATTTCCCGACGGATGTTGGCTCAAACTTGTCTTGCATACACACGGTCACACAAATGTTGCTCGGAAATTCCAAATGTCAAGAACGCGGTGACGTACAACACTACGACGAACCGAGAAAAATGAAGTTCAATGATTCCGAGCATGTGTTGAATTGATTCCGAGCATGCGTAGAATTTTTGTGCATCGGAATTGGCTACACATGATCAGAATTTCCGACAACAAGTTTTGTTGTCGGAAAATTTGAGAACCAGCTCTCAAACATTTGTTGTCGGAAATTCTGACAGCAAATGTCCGATGGAGCATACACACGGTCGGATTTTCCGACAACAAGCTTGCATCGAACATTTGTTTTCGGAAATTCCGACCGTGTGTTTGCGGCATTAATGTGAGACCTAAATGTGAAATTGTATCCAAGGAAGTTCTTTGTGGAAAGAATAATATGTTTTCCCCAGTCCAGTCTGGATAAGCATTTGGCTTTGAGTACTATCAAGGTTCAGAACTCAGCGATTCTTTTTCAGGGACTGCTTTCAATCCTCAACTATGGTTTTTGTAAAGGTTGTCGTTCATGTCCACCTGTCTGTTCCTCAGTTACTCTGTGTGATCTCAACCAGTTTCTATTGGCTCTTCCATGACTACTCTTTAACCTATTAGGGATATTCCAGTGTCTAGCCTTATTCACAAGGTTGCCTTCCTCGTTGCCATCAGTTCTGCGAGTCTCTAAGTTGCCGACCTTAAAGTGGTTCTAAAGGCAGAAGGTTTTTATCTTCATGCCTTGTATGCATTCTATGCATTAAGATAAAAAACCTTTTGTGTGCAGCAGCCCCCCTAATAATCACCTGAGCCCCATCTCAATCCATCGATCTTGCCGGCTGTCTGGGCTCTCTCCCTCATTGTGTGAGACAGTAGCGGGCACCATTGGCTCCCGTTGCTGTCAATCAAGGTCATTGAGCACAGAGCAGGTAAGTATAACATGCTTGTTATTTTTAAACAAACGAAAAAAACATGGATTCTTCCTTTCCCCTAACCAGAACATTTTTTATGTAATCTCTCTGTCCTGCTCCTAAACATCCTAAGGATATTTTGCTTAGTTGTCTGCTAGTGGTATGCATTGTTTGAATTTCATGCTCAGCTACAGCAGCTTCTGGCATTCCAACTCTGTCATTTCGGAAGGTCCGTAGGGTACAGCCTACTACACATTCCAGTATTGCTAGATAGATTAGACAGCTCATCATTCAAACTTATGACCTAGAAGGCTAAGCCCCAGTTTCTTGGTCAAAGTGCACTCCACTAGACTGTTTAGCACATGGGTTTTTCAGCAACAAGCATCTGTTTCTCAGATTTACAAGACTGTCACCTGGTCTTCTGTTTACACGTTTGTTAAATTTTCAGGCCTGCTGCGGTCAAGTCACCTCTGTTAACCTGTTCGTTTTTGTGGGCATTTTTCTAAAAATACGATTTTTGACTTCATGTAAAATCGTTTTCTTGGAGCAGGTCCCTCCCCTCTGTTCTTATGATCCACTCCTATCATTGCTTGCTAACAAAAATGAGGGTTGCCCATAATGGGGAGGGGTTATGCAGGAAAGTCCTTACAGCTTTGTTTTGCCAGTGTTCTATCTCCTGAAGGCAGCAGCATAACTTAAAGCGGAGTTCCATCCAAAAGTGGAACTTCCGCTTTAAGGACTCCTGACACCCTGACATGCCACATTTAGCTTGTAATTTTTTTTTGGGTGGGGGGTACCTTGTTTTGACAGGTACCCAGCTCCCACTTACGCTTGGAGCACCACGAGTGGAAGTTTTCCTCTCCCCCCCTCCCTCCCTGTAATCTTCTGGGACATGTCACAGGTCCCAGAAGATTGCCCGGCCATTCAGGACGCGCAGCGCGACTCACGTATGTGCAGTATGCACCTGGCTGTGAACCTGCAAGCTGTTATAGCAGGGTGCCAACACTTGCAATGCCAGTGCCGCGGAGAGGAGAGGGAGAGAAGTGAGGCTTCGGGCGGCTGCATTGCTGGACCGTGGGACAGGTGAGCTACTTTTTGTAGCTGCTGTTATTTAATAAACACAGAAACGGCTGGAACTTCTCTTTAATGTACCTGGATCTTGTGTTCCAAAATGTACTCCAAGAAATTTACATTAAAGCGGAGTTCCACCCAAAAGTGGAACTTCCGCTCATCGGATTGCTCCTCCCCTCCGGTGCCACAATTGGCACATTTAAGGGGGGGGGGACAGGAGACCTATCTTTGACAGATATTCTTTCTCACTTCCGGGAGTCCGGGCCGCGCCCGTGATGTCAGCGCGGGGCTCCCTCCTCCGGGCCAGTAGAAGAGAGGAGGGGGCCTCGCGCATGCGCAGTAGGGTTCCTGGCGTAAAGCCGAAAGGCTACACTGCTGGGTACCCTTACACGCAATGGCGGCAGCGGCATCCGACAGCTGATGGAAACATCATTTGCGGGTGCCGACATCGCTGGACTCCAGGACAGGTAAGTGTCCATTTATTAAAAGCCAGCAGCTGCAGTATGTGTAGCTGCTGGTTTTTAATTTTTTTGGGCGGAACACCGCTTTAAGTCAAAAATCCTGTTTTTATGCCAGCTATTGAATGTGCTATTTTGAAATAGATTGGTTGCTAGAGAATTTGCTGCCAAAAAAATCACCCTCAATTCAGGTGCACTATTGTTTATTAGTTTTTGTGCGTAAAATCTACTTTGATTTACAATGTCAGAAAAGGGTAGTAGACTGTTCTCATAATGTAATAAGTTTCACATTTGATACAGCTTTTCAGAACAGAAATAAGAAATATAGGATACTATAGAATGGTCTTATTATAGGGTTGGGACAAAAAGGATTTGGAGGTGGATGATCCCACCAAAACTTCTAATGCCTTGTACACACGATAGGAATTTCCGATGGAAAAAGCCAGACGGACTTTTTCCATCGGAAATTCTTACCGTGTGTGTGCCCCATCGGAGAAATTCTGATGAATTCCATCGGAGTTTAAATATAGAACATGTTCTATTTTACTCCGATGGAATTCCGTCGGAATTTCGATGTGCTTTTGGCCGGAGAATAGTCCGACCGTGTGCACGGGGCATTAGGATAAATGAGAAACGGGGGAGGGAATCTAGTAGGAAAAGGGATATAGGTAGGATAGATGGGAAATAAATATTTACAGCGGACACACTTCCCCCTTTAGTGCTAGAAGGTTTTGGTCTTGGGAAGAAACCTAGAGCTCTAGGGCTTCCAGATGCACAGGATTTTATCAATTTTTTCAGTCAATCTGTCTTCAATCTTTCTGTTGAGAATTGATGGAAGATGGAATTAATTCTTAGTTCACCCAGGGAGAGGGTAGGTGATTTCCAGGCCTTAGCGACTGTATGCTTATCTGCTATCAGAATGTGGAGAAATAGTTTGAATTTCTTTTTGGGAAGACCTGGAGGTTTAAGAATAAAGCGAGCATGTTGCCCTAAGAAGAGATTCGAAGAGTCTAATAGTTCAAATAAAAGGGTTGCTCCGGGGAAAAAAAATAAAAAATAAAAGCCAGCAGCTACACATACTGCAGCTGCTGGCTTTTAATAAATGGAGACTTACCTGTCCTGCAGTCCCTCGATGTCGGCACCGCAGCTGATGTTTCCCATCAGCTGTCGGGTGCTGCCGTCGCCATTGCGGGTAAGGGAACCCGGTAGTATAGCCTTTCGGCTTCACTCCGGGAACCCTACTGCGCATGCGCGAGACCCCGCTCCTCTCTCCTATTAGCCCGGCGGCCAGGGGAGGAGGGAGCCCCGTGGTGACGTCGCGGCCGGACTCCCGGAAGTGGGAAAGGATACCTGTCTTCGACAGGTATCCTGTCCCCTCTCCCCCCTGAAAGGTGCCAATTGTGGCACCGGGGGGGGGGGGAATCCGATGAGCGGAAGTTCCACTTTAATCTGAAACACTTCCTTTCAAAATTGCCATGTTGCTCGGCAGGTCTACCATTTGTGGAGAAGGTTCCCAATTTGTCCGCACCAACTAAAGTACTGTGGTTGATACCCCACTTACAATCAGAAGTGCCTATCACAAATCTGATCCAAGTGCTAAAAAAAGCGTTCAGAAGCAGATTTCACTACTATGATACTATAATAGCAAAGTCTTTTGTGGAAAGTATGTGGACCAAAGTACACAAAGGAGCTATGATTATGATTCATGAACATTTCTTTTGTCTGGCAAATTAGATGACACTTCTAAATATTTGTTTTGTGTGTGATATATACTGTATATATGTGCGTGTAAATATTTATTTATACATATTTTGTTTTTCATCATCAGCATATTACCTCAGAGCAGTCCTACAAATCTCAGTTAAGCAACATAACCAAATCAGCAGCAAGGATGGAGGAAGAGCTGCGGCAGGTCAAAGCAGAAAAGGCTTCAGCCCTCAGTGACCTGGCCACTACACGAGAGCTTTGTGTTAAATTAGATTCTGGGAAAGAGTTTATAAACCGTCAGCTCCATGCCAAAACCCAAGATGTGGAGAGGGTATGTTACTCTGTAGAATATAAATTAAAATATGTGCGGGCAAGGCACAGGTTCCTGTTAAGGCCAACGTTTTGTATATATAAGCAATGGTCCTAGTAAAAGCAACCTCCTGTTTCAATAGTTTTAGAAGTCGTATGCAATCTGTGGTAGTTAAAGGCTTTAGTAGGAAAATCAACACAGAAATTTGGTTTTAATTAGAAGTAGTGCACATACAAGTATTGAATTCAGTTTAAAAAAAATAATACAAAGGCCTTATTATCTCCCTAGACGGAAAATACATTATATACATTCTTCCAGCATTGCCACGTATCCATAGAAAGTACTCAAACCTACAGAATTGGAGATATTTGACATGTTCATCATTGTATTTTTATGCATCCAAATGCTCTTGATAGGCAACCACTGTAGACAAAAGAAAAATTGGGGAGTGATACCGTGCTAACAAAATATGAATTATAAACACGTGACCACTAATTGATTTAGTGAATGTGTGAAAACAAGCTGCAGCTTAACCGTGAGATAACCACAAACAATGCAAAATAAAATAATAAAGAGCTGCGCTAAATTAGGTGAATAGTGACTGTTGACAACCATATAGTAGACAGATTAGTCTCTAGGAAAATAAAAGTTTCTAGATGTTGTGATGATACTCCAAATACAGTGCAGAGATGAATTGAGTGACACTTTTGCAGGTATAGAATTATAGTGGTGACCCTTAAAGATAACACCAATAACACACTCGTGATCCACCACCACATAGATTTTCTGCTTACCAGAGGGCAAGCTAAAAACAGCCTGTATGATGATTGATCCGTGGATTACAACCAAACTCCGATAACCAAAGTAGGATAAAGCCCAGGCTGGATGTACTTGATACACCAAACATGCAGGGAAGTCGTCTTTCATCTGTCTGTGATGTGACAGGAGACTGTAGGCAAAAGAGGGCAGCAAAATGGCTTTTTGTTGGTTTCTTCTATCGGGTTTTCAGACAGAAAGTCAGCTGTATAAGCAGGTCTTCAAACAGGAACGCAGGAGAGAGTCTCTTGTGATGTTATCACAGGCGAAGGCGGAGAGCAAATGAACTGGAAGGCTTAAGCAGGCAGAGCTGACGAGCAGGATCATAAACGGGTGGATCACTGTGGAGAGATGGGAGCTGGCAATTAGCTGACAGCTGAGCTGCCAGCACAGAGAAGGAAGGCTGAGCCCAGCCCTGACAGTACCCCCTCCTCAACGACCCCTCCCCCTCGGAGGACCACCGGGCTTGAGGGGAAAACGTCTATGGAAATCACGGAGGAGGACAGGGGCATGTACGTCTGAGGATAGGACCCAAGAGCGTTCCTCCGGACCGTACCCCTTCCAATGCACCAGGTACTGTATGCACCCACGGAACCTACGGGAGTCAACAATGGACTGTACTTCATACTCCTCATGGTTCTCAACCTGTATAGGGTGAGGACGTGGCACGGAGGTGGTTAAACGGTTGCAGACCAAAGGTTTCAATAAGGAGACATGAAACACATTAGAGATACGCATACTGGAAGGAAGGTCCAATGCGTAAGCCACTGGGTTTATCCTGCGAAGGATACGGAAAGGCCCAATAAACCAAGGTGCGAACTTCAGAGAAGGAACACGAAGTCGGAGGTTGCGAGATGACAGCCAAACCCTGTCCCCGACCTGGTAGGAAGGCGCAGGCAGGCGTCTGCGGTCAGCTTGGAGTCTGTACCCTCGTTAGCCTGTTGCAAAGCCTCTTGGACTTGTACCCAAGTGGAACGAAGACCATGGAGATGTTCCTCTAACGCAGGAATACTCTGAGGAACAAACGAGTCAGGCAACATGGAAGGTTGGAAACCATAATTCGCCATAAACGGGGACAAACGGGAAGCAGAATTCAGAGCGCTATTGTGAGCAAACTCCGCCCATTGTAAGAGGTCTGACCAGTTGTTGTGATGGTCAGAAATATAGCAATGCAGGAATTGCTCCAAGGACTGATTGGCTCGTTCTGAGGCCCCATTAGACTGTGGGTGATACGCAGAGGAGAAAGCAAGCTGAATTCCCAACTGTGCACAAAAGGCTCGCCAGAACCGGCACACAAACTGACTTCCCCTGTCAGAGACAATGACCTTGGGTAAGCGAAAGATCTCCCGAGCAAAAATGGAAGCCAGTTCCTTAGACGTAGGCAACTTCTTAAGTGGAATACAGTGAGGCATTTTCGAGAACCGGTCTACCACCATAAGGATAACTGTGTTGCCCTGGGAGTTGGGTAACTCCACAATGAAATCCATAGACAGGTGGGTCCAGGGCCTCTCTCCATTGGGTATGGGTTGTAGGAGGCCTCCTGGAAGGTGTCGTGGAGTCTTACTCTGAGCACACACTGAACAGGCAGCTACGAAGGCGGTTACATCAGCACGTAGACTAGGCCACCAGAATTGTTGGGAAATGGCCCAAAAGAGTTAATTCTTCCCAGGGTGGCCAGCAGCCTTGGGAGAATGGTAAGTCTGGAGCACGGCAGTACAGAGACTCTCGGGAACAAAGCAGCGGTCACAAGGTTTCTCAGGAGGGGCATCGACCTGAGCAGCAAGAATTTTGTCTCCCAAAGGAGAAGTGAGACTGGTGCGAACCGTAGCCAGAATACGATCAGGAGGAATCGGAGGAACCGGAACCGACTCCATCTTGGAAGTGGAGGAAAATTGTCGTGACAAGGCGTCAGCCTTTACATTCTTAGTACCGGGTAAGAATGAGACAATGTAATTGAAACTCGACAAGAAAAGAGCCCATTGTGCCCTTCTGGGAGAGAGGCGCTTAGCCGCAGACAAGAATGTGAGATTTTTATGGTCAGTAAGAATGAGAATCGGGACCATGGTACCTTCGAGGAGATGTCTCCATTCTTTCAGGGCTAAAATGATCGCCAACAGCTCTCTGTCACCAATCTCGTAATTGCACTCTGCAGGTGACAATTTCTTGGAAAAGTAGCCACACGGATGCATAGCACTGTCAGAGCTAGGAGGTTGAAACAGAAGGGTTTTCCGTCGGACAGAATTTTCCCGACAGAATTTCTCTCAGGCTGCCTTGCATACACGCGCTCAGACAAAAGTCCGCCCATCCAAAGCGCGGTGACGTTCAACACGTATGACGGTACTATAAAGGGGAAGTTCCATTCCAACGGCGCCACCCTTTGGGCTGCTTTTGCGGATCCTCGTGTTAGTAAAAGTTTGGTGAGAGACGATTTGCGCTTTTCAGTCTTCATGCTTTCAGTTCGTTACAGCGTGACGAATGTGCTATCTCCATTACGAACGCTAGTTTTACCAGAAAGAGCGCTCCCGTCTCATACTCGATTCTGAGCATGCGCGTTTTTCTGCCGTTGGAAAACCATACAGATGAACGGATTTCCCGCTCGGATTTTTAGCCTGACGGGAAAAAAGAGATCCTGATCTCTTTTTTTGTCCGTCAGTTTTCCCGATGGAAAAACTGTGATGGAGCACACACGGCCTGGATTCCCGACGAAAAGCTCTCATAGCAGTTTTCCCGTCAGAAAAAACAGTCGTGTGTACGAGGCTTTAAGAAATAGAATACCATCCAGGTGTATCAGACAAAAGGTATGCAAAGTCTTTTGCCACGTACACACGACCGTTATTCATGTCATGGAAAAAAACTATGTTTTTCTCGACGTGAATTTTCGTGTTTCCTCTCAAGCCTGCCTTGCATACACACGTTCGTGAAAAAAATGCTTGAGCAAAGCGCGGTGACCTACAACACGTACGACGGCACTATAAAGGGGAAGTTCCATTCGAATGGCGCCACCCTTTGGGACGCTTTTGCTGATCCTCGTGTTAATAAAGTTTGGTGAGAGACGATTGGTGCTTTTCAGTCCGTTACAGCGTGATGAATGTGCTATCTCCATTATGAACGCTAGTTTTACCAGAACGAGCGCTCCCGTCTCATACTTGATTCTGAGCATGCCCATATTTTTTCCCCTTGTAAAAGCATACACACAACCGTTTTTCACGACGTTAAAAAGAACGACGAGAAAAAATAGAGCAGGTTCTAAAATTTTTTCGGACATTTTTCTCGTCGAGAAAAATGCTCTGGAGCCTACACACCACCGTTTTTTTCACTACCATTTTTAAAAATGGCATTTTTCTTGTCATGAAAAACGGTCGCGTGTACCCGGCATTACAGTTTGTTTTCTTTGAACAGCAGCTACAAACTAAAAGGGTGGGGTCACACTTTGCTGCTGGGGTGCATTGTGTCAACAGATGTACATTAATGCTCTTTTTTTTGATTTGTTAACGTGTGCTGCATTATGCAGACCATTGAAATTTAAAGGGCTGGCATTGTACCTCAAAGTGCCTAAAAACGGACCTGCACCTTTTCTGTCAGGGTGCTGCACTGAATGAATGTGTTTTTGTGTGGCATTGTGCTGCAGTGCATATCTGTTGGCAAGATGCATTAGGGAGCTATTCAGAATGAATGACTTTCCATTGCATAAACTCAAGTAGCAATAATTTGAGGTGACATTAAAGCAGAGTTCCACCCTTTTTTTATGTTTATTAAAAGTCAGCAGCTACAAAAAGTGTAGCTGCTGGCTTTTAATAAACATACACTTACCTGCTCCACTGTCCAGCGACGCGCCGCCTGGAGCTCCGCTCCTCTCCCCCCTCCTCCGCCGGCGCGTCCATTCACAGTGTGGGCACCCGGCCGTGACAGCTTTCGACTTCACGGCCGGGCACTCACTGCGCATGCGCGAACGGCGCAGCGCTCTGTGAGTGGACAGGCGATCGCCTGGGACCTGTCACGTTCCAGGTAATCGCCTACAGGGAGGAGCCGCCACAAGGCGATATGACGTATCGCCTAGGCGGCTCCAGGGCGGAAGGAGGAAGTGGGACAGGAAGTCCCACTCCTACTGAAGCCCCCACTCCCCCCAAAAAAATTACATGCCAAATGTGGCATGTAAGGGGGTGAGGAGTGGAGTAAAAAAATTGGGTGGAACTCCGCTTTAATTCGCTTGTTACCACCACACAGTAGTTTGAGATGAGCCTATGACATTGTAAACCGTATGTTTTTTTTTTTTTTTTTAAGTATGCCTCAAATGTATTTAGCTAATTCAATTAGGCTTTAACCCCTTCCTTACTGGGCACATAACCCCCTTCCTGCCCAGGCGAAATTTCAGCTTTCAGCACTGTCACGCTTTGAATGACAATTGCGCGGTCGTGCGACGTGGCTCCCAAACAAAATTGACGTCCTTTTTTTCGCACAAATAGAGCTTTCTTTTGGTGGTATTTGATCACCTCGGCGGTTTTTATTTTTTGCGCTATAAACAAAAATAGAGCGACAATTTTGAAAAAAAAGCAATATTTTTTGATTTTTGCTATAATAAATATCCCAATTTTTTTTTTATATATATTTTTTTCCTCAGTTTAGGCCGATACGTATTCTTCTACATATTTTTGGTAAAAAAAAAATCGCAATCAGCGTTTATTGATTGGTTTGCGCAAAAGTTATAGCGTTTACAAAATAGGGGGTAGTTTTATGGCATTTTTATATATATTTTTTTTTTATTAGTAATGGCGGCGATCAGTGATTTTTTTCGTGACTGCGACATTATGGCGGACACTTTTGACACTAATTTGGGACCATTCACATTTATACAGCGAACAGTGCTATAAATATGCACTGATTACTGTATAAATGTGACTGGCAGGGAAGGGGTTAACACTAGGGGGCGAGGAAGGGGTTAAATGTGTTCCCTATGTGTGATTGTTACTGTGGGGGGAGGGGACTGACTGGGGGAGGTGACCGATCTGTGTCCCTATGTACAAGGGACACAGCATCGGTCCCCTCTCCCTGACAGGACATGGATCTCTGTGTTTACACACAGAGATCCATGTCCTTGTCTCTGTAACCGCCGATCGGGGGTGCCTGGCGGACATCGCGGCCGCCAGGCACGCGCATCGGCATCTCAGTGATGCGCCGGGCGCGCGCGCGTGCCGCCGGCGGCGCTCGCGCGCCCCCCAGTGGCCAAATAGCGGAGGCCGTATATTAACGGCCTCCCGGCATTTGACAACCACCTTGCGGCCGTATATTCTCGTACGGCGGGCGCGAGGTGGTTAAAAGGAACTTTAAAAATATATATATAAAATTTGTGAATAGAAAGGTGTTTTTTTTTTTTTTTGTTTTTTTTTATTGCAGAAGAGACATACTATGTTTCTTCTTCAATTAAAGATTTATACCTTCACCCTCGCAAGTTCCTTACATTGTACACTGAGCTGTGCAGCTCAGTATACAGTCCCGGCGCATGCCAGAATGAATAAATTCCTGTGTGTATGCCTGGCAGTTATGTTAACCCAGCCAGGCCAATCAAGATGATTTGAAGGTCAAGAAGATGTTGGCACTGGCGAGGGACTGTGTGGAGTAGAGGTGAGTATAGTTCTGCTTTAAGTAAACCTATCATCCTGTTACTACACTGACCTCTCCTGTGCCAGTATCCTGTTTGCCCAGGACTAATCTTCCTTTGCTAAGAGATACCAGTGCCAGAATCTGCTGCTTTATTTAATTTTTTATAATATCTTATAGTAAGACAGACCAAAGGTAACTGATAAGCCCTTTCTCTAGTACTTCTAAAGTACAGAAGGTAAATTTACATGCCATAATTTCCAATGCAAATGCAAAAAACAGGGAATGTATTGCTTACCTTAGGATACTGGGCAGAGTAGTGCAAATAATTACTTTATGGCAAACTGCATCCAGTACTGCTGGGGAGAAGTGTAGCTGTATCCTAAATATACAGTCATGTATTACCATTTGCATAGGCAGTTAAAGAATGCATTACAGACTATGGGCGTGTACATGGCTGGCCTGAGGCCGGGCAGGAAAGTTTTCCCTAGAATGACAAGTCATCTTCCTGTCTTCAGGCACACCAGGACCTACCTCTTTATGCATGTAATTTGCCCCATGGATTTAAACAGTAGATGTGTGGTTTAATATGTCTCTCTGCCAGGTTGTTCTGAGATATTATAACAAGTTGAAAAGGCAATAAAATAATTTTCATCAGAAGTGCAAATTATTGTCGGGATGTTAGATCAGGGATGGAATCAGGATGTTTCTGCCTAGTCTAAGATGGGACATAAAAGATGTACCTGTTTGGGGCAGTACTGTACAGTAGAGTCCTATGATTGATCGATCAAATGGCTGCATGTCTTGACAAATCAGGCCATCACAGTGCTAATAAATAAAAGTGTAGCGCTAAGCATATATAAAAGTGCACCTGGTAGTCAATGAACACAGTGCCAAAATATTACATAAATGAAGCAAAACTGAATAAACAAGCAAGCAATAAAACAAATGTCTGTGAAAAAAAAATATATGTATTAAGTGCACCAAGAAAGTCTCTGATATTGATGAAAAATAAAAGTTCAAAGGTGATAGTACTCTCAAAGAGTGAAAAACTGAATTAGGTGGAAACTAACGCCACCAACAGGTAAGAGACTTGCCGGAAACAGTGAACCGTAAAGAACGTACGTTTAAAGGGTCAACTTTCTGAAATGCTCCTAGCTAATATGTCCCTATTACCTAAACCAAACAAAGACCACTCTATCCCACTGAACTTCCGCCCGATCTCAGTCATAGATAATGACCTCAAAATTTTCGGTAAGATGTTAGCAGACAGATTGGCCTCAGTCATCCCACCCTTAATTCACCCGGATCAATCAGGTTTTATCCCAGAAAGGCAACTCACTGATAATATAAGATTAGCAACAAATATCATCCAAGACTCCAACCTACACACTAGAACCACGCTACTACTTAGTTTAGACATACATAAGGCCTTCGATAGCGTCAGCTGGTCCTATTTAGACTCACTTCTCTCCAGGTACGGTATAAGGAATGAGTTTCTGCATGGGTTTAAAGCCCTATACCATGATCCATACACTCCCCGGCCACAATTCAGAGTTTTTCCCACTTAGCAAAAGCACAAGACAGGGCTGCCCTTTATCCCCGCTCCTATTTGCTCTCGCTATTGAGCCCCTTGCATGCGCCATCCGCAATAATATTAACATCAAAGGGTACACAAAAGGTTCAAAAGAATTTAAATTAAGTCTCTATGCAGACGACGTCCTCTTGTTCCTCACTGAACCATTAATTTCACTACCAAACCTTATCAAAATTTTAGATACATTTCATGACCTCACAGGTTTAAGTATAAACCTAACCAAATGTTCAGCCCTTCCAATCAACTGCCCCCCTGATTTGATTGCTATTGTGAAGGACTAGCATCAAGTGTAGAGCTTGAAGGACACCGCCACTCGCTGGTTCTTCTTTTTAAGGGTTGTTTGCCCATTTTTATTAAAAGAAGTTCCAAACAAAATCAAAAGGTTTTCCCTCGCAGGGGTTTCAGTACTCCTTTTCAACAACAAAATGACATTCAGCCTCCTGGCTTATACATACAGCAGTGCTGCTCAGGCCTTCCCCTTCAGGCTCTTGTCTGTCTCCTATAGACTATTCCATCTGCAACACCATCCATTTGGATAGCAGCCCCTTGCTGCTCTGACCCTCAGACCTGGGTCTCTGGCTTCCACTGTGCACACAAGCACTCTCTGACTTCTCCAGTGCACACTTGCACTCTATGGCTTCCCCAGTACACACCTGCACTCGTCGGGAGGGTGGGGCCCAGAATGCTGGTCCTGACTCTACTATCAGGCCCACACACACCTGAACAATCAGTGTGCAGTTGAGTCTCAAAACCCGGATCCAGGACTGGGGATTTCATCCCACCCGGATCTCTAAGAAATCCCCAAGCTCCGGGTCCCAAAGTGGATTTTAGTAAATCATGAGGAAACTGAAAAGCCAGTTTCCTCCCAAACAAGCAAATACCCTGGAGCCCCTCAACCTGCCTGGTTGAGAATCCTGTATTCATACACTGGTGGGGTACCACACTACCACATACCCTCCCCCTTTGTTTCGATCTGGAGGGAGGAACACCAGCACCCATCATTATGGTTGGGACACCTCTGTGCTGGCTGTCAGCCACGTAGGCCCAACCTTTTTTTCCGGGTGCGCTTCCAGGTATGTCCCACCCTGGATCTTAACAAGGTCCTGTATTTCCCTATACTCAGCCTTCTCCCTCTTCTTTTGGGGTTCCATAAGCACTGCCTCTCCTGAAATTTTAACAGGGCACCCCTGGTCTTTCTACCAACCCTTCTGCCTCCACGCTTCAGGTTCCCAGGTTTCCCAATACCTTTGGACACCACACTGTCATGTACCTTTAACAAACTATTTGGTTCATCATTGACAGACATATTCAAACCAACATTACACCTCTCAACGTTGCACAGATCACCAATGCCTTTTTTTTTCAGCATTTGCTAGGGCAGCGTCTGCAGAGGGCACACATAATGGAGGGCCGCCATTACCCACGGGAACCTCACAGGACGTCACCTCCCCTGGGTTCACCCACTCTGCAGGCAGCTGTCCTACCACTTGACCTGTTCTGATGCCATCTGTATTTTTATCCACCTGAACAGACAAGCTCTTGTCTGATCCACATACCATTTTTACCGCACTTATCCGTTTCCCTGTCTCGGGGACCTTATTAGGTTTGTCACCTAAACCAAACATCGGACTGGGGACCCCAGTCTTTTTAACCACCTTCGGTTGAGCCCCGGTCAGGATTTCTGCTGCTTTCTGGTCCACACTTGGCCCTTCCATCTCATGTGATTCTTCCACTGGTACAGCATACACACCCTTCACCGACAACTGACCAGTACTACCTTGGACCATAGCAGCAAAAATGCCTTCCACCTGGCTGTTAGGTGGTGAAACCTCAGACACTTTTTTTTCACCAAAGCCTCTCCCATATGCCTCTTGTACAGGAAGTAACCCATCAGCATACCTAGAGGCGATTTTTAACACTAGTAATACAGTCATAAATAAACCATTTCTGTCTTGTCTTCCTTTGTGCTGTACCACCTGCCACTCAGGGGTCCACCTAATGGTACTCCGCAGTACCAGACTGTCTGACTGTGGTGGAGACACGCCAGTATAGACTGGCTGTACATCCCAAAGTTTAAGCATCTCCTTTAATACTTTTGTTAGAAACCATACCCCTGGCTCCAGACCCAAGTCCTTCCTGGGGACTTTCCTGACACTGGGGATGCAGACAGACTCACTTGCTGAGACGTGAGAGGTTGCAAGGTTTAATGGAACCTTCTCCCAGCTGGAGACAACCACAGCCTGGTGCTCTACCAGAGCGCTGCCAGGTGCTTGACTCATACCCAACTTCTCAGGTTCAGCACCAATGAACTGCTTCACATTACCAGTGACAACGTCACTTTGACACGCCATGTCAGCATAATTTTTGTAGGTTACTGACAAAGTGTCTGCTGTGTGCTCGCCCTTATATGGTCCATATTTCTCACGAGGGTTAACCCCTGCAGCAGCCACCACGCCCTCAGGTATAAGCTGTTCTGCCGTCCCTCCTGCTGGCACAGCAGAAACTTTGTCCACCTTTATTTTTGTGCATGAAAGCCTCGTCTATCAGGGACATTAGATTTTTACCCCAACTATCCCAATCCGTTGTAGCTGTGCTCCATTCACTGGCGTTCCTCAGCCCTGATCCATCCGCCCAAGGAGACACATTAGAACAGATGGGTTTAGTTTCAGATTCATCACCCAAATTACGAATCATGGCAGACTTCGGTAACACATGTTTTAGCACCGCAGGTTGCAATACACCACAACCACCACCTTGCTCGGGCGGCGCTTCATAAGCCTCACACACCTTTGCATTTTTCACAGGTTGTGTTAACCCACCATTTAGCGGCACATTTTTAGTACTAGCAGCTTGCACTAACACATTACCATTACACATTACACGGTACAGTTCCACTCTGTCCCACCAGAGTGACATCGCAGTTGTCTATGGCAACCTCCGACTCCAATACATGAAGTTCCCTGGAGATTTCTGGGGACAACTGTGCTGTCTTATCACCAATTGCTACAGGCAATGACCCATTTGTGACAACAGCTTTTGCTCTAGAAGAACCTGGGGTTTTCCCAACAGCAGCAAACTTTTCATTAACAGTAATACTTATAGCATTTTTAGTCATCAACACAGGTTCTGTTTGGACTTTAACCCCTGCATTCCCACTGGGTATGAAAAAGTCATTCTCAAGCGCACATTCTGTGGCCCCACTAACTGGGGTCACTCTCACATCATCATGGACAGTCTCGTAGCCAGTTCTTTTATACCTGAAATCAGCAGTTCCAGGCATCATTTCATTAAAGATAGTCTTACCCACCACAGTAGTTGGGGTCTCAATCTTCATTTGAGTACGTTGTCTTAAGAACCAGTCCTCAGCCACACATTTACTGGCCAACTCCCCCTGGTGGCCATGGGATGAAATCACAGCAGGCATCTCCCACTGTTTAGCACCCGGTGCAGACACCACAGAAAACTCCTCCTTGTTGCCAGGGGTGACTGCAAACATATTTGCAAAGGGATCTTGGCCCACAGGTAAAGAGTTCTGTTTAGCAACATTACCTCTAGGTGCACCCCAGAATATAGGGGAAGACAATATTTCGTGCCCCAGCTGGCCACATTCCAGGCATGGTACTGGATGACTTTTCCCTAGTGCGTTTCTCTCCTGATGATTACTTCCAGGCATAACTTCCACTCTCGTTGCCATGGGAGATCGCAGTCTCCCAGCAGAGCTTTGCTGGCTCTCTCCAACATGCTGTATTGGCTCCTCCGGAAACCACTTGTCACGACCCATGGGAGGCTGTAAGAGAACTGATAGGAACTCTCCTGCGCAGGCGCGCGTTCGCCAGCAGTCTCGGAATACTGGCGCGCGCACCCCCGGGCTGCAGCAGCCCTTCCAGAGTGCTAGTACACATGCGCGTGCGCGGGGACGACGTGCACGCGCGGGTGCGCGCCCCTAATCTCCTTTGGCGCCAGTCTGCAAGGATCTCACCTGCTGGTGGTAATGCATGTTCCACGGACTGTAGTACCGGTGTCCACCAGCGGGTGTATTCCGGCAGTGTGGGACAGGCAGCACTTCCTGCCCTCAGCTGTGACCTGAAGCCTGATTACAAGACTTCCTATCTATTTAAGGAAGTCCTGACTCTCAAGCAAGTGCTGACTGGTCTTCAGCTGTGTCCTGAAAACTTCCTGGTTCCTGTTATGCTGCTTGATAACCGTTGCTGACTGTGGCTTTCCCTGACTCTGTCTTTGGACTCTGAAACACTTCCTGATTACTGGCTTCTGATCCCGGCTTCCACTGACCCTGCTTCTGATTGATCCTTTGTACCGTGCCGCCTGTCTGTTGCTGAACCCTGGCTATCCTCCTGACCTCTGTTCCTGTGAGCTTCGTTCCCAGAACCTGCAAGTGGGTTGGAGTTCCCCTCAAACCTCTACCCATCCTCCAGGTGTTCCTGTGTCCAGTGTCTGTCCGGCTGTCTGGGTCTCCAAGCCACATCTGTTCCAGCAAGTCCTGCAAGCAACTTCCTCAGGCACTCGTGTTCCTCCTGGCCCTAGCCACCATCTGTTCCACCCTCAGTGGGGCTTGGACTGGAGATACAAGAGAGGCCGACCTCATCATATCAGACTCCTACCAGGTACGTGACAGTACCAGTCAGCCAGGGATGGAGTCTGAAAGGGAGGTCTCTCCACCAGAGGACTTGTTTGAGACAATCTCTACACTCACACATGTCGTGCAGAGTTTACAGAGCGATCTCAGTCGCATGGAGGAGCGACTCTCTGACAAGATAGGAGTCGCATCAGCTTGCGTTTCTCCCTCTGTCGCAGATCCCTCTGCTCAAACCGATTCAAGTTCCTTCCATGGAATTATTCCTCTCCCGGAACCCAGAGTGCCTATTCCCGAACGATTTTCCGGAGATCGTACGATGTTCAGAACCTTCCGGAACTCCTGCGAGCTCTACTTCTCCCTGCTGCCCCGGACCTTTAGATCTGAAGACATTAAAGTGGGATTTGTGATCACCCTTCTCGTGAACGAACCACTCTCCTGGGCTCATCACCTCCGGGAGCAGCATGACCCAGTTCTGGCAACCACAGTTTCGTTCTTCTCGGCTATGGCTCAGCTATATGCTGACCCCTTCCGCCAGCAGTCTGCAGAATCCAAGCTTGGCAGGTTACAACAGGGGTCAAGGCCTGTTGAGGAGTATATCACTGACTTCCGTGTCCTGAGTGCTGACACTCGATGGAACGATCCTGCTCTTCGCCATCAGTTTCGGCTTGGTCTTTCCGACACTCTCAAAGATGAGCTGGCCAGAATTGAAGTTCCTACATCCTTGGAAAGACTGATTAGCTCAGCCATCCAAATCGACCGGCGACTACGTGAGAGGCAATACGAAAAGACTCAAGGAATCCTTTCTGTGACTTCTACACCCAGCATATCTGCTGCCCCGTTGAGCACATCTTTTGGAAAGAAGGCTCAGCATAAGACATGCCACAGGAGTTTCCCCAGATCGCCTCTTTCCCCGGCAGAACGTCTCAGACGATTACGTGCCAATCTATGCCTCTATTGTGGAGAAGCAGGTCACTTCATACAGACTTGCCCGGCAAAAACCAGTAGAACCTGCCTTCGTCAGCTTCCTGTGGAGCATCCTTCTGGAGAGGTTCGGTCTCACATCTCTCTCCCAGTTAATCTTTTTGTTGCCGGAAGGACACTCTTAGTATCCGCCATAATAGACTCAGGGGCCTGCAGCTGTTTTGTGGATTCCTCATTTGTTTCTTTACACCAGCTTCCCGTGTGCCCCAAGAAACAGGGATTCCGGGTTCACCTGGCCGATTGGCTCTGGTATTAAATCAGGCCCGGTCACACAAGAGACTCCACCTATTTCCTGTCAAGCCTCCTCTGGTCACCATGAATTCCTTCGGTTGGATGTCATAACCTCACCTATGTTCCCCATCATTCTTGGCATTCCCTGGCTAAAGGCACATAATCCGCACATTGATTGGCTTACAGGAGACGTCACCTTTTCCTCCAGCTATTGCCAGACGCACTGTTTCCCTGAAAGGACTGCTAGTACCACTCCTCTCCTGAGTCTACAGCCTGACCCAGAAACCATTAATCTGGTTCCTGCTGCTTACCACGAATACCTGGACGTATTTAACAAGAAGGGTGCGGACACCCTTCCACCCCATAGGACTTATGATTGCCCTATTGATCTCTTACCAGGGGCGGAGATTCCTTTTGGTCGGATCTATCCCCTCTCCGAACCTGAACTGGAAGCCTTACGTGTCTATATCGACGAGAGTTTGAAAAAGAAGTTCATTCGGCCCTCCACGTCACCAGCAGGTGCCGGTATCTTCTTTTGTAGAGAAAAAGGATCACTCCTTAAGACCTTGCATTGACTACCGGGACCTTAACAAAGTTACAGTCAAGAACCGGTACCCCCTTCCGTTAATTCCTGAACTTTTCCAGAGGCTGCCGGGTGCACGGATATTCTCCAAGCTAGACTTAAGGGGTGCGTATAATCTCGTCAGAATCAGGGAAGGGGACGAGTGGAAGACGGCTTTTCGAACTCGCTTTGGCCACTTCGAGTACTTGGTCATGCCATTCGGGCTCTGCAACGCCCCAGCTACGTTTCAACACCTAGTGAATGACGTTTTTCGGGATTATCTTGATCTATTCGTCATAATCTACTTGGATGACATCTTGATATTCTCTGAATCCATGGAATCTCATCAAGCTCATGTTAAGAAAGTGCTGGCCCGACTCCAAAAACACTGTCTTTATGCCAAAGCCGAAAAATGTGACTTTGAGAAACAAACTGTTAATTTCTTGGGACTTGTCATCTCTGCCGAGTGTATCTCCATGGATCCGCAGAAAGTTACTTCCGTTCTGGAATGGCCTGCCCCTACAGACAGAAAAGCTGTTCAGAGGTTTGTGGGGTTTGCTAATTTTTACAGAAAATTCATCAAGAACTTTTCTGGTATCATCGCTCCCATCACACAACTAACTAAGCAACACATCCCTTTCTGTTGGACACCAAAAGCTCAAGAGGCCTTTGAACAGTTAAAACTTTTATTTACCTCAGCTCCCATCCTGAAGCACCCTGATCCATCCTTGGCCTATGTATTGGAGGTTGATGCTTCTGAAAGTGCAGTCGGGGCTATATTGTAAATCAAAAGGGACGAGGTTGTGGCCAGATCCAGGGATCCTTGGGCGATGCCTCGGATGCGTTGGTGGCCCCATAGGGTCCTTATCGCCTGATGTAAACTCTGGTGATCCTAATTGTTCCGGATTGGCCTCAGCGTCACTGGTACGCTGATCTGGTACGTCTCGTCGCGGACGTTCCCTGGCGGTTGCCGATGAGGGAGGACTTTCAGTCTCAAGGTCCTATGTTTCATCCGGCTTACAGTCTCTGGCTTTAACGGCAGGGCTGTTGAAAGCCAGGTGTTGAGGGACCGAGGTCTCTCGGACTCGGTCATTTTGACCATGTTAAGGACACGGAAGTCTTCCTCCAGGCAGATCTATCACCGTGCCTGGAAAGTTTATATTGCCATATGCGAAGCGCTGGACTGGCGTCCTCGGACGTATTCCGTCCCCAGAATCCTGCGTCCTCTGCAGTGTGGAGTGACCCATAAGCTTGCTTTGAGTACCATCAAGGGTCAGATTTCGGCCTTGGCCGTCTTCTTTCAGCGACCTCTAGCGGGTCATTTCTTGGTTAGCACCTTGTGTTGGGGGTTCGCCATGTGCTCCCTCCTGTCAAGCCTCCTCTCCCACCGTGGGATCTGAATTTGGTGCTCTCAGTCCTCCAGGAACCTTCTTTTGGGAATATCCGGGATATTCCCCTCTTGTCTTGTCTCAGAAGGTGGCCTTTTAGTGGCAATCACTTCTGTTTGACGAGTGTCTGAGTTGGCGGCTTTGTCCTGCAAGTCGCCATATTTAGTCATCCATAAGGATAAGGCGGTGTTGCATCCGCGACCTTCCTTTTTGCCAAAGGTGGTGTCGACCTTTCACCTACATGAGGACATTGTCCTCCCGTCCTTGTGTCCTCACCCATCGCATCCCAGAGAGTTTGCGCTGCACATATTGGATGTGGTACGAGCCTTACGGGTGTACCTGTCTGCTACTGCTTCTATTCGGAAGTCCGACTCACTGTTTGTGACTGTCTCTGGTCCATAACAGGGCCAAGCGGTTTCGTCTGCCATCATTTCTAGGGGAATCAGACAAACCGTCATTCAAGCCTATGCTCTCAAAGGGCGGGCGCCTCCCTTTCCGGTTACGGCACATTCCACCAGGGCACTTGGTGCTTCCTGTGTTTTCCGACGTCAAGCGTCGGTTGCACAAGTGTGCAAGGCAGCGACCTGGTCGTCTGTTCATGCCTTTTAAGTTTTATAGGGTTAATATGGCTGCATCTTCGGATGCTTCCTTCGGCCGCAGGGTGTTGCAGGCCGCTGTTTAAAGTTGCGACTCCTCCGTTGAGGAGCTCTACCTTCTTGGAGTGAAGTTTTTGGTTTTTCCATTTATA
Source organism: Rana muscosa (assembly GCA_029206835.1). Taxonomy (NCBI): domain Eukaryota; kingdom Metazoa; phylum Chordata; class Amphibia; order Anura; family Ranidae; genus Rana; species Rana muscosa. The sequence continues at coordinate 691,269,830 of CM055117.1, forward strand.
CTGCTCCCATCCCTCTTGACACTGCTTTGGGACATCCCACATGTAAAGTGTACAGAGACACCGTGTCAGTCCATGGATAATAAGAGAAAATAGGATTTTTTGTACTCTCCGTAAAATCCTTTTCTCTGACATCCATGGACTGACACGGCACCCACCCTTCCTTTTTAAGTTTGTACTGCTTTGTTACGAACTGAAGTCTGCTGACTGTAGTGGGAGGGTTATGTCCAGGGACCGCCCCCTGGGTGGGGCTGTTCAGCTCTGGCTTTTAGAATGTATGTATAACATCTCACATTCTGCCTAGGTCTTCTCCTGCAAGCAGGGACATAACCCACGTGTAAAGTGTAAAGAGACACCGTGTCAGTCCATGGATGTCAGAGAAAATGATTTTACGGTGAGTACAAAAAATCCTATTATTCCTCTTTAGAGCACTTCCTCTCTTGGTACCTAAAAACACCCTAGATTCCATAAAAAGAGAGATAAACAAGTTCATATGGCAAAATAAAAAATCTAGATTTGGATATGCATTGATGTTCAGACCTCAATCGAAGGGAGAGCTAAGTATACCCAACCTATGGCTATATTATCTTTCTGCTAGATATACACAGCTCGCGCAATGGTATGTACCATCCAGCCATATACGGTGGTTATCATTTGAGGAACAATCTGTCCTACCGTACCACCTCCAAGGCCTTCCTTGGTCCAAATCCATCAAAACCCAAAGAATTGGCCACCTCAACAAAGTAGTACACCAAAACTTACTATTATGGCACAGACAAAAGCATAAATTCAACATCTCGTCAGAAATTCCCCCACTAGCCTCTTTCATAGGGGACCCCCTCTTTACCCCCCATGACCTAAACTCAAATCAATATTCTATATGGCAACTCCTCAAACTATCCAACCTAAAATCGCTCACAAAAAATAACTAATTCCGTACATTCTCAGATCTGCAAGCGGAATATAAACTTACAGAAACTGAACTCGCCGACTACAACATCACCAAGCTTTTCTACCAAAAATACTTCTCACTCACCCTCAAAACCCCTTTCACGATATTTGAACAAATATATGTCTTACTTCACCTCGCAATAGGGGTTTAATTTCCAGAATTTATAAAAACCTAAATGAACACGACACACCAGATAAAACACATCAGATGTCCCAGTGGGAAGCAGACTTGAATGAGTCATTCTCTGTAGAACAATGGGACATTATGATTAACAATTTACGAAAATGCACCAAGACGGCATCCATCAGAGAATCCGCCATCAAACTTCAGTATAGGTGGTATCTCACCCCAGACAGAATCAACTCATTCTATCCAACAACATCTCCCCTATGCTTTAGAGGATGCCCAACGCAGGGTTCCCTTATACACACATTCTGGGATTGCACACACCTCAAAACTACATGGCAACAAGCTAAAAACAAAATAGAACAAATAATAGGTAGAAGAATTGAACTGACATCTAAAATGTGCCTCCTTTTTTATCCTATTCCAGATATCTCTATAGCACATACCAGGCTAATACACACATTGTTCAGTTCAATACACTGGGCCATAGATCTTAACTGGCGTTCCTCTACTGTGCCATGGTCTCAAATTATGGATCACATGCTAGCCATCAAACTTTCAGAACATATTCATCACACTTAATTCGATACTATGGACACATATGATAATAAATGGAAACCTTGGGATCTATCTCTGTTAATTCATGGAACTACAGGATACTACCGAATCTGTTTTTTATTTTTATTTTACTTTATTTTTTTCTCATTAAAACAAATCCATTTGACATTATAGAGATATAAAAGACTTTACCAATGATTCAGCTATACCTCCCATTATTTGTATCCCTCCCTCTTATGTCACTGCTACTTATAAATGATGCTGATATTTTTTGCACCCTTCTCTGTGTATGTACCTCAAACCAATGTACAGATAAAATTGTATTGAGACTTATTTTTCAATAAACCGTTTGTAAACAATAAAGGGTCAACTGAGCATGATGTAAAGGCTGTATCCTCAGCTGCAGTTCCAACAGATGTATTAAGGAAGTCAAACAGCGCTTGTCAAAGTACTTAATGGCAACAGTGGAGTCTCCCGCCGCGTTTCGTAGCATAGAACATCGTCTGGGGTCCTCACAGTGCTAACAATAAATAATTACCTAAAAAAGTAATTCCATATTCTTTGAGCAAACCAAACTAAATTATTGTTTAAAAAAAATACTTTGCATTATTTATGAAAACTAAAGCAGACAAAATCTGGAAAAGCTGTGCATGGCAACCAATCAGCTCCTATCTTCAAATTGTTCAATTAGGCTTTGAAACAATAGAAGCTGATTGGTTGCCATAACTAGCTGATCCAGTTTTGATACATTTTCCCTTCACAGTATTTTGTAGCATTTTCAGGCAGTTAACTCCAATACAGTGTATTACGTTGAATATTCCATTTTACATAGTTAAGCAGGATACCACAAAGTACTGTGCTGAAAATCCAATATTTCAGTTAGTGAAAGGAATACATATACAAGTATATAATTATCTTTGTTACCCACTTTCTTTTATCTTTTAGTTACAGCATGAATTGGAATCTACTTTCTCTGAAATAGAACACTTAAGAAAGCAACTTTCCAGTGAAAGAATCTCTGTTAAGAACTTGGAGGCTATTCTGGTCTCCAGCCAAGAGAAAGAATTTCAGTCTCAAGTACGGGTCCAGAACCTGGAGTCAGAGCTGGAGCTGCTTGGAGATAAGTTGATGCTGGCAGAAACTAAACTGTAAGTAAACAGGCAACCCATTTGCACAATTAGACTGAGTAATTAAAACTGCAGAAGAGAGAATTAACACAAAATTGAGTTGTTATTATAAGTCAGCTTTAACTTTTTATTTTCTGAAATATATAATAATATTGTGGATGTTTCACTATGGGCAACAGTTTATTTTTTGTTCATATTCTTTTCTCCAGTTTAAATGAATTTGCACCAGTGCATTTGTTAAGATTCATAATGGGCAGCGCCATGCAATTTGTTTTCTGTGCACTGCGCTAATGATAGCCAACAAGCCTGAAACAAAAATAAGTATTTTCACACCGTTATTCATCAATCTCGTTTATGAAGAGCAAATGGTTGTAGCAGTGGACATTGAGAAGCTAGTGCTGGAAAGATATATAATTGTCAGCAAATTTCCAATTTCTCTTTGTCAACTAATTAAGGATAGCACATCTACTCCCTGTAGGGAGTTTGCCTGACGTGTCCCGAAGGGGAGGTGTATGTTAGGCAAAGAAACTGATCTTTTTCAAAAAGTACAACTTTTTATATATTTACACTTGTATCTATGTCTGTAAACATATGGAAAAAAAAGATTTGCCAACTGTATGTTAATACATATGTTATATACATATATTATATTAGAAAAAGAACAGTAGGAGCCAATGTGTATTGTGTCACATGGTTAGGACTTGGAGAATTCAGGGTGTGGGAAAGTGTCTATGTTTGGGAAAGTTGTTCTCTCTATTTTCCATTGTGGGACACATCTTAGAAAGAGAAACCTAGGGTTATGTTGCTGCCTACAGAAGAAATGGACACGGTACAGATAGAAAACTGAAGGCCAGGTCTCACACCTGCTCAGTTTCACTAAAAGAGGCCTTCAGTTGGCACTGAGAAAATGATTTTATGGGGACCATAGTTTCTGTCCTAGGGGCTGGTTTACCATCCTGATTTATGGAGCCTGTCATGGTGTGGCTGTTGAAACGCAGGTCCTAAAGCATAAGTGCCTGTCCTCTTCAGTTATTTGTATGCTTTTGAAGACTGGAAGGCTAGACATTTCCAACACAGGAAGTACTGTAGTTTCTATAATCAAGTCTAGATCAATATTTTTACCACTAATACCTGCACTCAGATTCACAAAGTACATTTATACACTATCACGCCCCTGAAGACATCACTATATGATGAAACGTGTAGGGGGGCGTCTACATGATGTGTGACATCATCACGCTTTGTTGTTTTTGGATCCGGCTTTTGATATTTGTAATATGTATATTGGCGTATTAACTATGTAAGTGCAATACTTTATTTCAATACATGCTATCCCTTAATTCTACACTATGAAGCTGCTTATTTCTGTATTCTCTATGAGCGGAACATTTATTTACAATTTTTGCTGAGTACCTGTTGTCATTTGATGAGAAATTCCATTTGAATGTCTATTATGAGAGTAATATAAGTATCCTGCTGAGTATCCAGCACGGACTGTTTAAGTGGATGGTGGTTCAAAAGTGCTGTTTGACAGCTCAATTTAAAAGGGTTGATATCTTCTGGTAAGGAGCTTATGTTACTCACTATCAGTGCATCTGGGTGAATATTGCTGCAAAGAAGATACTTTGGGCTCATTATGGTTTGGAGCAGTTCACACCTTTTATTCTTATATTTTTCACATTTTAGGACTTCCGATAGACTGGTTTCTATATATTTGACTAATTTTACTCACTTAGTGGATCCCACTGATGTTTTTTGAACTATATGTATTTTATGTTTATTGGAAGGTCACTCATTTATTATTGGTTTAGCGCTGAACGTGTATACAGAGTCTGGATCCATGTTTAGCCTTGAGTACCATCAAGTGGCAGATTTCTGCCCTAGAGATCCTTTTCCAACGACTGCGCGCTTTCCACTCCATAGTGAAAGCTTTCATTCATTTCATTTCATTTTTCCCCTCCATTCCCCAATATTGTCATGGGATCTTAACCTGGTTCTTTCAACTCTCTAGAAGCCACCCTTTGAGCCTGTCAGGCAAATTCCCTTTACGATTATACCTGACAAGGTTGCCTTTCTTGTAGTTATCACCTCAGCATGCCGTTTCTCAGAGTTGGCAGCCCTAACCTGTATGGATCCCTTTTTTGTTCTGCCTAGGAACAAAACTGTGTTAAGGTCAAACATCTCCTTTCTTCCCAAGGTGGTTTCTTCCTATAACCTTAACCAGGACATTGTTCTCTTTATGTTCTGTTTCTTACCATCTCAAGGGGGTGTCCCTCCACTGTCTGGATGTGCTGTGCGCTTTTCGAGTCTACCTCTGCAACTTCATTTAGACAAACCAACTCTTTTTATAATTTCTGAGGGAACCTGCATCTTGTTCCATTATCTCCAGGTGTATTGGAAAACACATTGTCATGGATATGCATTAATGTCTGTCTGCCATCTTACCTTTCCTCCTCATTTGTTCATCTTAGAGGCCAGACTCTCTCCCACCTGGCTTCCTTTATAATCTCCTCCCAGCCTGACTCCACCCCAGGCCCTATCAGAGAACACTATATTAACCTGTGCACTGCAAGCCTGCTTTGCTGATCAACGTGTTTGTTATGCATGGTGTGTTTGGATTCCTGCCTGCCGTGTGCTACGTCTGTCTCTCTGTTACGTTATTGGCTTGTCCCCGACTATCCCTGTCTGCTTGTGACCCTTGACCTTCGGCTTGTCCTTCGTTATCCTTGTCTGCTTGTGACCCTTGACCTTCGGCTTGTTATTCGTTATTCTTATATCTTGTGCTGCTGCTTCCCCTCTTCTCCCCTTACCCTACGGGGCGCGAGCTAGGAGACTCTTGGGGCCGCGACCTGGACCTAGCCTGCAGCGTAACATCCTCACCACTAGAGGCTCTGGAGAAGACCTGCTGGGTCTTAGACTCTGCGCCCTGGGGAATCTTGGCTCTAGCTTCCTGTGGGATCCCGGTTGTGCTCCTCTGGTCCCGCTTTCTACAACCACCCAGTTTCCTATCCGCAGCAGTCAGCCATAGGGTTCACTATTTTGTGGTGCACTCCTGTCCCCCACTATTTTGTGGTGCACTCCTGACTGTGTGCACCTGTCATCTGGCCACAGGTGACCTGACAGTTTGATCAGCCATGGACCCGGCTGATATGCCGCTCCCCGCGGATGATCCATTACGGGGCATAGTCCGCAGACTTGAAACCCAGGAATCTAATCAGACTCAGGTGATGCGATTCCTCCAGGATCTGGCTTCTCGATTCGAGCAGCTTCAGGCCTCCCTGGGAACCCCGAATCCGCAACCTCAAGTACAACCAGCGGCTGTACCTATCGCACCAGTCGCAGCCACACACTCACTAAAACTGCCAGCTCCGTTCCGTTACTCTGGGGACTCCAAGGCCTGCAGGGGGTTTCTCAGCCAATGCACGATTCATTTTGAGCTTCAGCCTCAAAACTTCCTGTCTGACCGGGCTAAGGTAGCCTATATCATTTCCCTCCTCTCCGGTGAAGCTTTAGCCTGGGCTGCCCCCCTGTGGGAGAGGAATGATCCGGTGGTTTCCAGCCTGTCCGACTTTTTGAAGCTCTTTAGTAATATCTTTGAAGAGCCAGCTCGGGCTTCTTCAGCGGCTAGTGCTGTCTTATGTCTTCGCCAAGAATCTAGTTCAGTGGGACAATATGCTCTTCAGTTCTGTATCCACACAGCTGAATTGAGCTGGAATAATAAGGCCCTGGTCGCTACCTTTTTACATGGCCTCTCTGACCGAGTGAAAGACGAATTAGCGGGAAGAGCCATTCCCGTCGGTCTGGATGATGTAATTTCATTATGCATTCAGATTGACATTCGTTTTCAAGAGAGGTCCCTAGAAAAAAGACGCCAGCACTCTCTGGGTCCTAGCCAGTCTGAGCTCCCCTCCCTTCGTCCCGTGGAGCATCCTCCACCTGCTGAGGAACCTATGCAGCTGGGCCGGACCAGACTAACCCCCGAAGAACGTGCTAGGCGCAGAACTCTGGGCTTGTGCCTCTATTGTGGGGGCAAGGGTCATTTTCGTGACTCCTGCTCGCTTCGTCCGGGAAACGCTCGGGTCTAATACATTTGGAAGGTGGAGTATTGGACCCAGAAACATCACCTTCTCACCTTCTCTTGCCGGTGTTCCTTCATGTAGGCACTTCTCCTCAGTCAACCCTTGCATATCTGGATTCCGGGGCTGCCGGCAATTTTATGGATTGGAGAACTGCTTCTTCTATGAAGCTTACCCTTTCACCTCTCACTACCCCATTGGTAGTCTCGGCAATTGGTGATGGCACTGTTCTCCCAGGGGGCCCTATTCGCTTCCAGGCGCTACCCATTAGGATGTTGGTAGGGATTCTCCACCAGGAGTGGATATCCTTTCTCATTCTACCCAAGGCCTCTACCCCCGTTGTATTGGGCCTTCCTTGGCTACAGCTCCACTCTCCACATGTGGACTGGGTCTCTGGGCAGATCCTGGCCTGGGGTTCCTCTTGTTTCTCGTCGTGTCTTCTCAAGGATGCCCCCAAGGAGAGTCTTCCGGTTGCTGCCACTTCTGTTTCTTCTGATCTTCCCGCTGCATACAGCGATTACCGGGATGTGTTCTGTAAGAAATCAGCTGAGGTGCTTCCTCCCCACAGGTCTTTTGACTGTGCTATTGATCTTGTCCCCGGAGCAACTCTACCCAGGGGTCGTACCTACCCTCTGTCCATCCCAGAGACCCAGGCCATGTCCGAGTATGTCGCAGAGAATCTGGAGAGAGGTTTCATCCGGAAATCCTCATCGCCTGCAGGGGCAGGGTTCTTTTTTGTTGCCAAAAAGGATGGTACCTTAAGACCCTGCATCGATTATCGAGGTTTAAATGCGGTTACTATTAAAAATCGATACCCCTTACCCTTGATATCTGAGCTATTCGATAGGTTGAAGGGTGCCTCCATTTTCACCAAGTTGGATCTCAGAGGCTCATACAATCTCATTTGAATACGGGAGGGTGATGAATGGAAGACTGCATTCAACACTAGAGACGGGCATTACGAATACCTGGTGATGCCTTTTGGTCTGTGTAATGCTCCAGCCATGTTTCAAAACTTTGTCAATGAAATCTTCAGAGATCTGCTGTACCAGTTTGTTGTCATCTATCTGGATGACATTCTGATCTTTTCTGAAAATCTGCTCGTTCACAGAAACCATGTCCGCACTGTACTTCAGCGTCTTAGAGAGAACAATCTCTATGCCAAGCTGGAGAAATGTTCCTTTGAATGTTCTGAGGTCCTGTTTCTGGGGTTCTTTGTCTCATGTTCGGGTCTTCGTATGGATCCTGGGAAGGTCTTGGCTATTACCAACTGGCCTCTTCCTGCTAGCCTCAAGGCCACACAGCGCTTTCTTGGCTTCACAAATTATTATAGGCAGTTCATAAGGAATTACTCTTCCATTGCCGCGCCTATTATCGCTTTGACCAAGAAGGGTGTGAATGCCAAAGACTGGCCTCCCGAAGCTGTCTCTGCATTTCACAACCTGAAACAGGCCTTTGTTTCTGGCCCCCTCTTGAGGAGACCAAATCCTGGGAATGCATTTTTTATTGAAGTGGACGCTTCCTCAATGGGGATGGGAGCTGTGCTTCTTCAAATCTTTGAGAAGAGACGTCAACCATGTGCGTTCTTCTCCAAAAAAAAATTCTCAGGCAGAGAGGAATTATGCCATCGGTGATCGGGAACTTCTCGCAATTAAATTGGCGTTAGACGAGTGCCGTCATCTCTTGGAGGGTTCCCCTCACTCCATAACGATCTTTACTGATCACAAAAATTTACAATATCTACAGAATGCTAAACGTCTGAATCCTAGACAGGCCAGGTGGAGTCTCTTCTTTGGTGTAAAAAAAGGGGGGTAATACTGCGCTGGACAAATATATATATATATATATATATATATATATATATATATATATATGCACCAAGGGAGCCGCCAACACTACCAATAGAAAAGGGTAAAAGTGATAGAAAATAAAAGTGTAGCGCTACCTGGATAAACGGTGTATCATAATGAATAAATACACAATTATAATGAAATAAACACGTGAAAACACCCAAAATAACGTGCTAAGTGATACATGTGTAATGGTGACTAAACAATAATGGTAAAACCCATGATGGTAAACACAACATGAAATAAATTTTCTAATCACACAAAGTCCATGGAAAGAAAAAATATATCTAAAAAATAAGGTTCAATCCTGGAGAACGTGTTCGGTCAAAATGTGAACTTGCATTCCAAAAAGTTTTTTCTGTGTAGAAAAGAGATGTGAAAACCGCCACCAAGGGTGAGTTGAAGAAGGCTTACCAGAAGTCTCGGACTTGGAGAGGCATACGCCACCCAAATCAGAGAAGGCTTTGCGGGTTGGTTAAACCCAATATGGAAGGTCTGGAAGTGAAGGGTATTCTGGAATCGAAGGAGTTTAGCCACTTCAATCACACGGGGTATCCAACACGCCAGTCACCAATATATATAAGGGCTCGGTATCCAGAATGCATGCGTGTGAAAATATAAAAAAAACTCACATAGCATGATACCGTTTGGAAAGGATTTAATAAAAAAGCGTAACAAAGTAACACTCACATTTAGGATGGTCTTAAAAGCATGATATCAGGTACAAGAGCGATGTGTACAAACAGGTCCACCCGACTAGTTTCGATTAAATAATCATCATCTGGGGTGAGTCTCTTCTTTGCCCGTTTTAATTTCACGATTACCTACAAACCTGGTTCCTGCAACGGTCGGGCTGATGCGCTCTCTAGGTCATTTGACACTTTGGACGAGGAGTCCGCCCCTGAACCTGAGCCGATCATTCCAACCTCATGCATTGTTGCCCACTCTACCACCCTTAAGTCAAAAATTCCGCCTGGTAAGACCTTTGTCCCCACTGAGCTAAGAGCTAAGATCCTTCGTTGGGGACATGATTCCAAGGTGGCAGGTCATTCTGGATTCCTCCGATCCTTCCTACTCATCAGTCGTCACTACTGGTGGCCTAATCTCCGCTCAGACGTCAAAGACTACGTTAAAGCTTGTCATGTCTGTGCCCAAATCCTCCACTCAAGCTCCTGCTGGTCTCCTCATGCCCTTGCCCATTCCTAAGGAGCCCTGGACTCATAATGCCATGGATTTTATCACCAACCTCCCACTGTCTGAGAATAATACAGTCATTTGGGTGGTAATCGATCGGTTCTCCAAGATGGCTCATTTTGTTCCTCTTCCTGGTCTTCCTTCCGCCCCTGCCTTGGTTCCCATTTTCATTCGAGAAATTTTCCGCCTTCATGGGGTTCCTTCTCATATTGTTTCCGACAGGGGAGTTCAATTCACGTGTCGTTTTTGGAGAGCCTTTTGCAAATCCCTCAATATTGTCTTGGATTTTTCCTCTTCTTACTATCCCCAATCCAATGGACAGACTGAGAGGGTTAATCAGGAGTTAGAGGTCTTTCTTCGCACCTTTGTGTCTTCTCACCATGACGATTGGTCCTCTCTACTCCCGTGGGCAGAATTCTCCCATAACAATCATGTGAATACCAGTTCGCAGAAAACACCCTTTTTCACAGTTTATGGAAAACACCCTCAACTTCCTCTTCCCATGATCTGTTCTCCAGATATTCCAGCTTTGGCTTCGGTTCAGGAGTCTCTCAATTCCGTTTGGGGTGACGTTCATGATTCCCTCTGGGCAGCTGCTGAAAAATTCAAAGGCTTTGCCGACCGCCGCAGGCGTAAACCGCCTTCCCTTCAGCCAGGGGACAAAGTCTGGCTCTCTACCAGGAACATCAAGCTCTGAGTTCCTTCTCTGAAGTTTGCTCCACGATTCATCGGTCCATACACGGTAACTGCTAAACTGAATCCGGTTTGTTTCAAACTCCAGATTCCTAAGAGCCTTAAAATCACTAACTTCTTCCATGTTGCTCTTCTAAAGCTTTTAGTCCTCAATAAATTCTCTCGTCCTCTCCCTACCGTGGCGCCTGTCTCTGAGGATAATCAGGAGTACGAGATCAGTCAAATTCTGGACTCCCTACTCTGTAAAGGCGTTCTTCAGTACCTCGTTCATTGGAAAGGGTTTGGTCCTGAGGAGAGGTCTTGGATCACTGCATCTGAGGTCTTTGCACCTCGTCTGTTAAAGGAGTTTTATCTGAAGTTTCCCTCTAAACCTGGGCCCAGGCGGGGAAGGGGGAGGCCTCGTAAGAGGGAGGGTACTGTCATGGATATGCATTAATGTCTATCTGCCATCTTACCTTTCCTCCTCATGTGTTCATCTTAAAGGCCAGACTCTCTCTCACCTACCTTCCTTTATAATCTCCTCCCAGCCTGACTCCACCCCAGGCCCTATCACAGAACACTATATTAACCTGCAAGCCTGCTTTGCTGATCAACGTATTTGTTATGCATTGTGTGTTTGGGTTCCTGCCTGCCGTGTGCTACGTCTGTCTCACTGTTACGTTATTGGCTTGTCCCCGACTATCCCTGTCTGCTTGTGACCCTTGACCTTCGGCTTTTCCTTCGTTATCCTTGTCTGCTTGTGACCCTTGACCTTCGACTTGTTATTCCTTATTCTTGTATCTTGTGCTGCTGCTTCCCCTCTTCTCCCCTTACCCTACGGGGCGTGAGCTAGGGGACTCTAGGGGCCGCGACCTGGACCTAGCCTGCAGCATAACATCCTCACCACTAGAGGCTCTGGAGAAGACCTGATGGGTCTTAGACTCCGCGCCCTGGGGAATCTTGGCTCTAGCTTCCTGTGGGTTCCCGGTTGTGCTCCTCTGGTTCCGCTTTCCACAACCACCCAGTTTCCTATCCGCAGCAGTCAGCCATAGGGTTCACTATTTTGTGGTGCACTCCTGTCCCCCTACGGTGTGCACCTGTCATCTGGCCACAGGTGACCTGACACTCATTCAAGCCCATGGACTTTACTAATCCACCCTTATACACTCCAAAACCAAAAGACTAACCCTAACACAACATTTTTGGCAAGCTGATGTGATCTTCAAAAGGATGCATGGCAAGATATTATTTTGACACATTTCACCTCGGTTATCTTCTAATTCACTTAAAATATTTGCACCAAAAAAAGTGCAAGAAGATTGGAACAAAAGGAGTTCCAATAGAAGGTCAATGAAGTGAATCAGCTACACCTTTTGAATGGTATCAAAAAGAGAGACTTTATTGGTGAAAATAACACAAAAGTAATGATTCAAAAAGCTCCCAGCAGGGGGCTAGGCCTCCAGGTAAAATATTTGCACCAACTACAGTATGCTATACACCTTCTACCTTCCAAAAGTAATCACTCCTGTGATGGCGAAGGTAAACAGTGATAGCTAGGCCACGCTTAGCAATGTTCTAGCAACATCCTGGGAGTTTTCCAGTCAGGCTTCATGAGGTATGTACAGTAAATGACATACTCTGGTAGCAAGGGCATTATTCAATTTTGCTCAAAGTTGCACAGCTTATTTTCATCTACAGACATCCCATATCTGTGTAGACAGACAGTTTTTTGGCAAAAGTGAACTAATTTTTTAATGGCTAGACGTGCAAAACACTATTTGGAAATGTGATGATTAAGGAGTTTCATGCCAATTAACCTTTTCACTATTTACACAGTGGTTTACATGGAATTGTTTTATCAGTCAGGTTTTACTATCACATGGCTAGTTTCAGAAAAACACTATGGTGAGACTATTTATGCTTGCCAGAAATTATTCAGGTTGAAATTACTTGGTGTGTCAGGTAAATAAATGAGCCTTTGTTACATTGCAGTCGGTTAAGATTCAACCTTTAGGTTGGCTATAAATAGATTTATTTAAGGCCTTCTATACACAGGCTTCAGCTTGTATTAGAAGAGTATGTACAACAAGCTTTTACAAAGCCTTTAAAGTGGTTGTAAACCAAACCAGACAACTTGTACCTACAGGTAAGCCTAGATTAAGGCTTACCTGTATTTGCAAGAAATATCTCCTTAACTTACATGGTTAGGCCCCATGCACACGAGACGCAGGTGCAAACTCTGCTGAACACACGTTTTTAAACGCTGAAACCGGCGTTTATAAGCGTTTCATCATAGACCCTCCCTAAGCTCAAAAAACAGTAAATTTTAACCATTTCAGCCAGTTTGTGAGACCAGAGTGAGTAGCAGCAGCTGAGAGAGCAGCAGTGTACTTGTATTTAGCGTATCACTTGCCACATCATCTGCCACAAGTTGTGGATTGTCCACTTGCCACGTCACCTGCCACGTCACCTGGCCACATCACCTGGCCACGTCACCTGGCCACGTCACCTGCCACAAGTTGTGGATTGTCCACTTGCCACGTCACCTTGCCACATCACGTGCCACGTCACCTGCCACAAGTTGTGGATTGTCCACTTGCCACGTTACCTGGCCACGTCACCTGGCCATGTTACCTGCCACGTCACCTGGCCACGTTACCTGCCACGTCAGCTGGCCACGTCACCTGCCACAAGTTGTGGATTGTCCACTTGCCACGTCACCTGCCACGTCACCTGGCCACGTCACCTGCCACAAGTTGTGGATTGTCCACTTGCCACGTCACCTTGCCACATCACGTGCCACGTCACCTGCCACAAGTTGTGGATTGTCCACTTGCCACGTTACCTGGCCACGTCACCTGGCCATGTTACCTGCCACGTCACCTGGCCACGTTACCTGCCACGTCAGCTGGCCACGTCACCTGCCACAAGTTGTGGATTGTCCACTTGCCACGTCACCTGGCCACGTCACCTGCCACAAGTTGTGGATTGTCCACTTGCCATGTCACCTGGCCACATCACGTGCCACGTCACCTGGCCACTTCACCTGCCACAAGTTGTGAATTGTCCACTTGCCACATCACCTGCCACGTCACCTGGCCACATCACCTGGCCACGTCACCTGGCCACGTCACCTGCCACAAGTTGTGGATTGTCCACTTGCCACGTCACCTGGCCACGTCACCTGGCCACGTTACCTGCCACGTCACCTGCCACGTCACCTGGCCACGTCACCTGCCACAAGCTGTGGATTGTCCACTTGCCACGTCACCTGGCCACATCACCTGACACAAGTTGTTGATTGTCCACTTGCCACTTTACCTGCCACAAGTTGTGGATTGTCCACAATGCGATGCAAGCAATTACAGTTTTTTCTTTTATATTTTTTAATAGTTTTTCATCATTTGCCATCATTTTTGAGATTTCTAATGTTAAAAAATAGGTCACCTTTAAAAACGCTTATAAACGCAAACGCGGCAAAACGCCGGTACCGCGTTTAGCCGCGTTTAGCAGCGTTTAGCGTCTGAAACGTGAAAACTTTTGCGTCTGAACCCATTTTTTTGCTTCTGGAAAAACGAGGTTAAACGCAACTGCTTGTAAACGCCAAAAAACGAGAGTGTGTGCATGGACACATAGGATAACATTGAATGGGTTCAGGAGCAGTTGAAAAAAGCGTCCAACTGCCTCTGAACGCGCGTTCAACAGCAAATAACAGCGTCTCGTGTGCATGGGGCCTTAAGGAGATATTTGCAGAAAACACTGCACCGATATCTACGGTGCAGGCGCGCCGTAGACAACGGCGCAGGCGCACTGAGCGTGCCGGTTTTATCAATGGATAATGCCGGAATCGCGCGCATGCGCGGGAGTGACGTCATCGCCGCTCCGGCCAGTCACAGCACCGGAGCGGCGATACAAGGAAGACGCTCCGAGGCAACATGGCGGCAGCGGTGGAGGGGAACGAGGAGTGCTTCGGGGACTTCGATCTCAGGTAAGTGCCACATAATGAGCTAGTATGCTTTGCATACTAGCTCATTTATGGCTTTTTCTTGCAGGGTTTTTTTTTTTTTTACAGGAATTTTTTTGGGGGTTTACTTACTCTTTAAAACAGGGGTGTCCAACCTTCTGACCTGCCTGGGAGAAGTGGAATGGTCTTGGGCCACACATAAAATACACTAACAATAAGGATAGCTGATAAACAGAAAAAGTCAGGCAGATCACAAGTTAATGATCACTGATATAGGTATTGTACCTATCTGAGTAATAGAACGTAATTATTAAATTTTGTATTATAGAAAGAAATAGAGGGCAACATAAAACTAGTGCGATATTTGACACTGTTTTTGATAAAGTAACGCATCAATATCTGGATTGATGGGTGTAGTAGCAATCTCAATGAATTTTCAAGGTGCTCCCCAGATATTTTAAATTCTTACTTTGCCCTTTGTGTGTTTCATCCTTGAAGATTGTTGCTCACAAATATAGGTGCTGAGGAAAACGCATTAAATGAATAACGCTTGAGTGTGAAGAGCTGGATATTTTTCTTTGAGAAGATAAAACTTATAAAAGTCCAGTAAAGTGACACTGTCGCCGCCCAGCGTATAGTCAAATGACGGTCGCAGGAACCCTTCGTCTCTCCGGGCGGCCGTCATATGACGTCCTGGGATTCCCTGCCGTGTGGAGAGCGTGTGCCGCTGGCGGCGTGCGCGCACTCGCCACGTCACTGGGGACCCGGTGCACGTGCCTGGCAGCCGCGATGTCCGCCGGGCACCCGCAATTGCTCGTCACAGAGCAGGGACCTGGATCCGTGTGTGTAAACACAGAGATCCATGTCCTGTCAGGTGAGAGGAGACCGATCCGTGTGTTCCCATTACAGAGGAACACCGATCGGTCTCCTCCCCTTGTGAGTCCCCTCCCCCTACAGTTAGAATCACTCCCTGGGTAACATATTTAACACCTTGATCGCCCCCTAGTGTTAACCCCTTCCCTGCCAGTCACATTTTTACAGTAATCAATGCATTTATAGCATGGATCGCTGTATAAATGTGAATGGTCCCAAAATAGTGTCAAAAGTGTCCGATATGTCCGCCGCAATGTCACGATCACGATAAAAATCACCTCCATTACTAGTAAAAAATAATAAAAATGCCATAATTCTATCCCCTATTTTGTAGACGCTATAACTTTTGCGTAATCCAATCAATATACGCTTATTGCGATTTTTTTTTTTTTTTTTTTTTTACCAAAAATATGTAGAATACATATCGGCCTAAACTGAGTAAAAAAATTGTGGGTTTTTTTTGTGAATTGGGATATTTATTATAGCAAAAAGTAATAAATATTGTTTTGTTTTTTTAAATTGTCGCTCTTTTTTTGTTCATAGCGCAAAAAATAAATACCCCAGAGGTGATCAAATATCGCCAAAAGAAAGCTCTATTTGTGGGAAAAAAAGGATGTCAATTTTGTTTGGGAGCCACTTCGCATGACCGCAGAATTCTCATTCAAAGTGTGACAGCGCTGAAAGCTGAAAATTGGCCTGGGCAGGAGGGGGGTGAAAATGCCCGGTATGGAAGTGGTTAAAGAAGTTCATGATTTTGTGTTGGGCCACATTTATAGCCCCTTTGGGCCATATGCGGCTTGTGGGCCGCAAGTTGGACACCCCAGCTTTAAAAAAATAAAAACAATCAGGTTTAATTTGGAGATGTTAAACATACTGTATATACTAATGGGAGCTCTGGCTGTCACTTTACACAAGCTGTCAGGGGCTGTAGCAGGCTTTCAATAAGTTCTGCTGAAGCTTCTAAAACCTTTCAATGATTAAACTTTATGATCAGTTAATAAAGCTTAACCACTTAACGACCGCCCACCGCCGATTTACGTCGGCAGAATGGCACCGACGGGCAGAATCACGTAGATCTACGTGATCGCCTTTGTGCAGTTGGGGGGTCCATCCGGACCCCCCTTCACTGCAGTGAGCGGCCGTTAAGTGTTCGGGAGCGATCAGGCATGAGGGGGCGGCCGCTCGATTCCGCCCCCCCCCCCCCCCTCGCGATCGCTCCCGGCCAATGAAAATGCTTCCTCCGCCATGTGATGTAAACACAGGCTGGAGGAAGTGATGTCATCTCCCTCGCCGCGGTCTTTTCGTTCCCGGCGCCGAGGAGAGAAGACAGAGGTTAGTGCTCCAACAGTCCACTGACACGTAGGTACACATAGGCACACAAATCACCCCCCAGTCACCCCCAGATCACCCCCCAGGTCACCCCAAAGCCCCCAATCACAGTGTCACTGATTGCAGTGATCATTTATTTTACTGATCACTGCATTTAGTGTCATCTGTGATTGTAAAAAGTTGCAGGGCAGTTAGGATTAGGCCCCTTTAGGTCCAGGGTAGCCCCCTAACCCCCCCTAATAAAGGTTTAACCCCTTGATCACCCCCAGGTAACCCTTTCACCCCCTAACTTCAGCGTCACTAAGCGATTGTTTTTCCGATCGCTGTATTCGTGTCGCTGGTGTTTTAGATAGGCAGTTATTTTTTTTTAGGTTCGCCGCAGGTTTTTATTAGTGTCAGGTACCCCCATATATTATTTTAACCCCCTGATTGCCCCTAGAGTTAACCCTTTCACCAGTGATCGCCGTATAAGCGTCACTGGTGTCACTGGTTAACCAGTAAGTTATTTCGTTATTTAGGTTACCCGTCAGGTTTTTATATAGCGTCGGGTACCCCCATATTTAACCTAATAAAGGTTTTAACCCCCTGATTGCCCCTAGTTAACCCTTTCACCAGTGATCACCATATAAAGGTTACGGGTGACGCTGGTTGATTAGTTTGCTTTTTATAGCATCAGGGCACCCGCCGTATATAACCCAATAAAGGTTTAACCCCCCTGATCGCCCGGCGGGTGAGATCAATTAGGTTTTAGCGCCAGAGAGGGTCTGCGTCGCCCCAGGCAGTGTTAGGTTAGTGCCAGTAACGCTAACACCCACGCGCAAAGCATACACCCCCCTTAGTGGTATAGTATCTGATCAGATCTATACTATCATCCCCAGCGGTTTAGGGTTCCCAAAAACGCAGTGTTAGCGGGATCAGCCCAGATACCTGCTAGCGCCTGCGTTTAGCCCCTCCGCCCAGCCCAGCCCAGCCCACCCAAGTGCAGTATCGATCGATCACTGTCACTTACCAAACACAACACACATAACTGCAGCGTTCGCAGAGACAGGCCTGATCCCTGCGATCGCTAACAGTTTTTTTGTAGCGTTTGATATATTTGCTGATGACAGTCAGGTGCTTTTTTTTCCTGTGAATCTTACTAGTGTACCCCTAAATTTAGAGCCCAAAATGGCAAGACGAAGGTACACTAGTAAAGAGGCCTACGAGATTCTGAGCATGACAGATAGTAAAGAGGAGGTCACGTATCTGTCAGATTCAGGCTCAGAATATCTTCCCGTAGAAGACAGTGACGTCAGCGGCCCCACGTCAGATAGCTCTGACGACGAAGTTGAGGTCCCTGCTAAGGTCAGGTGTACCCGATCTTCTGAGGTTGTTGAGGAGCAAGAACCGCAGGTCTCTCGTATCATGGAGCAGAGTAGTACTAGCGCCGCTATTCCTTCTGGTGAACTGGCAAGCACCAGCGGCCTAGTACAGCCTGGACGTACATCCAGCACTGCAGTAACACTTGGTGACGTGGCGAGTCCCATAAGTGCAGTTCAAGCTGGCGAGGTGGCAAGCACAAGTAGTGTCCCGCTGCCACCAAGAAGACAAAGGCAGGCCCGTCGTGCCCATACTGCCCTTCCTGCAGAATTCGCCTATCCTGATTGGGTCCCCACCACTTCTGCAGAACCCGTACTTCCCCCATTCACTGCCCAACCCGGTATTCAGGTGGAAACAGCTGATTTTATTCCAATTGATTTTTATTCGCTGTTTTTCACGGAAGATCTCTATAGATCTATTGTGGACCAGAGTAATTTATATGCTGGTCAATTTATCGCCGCTAACCCCCAGTTGCCTAAAATTGCCAGAAATTGGAAACCAATTACGGTTTCCGAATTTAAGACCTTTCTGGGCCTTTCCCTCAACATGGGCACACATAAATTTCCGTCATTGCGTGCTTATTGGTCCACACACCCAATTGACCACATGCCCGTGTTCTCTGCCTCCATGTCCAGGGCACGATACGAGCAGATTTTGCGGTTCATGCACTTCAACGACAATGAACTTTGTCGTCCACGTGGGGACCCTGAATACGACCGGCTCTATAAAATTCGGCCCCTCATAAACCACTTCAACGAACGTTTTGCAGCCTTGTTTACTCCCGATCAAGTTGTCTGCGTTGATGAGTCCCTGATTAAATTTTCTGGCCGCTTGTCTTTCAAGCAGTACCTTCCCAGCAAGCGTGCCAGATACGGGGTCAAGCTCTACAAGTTCTGTGACAGGGCAACAGGCTATGTAGTGAACTTTACGGTTTATGAGGGAAAAGATAGTCAGATTGAGTCGGTCAACTGCCCGGATTACATAGGGAGCGCTGGCAAGATAGTGTGGAACTTGGTGTCACCCTTATTCGGAAAGGGGTACCACTTGTATGTGGACAATTATTACACGAGCGTGCCACTGTTTAGTCACTTGTTTGATCATCAGATTGGAGCATGTGGCACCGTGCGACCTAATCGCCGGGGCTTTCCCCAGCGGCTTGTAGATGCCCGTCTTAGGCTGGGGGAGAGAGCCTGCTTGAAGTGTAATAACTTGCTCGCTATAAAGTGGAGGGACAATAAGAATGTTTTCCTTCTTACCTCCCTTCATGCAGACACGACAGTCCAAATTCGTACGGCGACTGGTGTTGTGGAGAAACCCCTCTGTGTCCACGAATATAACCAAAATATGGGAGGGGTGGACCTCAACGACCAGTTGTTGGCGCTGTATCTAATTGACCGTAAGGCGAGACGCTGGTACAAAAAAGTGTCTCTATCATTATTCCAATTGGCTTTGCTGAACGCTCATGTGCTATACAGAGCTTCAGGCGGGACGTTATCTCTTCTAAAATTCCAGAATGAGATAGTCACAGAACTCCTGTATCCAGGCGGTTCTGCACCTCACCATCCCCAACCAAATGCAGTAAGCCGGCTGCATGAGAGGCATTATTCGTATGTCCTCCCGAGTACCCCTACCCAAAGCCACCCCCAAAAAAGATGTCGTGTCTGTAGCAAGCGCGGATTTAGGCGTGACACCCGTAGTTTTTGTCCACTCTGTCCTGACAAGCCTGGTCTTTGCCAAGGTGAATGTTTTGAACGCTACCACTCAAAAGTGAAGTTTTAGCGTAGGGTACAGCATTTCACAGACAAGGACACACTTACACAGGGTCTCCCAAGATGCCATTACATTTTGAGAGACCCGAACCATTACAGTTGTAAAGTTACAAAAAAAAGTGTAAAAAAGAAAAAAAAAACGTAAAAAACAAAACACAAAAAAAATATAAAATAAAAAAACCAAAAATAGTTGTCGTTTTATTGTTCTCTCTCTCTCTCTATTTTCTCTCTATTGTTCTGCTCTTTTTTACTGTATTCTATTCTGCAATGTTTTATCATGCTTGCTTTTCAGGTATGTAATTTTTTGTTTTCAGGTGCGCCATTCAACTGCAGCGCGGAATTATTTATCTTGACAGCAACAGCGTTTGCTCCCACGATACATAAAGCCGTGACTCCAGTGCTGTAGGAGGTGATTTCACCACCACAGTTAAAAAAAAGAGCATATATGCCGAAGCATGGGGGCAGCAGGGGCGGAGGAGCGATTTTGCTCCTAATGCCGCGTACATACGGTCGAAATTCCGACGGAGGCCTGCCCGTGGAAAATTCCGACCGTGTGTACGCGGCATAACTTTTTTGCGGGAGGATGCCCCCATGCTTCGGCATATATATATTTTAGGCACAGGTTGCGTTAAAACATTTTTTTATTTTTTACTAGGTTTTGTTTTGGTATTTGCTTTGCAGGTATGGCATGGTAAGGTCTTACTGTTGTACTGTAATGTTACTTTGTTTTAATGTTAACCACCATTTGCTTAGCAGGTACGCCATTCAGTTGCAGCGCGGATCTATTTATCTTGACAGCAACAGCGTTTGCTCCCACGATACATAAAGCCGTGACTCCAACGCTGTAGGAGGTGATTTCACCACCACAGTTAAAAAAAAGAGCATATATGCCGAAGCATGGGGGCAGCAGGGGCGGAGGAGCGATTTTGCTCCTAATGCCGCGTATATACGGTCGAAATTCCAACGGAGGCTTGCCCGTGGAAAAGTCCGACCGTGTGTACGCGGCATAACCTTTTATGCCGCGTACATACGGTCGAAATTCCGACGAAGGCTTGACCGTGTGTACGCGGCATAACTTTTTTGCGGGAGGATGCCCCCATGCTTCGGCATATATGCCCATCATTAGAAGTGGGTGGATGAAGGGAGGTATTCTAATGGTGGGCATACCCACCAATCAATCTCTTTTTTTCGTTCAGCCAATAGGTTGTATGAAAAAAAAGATTACAATACATGTCCAACAAGGACCAGCAACGTACTGGTATGTTGCTGGACTTTGAATGTTTATACCAGAATGATGCCTGCGGGTTTAGGTATCATCTTGGTATCATTCTTTTCAGCCAGCAGCCGGCTTTCATGTAAAAGCAATTCTAGCAGATAATTAGCCTCTAGACTGCTTTTACAAGCAGTGGGAGGGAATGTCCCCCCCCCCCCCGGATATAAAAAGCGCCATTGGGAAATTGGGAAAGCATTTTATCACACCGATCTTGGTGTGGTCAGATGCTTTGAGGGCAGAGGAAAGATCTAGGGTCTAACCCCCCAATTTTTTTCAAAAAAAGAGTACCTGTCACTACTTATTGCTATCATAGGGGATATTTACATTCCCTGAGATAACGATAAAAATGGTAAAAAAATAAAATATGGAAGGCACAGTTTAAAAATAAAATAAAAAAGCCAAATAAATAATAAAAAAAAAAAAGCACCGCTGTCCCCCCCTGCTCTTGCGCAAAGGCGAACGCAAGCGTCGGTCTAGCGTCATATGTAAACAGCAATTGCATCATGCATGTGAGGTATCGCCGCGAAGGTCAGATCGAGGGCAGTCATTTTAGCAGTAGACCTCCTCTGTAAATCTAACGTGGTAACCTGTAAAGGCTTTTAAATGCTTTTAAAAATGAATGTAGTTTGTCGCCGCTGCGCGTTTGTGCGCAATTTTAAAGCATGTCGTGTTTGGTATCCATGTACTCGGCCTATGATCATCTTTTTTATTTCATCAAACATTTGGGCAATATAGTGTTTTTTAGTGCATTAAAAATAAAAAAAGTGTGTTTTTCCCCCAAAAAATGCGTTTGAAAACTCGCTGCGCAAATACTGTGTGGAAAAAAAAAATGCAACACCCACTATTTTAATCTGTAGGGCCTTTGCTTTAAAAAAATATATAATGTTTGGGGGTTCAACATAATTTTCTTGCAAAAAAAAATTTTTTTTCATGTAAACAAAAAGTGTCAGAAAGGGCTTTGTCTTCAAGTGGTTAGAAGAGTGGATGATGTGTGACATAAGCTTCCTAATGTTGTGCATAAAATTCCAGGACAGTTCAAAACCCCCCCAAATGACCCCATTTTGTAAAGTAGACACCTCAAGCTATTTGCTGAGAGGCATGTTGAGCCCATTGAATATTTTTTTTTTTTTGTCCCAAGTGATTGAATAATGACCAAAAAAAAATAAATGTACAAAAAGTTGTCACTAAATTATATATTGCTCAAACATGCCATGGGCATATGTGGAATTACACCCCAAAATACATTCTGTTGCTTCTCCTGAGTACGGGGATACCACATGTGTGGGACTTTTTGGGAGCCTAGTCGCGTACGGGACCCCAAAAACCAAGCACCGCCTTCAGGATTTCTATGGGTGTAAATTTTTGATTTCACTCCTCACTGCCTATCACAGTTTC
This sequence comes from Rana muscosa, assembly GCA_029206835.1. NCBI lineage: Eukaryota > Metazoa > Chordata > Amphibia > Anura > Ranidae > Rana > Rana muscosa. The sequence continues at coordinate 691,292,344 of CM055117.1, forward strand.
GGAGGCCATGGAATGCCCAGATGGCACAAAACCCCCCCAAATGACCCCATTTTGGAAAGTAGACACCCCAAGCTATTTGCTGAGAGGTATGTTGAGTATTTTGCAGATCTCGCTTTTTGTCACAAAGTTTTGAAAATGCAAAAAAAGAAAAAAAAAAAGAAAAAAAAATGTCTTTCTTAATTTTCAAAAACAAATGAGAGCTGTAAAATACTCACCATGCCTCTCAGCAAATAGCTTGGGGTGTCTACTTTCCAAAATGGGGTCATTTGTGGGGGTTTTGGGCTATTTTGACATTTTATGGCCTTCAAAACTGTGATAGGTAGTGAGGAGTGAAATCAAAAATTTACGCCCTTAGAAATCCTGAAGGCGGTGCTTGGTTTTTGGGGCCCTGTACGCGGCTAGGCTCCCAAAAAGTCCCACACATGTGGTATCCCCGTACTCAGGAAAAGCAGCAGAATGTATTTTGGGGTGCAATTCCACATATAACCATGGCATGTGTGAGCAATATATCATTTAGTGACAACTTTTTGTACATTTTTTTTTTTCTTTTTGTCATTATTCAATCATTTGGGACAAAAAAAAACAATATTCAATGGGGTCAACATGCCTCTCAGCAAATAGCTTGGGGTGTCTACTTTCCAAAATGGGGTCATTTGGGGGGGTTTTGTGCCATCTTGGCATTTTATGGCCTTCAAAACTGTGATAGGTAGTGAGGAGTGAAATCAAAAATTTATGCCCTTAGAAACCTTGAAGGCGGTGCTTGGTTTTTGGGGTCCCGTACGTGGCTAGGCTCCCAAACAGTCCCACACATGTGGTATCCCCGTACTCAGGAGAAGCAGCAGAATGTATTTTGGGGTGTAATTTCACATGTGCCCATGGCATGTGTGAGCAATATATCATTTAGTGACAACTTTGTGCAAAAAAAAAAAAGTTTGTCATATTCCCGCAACTTGTGGCAAAATATAAAATATTCCATGGACTGAACATGCCTCTCAGTAAATAGCTTGGGGTGTCTACTTTCCAAAATGGGGTCATTTGGGGGGGTTTTGTGCTATTTTGGCATTTTATGGCCTTCGAAACTGTGATAGGTAGTGAGGAGTGAAATCAAAAATTTGCGCCCTTAGAAATCCTGAAGGCGGTGCTTGGTTTCCGGGGTCCCGTACGTGGCTAGGCTCCTAAAAAGTCCCACACATGTGGTATCCCCGTACTCAGGAGAAGCAGCAGAATGTATTTTGGGGTGCAATTCCACATATAACCATGGCATGTGTGAGCAATATATCATTTAGTGACAACTTTATGTAATTTTTTTTTTTTGTCATTATTCAATCACTTGGGACAAAAAAAAAAAAATATTCAATGGGCTCAACATGCCTCTCAGCAATTTCCTTGGGGTGTCTACTTTCCAAAATGGGGTCATTTGGGGGGGTTTTGTACTGCCCTGCCATTTTAGCACCTCAAGAAATGAGATAGGCAGTCATAAATTTAAAGCTGTGTAAATTTCAGAAAATGTACCCTAGTTTGTAAACGCTATAACTTTTGCGCAAACCAATAAATATACGCTTATTGACATTTTTTTTACTAAAGACATGTGGCTGAATACATTTTGGCCTAAATGTATGACTAAAATTGAGTTTATTCGATTTTTCTTATAACAAAAAGTAGAAAATATAATTTTTTTTTCAAAATTTTCGGTCTTTTTCTGTTTATATCGCAAAAAATAAAAATCGCAGAGGCAATCAAATACCATTAAAAGAAAGCTCTATTTGTGGGAAGAAAAGGACACAAATTTCATTTGGGTACAACATTGCATGTCCGCACAATTTACAGTTAAAGCAGCGCAGTGCCGAATCCCAAAAACAGGCCTGGTCCTAATGGCCCGAAATGGTCCGGGGCTTAAGTGGTTAAGCAATCAGTTATTTGCTGATGTTTCTATTAGATTTGTAATAAAAAAAGTCTATAGTCTTTTTAATGTTTTTAGACATACTGCATGTGTGAATGAAATCAACTTCCTGAGGAATATGCTGTTTATTGCTTCATTCAGTCTGCTAAGCCCTTTCTGCTGACATGACATGAGTAATGCCTTGGCAGTGGGGTCAGAAGAACACAGCCAGAGCAGCAGTTTCTTCAGGAAGGCTATGAAAACCCTAAAATGTTGGGCTGACTACGTGTGCACAGATGTGACGTAGGGCTCAGGTACCGCCACATGTGTCGGGTCTAGCGGTAATCTGTGCACGCGTAGGGTTGCTGCGCACACGCAAAGTCTGTAGCAAGTGGGGTCTGAAAACGTCCCTGTCTTCGTGCATGCACAGATGTACCCACCAATAGCTAGGATCCAAAAGCCATGCAGAGCCTGTGGGTACATCTGTGCATGCACCATAATGGTAGTGCCCGAGGGATGTGGAGGATGGGGGGCAGGGGGTCACCTCGGAGGCAAACATCACTCTTGGTGAAGTTCTGCTTTAAACACATCTCTTGCCACTTTATATACAGGGATAGGGTGCTCAGGTTAGTTAGGAAGGTGTTCTCATAGCTCATGGCAACTGTAATGTAAGTTATAGCAAAGATAATTAAAGTAAAACTAAGAACAAAACCTTTTTTTTTTGTAAGGAAGGGGTATAATCCATGTCAGTTTTTTTGCCATCTGTGTCTCATTGGGGATATTTCCCTTGACGTCCTGCTCATAGACAGAACAGGAAGTGAGAGGAAATACCTCCAAAACTAGGGAATACCTGGTTGTTACCAGGATCACCAGAACTTGAGTCCCTGTTGCAATTTTTCCCCTTCTATTACCTGTTTTCTGACAACTCTAAGCTTGGTATTATTTTTAACCGCTTGCCGTCCAGGGCAATTTTGACATTTTTAACATACCGTATATACTCGAGTATAAGCCGAGTTTTTCAGCACATTTTTTTGTGCTAAAAATGCCCCCCTCAACTTATACTAGAGTTACCTTTTTGCGCCTGATCTCCCGGATTTGGGGACCCGGTACCGGCCGGCCGTAGGTCCCCTGGACCCCAATCTTGGCACAGATGTAGCCCCACTCTTTCTCTACAAGTTTGCAAAGGTTGTTGTCTGGGGGACCTACGGCCTGGAAGCACCGATTTTTCAAAGCCGGGCACCCCTTCCATAGACTCCCATTTTAAACGTCAGTCTAGTCATCGGCACAGTGAGGCATGGGCACAGTGAGGCATGGACACAGTGAGGCATGGACACAGTGAGGCATGCACATGGACACAGTGAGGCAAAGTCAGGCACAGTGAGGCATGCAGATGGACACCCTAGGCTTATACTCGAGTCAATACGTTTTCCCAGTTTTTTGTGGTAAAATTAGGTGCCTCGGCTTATATTCGGGTAGGCTTATACTCGAATATATACGGTACATCTTAACCACTTAACGACCGCTCACTGTATATATACGTCGGCAGAATGGCATCGACAGGCACAATCACGTACAGTGTACGTGATTGCCTTTGTACAGTTGGGGGTTCCGATCGGACCCCCCTCCTATACAGTGAGCGGTCGGTATTCGTTGGGGAGCTATCCGACATGAGGGGGCGGCCATTCGATTCTGGCCACCCCCCCGCGATCGCTCCCGGCGAATGGAAATGCTCCCTCTGCTGTGTAATGTTTACACAGGCAGAGGAAGCAGGAGGAAGTGATGTCATCTCTCATGCGGCGCTCACATATACCGAGTGCCGTACAAGAGAAGACACACAGGTCAGTACACTAACACTACACTGACACCAGGACACATAGGCACACAAATCGCCCCCCCCAGATCAGCCCCCAGTCACAGTGTCACTGATTGCAGTGACCATTTATTTACTGATCACTGCAATCAGTGACATTTGTGACTGTAAAAGTGTCTCTAAAGTTAGTTTTAGGTCCAGTGTAGCCCCCTAACTCCCCCCTAATAAAGGTTTAACCCCCTTAATCGCCCCCCAGGTAACCCTTTCACCCCCTAGCACCGCCGTTGCTAAGCGATCATTTTTCTGATCGCTGTCTTAGCGTCGGTGATGCAGATCGGTAGCCAGTAATTTTTTTTAGGTTCGCCGCAGGTTTTTATAGCGTCAGGTACCCCCATAAATTATCGAATAAAGGTTTAACCCCTTGATCGCCCCCCAGGTAACCCTTTCACCCCCTATCACCACTGTTGCTAAGCGATCATTTTTCTGATCGCTGTCTTAGCGTCGGTGATGCAGATCGGTAGCCAGTAATTTTTTTTAGGTTCGCCGCAGGTTTTTATAGCGTCAGGTACCCCCATATATTATCTAATAAAGGTTTTAACCCCCTAATTGCCCCTAGTTAACCCTTTCACCAGTGATCACCATATAAGTGTTACGGGTGACGCTGGTTAGTTAGTTTGCTTTTTATAGTGTCAGGGCACCCGCCGTATATATAACCCAATAAAGGTTTAACCCCCTGATCGCCCGGCGGGTGATATCAATTAGGTTTTAGCGTCAGAGAGGGTCTGCGTCACACCCCAGGCAGCGTCAGGTTAGTGCCAGTAACGCTAACACCCACGCGTGAAGCATACACCCCCCTTAATGGTATAGTATCTGATCAGATCAATATCTGATCTGATCAGATCTATACTAGCGTCCCCAGCAGTTTAGGGTTCCCAAAAACGCAGTGTTAGCGGGATCAGCCCAGATACCTGCTAGCACCTGCGTTTTGCCCCTCCGTCCAGCCCAGGCCACCCAAGTGCAGTATCGATCGATCACTGTCACTTACAAAACACAACACACATAACTGCAGCGTTCGCAGAGACAGGCCTGATCCCTGCGACTCCAGTGCTGTAGGAGGTGATTTCACCACCACAGTTAAAAAAAAAAGCATATATGCCGAAGCATTGGGGCAGCAGGGGCGGAGGAGCGATTTTGCTCCTAATGCCGCGTACATACGGTCGAAATTCCGACGGAGGCTTGCCCGTGGAAAAGTCCGACCATGTGTGTGCGGCATAACTTTTTTGCGGGAGGATGCCCCCATGCTTCGGCATATATAAATGGTGCATGTATGCCCATCATTAGAAGTGGGTGGATGTAGGGCGGTTTTCTAATGGTGGGCATACCCACCGATCAATCTCTTTTTTCGTTCAGCCAACTGGCTGCATGAAAAAAAAAGATTACAATACATGTCCAACAAGGACCAGCAACGTACTGGTATGTTGCTGGACTTTGAATGTTTATACCAGAATGATGCCTGCGAGTTTAGGTATCATCTTGGTATCATTCTTTTCAGCCAGCGGCCAGCTTTCATGTAATTAGCCTCGGGACTGCTTTTACAAGCAGTGGGAGGGAATGTCCCCCCCCCCCCGGATATAAAAAGCGCCATTGGGAAATTGGGAAAGCATTTTATCACACCGATCTTGGTGTGGTCAGATGCTTTGAGGGCAGAGGAAAGATCTAGGGTCTAGAAGACCCCAGTTTTTTCAAAAAAGAGTACCTGTCACTACTTATTGCTATCATAGGGGATATTTACATTCCCTGAGATAACAATAAAAATGATAAAAAATAAATAAATATGGAAGGAACAATTTAAAAATAAAATAAAAAAGCAAAATTAATAATAAAAAAAAAAAAGCACCCCTGTCCTGCCCTGCTCTTGCCCAATGGCGAACGCAAGCGTCGGTCTGGCGTCATATGTAAACAGCAATTGCACCAAGCATGTGAGGTATCACCGCGAAGGTCAGATCGAGGGCAGTAATTTTTGCAATAGACCTCCTCTGTAAATCTAACGGGGTAACCTGTAAAGGCTTTTAAAGGCTTTTAAAAATGTATGTAGTTTGTCGCCAATGCGCGTTTGTGCGAAATTTTAAAGCATGTCGTGTTTGGTATCTATGTACTCGGCCTAAGATCATCTTTTTTATTTCATCAAACATTTGGGCAATATAGTGTGTTTTAGTACATACAAATTTAAAAAAGTGTATTTTTCCCCAAAAAAATGCGTTTGAAAAATCGCTGCGCAAATACTGTGTAGAAAAAAAACACCCACCATTTTAATCTGTAGGGCCTTTGCTTTAAAAATATATATAATGTTTGGGGGTTCAACATAATTTTCTTGCAAAAAAAAAATATGTTTTCATGTAAACAAAGTGTCAAAAAGGGCTTTGTCTTCAAGTGGTTAGAAGAGTGGATGTAAGCTTCCTAATGTTGTGTATAAAATGCCAAAACAGTTCAAAACCCCCCCAAATGACCCCATTTTGGAAAGTAGACACCCCAAGCTATATACTGAGAAGCATGTCGAGTCCATGGAATATTTTATATGTTGACACAAGTTGCAGAAAAAATAAATTTTTTATTTTTTTTTGCACAAAGTTGTCACTAAATGATATATTGCTCAAACATGCCATGGGCATATGTGGAATTACACCCCAAAATACATTCTACTGCTTCTCCTAAGTACGGGGATACCACATGTGAGACTTTTTGGGAGCCTAGCCGCGTACGGGACCCCAAAAACCAAGCAACCGCCTTCAGGCTTTCTAAGGGTGTAAATTTTTGATTTCACTTCTCACTGCCTATCACAGTTTCGGAGGCCATGGAATGCCCAGATGGCACAAACCCCCCCAAATGACCCCATTTTGGAAAGTAGACACCCCAAGCTATTTGCTGAGAGGTATTGTGAGTATTTTGCAGATCTCGCTTTTTGTCACAAAGTTTTGAAAATTAAAAAAAATAAAATATTTTCTTTCTTCATTTTTAAAAACAAAGAGGTAGTAAAATACTCGCCATGCCTCTCAGCAAATAGCTTGGGGTGTCTACTTTCCAAAATGGGGTCATTTGGGGGAGTTTTGTGCTATTTTGGCATTTTATGGCCTTCGAAACTGTGATAGGTAGTGAGGAGTGAAATCAAAAATTTGTGCCTAGAAATCCTGAAGGCGGTGCTTGGTTTTCGGGGTCCCGTACGCGGCTAGGCTCCTAAAAAGTCCCACGGTATCCCCGTACTCAGAAGAATCAGTAAATTGTATTTTGGGGTGTAATTCCACATATAACCATGGCATGTGTGAGCAATATATCATTTAGTGACAACTTTTTGTAATTTATCTTTTATTTTTTGTCATTATTTAATCACTTGGGACAAAAAAAAATATTCAATGGGCTCAACATGCCTCTCAGCAATTTCCTTGGGGTGTCTACTTTCTAAAATGGGGTCATTTGGGGGGGGTTTTGTGCTATTTTGGCATTTTATGGCCTTCAAAACTGTGATAGGTAGTGAGGAGTGAAATCAAAAATTTGCGCCCTTAGAAATCCTGAAGGCGGTGCTTGGATTCCGGGGGCCCGTACGCGGCTAGGCTCCCAAAAAGTCCCACACATGTGGTATCCCCGTACTCAGGAGAAGCAGCAAAATGTATTTTGGGGTGCAATTCCACATATAACCATGGCATGTGTGAGCAATATATCATTTAGTGACATCTTTTTGTAATTTTTTTTAGTCATTATTCAATCACTTGAGACAAAAAAAAAAATATTCAATGGGCTCAACATGCCTCTCAGCAATTTCCTTGATGTCTACTTTCCAAAATGGGGTCATTTGGGGGGGGGTTTGTACTGCCCTGCCATTTTAGCACCTCAAGAAATGAGATAGGCAGTCATAAACTAAAAGCTGTGTAAATTCCAGAAAATGTACCCTAGTTTGTAGACGCTATAACTTTTGCGCAAACCAATAAATATACGCTTATTGACATTTTTTTTACTAAAGACATGTGGCTGAATACATTTTGGCCTAAATGTATGACTAAAATTGAGTTTATTCGATTTTTCTTATAACAAATTGTAGAAAATATCATTTTTTTTCAAAATTTTCGGTTTATTTTCGTTTATATCGCAAAAAATAAAAATCGCAGAGGCAATCAAATACCATTAAAAGAAAGCTCTATTTGTGGGAAGAAAAGGACGCAAATTTCGTACAACATTGCATGTCCGCTCAATTTACAGTTAAAGCAGCGCAGTGCAAAATTCTGAAATCACCTCTGGTCCTTTAGCTACAAAATGGTCCGGGGCTTAAGTGGTTAAAATCTGAATATGTTTTTCTTTTTTTTTTGCTAGAAAATTACTTAAAACCCCCAGACATTATACTGTTTATTTTCTGAAACCAGGAGCCCTGGAGAACAAAATGCTGGTTGTTGAAATTTCTTAGGTGGCACAGTATTTAAGCAGCACATATTTTCAGAAAAAAATACAATTTTTGTTCACAAAAACATAACCTAAGGCCTCATGCCCACGGGCGTTTTTTCAGCCGCGTTTTTGAGCGTTTTTTACAGCTTAAAAACGCCTGTCCATGTTAGTCTATAGCTTCATGCCCACCTAGGCGTTTTTGAGCTGTAAAGAGCATAGGCGTTTGTAAGCTGTAAAAAAAACCCAGGGCCAGTGCGTTCCTCAGCGTCAGAACTAGGCAGGAAAAAACGCGAGCGGCAAAAAACGCGCACTAACGCGCAAAAAACGCGCACTAACGCGCGGTCGCGTTTTTAGCTCCGACGTTTTTTGTTTTTTTTTTTTTGTTTTTTGTTTTTTTCAAAAATAAAAAAAAAAATATTTACAATAACATGGACAGGCGTTTTTAAGCTGTAAAAAACGCAGCTGTAAAAACGCCAGTGGGCATGAGGCCTAATACTCAATTTTTGGGGTAAAACATAAATAAATGAATTAATAAACTAATATTTTTTACACTTTATTATTATTTTTTTCATTCAGAGATCTGTTTGATTAGCTTCTTCCCTGCCTATTCCAGCCAGAGAAATACAGCACTGAAACCAGGAGTGGCTAATTCCTCGTCGCTTCTGGCTTCATTCATCACAGAGGAGATGGGGGAAAGGCTGTTCAGCTGGCACGATCACTTACAGCAGTCCTGGGCTCCCTGGTGGAACGGGAAAGTGCTTGGGGCCCTTCTGTGCATTGTGAATGTGATTAAGTATCTGTATAGCCGCTTGATCTCTTTTATATGAAAGGAGATTGCCAGCTGTAAAAAACAATACTTTAAAGCGGAGGTCCCACTAAAAAAAAAAAAATATTAAAAGCCAGCAGCTACAAATACAGCAGCTGCTGACTTTTAATATATGGACACTTACCTGTCCAGGGCGCCCGCGATGTCGGCAGCCGAAGCTGATCTGTCACTCGGGGATCGGCTGCTGCCGCCGCCATACTCAGTAAGGGAGTCAGGAAGTGAAGCATTGCGGCTTCACTTCCCGGTTCCCTACTGCGCATGCGCGAGCCACGCGGCGCGTCTTTACTGGTCCCCGCTGTGTTCTGGGACCTGTGTGTTAGACAGGTATCTGCTCCCCCCTCCCCCCTGAAAGGTGCCAAATGTGACACCGGAGGGGGATTCCAAAAAGTGGAAGTTCCATTTTTGGGTGGAACTCCACTTTAAGACACACTTCTACCAAATATGTTGTCATAAATGTGTGCATCTTCCAGTGCAATCTCCCCCTTGGGTTAAAGATGCCACATAAATATAAATGAGTGGAGTGGGAGGAGAGTCGGGATACTACTGCACTGTTGCCACCAATATGTCTTGCTGGCACACAATAAAGCCAGTTTCCTGTGTAAAAACCTTTGTGTGGAGGCAGTGATATCTGGCATAATGGACCGTCAGACAGAACGTCAAGATGCTATAAAATCAGATGTAACATGTTTATCCTAATATTGAAAATTGCAAGATAAAGCAGCCTTTTGCTGTTTAAGAAATGGTCTTAAATAAGGTTTACCTATTTTCCTTAAAATAACAATGATGAAATTTAATTTCAGAGGAACTCATAGTCGGGAAGCAGGACAACTGAAAAACAAGATAGCTCAACAAGAAGCTGAGCTGGAAATAACCAGAAATCAGCTATCTACAGAACGCTTTGAAAGGCAAGTGTATGTGTACATGCAGTTGATCACTTATTTAACTTGTATAACTTTAACTTACATGGGAGTTCTGCTACGGACATATAATAACTCTAATGCCGCGTACACACGATCGGAATTTCCGACAAGAAAACCGTGGATTTTTTTCCGACGTATGTTCGCTCAAGCTTGTCTTGCATACACACGGTAACACAAATGTTGCTTGGAAATTCCGATCGCCAAGAACACGGTGACATACAACACTACAACGAGCCGAGAAAAATTAAGTTCAATGATTCTGAGCATGCATCAAATTGATTCCGAGCATGCAGAGGATTTTTGTGCATTGGAATTGGATACACACGGTCGGAAATTTTCGACAGAACCAGCTCTCAATCATTTGTTGTCGGAAATTCCGACAGCAAATGTCCGATGGAGCCTACACACGGTCGGAATATCCGACCAAAAGCTCACATCAAACATTTGTTGAAATTCCGATTGTGTGTACGCGGCATGAGAGATGAAAATGGAGCATGTGAATAGAAAACACTCAGGATCCTATTTAAAAAGCTATAGCCTACTGTAGTTGGGCAATTTTGTTTCAGCTGACTTTGCCAAGATGTCACTGCTTTGTGCTTGAGCGATTTGATGAGCAGGGCCCTCTGATTCCTCCTGTATCAAGTTGTATTGTAATTGTACTGTCTGTCCTCACATTGAAAAGCGCTGCGCAAACTGTTGGCGCTATATTAATCCTGTATAAAAATAATAATAATGTCTTTCTGCTAATCTGGAAATCTGATGTTTGGACCCCTTTCCTGTTTATGGGCAAATGCAAGAGGAGAAAGTTGTGTTTTTTTTTTTTTTTTAGGTTTTAAAGCAAAGCGAAACCCATCAATTTAACAGTTTCCCCCAAATAATAGGATTTTTATAACAGCTTGCCTGTAAAATCCTTTTCTTGGAGTACATCACGGGACACAGAGCGACATAGTCATTACTAATGGGTTATATAGATACCTTCAGGTGCTGGCACTGGCAACTTCCAAAACCGGAAGTACCCTCCCCTATATAAGCCCCTCCCATCCGGGAGCACCTCAGTTTTGTAGCAAAGCAATAAGTGTCCCTAAAGAGGGGCGGGAGCTCTGTGTCCCGTGATGTACTCCAAGAAAAGGATTTTACAGGTAAGCTGTTATAAAAATCCTATTTTCTTTCTCGTACATCACGGGACACAGAGCGACATAGTCATTACTAATGGGATGTCCTAAAGCAATGCCCAACGAGGGGGGGGATACACCATACATAAGCTGAGCGCTATCAGACATGAGGATCTTTTGCGGTCTGCAACACACTGCGCCCAAAGGCGACATCCTCCTGACTTCTAACGTCCACCTGGTAGAACCTAGTAAACGTGTGTACTGAAGACCATGTTGCGGCCTTACAGATTTGAGCCAGGGAGGCCTGGTGATGCACTGCCCATGAAGTTCCAACTGCTCTCGTGGAGTGCGCTCTTCCTTTGAAAGGAGGCGGTCTCCTTCTAAAGCCATAGGCTTGCATTATGACCTGTCGAATCCACTTGGCTAAAGTAGATTTTGACGCTGCCTGACCCCTTCTGGGGCCTTCCGGCAGAATAAACAAAGTATCCGTTCTGCGAATCTGAGCAGTGGCTTTTAGATAAGTTTTAACTGCTCTTACTACATCCAAAGAATGCAATAACGTTTCCTCTACCGAAGTAGGTTTGGGGAAAAAAGAAGGAAGAACCACATCTTGGTTCAAATGAAACCTCGATACCACCTTAGGAAGAAAGGCTGGATGAGGGCGTAACACTACTCTATCCTTATGGATAACCAGATATGGCTCCTTACAGGACATAGCTGCTAATTCTGACACTCTTTTAGCCGAATAAATGGCTACTAGAAAAATCAATTTCCTGGTGAGAAGAACCAAAGAAATATGCTGTAATGGTTCAAATGGTTGTTTCTGTAGAACCGACAGAACCAAGTTTAGATCCCATGGACATATGGGGATATTAACCGGAGGACTAATACGCATCACTCCTTGTATAAAGGCTTTGACTAGTGAATGCGAAGCCAAGGGCCTTTGAAAAAATATTGACAAGGCCGAAATCTGACCCTTGATAGTACTCAAGGCAAGCTTCCTATCTACAGCCCATTGTAGGAAGTCCAGAATCCTACCTATTACGTATTTACGTGGATGCCATTTCTTGGCCTCACACCAGGCGATGTACGCCTTCCAGATTCTATAGTAGATCTGCCTGGATACCGGCTTCCTGGCATTGATCATGGTAGATACCACAGAATTAGAGAGCCCTCTCTTTTTTAGAATGTGGGCTTCAATAGCCAGGCCGTCAAACCTAGGGCTGGTAAGGAAGGGTGGTATATCGGTCCTTGCGAAAGCAGGTCCGGACGGCGTGGGAGAGTCCTAGGACTCCCCACTGACATTTTACAATCTCCGCGTACCACGCTCTTCGGGGCCACGCTGGAGCCACCAGAATCACTGGTTTCTTTTCTACCCTGATTCTGCGGAATAATCGAGGTAACCATTGTGGCGGTGTGAATGCATATATCAGCTTGAACTGATCCCAAGGGAACACTAGGGCATCCGAGCCGCAAGCTAGGGGATCCCTTGTCCGAGAGACAAACCTGTCCACCTTTGCGTTGAATCTGGATGCTAGAAGATCTACATCCGATGTTCCCCACCGCTGACATATTGTCCAGAAAACCTCGGGGTGAAGGGACCCTTCCTCTGGGCATAATTGCTGGCGACTTAGAAAGTCCGCCTTCCAATTCTCCACTCCTGGAATGAATACCGCAGATATGGCTGGGACATATCTTTCTGCCCATTTCAGGATGTAATTTACTTCCCTCTGGGCTGCACGACTCCTGGTGCCCCCCTGATGATTGATATATGCCACTGCTGTGGCATTGTCTGATTGAATTCTGACAGGGGACCCTTGGAGTTTGGATGTCCATGCTACTAGGGCATACCGGGCTGCTCGTATCTCTAAGAGATTGATGGGCAGGGCCTTTTCTGCATCCGACCATCTGCCCTGGAGAGACTATTGCTCCAGTACTGCTCCCCAGCCTATAAGGCTGGCATCTGTAGTGACCACCTTCCAAGAAATCAGACTGAAGGATTTCCCTTTTTCCAGATTCTGGGGAACCAACCACCAACGGAGGCTCTTGCGAACGGAAGGGGACAAGGACATTGTAAGTCTAGGGCCTGAACTTTTTTGTTCCAGGCTGACAGTATGGCCCCTTGCAAATTCCTTGAATGGAATTGACCGTAGGGTACTGCTTCGAATGATGCCACCATTTTTCCCAGCAGCCTCATGCACAGGCGTATGGACGGCTGTCTTTTTTTGTACCCACTAAGTGGATCAAATCTTTCAAAGACGACACCTTTCCTCGAGGCAAGAATATTTTTCTCTGGCCTGAATCCAACCTTAGCCCCAAGTATTCCAGACTTTTGACTGTTTTTTAGGGCTGACTTGTCTCGGTTGATAATCCAACCATGAGATTCCAGATACTTGATTGTCTTGTGAACGACCACGTCTAGTTTTTTCACTGAGTGGTCTATCAGCAACAAGTCATCTAGATATGCCATTATCATTACACCTTGTGTTCTTAGATTGGCCAATAAGGGCCAGAATTTTTGTAAACACTCGTGGTGCTGTGGCCAAACCGAAGGGTAAGGCTCTGAACTGAAAATGGCGCCCTTCTACTGCAAAGCGTAGAAATTTTTGGTGGACTGGAAAGATGGGAATGTGCAAATAAGCATCTTTGATGTCGATCGCGGCTAACCAATCCTCCCCTTGTAGGGCAGTGGCCACCGATCGGATCGACTCCATCGGAAAGTCCTGATATACAGGAATTTGTATAGCCCTTTTAGAATTAATATGGGCCTCCCGTCCGCGTTTGCTTCGGGACTGTAAAGAGGTTTGAGTAAAACCCGAACCCTCATTCTTCCAGGGGAACCTCCATAATTACTCCTTGGAGCAATAGTTGTTCTAGTGCCAACAGGAGGGACTCTCTCTTCCGGGGATCCCTTGGCATGTTTGACCTCAAAAATGGGAAGGAGGAGAGTCTTTTAACTCCAAACTGTACCCCAAACATACTGCGGAGAGCACCTATCTGTCTTGATCGTGTCCCGCCAGGTCTCTTGTGAACAACTGGAGTCCTCCCCCCACCCGACTGAGTGGGGGCAACCCTTCAATGAATTTAACTTTGGGGGAGGTTTTGTACCTCCCCTGACCCAGGGTTTCTCATTACCCTGCTATTGTCCCTGTTTTTTACCCCCGGGAATTGACCGAGGAGGCCGTCGGAACTGTTACACAGCCGATGCCCCAGGGACTGGAGAAGCAGGCCTCTTAAAGAGGGACCTCTAACTCTGTTTTTAACCGGCAAGAGCGTATTTTTACCGCTGGAAATTTTCTGGATATATTTGTCCAGGTTTTCCCTGAATAAGCGTTCACCATGAAATGGGACGCTAACCAGCCATTCTTTACAGGGAGCTTCAGCAGACCAGTTTTTGAGCCATAGAAGCCTACGCATATGTTCTATAGACAGCGTTAGGCGGGAGGCCTGATGGACTGAATCCTTTATGGCGTCAACCGCAAAGCCTAAGGCTCTAGGTAGATCAGCTAGGGCAAGGCCTGCTGATCTGTCAAGTCCCTCAAGACCTGTTTTAACTGATCCTTCACTGCTTAGCAGACCCCAATAGCTGCTACTGCTGGTTGTGTCACCAAGCTTGCTGTAGAAAGAAGCAGACTTTCATAAGGGCTCCAATCTTTTATCTATTGGGTTCTTGAACATTTGGACATTATCCACTGGACATGTCAGTGATTTATACATACAAGAGATGGCTGCGTCCACTGTAGGGACCTTCCATTTTTTTGATGAACTTATCCTCCATGGGATAGACCACCGGAGATCTCTTGGGGGAATAAATATTTTCTCAGGACGTTCCCAATCCTGGTAAATAAGCCCTTTCAGAAAAGGATGAAGTGGAAAAGAACAGACAGTCTGGGGGCTTCTAGCGACCCCAACGAGGATACAGTAGTGGTTGATGGTTCCGCAAGGTGCATTTTTAAATGCCGATCGGACCATGTTAGTCAGAGACTGAACCCATAATCTTTCAGCTTGAGATGCTGAGAAAAGGTTCCCCCACTGTTGATTCCTCTATAACAGAATCAACCTCATCCTGATCCCCTTCAGGCAGGTCGATCCCTGTATGGGACTGTTGCTCTGCTAACAGGCACTCTGAAGGAGGAGACGGAGATCGGCGTGCTTTCCCTGACAGGGAGGCAGCGATCAATGTTGACAATCTCTCTCTAATCCTCCCAGAGCTGAGGAAAAAACCTCCTCTGTTACATACACAGGAGCAGGTGAACTGAGGACAGCCACAGTACCAAGTACCCCTGCGGGGTCTCTACGGTCACTTACCTCTGAACTTCAGGGGAGACTGGTGCAGCAGAAGCATGCCCAAGATCCTCAGAGCCCGATGAGACCCCCTTCGCTTCCTGGAAGATTCAGTTCCGGAGCTTCTGGACGGCATATTCCTAAGCCTAAAGCTGAGGTATTCCAGCCGTAATACACCACTTTTACTGAGAATAGTCTAGCACAATTGCTGCTATATCACAGTTGGTGTCTACTAAAGTGCCTTTCTAGGGGATGCCTGCATCAACCGCCTCTGTGTGCCTTTATACTGTTGCTAGCTCTGTCTGTGCACTTCAATAGCCAGCTATAATGTGCTTTAAAACACGCTGGACGCCCGCACATGCGCAGTAGCGCCGTGGCGCACACCTGAGCGTCATCCACCCGCTCCGCCCCTTTTTTCAGATCGCCTCTATGAATAGAGGCGCGTGCACGCGCGCGGGCACGAGCGCCTTCGGCGCCTTTTTTGAAAACAATAAGGAGCTAGATGGGAGCCAGGGCCCCCTTTGCCGCAGGGCCCGGGGATGGATGAGCGCAGCAACAGGGCAGAGGAGACAGCTTCCCAGGAGAGAACATACCAACTGCCTGGATTTGATTCTGGAAGAAAAAAATCCACATTACAAGAAAAAGAACCATAGCGGCCTCTAGTGTCTAACACAGGTACCGCTGTCTTACATTTTATTTTTTTATTTTTTCTTGCCTACTATTAAAATTTTTACATTTTCTCAGTAGTAACAGGCATACACAGAATATTAGCGGGAATACCTTAGGTAACAGGCAGAAAGACAAAATAGGCTTGGGGGTCCCTCAATAGAACCAAGTTCCCGAGGGCCCCCACTTACCTTTTCCTTGCCGCAGGACTTTGTTTGGTCCACAGAAGCCCAAACTTCACCTATCACGGCAGGCATTGTAATCAAACCTTCAGGGACCGGGTTCCCAAGGATTCCACTCCCCTGGACCTGTATAGCACCCTGCACAGAAAACATCTTGGTCGTGGGTATGACCAGAGCTCTGTATCCCAGGGTCCAGCTCTCCTAAGAGAAGCATTACAGGCAAAACCTTGCTCTTCTCTGCAAGGCCCGGGTACCGACCGTTTAGCTATGAAGCTTTTTTGGTCGGATCCGGAATAGCTTACTGAGGCCCAAAAGAACCTGTACGCAAGCTCAGTGAAAAACACATGTTTCTTCTTGGCCAACACCTTAGACACTGGCAAAAAACTGGGGTGCTCCCGGATGGGAGGGGCTTATATAGGGGAGGGTACTTCCGGTTTTGGAAGTTGCCAGTGCCAGCACCTGAAGGTATCTATATAACCCATTAGTAATGACTATGTCGCTCTGTGTCCCGTGATGTACGAGAAAGAAAAACATTTAAGACATGCTGTGATGACAGCTGTCACAGTTGCTTGTGTTCTTAACTGAAATGGCTGGTGTCATAACTGATCACATGTACAGTACCATGGCAACTGTAGATCAAACAGAGGCTAAGATGGCAGCTTCTTTGGCTTTAATAGATAGTAGGGTTTAGTTCCTCTTTAAATATTTACTTTTATTTTTAGACACATTTAAGGGTAGGAAGGCTGGTATGAGCGTGGCGAAGGGGAAGGTCCACGTGGTCACTGACTTTGGACAGAATATGACTTAAGATGACTTAAGATTATTTAAAATGCATGAAATATGTTTATCATGAACAGCAGAGTCATAAATATATAGAATATACAGTTACAATCAGTGTTACAAATTGCAGGATGAAGTTGTAATTTCAGTGAAAAAAAAAATCATAAACCTCTAAAACGATCCCTAAGGCTTGTCATAAAATATGCATTTTGGTGAAATCATACAATACTATACACAGGAGAATAGGGCTGCAACTAACAATTATTTTCATAATCGATTAGTCGGCCGATTATTGTTTCGATTAATCGGTTAATAACCGTAATAAAAAAAAAGTAATTTTGCTGCATTTTTACATTTATTTATTTTTGGCCAATTTGTTGTTGGGCAGACTAAAAAACACAAATTGCCGCAAAAACACATTATTACATGCTTTTCTGCAGCTTCTCTATTTAAGTATATTGAACCAAAAAAACTAAATAGCACAGTTTTGCGTTAAAAAAAGTCCTTGCCCTTTCCAAATACGCAGCAGCTGAAAAAATCATGGATGTGAACGTGTCTCGTAGGAAACCATGTAAATGACCTGTAGTGTGTTTCTGCAAAAAGCACCAAAAAAACACAGAGGTGTGACCCGGGCCTGAGAGGTTTAGTAACATAATGGTGTTAAAAAAACTAAAATTTGTACAAAAAGAGCAAATCTCTGTAAGGGGTTAATTTTTTACTGTGGGACAGTGAAAGTAATATTTACAGTAGCGATTTGCCCTTTTTTTTAACTGTAAAGGGCTCATTTTAGTTTTTTTAACCCCATTATGTTCCTGGCTGATTAATCGATTATGTAAATATTAAACGAAAAATCGTCAACTAATTGATTATGAAATTCATCGATTTAGTTGTTTCGGCCCTACAGGAGAAGTAATTCAGAAAGATTGGGTTATGCTGCTGCCTTCAGAAAATTGGACACTGGCAAACGAAGCTAAAGAAACAGCCCAGTATAATCACCCCATGTCCCAACATGCCTCAGTTTTTGCTAGTGTTCTAGAAGAATGGACATCCTCTCTCGTCTGATAGAATCAAAATCTTTACTTTTTATCATGATTTTTTTTCTTCTTGGAAAGTTTCTACAGTTGCAAAGCCAGCTCATTTTGTTGCTTTCTGTAATTGCTGACACTTGTAATTCCCACAAAAGCTATACCCAGACCCCGCTAGAGTAATTCCACGTACACACGATCAGATTTTCCGTCAGAAAAACCTTGGATGGTTTTTCCGACGGCATTCCGCTCAAGCTTGACTTCCATAAACTTGGCAGTGGCGTAGCGTGGGTTGTCAGCGCCCGGGGCAAGGCAAGTAATTTGCACCCCCTAACCTGCGGACTTTTAGCTCTCCCCGAGTCCTGTCCCTTCCCACAATAGTACTGACCAGCCTGATTCCTACACTCTGACCACTACACTAACCTACCTGATTCCTATACTGACCACTATACTACACTGACCACTACACTACACCTACCAACCTGATTCCTATACTGACCACTACACTACACTGACCACTATACTGACCACTACACTACAATGACCACTATACTGACCACTACACTACACTGACCACTATACTGACCACTACACTATACTGACCACTACACTACACTGACCACTATACTAACCACTATACTATACTGGCCACTACGCTACACTGGCCACAACACTACACTGACCACTACACTATACTTATACTGACCACTACACTATACTGACCACTATACTGACCACTACACTATACTGACCTACCTGATTCCTATACTGACCACTACACTACAATGCATGACTCTAGCTGCTCTTCTACTCTCTCTCTCTCTCTGGCTGACCACTACACTATACTGACCACTACACTATACTGACCACTACATTATACTGACCACTATACTTATACTGACCACTACACTATACTGACCACTACACTATACTGACCACTACACTACACTGACCACTACACTATACTGACCACTACACTATACTGACCACTATACTATACTGACCACTACACTATACTATACTGACCACTACACTATACTGACCTACCTGATTCCTATACTGACCACTACACTACAATGCATGACTCTAGCTGCTCTTCTACTCTCTCTCTCTGGCTGACCACTACATTATACTGACAACTATACTTATACTGACCACTACACTATACTGACCACTACACTACACTGACCACTACACTACACTACACTGACCACTGCACTACACTGACCACTGCACTACACTGACCACTACACTACACTGACCACTACACTATACTAACCACTACACTACACTGACCACTATACTATACTGACCACTACACTATACTTATACTGACCACTACACTACACTACACTATACTGACCACTACACTACACTGACCACTACACTGACCACTACACTATACTTATACTGACCACTACACTATACTGACCACTATACTATACTGACCACTACACTATACTGACCACTACACTATACTGACTACTACACTACACTGACCACTACACTATACTGACCACTACACTATATTGACCACTACACTACACTGACCACTACACTGACCACTACACTATACTGACCTACCTGATTCCTATACTGACCACTACACTACAATGCATGACTCTAGCTGCTCTTCTACTCTCTCTCTCTCTCTGGCTGACCACTACACTATACTGACCACTATACTTATACTGACCACTACACTATACTGACCACTACACTATACTGACCACTACACTACACTGACCACTACACTACACTGACCACTACACTACACTGACCACTACACTATACTATACTGACCACTACACTATACTGACCCACCTGATTCCTATACTGACCACTACACTACAATGCATGACTCTAGCTGCTCTTCTACTCTCTCTCTCTCTCTCTCTCTCTCTCTCTCTCTGGCTGACCACTACATTATACTGACAACTATACTTATACTGACCACTACACTATACTGACCACTACACTATACTGACCACTACACTATACTGACCACTACACTACACTGACCACTACACTGACCACTACACTACACTGACCACTACACTATACTGACCACTACACTATACTGACCACTACACTACACTGACCACTACACTATACTATACTGACCACTACACTATACTGACCACTACACTATACTTATACTGACCACTACACTATACTGACCACTACACTACACTGACCACTACACTGACCACTACACTATACTTATACTGACCACTACACTATACTGACTACTATACTGAACACTATACTATACTGACCACTACACTATACTGACCACTACACTATACTGACCACTACACTACACTGACCACTACACTATACTGACCACTACACTATACTGACCACTACACTATACTATACTGACCACTACACTATACTGACCACTACACTATACTTGTACTGACCACTACACTATACTGACCACTACACTATACTGACCACTACACTACACTGACCACTACACTATACTGACCACTACACTGACCACTACACTATATTGACCACTACACTATACTTATACTGACCACTACACTATACTGACTACTATACTGAACACTATACTATACTGACCACTACACTATACTGACCACTACACTATACTGACCACTACTCTGACCACTACACTATACTATGCTGACCACTACAATATACTATACTGACCACTACACTATACTGACCACTACACTACACTGACCACTACACTATACTATACTGACCACTACACTATACTGACCACTACACTATACTTATACTGACCACTACACTACACTATACTGACCACTACACTGACCACTACACTATACTTATACTGACCACTACACTATACTGACTACTATACTGAACACTATACTATACTGACCACTATACTATACTGACCACTACACTATACTGACCACTACACTACACTGACCACTATACTATACTGACCACTACACTATACTATACTGACCATTACACTATACTGACCACTACACTATACTTATACTAACCACTACACTATACTGACCACTACACTATACTGACCACTACACTATACTGACCACTACACTATACTGACCACTACACTATATTGACCACTACACTATACTTATACTGACCACTACACTATACTTATACTGACCACTACACTATACTGACTACTATACTGAACACTATACTATACTGACCACTACACTATACTGACCACTACTCTGACCACTACACTATACTATACTGACCACTACAATATACTATACTGACCACTACACTATACTGACCACTACACTATACTGACCACTACACTACACTGGCCACTACACTATACTGACCTACCTGATTCCTATACTGACCACTACACTACACTGCATGACTCTAGCTGCTCTTCTACACACTCTCTCTCTCTCTCTCTCTCTCTCTGGCTGGCTGCTACACTATACTGACCACTACGCTATACTATACTGACCACTACACTACACTGACCACTACACTGACCACTACACTACACTGACCACTACACTATACTGACCACTACACTACACTGCCTGACTCTAGCTGCTCTTCTACTCTCTCTCTGGCTGGCTGCTCCATCTCCCCAGACCGTGTCCACACACCACCCCCCCGGGCCAGCAACACCAACATGACTCTTACGAGGAAGTCTTATCTTCTCTTCTCTGGAGGAGAGGAGGAGAAGACAGCGGCAGCTCAAAATCAATTTCTTATGTCCCCCGCGCTTCGCCATGTTCAGAATCCGGCACCCTGTGATTGGGCGGCGGGGCTGGCCTGTCAACGATAGCGGTAGATCCTGGAGTCCCGTCTCCACCCATGTTCAGTCTCCTGCACCCTGTGATTGGGCGGCGGGGCTGGCCTGTTACCGATCACGGTTGCTCCTGATGTCCCGCCTTTGCCCAATCACAGGGTGCAGGAGACTGAACATGGGTGGAGGCAGGACTCCAGGATCTACCGCGATCGTGGACAGGCTAGCCCCGCCGCCGCACATGACCCCATACGCCCAATCACAGGGAGTCTGACACTGAACATGGCGGCAGAGGATGGGGACACAGGAAAGTACATTTAGGAGGAGGCAGCCACTGTGACACATACTTGCTGGCGCCCCCCTAAGTGTTGTGCCCGGTACCACGGCCCCCCGCACCCCCCACACTACGCCAGTGACACACGGTCACACAAAACTTCTCTGAACTTTCAACTGTCAAGAACGCGGTGACATACAACACTACGATGAGCCGAGAAAATTAAGTTCAATGCTGCCGAGCACGCGTAGAATTGTTTCCGAGTATGCGTCAGAACTGCTACAGACGATCAGAATTTCCAGCTCTCAAATTTTTGCTGGCGGAAATTCCGACAGGAAAAATACGATGGAGCCTACACAGTCGGAATTTCCGACCAAAAGCTTACATTGGACTTTTCTTGTCGGAATTTCCAATTGTGTGTAAGGCCCCTTTCACACGTGCCTTCAGGTTGTTTCATCAGTTCAGTCAAGTTTTTTCGAAGAAAAAACGGATCAGTTTTTACATCAGTTTTTACATCAGTTCTTTACATTCACTTAACCAGTTGAGTAAAATTTTTGGTTTACATTAGAGCTGCACGTTTCTGGATAAAATAAGAATCAAATTTTTTTTGCTTAGAATAAAGATCATGATTCTCGCAGTGTAACATCATCTTCTCACGGGTTATCTCCGTCAGACTCCCATATGGAGGAACCGATTCTACATGGAACTAAATAGAGTGCCCGATCCATTAGAGTGGGAAAGAGCTGGGGTCAGATTTCTTGCCCAAATACTGGATGGTTCAGTTTTAAAGCCTTTCACCCAGTTGCTAAATGAATTTCCTGCCCTTAGGGGACACCACTTTAAGTACAGACAACTACAACATGCCATTAGGTATCAGAACAGACATTCTAGTCTGCAACTAGAAAACTCTTCATTCCTCGAATCTATATTTACTGACCCGGAGAAAAAGGGAATCATCTCTAGAATATATGCCCATCTTCTATCACACATACAGGCCCCAGACTTACTACCGTGCAGAGAAGGGTGGGAGAGAGATGTAGGTCCCATTGATGGTGAGCAGTGGAATCAGATACTGGGGGTGGGTCCGGTGGTTTCAGTGTCGGCAGCACAAAGACTCTCACAACTGTTTATGCTGCACAGGGTGTATCGCACACCTATTCAACTTCATAGATGGGGTAGACGTGACTCTCCCATATGTCCCAAATGCCAGGCTCACCCAGGTGATCTCATCCACATGCTTTGGAGGTGCCCCAAATTAGTGAGGTATTGGAGCGCGGTTGTTGCCAGAATAAATAATACCTTTCGGGTCCAGCTTGGGTTGGAGCCACTGGTGTGCCTGCTGGGCAGTCTGGATGAAGATTTATATCTACCGCCAATATATATTGCTATTACGAGACTGCTATACTTGGCCAGGAAACTTATTGCCCGGTTGTGGCTGTCAGCACGTATACCACAGGAGGCACAATGGATACAAATGGTTAACACCACTCTTATCCGTGAAAAATACACCTATCAGCATAGGAAATCACCAAACAAATTTACCAATATATGGCAGGACTGGTTGAGATCCCCAGAAGTGGCTCCGCCACAGCTGGCCCTGGATAGGCTACTAATGGGAAGAGGGACTGACTATCTAAACGCAGGCATGTCTTCTTTGCTGTCACACCACAGGGAGTGTTGGTTCTAACTGACGAGTCTGAGTCAAGGTGAAACGTCAATGGTTGGTTTGTTATTAACATTCAATTACTATCTACTGTTTGGTTTTCCCTTTGTTTCTTTTATTTTCTTACTTTTAATTTTAATTTTTACTACCATTCTCTCTATATGTAGAATGAGCACTTGGATATGGCATTACCCTATCTATACAGGAGTATGTTCCCAGTATTGTCTGTGCAAGTATATTAGACTGGAAAGTTAAAACAGTTGATACTCTTGATGTATATATCCACAATGTCTTACATTTGTCATGAATAAGTTGTAATGTCATGTGCTCTCATTAATAAAAACCCTTTTGTTGATTAAAAAAAAAAAAAAAACATCATCTTCTCACAATATACAAAAAAATTGGTTTTGTTTTTTTAATTCATGGAAGTGTATTTTTTCCCAAAAATACTGCGTGACATAAAATATTGCAACAACCGCCATTTTATTCTCTAGGGTTTCTGCTAAAAAAAATATACAATGCTGTAAAAAAGTAATTGCTCCCTAAATCTAATAACTGGTTGTGTCACCCTTGGCGGCAACAACTGCAATCAAGCATTTGTGATAACTGGCAATGAGTCTTTCACATTGCTGTGGAGCAATTTCAGCCCACTCTTCTTTGCAGAATTGTTTTAATTCCGCCACATTGGAGGGTTTTCCAGCATGAACGGTCTGTGTAAGGTCATGCATGATACAGCATCTCAATTGGATTTAAGTCCGGACTTTGTCTAGGCCACTCCAAAACCTAAATTTTGCTTTGTTTGAACCTTTTGGAGGTGGACTTGCTGTTGTGTTTCGGATCATTGTCCTGCTGCATAACCCAAGTGCACTTGAGCTTGAGGTCACAAACTGATGGCCGGACATTCTCCTTTAGGAATTTCTGGTAGCGCTCAGAATTTATGGTTCCATCAATTATGGTAAGTCGTCTAGGTCCTGAAGCTGCAAAGCGGCCCCAGACCCTCACGCTACCACCACCATGTCTGACTGTTGGTATGATATTCTTGTTACGAAATGCTGTATTCGTTTTATGCCAGATGTAATGGGACGCACGCCTTCCAAAAAGTTTAATTTTTGTCTCCTCAGTCCACAGAAAATTTGCCTAAAAGTTTGGGGGATAATCAAGATGTTTTTTGCTAAATGTTAGATGAGCCTTTATGTTCTTTTTGGTCAGCAGTGGCTTTGGCCTTGGAACTCTCCCCTGGATGCCATTTTTGCCCAGTCTCTTTCTTATTATTGAATCATGAACTTACCTGAGGCAAGTGAGGCCTGCAGTTCTTTAAATGTTGTTCTGGGTTCTTTTATGACCTCTTGGATGAGTCGTCGTCATGCTCTTGGAGTAATTTTTGTAGACAGGCCACTCCTGGAAAGGTTCACCGCTGTTCCAAGTTATATCTATTTGTGGATAATGGCTCTCCCCGTGGTTCACTGGACTTCCAAAACCTTAGAAATGGCTTTGAAACCCTTCCTAGACCGATACATGTTTGTTTCTTATCTGTTCGGGTATATTTATAGATTGTGGTATGATGTGTGGCTTTTTGTGATATGTTAGCATGCTTCACTTTGTCAGACTGCTTCAACAGCTCCCTGATTCAACAGGTCTGGCAGTAATCAGGCCTGGTTGTGGCAAGTGAAAATCATTATTCATGATTCAGCATGGGAGGGGGCAATTACTTTTTCACATAGAGCCAGGCAGGTTTGAACAGATTTTTTCCCTTAATAAATGAAATAATAATTGAAACACTGCATCTTGGATTTACTTGGGTCATCTTTGTGTAATATTTAAATTTGTTTGATGATCTGAATCATTTAACCACTTCCGGACTGCCGCACGCCGATATACGCCAGCTGTTTAAAGAGGGATATCTCTGTTATGGCAGCAGCTAGCTGCCATACCCCAGGTATCCTCTTCTTCAGCCAGAGGTCTGGTTTCCAATAATGGTGGTCTCTGCGGCGGATTCGCCGCAAGATCACTGTTATCCGCGGTGGGAGAGGGCCCCCTCCCGCTGCTCTCCCTGCCCTCCGCCGCTTACCGTAGCCGTCGGCAATCAGGTCATTCTGGTAGCTGGGTATGGAGACGAGTGAGGGGAAGATGGCCCCCACCCGTCTCCATACCATAGCAGGGCGGAAGCAACGTCAAAACGTCACTTCCGCCCATAGCTCTTAAAGGGCCATTTTTATTTTACATTTTTTTCAAATGACAAGATTTTTTTATTTTTATTGCATTTTAGACCACTTTCACACTGAGGCGCTTTTCAGGCGCTTTCACGCTAAAAAAAAGCACCTAAAAAGCTTACGAAACTTATTTCAATTAAAATCAATGAATGCTTTCACACTGGGGCAGTGTGCTGAAAAAACGCCCCTCTCCATTGAAATGAATTGAAAGCACTTCAAAAGCGCCTGAAAAGCGCTTCAAAAGCGCTCAGTGTTTTACTGGCAGTTTTTCAAGTGCCTCAGTGTGAAAGAGGCCTTAGTGTAAATATGAGATCTGAGGTCTTTTTGACCCCAGGTCTCATATTTAAGAGGACCTGTCATGCTTTTTTCTATTACAAGGGATGTTTACATTCCTTGTAATAGGAATAAAAGTGACACCATTTTTTTTTTAAAAGAACAGTGTAAAAAATAAGGAAAAAAAAAATGTAAACGCACCCTGTGCCGCCGAACTCGCGTGCAGAAGCGAACGCATACCTGAGCAGCGCCCGCATATAAAAACGGTGTTCAAACTACACATGTGAGGTATCGCCGCAATCGGTAGAGCGAGAGCAATAATTCTAGCCCTAGTCCATCTCTGTAACTCAAAACTCAACTGCAGAGCACTTTACAGATTAATAGGCTGCCAGACACCTTTTAGTTGGAGCCACATCACTTTTTTAATCTATCATGGGTCCTTATGGAATGGCCATGTCACTTTAAAAAAATTGTCACATGGCATATTGGTGGGTCATTCGCACTTCATTTTAATGTGCCCCAAACCACTATGACATCTACACCACTTCTGGCCTGCTCATACACAATGGCCACCAACATGGTACACCAAAATTGTGGAGTAGTTAGCTTCTTCAGGTGTGGCCCAGGAAGAAATTATCTGAAACTATGTCAGAATTATGGAAAAAAAACTCTGACATGATATCTGACTCAGAATACAGGAAATCACACTTCTTCACCCTCTCCTCCACAGTCTGTTTCTGATTTTCTCACAGATATAGTTGCACCTGCTCATATAGCTCAGGATGACAAGGAGTGTACCTTATCCTTCTGGATGAGTTGGTATATCCCATTATTACTCCTAAGCTTAAGGGTTCCTCTCTGGTCCTTTCTGAAGCAGTCTACACATGTCTAGACCTAAAGCAATCTACATCAGCTATTGTCCACAGTAGCCTACCCAGGTTCTCAAAATATTGTTTTGCATGTTTTCTAGAAATATAAAGGTGTATAGCAGTATGCAGAGGATTAATTTCCGAATTTTCAGTGGAAGTTCAGGCAGAACCTAACTAAGGCTAAACCTGCTATTTGCCACATTCTAAACCTAATCGATATATACCTGTAAAACAAAAATCGCTATACTTACCTATTCTGCAGCCGATTCGGTCTGGTCCCAGCATCAGCGTTAGACTGCTTTAGGATGTTCCAATTAACCTAACCTGAATTACTTCTCCTGTGTCTTGTAATATATGGTTAAATAAATTGGATTTTTGACTAAAGCCCCATACACACGGTCGGACTTCCATCTGACTTTTCCGTGATTTTTTGTCCGAACGGAGTTGGTCGGGAACACCCATAGCATACACACGCTCTGACTTTTCTGCAAACTTTCCCAAAACTTTTTGCAACATCACGTGGTTTTTCTGCTCTTTACCGCCACCCTTTGGTCAACTTCTGCTATTGTTGGTTGATTTTAACATTAGTTGTTTTGTCCATCGGACAAAAGTCCAATGGTTTTCTGTACACACGGTCGGACTTTGCTCCATCGTACTTTTGTTGGGCAAAAGTTTGTCCGTTTGCAGACCCAACTTTTGTCCGATGAAAACAAGAAAAAAGCAAAAAAAGTTTGTCCGATGGAGGGTACACACGGTCGGATTGTTGGTCCAACTTGCTCAAAACGAAGTTTGTTGGGCATATGTCCGACCGTGTGTACGGGGCTTTACTGTAAAATCTTTTTCTTGGAGTACAAAGTGGTTGTAAAGGCCGAAGGTTTTTTACCTTCATGCATTCTATGTGCAGCTACCCCCACAGCCCCTCCCTAATATTCCCCTGAGCCCCCTCTCGATCCAGCGATGTGCATGGGGGGCCTCGAGCTGTCTCTGGTCTCTCTTTCCTCATTGGCTGAGACACAGCTGAGGGAGCCATTGGCTCCCACTGCTGTCAATCACAGCCAGAGAGCCTATGAGGAGAGAGAGTGGGGGCAGGGCCGAGCCACGGCTCTATGTGTCTTATGGACACATCAAACAGGACTTGGGAGCGAATTTGCTATTGGGGGCACTGGTCAAGGGGAGGAGCCAGGAGCGCTGGCGCGGGAGAAGAAAAGGATCGGGGCTGCTCTGTGCAAAACCACTGCACAGAGACGTGATGTATGATATGTTTGTTATAAGTGTAGCAGAGCCTCACTCTCCCTCTCCGCTTCTCCTGGTTATTGGCTGGTGTGGTCTAGGGGTACCTGGGAGAGGAGAGTGCAGGAACACTACGCCAAGCTCTCCCCTCGTATGTGTATAAGGGTTGAGCAAAGTCACTTAAATTACCTCCGGGTCTGCTCACTGCATACGAAGCTTCCACTTGTTCCGTGGAGATGTGTCTGCCAGTAACAGAGCCCCACACCAATTAAAAGTCCAACACTCTTTTATTTCTCCATTGCAGGGTGAACATAACAGTTGAACTTTCAGTAACAGACAGACAGGGGTGTGGATACGAGTAGGCCCAGGCACAAATGAACTCTCCTATTCCTTTGCAAGTGAATGGGCTTGGCCCACGGTCTCTGCCACCGACCATGAGATTGATCGCTGCCACCGACCGGGTGAACCGTTGAGGCCCCTGCCACAGGCCTAATAGCAGGTCTCTGCCACTGACCTGAGCTGACTAGTTGGACCGCTGCCACCGGTCATTGAACATGAACCACCTTCCTCCATGAACTTGGCCCCTGTTCGAGAAAGACATCCCTCCGGGCGGTCTCCAGAGGTTCACCCGTCACTGGCAATATGCTGCACCAGGTCTTCGGATGAATCCCTCCTCTGGTCCCTTACGCCTCTGGATTCGGGTGCCCAACACCCGGGGCACCCTAGGACAGTCCCTCCCCGGCGGGACCCAGCGGAAGGTACTGGGCCCCAGGCCTCCGGCCGAGTACCTCACCCCAGACTGAAGGTGCCTGGGATGGAACACGAACTCCAAGTGACATCGACCGCGAACAGCAGCCCTCAGGCTGAAGGTGCCTGGGACTCGAACCTCATAGCGAAGATGTCTGCCCCCTTTATACCCTCCCCCAGCAAGCACAGCGGGTTCCCCGCCCCGCCGTACAACTGCTGCAAGAGGTCACAAAGGGTACGGCACTGCAGTGACGGTTCAACCCCAGCCCGAAGTGACAGCGCCTCCTGCTGGGCTGCAGGGAACTGGTCGTCACTGATGTCTTCACCAGATTTAAACACTCTGAAAAGTACATACCCGCTACATAAGAAAAAAAGAACGAGCCTTTAGAATCACTTTAAGGACAAAGTCTCCATACCTCTTTTCTTATGATGCACAAAACCAAGGTATGCTGGAAGTGGGAGGAGCTATGCTGGATTTTCGTTACAATTTTGTTTGCCATTGTCCAATCTCCTGAAGACAGCAGCATAACCCAATGTACCTGAATTACATCTCCTGTGTCCTTTCATGTACTCTGAGAAAAGGATTTTACTATAAATCTTTGGAAAAAAACGTAAAATTACCCAAGGGGTTTTTTAGCAGCAAAATAACCATCAAATGGTAAATGATTTTCAATATTTTATTGTCAAAAAAGTGCAAAATACAGATTATTTCAATAATTTTTTAAATATGAACTTGTAATATAGAACAACAAACAATATCCATCAATGATAAAAAATGCACATTTGCAAAGATGTCAATACATTATGAGTACCTCAATGCATTTCGACCCCTACATTCGTGGTCTTCATCAGGAGACTTTTGTTACTCTAAAGAACATGTCAAAAAATATTTTTTTACTACTTGTTCACCTATATAAACATTATCAAAATTATCTGTGAATCTCTGGATGACTGCCGATGGACGCAGAGGAGAAAGATGAGGTATCAAGTAAGTACTGCTGTTAGATTCACCGGACCATATGTCACCCATACTACAACGCATTACACCAAATAAGTATATCTTTGACTAACATTATTAATAGTATTCATTAATATTCATTATTATTTTTTCAACACAGATATGATATTCATCTTCACAATCACTTGTGAGTTTTATATTCATGTCTGTTGAGGCATCGGTCACTTTATCACAGTTCACTCCATTATAGGGGTGCGCTTATAACTTCTTGGTAAATATATTTTTTACTTTTTTCATTTCATTCCTTTTTGCAAACAATCTGGCATTAACCAATATGAAGTGTCCTGGCTATCATTGGTCATTTTGTGTTCCGCTCTTTACTATTTTGTTGTTTTTAGCATTAGTGTTTATCACTTTATTTCGTTTTTTATTTTTCACAACGCACCTTTACGTACTTTCATCTACACATCTCACGAATATTAGAATTATTTCATTAGATTGTTCACATTTATTTATGTAACGACACCCCGAGTATGAAAGGAGTTAAAGTCGTTTAGGACATTCCATTCCTGAACACAAGGCAGCTACCAGACACTCCAATCAGCCGAACAAGAAACCCATACTAATAATTCTCCCCCAAATACGAGACGAAGCTCTGTCTTGAGGGTCAAGCAGGAATGAGAGTTTATTGAAGGGAATACAAATCTTATATACAGTAAAAGAGGAGGTGCATACATCCTGCTCATATTACTCTAAAAATACACCTGTGACCAGAAACCTAATTAACATGAGCTAATTAACAAATCCCTTTAAGCAGCCTGGTCATTGTTATGATAAATCAGGATTTCACTACAGGTCAGACTTGTCACTGAGCTTCACACAGTAGATGATACATTATCATACATATCAACACAGAACTCCTTCATACAATTGCAGGGTCAATTAGCACAGATGACAATGGCTGAAAGAGAAGCCAAACTAGCCTCTTTTACATTATAACAGACAACAGACAGGCAGGTGGCTGGAGTTGACATCAGCACCTCCTAACAGTATGAATCAGTCAGTCTTTCTAATATGACATATACAGGGTTCCATTTTAAGTAACCCAAGCCACATTCTTAATGTCCATTATTTTCTTGCTCATCCTGTGCCCCAATAGACACAGGGTAACTTAGACATAAGAGGTGCATGGGGAGCTGAAACAAGGGTATCCCATGCTTTCCAAGGGATTTTGGGTTCCACTGGCCCTCCTGTCACAATTTATCTTTTATTTTCTATTTTATTTAAGAATAAATATCCTACTATCATACCGGGGGATTCCATTTTAATAACCCAAAAATAGATTAAACAAAAAATCTAGTTGGGAATCAATACCAATCTGAAATTTTAAAATAATTAGCTGGGTTTGACACGGTCTGGTTCTAATAAGCAGCACAAAAAACCCTATTCCCCACTCATTAAATTAATTTATATATCACAGGTGCCCTGTCTATTTTCTCCATCCCCTCTTTGGGGTCTGGATACACTTGACTCCCTGTAAGCCCTGTGGATTTAGGACCTGTCTAAGGGGTGCGGGGGGCCCACACAAAGTCCTCTGGATCACTGAATGCATCTGGTTTTAAATTCTGGTTGGGTGTTGCACACCTTCTCCATCAGTTAAATGGTAAATATATTTGTAATTTGAATGATGATACATACTGTTAGCAACAAAATGTTCACAGATAATTTTGATAATGTTTATACAGGTGAATAAGTAGTAAAAAACTATTTTTTGACATGTTCTTTAGAGTAACAACATCTTCCTGATGAAGACCACGAATGCAGGGGTCGAAATGCATTGGGGTACTCATATGTAATGTACAAATATAATGTATTGACATCTTTACAAATGTGCATTTTTTATCATTGATGGATATTGTTTGTTGTTTTATATTCCAATCAGAGCTCATATTTTTAAAATTTCTTGACACAATCTTTATTTTACACTTTTTTTTAAATAAAATATTGAAAATCATTTACCATTTAATAGTTATTTTGCTGCTAAAAAACCCTTGGGGAACCCTTCCATTTTTTGAATCTAGTTTTGGAGTGTGCAGCCTCTCGACTCTCATTTATGTGCTTTTCCATGTTAGACTGTAAAATTACAACCCTAATTCCAAAAAAATTGGGACGCTGTGTAAAATCGACATAAAAAACAGAATGGAATGATCTGCAAATCTAATAAACCCATCTTTTATTCACAATAGAAAACTGTTCTAACTGAGAAAATGTACCATTTTAAGAAAAAAATAAGGTAAATTTGAAAGCTGATGACAGCAACAAGTCTCATAAAAGTTGGGACAGGGCCATGCTTACCACAGTGTAGTACAGTTTCTCAACTTTTTGGAATTGGGGTTGTATTTCTTTCCATACGTTTTGGTATTTGCTATTTTAAATTGTAATTATTGAAAGTTGATGATTATTTTGTATAGGGAGCTTGCTGTCAAAGAGCTGCGCCGTCAAAACTTCCAAACACCAAACACTTCAAGGATTTCACCTGAAAGGCTATTCCGATCTCCAGAGCGCCGATCCAGGTCTCCAGAAAAATTATTTGACAGGTAAATGGCCTCATTCCCCTAAAAAAGAGTGGCTGATTTAACTTGCTTTAGATTGCATCTGACCCTTTCTAAAACACTGAGTTAAAGCGGAGGTCCACCCTGAAAAAATCTTAACATTAAAAATCCTAAAAAGAAAAAAAAAATGTTATACTCACCCTAAATGCCTGTTGCTATGCGGAAGTCCCCTAATCTGCCTCTAATGTTCCTCTTCTCGTCCGCGGTGGGTCTCCTTCCGCTTCCTCTTCTTGTGAATGGGCCGCGCTGCCTTCTGGGAACTGTGTGTATCCCAGGAGGCAAGCCGCCCATTCACAAAGCGCCGTGCGAGTGGCGCATGCGCAGTAGGAAACGGGCAGTGAAGCCATAAGGCTTCACTGCCTGTTTCCCTTTAGTCAGGATGGAGGAGCCGGGACCTGCCAGCAGCGATCCGATCGCCGTCAGGGGACCGACATCGCGGGCGAGTAGGACAGGTAAGTGTCCTTATTAAAAGTCAGCAGCTACACTGTAAGTAGCTGCTGACTTTTTCTTTATTATTTTGGCTGCACCTCCGCTTTAACCAATTGCCGACCGCCGCACGACGATGTACGTTGACACAATGGCACAGGCAGGCAAATGGGCGTACCTGTACGTCCTTTGAAATTTGCCATCCAGCGGGCACGTTCGCCCCCGCCGCCTGCCTTGTGAGTGCGCCCGCGGGTCCCGGAAACTCGATGTTCCCGGGTGGCCCCGCGATTGCGGTCGGCAAAGGCAGAACAGGGGGATGCCTTTGTAAACAAGGCATTCCCCTGTTCTGCCTAGTGACAACTAAGGGATCTACTGTTCCCTGTGATCGGGAACAGTGATCGCTGACGTGTCACTGGTAGCTCCTCCCCCTAACAGGTATAATCACTCCCTAGGACACACTTAACCCCTTCAGCACCCCCTAGTGGTTAACCCCTTCACTGCCAGTGTCATTTACACAGTAATCAGTGTATTTTTATAGCACTGATCGCTGTATAAATGACAATGGTCCTAAAAATGTGTCAAAAGTGTCCGATCTGTCCGCCATAAAGTCGCAGTCATGATAAAAATCGCAGATCGTCGCCATTACTAGTAAAAAAATAATAATAATAAAAATGCCATAAAACTATCCCCTATTTTGTAGACGCTATAACTTTTGCGCAAACCAATCAATATACGTTTATTGCGATTTTTTTTTTACCAAAAATATGTAGAAGAATACGTATCGGCCTTATTTGAGGGAAAAAAATTATTTATTTTTTTTAAAAATTGGGGATATTTATTATAGCAAAAAGTACAAAATATTGCTCTATTTTTGTTTATAGCGCAAAAAATAAAAACCACAGAGGTGATCAAATACCACCAAAAGAAATCTCTATTTGTGGTAAAAAAAAAAGGACGTAAATTTTGTTTGGGAGCCACGCCGCACGACCGCGCAATTGAGAGTTAAAGCGACGCAGTGCCGAATCGCAAAATGTGGCCCGGTTCTTTGGCAGCCAAATGGTCCAGGGCTGAAGTGGTTAAAATCTGTGGGTTTGTTTATACAGAATACACCATTAATAAATTGTACTAATGTTAACCTGTGATTTATTTCCTCAAAAGCTGTGGGGAGATTTGACAAAAAAAACATACAGGTGACTGTAGATGTGAGAAAGTGGTTTGGATCTAATGTTTATGATGCAGTTGGTATTTCTATATTAAAAGATAACTGAGGTAATGTGCTATATCATCAAAGGGGTATCCTATGCTTGGATACCTTTCATGGGCATTGATCAAGCATTCTTCAAGCTTTTTCAATGCTTCAAAAACAAAACAAATACATGTCATAAATGCTATAGGAGCATTAATGAGCATTGCTTCATTATTCCTAATCAACACTCCTGTGAACAAGCCCTTATTGTGCAGGGAATTGTGGGTGAGAAATCTCCAGAAATTCTCTGCTGACATCTTTCATTCACTACAGTTACTCATTAGGAAACCCATGATGCACCTGTTTATACGTGTACTATACTATATATCTGATTGGTTGAGAGAGAGTGTTCATTTTATGATATTCTTCTAAATAAAAGAGTCTTTCATTACATTTGCTTCAAATCTGTTCTGGTAGATGTCAAAATTAAAAATACATAAAATGTAGGCTGTGAATTTTAATTGTGTTTCCAAATGGTTCCCCCCAAGTGGCCTGTTTAGTTTTTCCAGCATATTTTTCCTTGGAGGTATTTGTATTGTTTAATTAATTACATTATTTCTTGCAGGAATCTTCTGTTTAATGATTATTAAGCAATGATCCATGGTCATCGCGGGAAAGAACATGGAAACACCAGTTAAATAATAAATACACTGTTATCTTTCAATCACTTTGTGTTTCCACGTGTTTGCATCATAACTAATACTTTCCCATATGTGCAAACATCCAACCACTCTCTGTGCACACTGGAATCAAGCACACGGCTTTCATCCACGATGCTTGTTGAATACTGCACTATGCTCAGTATACATGATTGCTCTGTGAAATATCAGCCTTAAGCTGATATAGACCTGGACTTTAATTTCTGTAATCACTGTCCTTGTTTATTCACTTTTCTCCCCTGTATGGGTACCCCCACCTGAAGTCTGAATACGATGTTGGGATTTTCATACATATACCAGGTACATTTCTCTAGTCTGCCTATGTGTTTGTGTATAGATCTATGATCTGACATTAGGGCACATTATCTTTACACATAGGACTGCAGTGAAATAATTTCATTCTACACATTCTTATAATACACAGAATACAAGTCTGCTTGGGCGCTGCATACACTTTAGGTGAATTCTGCTACTATGAAACCTTCTATGGGCTGTTTCCCCAGGGGTTTGTAATGTTAATTGGCCTCACGGGTTCAAAATACAAATTTTATCTTGTTAGTCAAGTTTATTTTGGCCATTTTGGCATATATCTTTAATGTGTGCTAGTTAGATGTTGTGTGTTTTTATTTTGTTTTAGATTTTTTCACATTATTTTCTACACAATTTTAACTGACATCGTATTTAGCTGTGCCAATTAAATTATTTTTGTAAAAATTTTTATGTATTTTAAAACAACTGTTTTATCTACAATGTATTTTACCTAATATTTATTGTCCGAAAATAAATTCAAACTGTGGAATCAGACCTAGGTAACATATTCTAGTATATGCTGTAGTTAAAATATTCTGTAAAGCATAAGGAGTGGATTTGAAGGAGTGGTAACAGGCTATGGGAATTTCAAAGATAAAGGTGAGTTAAAGTACAGCTGAGGAGCACTTCCCATTAATGTAACTGGGACAGGAAGTGGGGAGCAGCACTCCAACACAGGGGCACATAGAACAGTAAAATGACTTTCATTGCTAGAATAGAAAAAGTTTAAATTTAAAACCTATTTCTGACTTTTGTTATGGGGACGGGAAGTAGGGGGATATCTCCCTAACAGGGAAACTGGAAACAGGCAATGAAAACCTGAAAGTGATTTCAACCTTTCCCCACTTTATTCAAAACAAATAAATCTGCTAGAGTTCCGCTTTAAAGTGCTCTTGCTTTTTTTTTCATGAGTAAGATCAGTTTGACCCCTCTACAGTTTATATCTAAGTCCTTTGAGCTTTGTGTTAGATTGTACTGCAAATGGTGAAGTTTTGTATGGATCATATATTTTTTTATTCAATAAAGTGTTTTTAATAAAATCTGTGTTATGACTTTTTTTAATCACAATTTTCAGGCTCATTTGGGTATATTTTCTGGCTCTTACACAGCATGCTGTGGTTGCTACTGTCTCTCCCTATTTTATTAACCACTTCAGCCCAGGACCATTTCGCTGGCCAAAGACCAGAGCATTTTTTGTGATTCGGCACTGCATCGCTTTAACTGACAATTGCGCGGTCGTGCGACGTGGCTCCCAAACAAAATTGATGTCCTTTTTTTCCCACAAATAGAGCTTTCTTTTGGTGGTATTTGATCACCTCTGCGGTTTTTATTTTTTGCGCTATAAACAAACATAGAGCGACAATTTTGAAAAAAATATATATATATATATTTTTTACTTTTTGCTATAATAAATATCCCCCAAAAATATAAAAAAAAAAATATTTTTCCTCAGTTTAGGCCGATACGTATTCTTCTACATATTATTGGTAAAAAAAATCGCAATAAGCGTTCATTGATTGGTTTGCGCAAAAGTTATAGCGTCTACAATATAGGGGATAGTTTTATGGCATTTTTATTAATATTTTTTTTTACTAGTAATGGCGACGATCAGCGATTTTTATCGTGACTGCGACATTATGACGGACACATCGAACACTTTTGACACAATTTTGGGACGGGGTTAAGAACTAGGTGGCGCCAAAGGGGTTAAGTGTGTCCTAGGGAGTGATTCTTACTGTTAGAGGGAGTGGCTACGAGTGACACGTCACTGATCGCTGTTCCCGATCACAGGGAACAGACGATCAGTGACAGTGTCACTAGGCAGAACGGGGAGATACATATTTACACTTGCCTCTCCCCGTTCTGCAGCTCTGTGACCCGATCGCGGGACACTGGCAGACATCGAGTCTGCGGGTCCCGCGGGCACGGTCATGGAGCTCGCAGCAGGGGTGCGCCCGGCATGGCGGGAATTTCAAAGTGACGTAAATATACGTTACTTTGCCCAGCCGTGCCATTCTGCCGACGTAAATGTACAGGAGCCGGTTGGAAACCGGCTAAAGGACACATACTACTGTAGTGAAGAAGGAGCCAGTGAAAGGAACCACAGGGCGCCGCAAGGAACCAGGCCAGAACTGTGTTGGATTCTTTAAGATTCTTAAGCCACCAAAGATTAAAGACTGTGAAATTCAAACTGCCCACCAATAGGGTAAAATAAGAATTCTTTAGGAGAGCTTTTTTCAGAAATTAAAGTGGTTGTAAAGGCTGTGCATGAAGATAAAAAACCTTCACTGTGCCGCACCCCCCTTAGCCCCCAATACTTGCCTAAGCCCGATCTCGATATGAGGCTCTCCCTGTTCTCTCCCTCCTGATTGGCTGAGATGCAACAGCAGGAGCCATTGGCTCCCGCTGTTGTCAATCACAGCTAGTGGGGCAGGGCTGAACCGCACTCTCTCTGTCTTAAGCCCTGTACACACGATCGGATATCCTATGGATTCTAATCCAATGGTTTTTTCCATCGGAAATCTAATGAAACTGTCTTCCATCCGTCTTGCCCACACACCATCAGTCAAAAAACCGACCGTTTCAAACGCAGTGACGTAAAACACTCCGATGAGCCGAGAAAAAATTAAGTTCAATGCTTCTGAGCATGCGTCGATTCGATTCTGAGCATGCGTGGGTTTTTTATCTGATGGAGTACCCCACAGACGATATTAATTTTCTATCGTTTTTTTAACCATCGGATAAATTTAAAACATGTTCTATTTTTAAACACCGATGGAAAAAAGACCGATGGGGCCCATACACGATCGGTTTGTCCGATGAAAACAGTCCATTGGACTGTTTACATCGGTAAAACCTATCGTGTGTACACGGCTTAACAGACGCAGAGAGGCAGCTTGGGAGCAAGCGAGCATGCTCAAGTGACCCCATAGCAAGCGGCTTGCTTTGGGGGGCACTCGGCAAGGGGGGTGGACCCAGAACGCCAGTGAGGGACCGGAAAATAGGAGGATCGGGCTGCTCTGTGCAAAACTACTGCACATAGAAGGTAAGTATAACATGTTTGTTACATTTTTTTCCTTTACAGTCACTTTAAGTCGACCCTACATGGATCAAAATGTGTCTAGTTCAGCAGGGACTGGACAATTTTAAACCATGTATAGAAATACTGGTTGTACACAAGTTGATCTATCAATTGACTTGTATACAACGGCCTGCTGTAAAATTTTCTATTGATCAGTTTTGGTGGCTATAGCCAGCAGTGATGATTAGTGTATTCTGATGGCAGGGAAATCACCCCTCTGTCAGAATAGCACAGCTGGAGGGATTCCCTCATCCACATCAAGTATGTGTTAGGGGGAATCGAGTCATGTATGACCAGCCTTAGTTATATTTTCTCATCCATCGAGGAACACATGAAGTCATCTATTGTCCGGTTATACTGCTGCCTACATGAGTATTGGACAAAAAATGTGTAGGCATCCCAAAATAATCCCTCACCTTCTCAGCATAGCTGTTGGGAGCGTTTATCAATGCCCATCACTGCATTTCCTGAACATGCATTAAATGCATTTGTCCCCATGCCACTAGTGCACTGCGCTTGCATGGTCCATGGTAATGACACAGGAGACAAAAGGAAGAAGTTGGGAGGACTTTAAATGAGATGCAAACAAAATAGTAAAAGGATGGTATTATATAGGAACACACTAATAAACAAAGTATATGTATGTTAGTAGAATCATGCTAGTACATATAAGTAGTAGTATTAGGAGCTAATTATATTAGACATCCTGATAAATAAAATGTAAAAAAAACTCCATGATTATGATCATTGTACATATAATAGAACATTAATAATTATTATAATAAAATAATAACACATTAGAACATGTAGATATGAGGTTAAGACCTGATGGTGTGGATAAATAAATACAGCATAACAGTTTCATGGTTGTCAAGTAATTCATATATAGACAATCTTGAACATGTATGTGAACGCATGGTTGTCTTATTTACATCCTAAAAATCTTGACGCGTTTCGTGGAGTAATTTCCACTTCATCAGGAGAAGTGCAATAAGCGTCACTGTATGGAGAAAATTTATGGTGATTAAAAATAGAGTGTAAAAATGAGATGGTAAAAAGAGGAGGGGAGGAACAAAAGTTCACCCAACTAAATACCCCTAGTTTATTCACACATCAGCTCGAAGATTAACACATAGAAATGTGGATAAAGGGCCCGGTGGGGATGGAGAACTGCCTGTGGACACCAAGGCACATAAAAGAGGACACCACAGAGAGTATAGATCTCCATTGTGTGGTCAGTGATTACATCGTCAACAATCCCAAAAAGGGGTCTGCAAAAATGTTATGTTTAAACATAGTCAATAAAAAATAATGTATGGCAATGCCTAAGTGACATATATAGAGTGACTGATGAGTATATCCCAGAAAAAGAACCAAGAAGACCCACAATGCACTTGAGCATAATTATAAAATGAATATTGAGGAGTACCGTAAGTGCTCCTAAATCAGTTGGAACTTGAAGAGAATACCAAATAGGTGAGTAAAGTAAGTGTGTGAGGTAGGGAAAATGAAAAACCAAAATAGGGGTTGCCCAATAGAAACGAATGAACAGTGGTGCCAAAATAAGGGGAAAAAGGTACGTAACACAACCCAATCAAGGTACCTGGTTATCATAGTAATTCCATGTTCCGAAGTAGGTGCAAGACATCCCAGAGCAGTGTGAAAGTAAACAAGCCAGGTTGTAATGTCCAAAAGGGAGTGGTATATATGCCATTGGCGTAATCACAGTTGCCTCCCAGCGTCACGCAAGCGTTCACACCGGGGAGTTGGAGGAGATGCCCCCACCCGGGCAGTGTGCCGCCCAGGTAAGGGCACTAAAAAAACTCCCCCATGCAGTGAACGCTGCATGGAATAACCATGCGCCAGCACGAGGACACCAAGGGATGATGTCACATCTTTGGTACGGGAGACATGGCACCGATGCCCCTTGGGAGAACCCACACAGGGGATAGAAGGTGAACAGCTGAAGGCAGAGGTGTTAGCTTGTAAACTTAAGGTGTTACTAAACCCACAACAATAAAATCAATCTGTAGATGCAGTAAAGCATACTCACTGTGGAACCTAAGGGATTAATCCTCTGCATTGTGTAAAAAGGCTGTTTGATCCTATCTTCTCTGATCCTCCCCTTTTTCCTCAGTCCCCAATCTATCTCCTGATGCCTTGGGGGCACTCTGCACACGCACAGTTAGATGTGTATTGCTAGAGAGTTTTTTTTTTCTTGGGAGGGTGCATGTGATCAGCACAGGGCCAATTAGCGCTGTCCGGACAGAGGGTCAGGGGTCTTGCAGCCTCATAGGACCGTAAAAATAGAATGAACACTCCTCCTACAAGCTTTAACCAGACACTGATAGAAGTCACAAGACTGCTATATACTGGTGATGAGAAAAGGTATTTAGCAGTTTATATTTACTAAAAAAAAAAAAAAAAATTCCATGTTCTGTGTACTGCAGGGGACCAGATATAGTGATGCAGGGTCCTGGGTGTAATAAAACTTTAAAGGGGCACTATCTGTGCCTAGATGTATGTAGCTGTCCATTGAGGGGTTGTTGCCCATACAGATGCACAGGGTGCTTTGGTTAAGGCAGTGTTTCTCAAGTCCAGTCCTCAAGGCACCCCAACAGGTCATGTTTTCAGGATTTCCCTCAGATGAAACAGCTGTGGTAATTACAAGGCAGTGAAACTGATCAAATCACCTGTGCAAAATAATAGAAAGCCTGAAAACATGACCTGTTGGGGCGGCTTGAGGACTGGAGCTGAGAAACCCTGGGTTAAGGTGCTGAATGGCAGTTGCTTTATTCAAGGAGCACCTGACCTGCTTGGTCTTTGAGGGACACTGTCTCTTCAGACCTACTGTTGACATCATCATTAAAGATATCACTTGAGGTCAGACCGTTCTCCTGCCTCAGCATAAGAAGCCTAAGGAAAGGCTGACTCTGTCCCATCTTTCTCCTTCTCCTGGAGTGGGCACAGCTGGATCCACTAAGCCTGGTTCTCCAGCAACCCTACAAGGCTGGATGCAAGAAACCTGCTAAGCCCTCAGAGAAGTCTTCAGCATGAGAGGGGGTGGCTGATAATACTTGTGAGTCTTTGGGTAGTTTAGCAAGCGCAGGGCACTAGTGGCATGGGGACAAATTAATCGAATGCAAAAAAAATTATATTAAACTAATTGACCTACATCAACATGGGGACTAGGTGCCACCCCCCCCCCCCCCCCCACCGGCAGGACTCCTGGTATGGTTCAGGAGTGGGGAGCTGCCTGCTCACCTCTGCCCCCTGTCCCAGCCCTCCAGGCTGAGGCTGCATGCTCAGGTCAAGAGTCTGCCATGCATTTTGGGGGAACCCATTGCAAATTACAGCGGTCACATGATCGGAATGCCCGCCTCCGTCTCCCAGCATTTATATTGACTTAAAGGGGCGGTAGGTGGTAGCATGAAAGGGTTAAAGTGATACTAAAAGCCTCTTTTCTAACTAAAAAAGTTGTAACACTTACTGTGTGTGAGTGTTGGGTCCTGGGTCAAACTGTCTGCATCCATGGACACACACAGTGCTGGTAAGCCACCCCTTACAGGTTAACATGAGTTAGGAATACATGATTGAATAGTTTTTTTTTTTACTGTAAATCAGAGCAGAGAGTTAATGGATAAATATATAGTAGATAGATATTTAGATAATAGATTAACAGACAGATAGAGAGATAGACAGATAGATAGATACCGTATATACTCGTGTATAAGCCGACTTTTTCAGCACATATTTTATGCTGAAAAAGCTCTCCTCGGCTTATACTCGAGTGAGGTCCCACGCCATATCAGCTCTCTATAGCAGCTGGCATCGCTCCCTGCTGGCTGCTTTTCTCACTGTGAATACAGACAGTGCAACGCCGCTGAACGCGCCCCTCCCACGCCTCCTGTACACAGACAGGAGGAGGAGCCGGGGTAGAGGAGGGACGCTGATGTACATGTGCCGCTTATCTGAGGTCTGTGATCATTACAATGATTACACACACTATAGATGGTATATGCGCTGGGGGAGCTGACGTAAATTAATACTTGCAGTGATTTGGGTGTGGGGGACATTAGGATATGTTGTTGGATATTAAATCTGCCACCCCAACCCCAGCACAAGTCCTCTCTCCTCCCAAATAGCCCCCTAGCACATGCAGTACCCTCTCCCCCACCCCTGATTCAAAGAAATGCTTTCTGCTACACAGGAGACAATCATGGCACCCTGGACCCAGTAGCTGCTGCATTTCCCACCCTAAGCTTATTCTTGCGTCAATACGTTTTCCCTGTTTTTTGAGGTAAAATTAGGTGCCTTGGATTATAATCAGCCGGGCTTATACTCGAGTATATACGGTAATTATTATTATTACAGGCAGTCCCCCGGTTAAAACAGGTACATTTTTTAAGTGTAGCTCCAGCCAAAAAAAAACATTTTTAAGCTTTTTGGATAGCATGAGGAAGGGTTATCACCAGGCCCGGACTGGCCATAGGGCCAGGGCCGCCAGGCTCAACTTCAGGGCCACGGTCTGATGCCTGTTGATGACCGGCCGCACAGCAGGAAGTAAGAGGCGACCGCGACCTGGAAAGGGTTAACACAGGCCGTGGTCACGGCTCACCTCCCGCTGTGCGGCCATGCCTGTGTCTCCTCTCCAGGCTCTCCTGCCCTGCCGACAATGTCATCTATCAGCAGAGCAGGGGCGGGAGGAGCCGGAGATCTGTACACTGACCAGCGTGAGTGCAGGGATCCGTGGTTGCTAGGCAGCAGGTCAGATCCAATCAAAACAGATTGCTGTCCTCGCACGCGCGCTGCTGCCGGAGATAGCTAGGCAACGGGGATGCTGCCAGGGCTGGGGCCGCTGATGTCATTGCAACTTATGACGTCTGGATACTCCGCCCACCTAGGCAGATTAAATGTGAGAAGTGTAAGTGCATAGAGAGAAGTGAAGTCATCAGATCGGGAGACAAGGAAAGGAGACACAGAAGGAAAACAGATAATCGAGAAAAGGCAGACCAAGGAGTGAGGACACAGGAACGTGTGAATAGATAAAGCTGAATGGCAGCAAAAAGGAGATAAGAAAGGGGGAAGAAGAGGTGAAAGAGGGAAGAACAGATAGAAAAAAAAGGGGGAATATATAAAGAGAGAAAAAAGGAAAAAAGAAACAGAAAAAGGAGACAAAGGAGAGGAAAATAAGAGAAAAATACAAGTAAAAAATAAAAAAGGATAAAGATGATAGAGAAATGAGAATAGGAAAAAAGGAAGAAATGAGTGGGAAAAGGAGACAAATTAAGAAGATAAGGTGCAACTGAGAAAAATTTATGAAAATAAACTTAAAAAAACAAGTAAAAAAAATTACCTAAGTAAGAAATAAATAAATAAATAAAGTGTGAAAAATTATAATAAATATAAAAAATAATAAAACATAAATATAAAAATAAATATAAATAACAATAAAAAGAAAAGAAAGGGAAAAAAAGGAGAAATAAAAAATAATAATAAATAAAGGATAAAAGAGAAAGAACACGAAGAATAAAAAAACGGAAAGAGGGAAAAAAGAAAATGGGAAATGTAAAAAACCTAAAGTATTATAGGTGAAAAAGGAAGAGAACAAAGCACTGTAATGGGGGGCTGTGATTGGTAGGGGCACTGTGATGAAAAGGGTACTACACTGTAAAGGGGAACTGTAATCATTACAGTTTCCTTTACAGTGCAGTCCCCTTTATATCACAGTGCCCCATTACATTACAGTGCGGAGGACCGACTCCGTGATTATCCCGTCACCAACCGCCCTCGCGGACCGGCGGTTGCTGGAAAATTGGCTGCTCAGTCTAAATTGCCCGGGCCTATTTTTTGTCCCAGTCCGGGCCTGGTTATCACCATTGTCACGTTTGTTTTGCTGTCTGTGGCCCTGTTCAGAAGATTTCACCTCACTTTCTGTCCCTGTGACAATTGGATTTTGAAAATTTTGGGTTGTTAGGTAAACATAGACTTGGTCATAAAGCTCCAGTGGAGGTACCTTTTTCCCATGATGACTCTAAAGCCCTGTGCACATGATCGGATTTCCTATGGATTCTAATCCGATGGATTTTTCCATCGG
Source organism: Rana muscosa (assembly GCA_029206835.1). Classification (NCBI taxonomy): domain Eukaryota; kingdom Metazoa; phylum Chordata; class Amphibia; order Anura; family Ranidae; genus Rana; species Rana muscosa. The sequence goes on from CM055117.1 coordinate 691,336,665, forward strand.
AAATCTGATGAAGCTGAGTTCCATCAGTCTTGCCTACACACCATCAGTCAAAAATCCGACCGTCCAAAACGCTGTGACGTAAAACACTCCGACAAGCCGAGAAAAATTAAGTTCAATGCTTCTGAGCATGCGTCGACTTGATTCTGAGCATGCGTGGGTTTTTGTCCGATGGAGTTCCACACAGACGATCGGAATTTGCTATCGTTTTTTTTTCTATCGGATAAATTTAAAACATGTTCTATTTTTTCTCACCGATGGAAAAAAGACTGATGGGGCCCATACACGATCAGTTTGTCCGATGAAAAAAGTCCATCGGACTGTTTTCATCGGTAAAACGGATCGTGTGTACAGGGCTTTACAGGAGTAAATTTCCCTTCCTAGGGGTAGATTTCCTCTCACTTCCTGTTGTCTCCCTCCGTTTGTAAGTAGGAGTCATTTGTAAGTTGGATGTTTGTAACTAGGGGACCGCCTGTATACAGGATTTATAAAGCGCCAACAGTTACGCAGCACTTTTCAATAAAAGGGGGACAGTACAATTACAATACAGTTCAATACAGAAGAAATAGGAGGGCCTTGCTCATGAAGCTTACAATCTAAAGGGTAGATGGATAATCGATTAACAGATAGATAGATAATAGCTAACAAATAGATAAATAATAGATTAACAGATAGATAGATAGATAATAGATTGATAGATAGATAGATAGATAGATAGATAGATAGATAGATAGATAGATAGATAGATAGATAGATAGATAGATAATAGCTTAACAGATAGATAGATAGATAATAGCTTAACAGAAAGATAGATAGATAATAGCTTAACAAATAGATAAATAATAGATAATAGATTGATTGATAGATAGATAGATAGATAGATAGATAATAGCTTAACAAATAGATAGATAATAGATTGATAGATAGATAGATAATAGCTTAACAAATAGATAGATAGATAAATAATATATTATTATATACTGTATGTAGCTACCTGGCGCGGTCTTCACACACCCGCAGACCCCTATTTGTTAATGGGATCTACTGGTTTCGTTACTTTGGGTCTACAGCAATTACCTCCCACGAGTGGATCTTTAGCTCCGTTGTCTAGGTACACCAATATCTTCCAGGAATAAGGCCAATGTCCACACATGAGTAAAACCTAATCAGCAAGGCTTTATTCTTTTTCCACTTTGAGTTAACTTGAAGAAAGCAAGAGCAGAAAAGTTGAAAGACATAGGGGAAGGTACAGGCACGCAACACTTAAATCCAGTATCTACACTCGTTGCCACTCAAGCCTGAGTGGGTATTGCTCACCCGGATAGTCCCTATGAGAGCGGTCCTAGCAACGGGGATGGAGCACAGATGTCAGAGATGATGGATCCCCCTCTAGGCAGGTCTCCAGGCCTCTCCCCGAGACAGCAGTACCGTCGCTAGTCTCCGCTGGGACTGTTATTCCCCTGGAACTCCTTTCCTAAAGATGGGCCCCCTACAAACGGGCAGCCTGGGATCCTTCTCTGAAGCGTAGGCCCTAGTCAGCAGAGCTGGGCCTACAATGCAGCAACAGGGCCTCGGGCTGAAGGTGTCCAAGGCCTAAGCACTCTAGCGCACCTCGTGCTATGCGGGCCATGAGGCACACTCACTGGACCGGAGGTCCCCCTGTACGCCTTGGGGTCCTCCTGGAATCGCGCCTCGCCAAATGGCGTCTGCCCCTTTTGTACCCTCTCCCAGCATGCACAGTGGGTAGACCACGCCCACTGCACGGCTGCCGAGAGAGGACACCCAAGGTGCTGTGATACCCCCATAGTCCAGCCCGTGCCGGCGGTGACAGTGCCACCTGCAGGCAAAGGAGAACAAAACTGCCGGGCAGTATCACACCCAGAGCAGAACAATAATTGAAACATAATTGGTCTGAGATCAACTACTGGCTCAGACCGCCCTTAAATTTCCACATAGCGCCCCCAAATATTGGGGGGGCGCTACACACACCCCTCTCTTGAAAAGACTAGGCTAGGGAAATCAAAACCCTTCAGTCCTGAAGGCCGTTGATTTCTCTATAAGCTACAAAAAAGGAAAAAAAAATTTTTTAAACAGGTGCCTGAACCAATATTTTTGGGAAAGGAGAAAGAAAAGGAAAGAAGCACAAAGATAACATTACATCCAGATACTGACATTTCTTCAAAAGGACAATATAATATACATTCCACCCATCCATGGGCGTCCGCTGAACTTTTTTCAGGGGGGGGGTATCATTAGGTCATCCATGCTCGGTCCCTTTTTGACAATGTCATGAAGGGGAGGGGCTTTTGGCCATATTTTGATCTTTATGAAAACAGCCTATACTGTATAGGTTGTTTTCATCAAGATCAAAATATGGCCGCCCACAACACAGATGTATTGCAATACAAAAAGATGTACACAGTGGTGTCGTGGCACAGGCACTGCTGTTACCTGTAGTTCTTTAGCGATAGGCCCAGGGCAGGCACTGGCAGCGTATTCTCTCTTGTCTCGGCCACTGCACGCCACGCACCTGTGGAAGGAGGAGGAGGAGCCAGCGTCGGCCGGATCGGCATAGGCGCAACATACATTTTTTACACAGGCAGAGGCAGGCTGAGGCAGCAGCCAATCACGGAACAGCCGGGTCACGGTGATGTTAAGCAGAGGCTCGAGCGGCAGAGCCAATCCGATGCTCGGGCCAGGGGTGGGGAGGGAGGGACGGATGTGTAGTCGGAAAAGACTGAGAGCAGCCCCAGCCCCCAGGCCAGCAGCAGACTTAAAAAAAAAAGTCAGCGGCGGCCATTGCAACACAGGGGGCAAGTGTCTTCACTCTGACTTCAACACTCTTATGATTCCAGGGGGGGGGCAATTGACCCCCCTTGCCCTATGGAGTGGACGTCCATCACTAGCTATCTATCCCACCCCATTCTCCGGTGGTGTTGATAGCCGTTCTCATACTGTACCTGCAAGAAATCACAACATGCAAATAAAATATAAACATCCTATCCCTAATATTCTATACAATTTAGAAGTAAACTGCCTCCCCTAGAGGAAGCAATTCCCTTCTCTAAAGCTTTATTACGCTAAGCCTAGCATAAAATAGCATAAAGGAAAAAAAAAAATCGAAGCCTAAATGCTTTCTCATTAGTGCAGTTTTTTCTGCAGACCACTGCCACCTAGCGCTGGCATAACTTCAACACTCCACAATAGCTGCGCATGGGACTGTAACGCAGCACACATTAACATTCCACATCTTGACCACGGCGTCCCTTTACCATGACCTACTGACTAATCTACCCCAAAGTTAAATTTATAGGAACTGTCCCTTGTTCGGAGCAGGAGGGAGAGAGGAAAAAACAACAAGCTCTCCACTTTCCTTCCTCTTTAAAAGTAGACATCCCCTTTTCAGCGGGGCAAAGTCACTTGAATCCAGGGCACGGTTTGTCCATGCAAAGACAGGATAATAAAAAAAAAACAAGCACAAGTTCCTGTATCAAAGTCTCTCAAAGATAATAGTGGGGATCTGGAAGAATAATGGACTTCCATTGCTTGTCCAGGGTCTCTATAAAATAAACAGCATCCGCTTTCCCTGGACAACAGATCACCACACGATCAGCATGAATATGCCGACCATAGCTCCACTCCTTACGGCAACCCTTGAAGCGGTCGGTCATGGCGGCCGAGCAAGCAAAGTACCTGTATGACTTGGGCACCTCGAGATAGTCCCATATGGCCTCCGCGTACCACCTTTCTCGATAGGCCTCTATCTCAAACAGCAGTTCTTTGGGTACGTAGGGGTACTCCCAGCCATACTCACTAGCCACTCTTTTGTTAATAATCCGCTGCAAGTGAGCAAGATGGGGCAGAGTTTTGCGATCCCCGCTTCCAACGTGCACAATAGCATCCGGCGATCTCCGGACTGTAGCCGTATCAGGCACTGGTAGGGGTTTTCCACTTGGGGCAGATACAGTTTTCTCCTCTATGGCCGGGACCTCCACACGGGGTGTAGTGCTCCCCGAACTCATAGGCAATCCCACTCTAAGGCTGCGGGCTGGGGCAACATCTTTATATTGTCCCATCCCTTTTTAATGAAAATGTCATCTATTTCGGCATCATCCCCCACATCGGACGAAGAGTCCAGGTCTGAGGTGTCATACTCCTCAGCAGGCAAGTAATTTCGGGTGGATGTGGACACATTTCTCCCAGCCTCCTTACCATCACCTGCCGTGAACTTCTCAGGCTTCCTTCCGCTCTCGATGTCCGGTTCTGATAGGCGCTGGGGCAGGCTTCGACCGCGGCCGCGGGAGGCCTTAACATATCCCACTTTTCGCTTTGCTGGCAGAACATGGACTTCCGTTGTGGCAGAGGCAGCGTCCACTGCGGTGTCCGCCAAAAGTTCCGTAGGCTCAGGGGCATCCTTCCCCAAGGCACTGGCAGTAGTGGAGGCGATGTGCGTGGGCTCGGCTGTAGGAGTGTAGGCGTCTTCCTCCAAAGTTACAACGCCTGTGATGCAATTCACCCGGTAGGCCCGGGGCGATTCAGTGGGCTGCTCCACCTCAAAGAGGAACTCTCCACAAGCCGAACATCTCCCAAAGGGGCGCAGTCCGTGGCATTTGGGATAGAGCATGCCCAGGGCCTCCGCATCTCTGCAGGTGTACAGGGCGAAGTGGCCCCGGGGCTTGAGCCGGATCCCCGTATCCGTAAGTGGGCGGTGAGCGGAGCAATTAAAAAATGATATAAGTGGTGGGGTGTGGCGCTGTTCACTAGTCCTCTCTGGGACCAGTAATAAACAAGTGTGAATTAAATATGGTGTGATACCTCCTCAGTAAGGGGTGTGAATGAGTCTTTTAGCGCAAAAGACAAAGACACAAAAAACCTAGAAGGTGAGGGGTAAAGTGTCAGTGACCAATAATACCTCATGTAGTGAGTCTCATAGGTGATAACAAAGAAAGTGTATAAAGAATAAATAAAGTGTGACTAATATCCTAACACAGGCTAGATTAATTATAATACAATTGAATGAAAATATAAATTAGTAAAAAATAAATAAATAAATATATGATAAAAATTATTTAAAATTAAAATAATCGGATAAGTCCAATATGCAGTGCCTCCGGGCAAAAACACCAAAAAAAAAATATATATATATATATTAACCACTTAAGCCCCGGACCATTTCGGGCCATTAGGACCAGGCCTGTTTTTGGGATTCGGCACTGCACTGCTTTAACTGTAAATTGTGCGGACATGCAATGTTGTACCCAAATGAAATTTGCGTCCTTTTCTTCCCACAAATAGAGCTTTCTTTTAATGGTATTTGATTGCCTCTGCGATTTTTATTTTTTGCGATATAAACAGAAAAAGACCGAAAATTTTGAAAAAAAATGATATTTTCTACTTTTTGTTATAAGAAAAATCGAATAAACTCAATTTTAGTCATACATTTAGGCCAAAATGTATTCAGCCACATGTCTTTAGTAAAAAAAATGTCAATAAGCGTATATTTATTGGTTTGCGCAAAAGTTATAGCGTTTACAAACTAGGGTACATTTTCTGAAATTTACACAGCTTTAAATTTATGACTGCCTATCTCATTTCTTGAGGTGCTAAAATGGCAGGGCAGTACAAAACCCCCCCAAATGACCCCATTTTGGAAAGTAGACACCCGAAGGAAATTGCTGAGAGGCATGTTGAGCCCATTGAATATTTTTTTTTTTTTGTCCCAAGTGATTGAATAATGACAAAAAAAATTACAAAAAGTTGTCACTAAATGATATATTGCTCACACATGCCATGGTTATATGTGGAATTGCACCCCAAAATACATTCTGCTGCTTCTCCTGAGTACGGGGATACCACATGTGTGGGACTTTTTAGGAGCCTAGCCACGTACGGGACCCCGGAAACCAAGCACCGCCTTCAGGATTTCTAGGCACAAATTTTTGATTTCACTCCTCACTACCTATCACAGTTTCGAAGGCCATAAAATGCCAAAATAGCACAAAACCCCCCCAAATGACCCCATTTTGGAAAGTAGACACCCCAAGCTATTTGCTGAGAGGCATGTTGAGTCCATGGAATATTTTATATTTTGCCACAGGTTGCGGGAATATGACAAACTTTTTTTTTTTTGCACAAAGTTGTCACTAAATGATATATTGCTCACACATGCCATGGGCATATGTGAAATTACACCCCAAAATACATTCTGCTGCTTCTCCTGAGTACGGGGATACCACATGTGTGGGACTTTTTGGGAGCCTAGCCGCGTACAGGACCCCAAAAACCAAGCACCGCCTTCAAGGTTTCTAAGGGCATAAATTTTTGATTTCGCTCCTCACTACCTATCACAGTTTTGAAGGCCATAAAATGCCAAGATGGCACAAAACCCCCCCAAATGACCCCATTTTGGAAAGTAGACACCCCAAGCTATTTGCTGAGAGGCATGTTGAGCCCATTGAATATTTTTTTTTTGTCCCAAATGATTGAATAATGACAAAAAGAAAAAAAAAATGTACAAAAAGTTGTCACTAAATGATATATTGCTCACACATGCCATGGTTATATGTGAAATTACACCCCAAAATACATTCTGCTGCTTCTCCTGAGTACGGGGATACCACATGTGTGGGACTTTTTGGGAGCCTAGCCGCGTACGGGACCCCAAAAACCAAGCACCGCCTTCAAGGTTTCTAAGGGCATACATTTTTGATTTCACTCCTCACTACCTATCACAGTTTTGAAGGCCATAAAATGTCAAAATAGCCCAAAACCCCCACAAATGACCCCATTTTGGAAAGTAGACACCCCAAGCTATTTGCTGAGAGGCATGGTGAGTATTTTACAGCTCTCATTTGTTTTTGAAAATTAAGAAAGACATTTTTTTTTTCTTTTTTTTTTTCTTTTTTTACATTTTCAAAACTTTGTGACAAAAAGCGAGATCTGCAAAATACTCAACATACCTCTCAGCAAATAGCTTGGGGTGTCTACTTTCCAAAATTGGGTCATTTGGGGGGGTTTTGTGCCATCTGGGCATTCCATGGCCTCCGAAACTGTGATAGGCAGTGAGGAGTGAAATCAAAAATTTACACCCATAGAAATCCTGAAGGCGGTGCTTGGTTTTTGGGGTCCCGTACGCGACTAGGCTCCCAAAAAGTCCCACACATGTGGTATCCCCATACTCAGGAGAAGCAACAGAATGTATTTTGGGGTGTAATTCCACATATGCCCATGGCATGTTTGAGCAATATATAATTTAGTGACAACTTTTTGTACATTTTTTTTTTTTTTTTTGGTCATTATTCAATCACTTGGGACAAAAAAAAAATATTCAATGGGCTCAACATGCCTCTCAGCAAATAGCTTGAGGTGTCTACTTTACAAAATGGGGTCATTTGGGGGGGGTTTTGAACTGTCCTGGCATTTTATGCACAACATTAGGAAGCTTATGTCACACATCATCCACTCTTCTAACCACTTGAAGACAAAGCCCTTTCTGACACTTTTTGTTTACATGAAAAAAAAATATTTTTTGCAAGAAAATTATGTTGAACCCCCAAACATTATATATTTTTTTAAAGCAAAGGCCCTACAGATTAAAATAGTGGGTGTTGCATTTTTTTTTCCACACAGTATTTGCGCAGCGATTTTTCAAACACATTTTTTGGGGGAAAAACACACTTTTTTATTTTTAATGCACTAAAAAACACTATATTGCCCAAATGTTTGATGAAATAAAAAAGATGATCATAGGCCGAGTACATGGATACCAAACACGACATGCTTTAAAATTGCGCACAAACGCCCAGCGGCGACAAACTACATTCATTTTTAAAAGCATTTAAAAGCCTTTACAGGTTACCACGTTAGATTTACAGAGGAGGTCTACTGCTAAAATGACTGCCCTCGATCTGACCTTCGCGGTGATACCTCACATGCATGATGCAATTGCTGTTTACATATGACGCTAGACCGACGCTTGCGTTCGCCTTTGCGCAAGAGCAGGGGGGGACAGCGGTGCTTTTTTTTTTTTTTTTTTTAATTATTTATTTGGCTTTTTTATTTTATTTTTAAACTGTGCCTTCCATATTTTATTTTTTTACCATTTTTATCGTTATCTCAGGGAATGTAAATATCCCCTATGATAGCAATAAGTAGTGACAGGTACTCTTTTTTTGAAAAAAATTGGGGGGTTAGACCCTAGATCTTTCCTCTGCCCTCAAAGCATCTGACCACACCAAGATCGGTGTGATAAAATGCTTTCCCAATTTCCCAATGGCGCTTTGGCGCTTTTTATATCCGGGGGGGGGGGACATTCCCTCCCACTGCTTGTAAAAGCAGTCTAGAGGCTAATTATCTGCTAGAATTGCTTTTACATGAAAGCCGGCTGCTGGCTGAAAAGAATGATACCAAGATGATACCTAAACCCGCAGGCATCATTCTGGTATAAACATTCAAAGTCCAGCAACATACCAGTACGTTGCTGGTCCTTGTTGGACATGTATTGTAATCTTTTTTTTCATACAGCCTATTGGCTGAACGAAAAAAAGAGATTGATTGGTGGGTATGCCCACCATTAGAATACCTCCCTTCATCCACCCACTTCTAATGATGGGCATATATGCCGAAGCATGGGGGCATCCTCCCGCAAAAAAGTTATGCCGCGTACACACGGTCAAGCCTTCGTCGGAATTTCGACCGTATGTACGCGGCATAAAAGGTTATGCCGCGTACACACGGTCGGACTTTTCCACGGGCAAGCCTCCGTTGGAATTTCGACCGTATATACGCGGCATTAGGAGCAAAATCGCTCCTCCGCCCCTGCTGCCCCCATGCTTCGGCATATATGCTCTTTTTTTTAACTGTGGTGGTGAAATCACCTCCTACAGCGTTGGAGTCACGGCTGTCAAGATAAATAGATCCGCGCTGCAACTGAATGGCGTACCTGCTAAGCAAATGGTGGTTAACATTAAAACAAAGTAACATTACAGTACAACAGTAAGACCTTACCATGCCATACCTGCAAAGCAAATACCAAAACAAAACCTAGTGTAGCGCTACCCCCAGTTAAGAGAGCCGCTGATATTGATTTGGGCCCTGCAGTGCACCGCTGTCAACCCCCGGCAATCGGCTCTAACCTCCCGTGGCACAGCTGGTGATAGAGAGATAGGACCGCGTGATCGCAACTGTTGGTGACGCAGTCCTATAACAAACATACACAGAATATACTTTAAAACTCCTATTAAAGTAAGCGGAACTGACACCAAATGTACTTTACCCAGATATTTTACTGAGGCTAATGGGCAAGTAATAAACAACAGTATAACAAGTTGCAGATCCCTGCAACAAACAGTAATAAAGATAAACAGAGTAATCAGAATAATAAAGTATTGCTATGCAACTCTAGCGCTGCCCTTTTACAGCTACTTCCCCTCATGGGTAGACTAACACCCAGCAATGTCTACCTATGCAGTCAGGCCTGACTGATCTAAATGGAAGTTCAGTGAAACAATATTTGCTAGCAATCTCTCGGTGGTGCACTTGAAGAACAACTTTGTAATCCCAACGAATAGTAAAGATAAAGTATCTGTCTTTAAACAGCTCTCACCACCTGGACAAGTCCAAGTCCCTTTCCTCCATCGATTCGTCTAGGAACAGGAATCCACCGACATCCAAGTCTTCAATCCTTCTGGTGTACTGCAGCAAGGAGGATTAGATGTCTCTAAGGCTCTGCTAGGCTGGCAGAGGGCTCTTTGGAAAGGAGCACACGGCCCAGGCTTCAGGCCTTGTGCACACAGCAGTTCAGCACAGAGATCCTCTTGCTAGGAGAGGGGTGTCCAAAGAGGCCGACCAAAACTCCGCCTCCCCTTTATAAAGTCTGCCCCAGCAGTCTCTGTTCTGGAGCAATGCACCCTGGGTGCTGCAAGATGTACTGGGAGATGTAGTCTCTCTCTCCTCTGCTTTCACTTCCATAATGTCTCTTTACTTCCTCCCGACTCACCTCTCACCTGGAACTTCTTGTCTCTCTGCATTAAAGGGGAACACCCCGCTACACACTCCCCCCACTTGAACTCTTTGGTCCCCAAAGATAAACTTCAACAAATACTGTTTACCATTTTGGACAATGTCGAGCATGATGTTGGCATAGGGAATTCCCACCAAAACTTTGGGATGGAACTCTCTTGCCCACAGGTCACACTACCATGAGTGGCCTGCCTAACTGTGCCAGAGAGTGAGCTGGGGTTGCCCTCCACCAAATGGACGGTGGAAGGATCAGGTTGTTCAACACTTCTCCTAGCCGTTACAACAGAGTCCTCTGAGCTCGTCCCCATTTGGGGGTAAGTTAGTTTCTTGGGAGGCCTGATGACTCTGCGAGCCCTCTGCTCTCTTGGTGCTTCTGACTCTGGCACCACAGGCTCTTCTTCAGGAGTAAGTTCAGGTAACATTGCTGGTTCTGGAACCTCTGATTCAGAAGTCGACTGACGTATGGAATCTCTAGAGTCCTCCTCAGCGCAAGTGTCAGGAACATCTTCCCAGTAATCAGCTGAGGGACTGAAGGGTATGAATTCAGTAGCCTCCGGATTCAGCGTTGCATCTGGGGTATCCCCTCCATTTGGGAGATCTATGGCGGACGTTCCCAGAGTCGAGGGAGGCCACAGCCAGTCCAGTTCTCCACCGTCTTCTGTACTCAATTGGGAGGCCTCCCCATCTTTGGCTCGAGAGGTCTGGGACCGAGTGTTCGGCCTAGGAATATCCAGGATAGAGGCCGGTTCAGGGGAGTCTCTCACGGGAGGTATTCTGACTGCCTCAGCAAGTGGGAGCAGGTGGTTCCGATGCCACATCTTCAGTGGACCCACCTTTCCTTCTGGCTTTAGTTTGTAGACAGGCAAACCGGGCAACTTCCTACAGACAACATAGGGCTCAGATCTCCACCTGTCGGCAAGCTTGTATTTTCCAGGGACCCCCAGATTGCGTAGCAGTACTCGGTCCCCGGGCTGCAGATCTTGCACTCGAACCTTCAGATCAAAATTTCTCTTGTTGCGGGCCCCCCTTTGATCCGAAGCCGCCTGGGCTTGTTCATAGGCCACCTGCAAGCTACGTCTAAGTCTGTCCACGTATCCCTTGTGGGATGTAGCTGAGGTATTGTCTATAGAAGTGCCAAAGGCCAGGTCCACAGGTAGCCTTGCTTCTCTCCCAAACATAAGTCGATAAGGGGAGTAGCCAGTGGCGTCACTTGTGGTACAGTTATAGGCATGTACTAGGGCTGATATGTGCTGACTCCAGTGTTGCTTCTTCTCTGTTTCTAAGGTTCCCAACATGTTGAGCAGGGTCCGGTTAAATCTCTCCGGCTGAGCATCTCCTTGTGGGTGGTAAGGCGTGGTTCTGGTCTTCTTTATTCCTAATGAATCCAAAAGTCTTCGGATCAACCGACTCTCAAAGTCCCTTCCTTGATCTGAGTGGAGTCTCTGTGGTAGTCCGTAATGGACAAAATACTTCTCCATAAGTATCTTGGCCACGGTGGATGCCTTCTGGTCTTTGGTTGGGAAAGCTTGAGCATAGCGGGTGAAATGGTTGGTTATTACCAGAACATTCCCCAATCCACTCAGGTCGGGTTCAAGGCAGAGAAAGTCAATGCATACCAGATCCATTGGGCCTTGACTCTGTAAGTGGCCCATTGGGGCAGCTTGATGGGGTAGGGTCTTTCTCTGAATGCATCGTGCACAGGAATGGCAATACTCCTCTACTTCTGCCCTCATGCAGGGCCAATAGAACCGATTTCTGACAAGCTGGAAGGTCCTTTCTGCCCCTAGGTGACCATGATGGTCATGCAGGGCAATTAGTACAGTCTCTCGGTGCTTCTCTGGAAGAAATAACTGCCACTTATCTTCTGAGTCATCAGAGGGGCCCCTTCGGTAGACCACTCCCTGATGTACCTGTAGCCTGTCCAATTCCTTCCTCAACAGGCGAGCCTCCTTTGAGGGGTGATGTAGGAATTTGTTGGGATCCTGATTCTCCAGGGCTTCGAGGACCAATCTCCCCATGGGGTCTTCCAATTGGTCACACCTCAACTCCTTCTTGGACAGTCTCGGTAGGTTGTCTTCCTCCAGTTGAGTTACCCCACAATAGTGTTTGGGGACTCCTACCATGGTAACCCCTATTTCTTCTGCTCTGGAGCCTCCTCTGGCTTGGAATTCAGCCCCTTGACAAAGGGCCCGCACCCCGTCCGGTGCCACTTGGGTCCAATCTTCCCAGTCATTTGTCGTGGCATGAGACCTCCGGGACAGGGCATCTGCATCCCTATTTCCGGCTCCTGGTCTGTACTTCAGACTGAAGTTGAATCCAGACAATGCGGCCAACCACCTGTGTCCGGTGGCATCTAGTTTCGCGGTGGTGAAGAGGTAGGTCAGGGGGTTGTTGTCTGTCTTCACAGTAAACTCTGCCCCATACAAGTAGTCTTTTAGCTTGTCTACTACCGCCCATTTGAGGGCCAGGAATTCCAGCTTATGAGTGGGGTAATTCTTTTCTGAGGGGGTCAGGCTCCTGCTCACATAGGCCACTGGTCGCAGTTGTCCTTCATGTTCTTGGTAGAGTACACCACCTAGACCCTCATGGCTGGCATCCACATGTAATTTATAAGGTCTGGTAGGGTCGGCGTAGGCCAGGACTGGGGCAGTGGTTAAGCTCCTCTTCAGAGCATGAAAGGCCTCTTCACACCTTGGGTTCCACTGATCTTGAACTGACTCACCAGGCCTCCTGGGCCCTGAGTCATCCTCTTCCCCTTCTGCCTTTAGCAATTCATTCAACGGGCGGGCAATCCGAGCAAACCCCTCCACAAACCTCCTATAATAGGAGCAGAACCCCAGGAAGGATCTGAGCTCTGTTACTGTGGTGGGTCGTGGCCAGGAAGTGACTGCTTCCAACTTCTCAGGATCTGTGGCCACCCCTTCTTCAGACACTATGTGCCCCAGATAGTTCACAGAAGACTGGTAGAACCGACACTTCTCGGGGGAAAGCTTAAGTCCCTCTTCGCTGAGTCTTCTCAATACTTTCTCCAACCTGGCTTCATGTTCTTCCAAGGTTCTTCCAAAGACAATGACATCGTCCAAGTACACAAGGACTTCTATAAGATTCATGTCTCCAACAGTCTTCTCCATAAGGCGTTGAAAGGTAGCAGGAGCTCCAGACAGACCCTGAGGCATCCTATTGAATTCGAAGAATCCCACCGGGGTTATGAAGGCTGTCTTCTCCCTGTCTTCTGGGTGCATAGGGATTTGATAGTACCCACTCTTGAGGTCCATCACACTGAACCATTTGGCTCCAGACAAACTTTGTAGGGCATCTTCTATCCTTGGCGTGGTGTATTGGTCAGGGATGGTTCTCCTGTTGAGAGTCCTGTAATCGATACAAAGCCTCAACGACCCATTCTTCTTTCTGACCACCACGATTGGGGAGGCATAGGGACTTCTAGACTCCCGGATCACACCAGTCTTCTTTAGTTCTACAAGTTGTTCCCTCAGATCCTCCAGATCTGCCAGGGGGACCCGCCTGACCCTCTCTCGGAAGGGCTTATCTTCTTGGAGGCGGATCCGATGGGTGGCACTTCTTGCACACCCCACATCGAATTCATCTTCGGAAAAGATCTTCTCCCACCTGGTCAGCTGGGCCTTGGCTCTTTCTTTCCAAGCCCTGGGTAGGTTCGGGTTTTCCACGGACAGTTTCTCCCAAACATCTCCTCCGTCACCCGTCCCCTTGACTTCGGACCAAGTGACCGGGGCAGCAGGGCTCACCTGACCAAGCAACACTCTGGCAGGGATCTCCATGGGTCCTCCCGTAGTGTTCCTAACACTCACCGGAACTCTGCCATGGGCCTTCTTCAGGGCCTTGAACGGAATCACTTCTGGTATCACTTCCAGGCCTGAGGACTCTTCCCTTGGGTCTGATTCCAGCATGACAAAGGGGCCAGGTTGTTCCCACGAAAGCTTCACAGTGGCCCTAAGACAGGTTACTTCTCCGGGCTGTAGTACTACTCCTTCTCTGCCAAGTCTCCACACCTTCCCTATCCCCTCTCCCGGGGTCTTCTGCTCTAAGACCAGTCGTTGGTAGGCCGTCTTTAGCATGGGATGGATTTTGGTGGCTGAATGGTTTCTCTTTTTCACGAGAGGGGTCAGGAGTCTCCTGACTAGATCCGTGTTTGTCCCAATGATCAGGGAAATCTTGCTGGCTCCAGGCGGCCGGGGACACACAACTGCCAGGGTGTCAAACACTTCAGCCTTCCCAGCCACGGATGGGTCGAAAGTCATCTTTATGGGCAGGTACCCATCATAAGGGAAACTCTGGGTTCCAAGTCCCCATATCTCCAGCTCTTCTATCTTCTGGATAGGCAGATGACTCAAGTGCCTATCATAGAAGTCCCGGTATAGTAAAGTCACCGGTGCTCCGGTGTCCAAAAGAGCTTTAGTATAGACTCCTTCCACTTGAATGGGCACAGTAGGAGACGGGCCCACCAGTTCCTTTGGGTATGGCCGGACTGGGGTCACCTCTTTTTTTTGGCTTTCGACCCTTGCCCTGCTCCTTTTGGACTTTAATTTTTCCTGAGCCTGGCATGCATTGACTTTCTCCCTCTCAATGGGGGCACAAACCCGCTGAGGGATGTTATTGTTCCTTTTAGGTGGATGTTCCTTCTTTGGGGTGCTGTACTTCCACTGAGGGGTCTTGCCCCCTCCCTCTGGGGTACATCTTGGTGGGGGTGTACTATACCTCCTCCTAGGAGTTTTGTCTCCTCCATTCTTGGCCTTTTTTTTTAGTTTGGAGCGCACTGAAGATGATGGGCACCCGGTTGACTCCTTCACCGGGGCCCTTTGGAGTTTCCCGCCGGCTTGCAATTATCTGTTCTCTTCTTCTTTGGGCTGGAGCATACGTTAGCAAAGTGGCCACTCCCTCCGCAGTTATAGCAAATCACCTCTTCTCGGTCCTGTAGGGAGGCCGGTGCTGAGGTGTTCGGGAACAACTCCTTTCTTGGGCTTGGTTTCTCTCATCTTCTCTGATCTTTCTCCATCAAAGAGGTCAGCATCTCCAACACTTGGGCCATTTGCGATTTCAGAGTGTCAACCTCCGCATCTCTTTCTGGGCTCTTGACCGAATGGACCAACACTGGTACAGGTGTGACATTCGCCTTGGCCACCTGCTGATCTTCCTCCAGCGCCTCTTCGTCCCTAATAATTTTTATTAGATCAGAGTAGGTTAGTGACATTCCTCCTCCTGAGGTTTTCAGGTGCAGCCAGACCGGGTCTGAGCGCCGCGCTCCCCTCATGATCTGCTTCATGCGTGCTTCATCTGCATCTTTGGGCAGCATTCCCTTCTTCAGTACAATCTTGCATAACTGCCTGTTCAGCCTTCTAACATATTCTGACAGTTTCTCATTCGGCTGCTGGAGAGTGTGTTCAATTTGATAAATCATCTCTGACACCTTCTCCAGCTGACCAAACTCTTCCTGCAGCATGGCCAGGCAATCTTGAGCTGTACAGTTTTCATTTCCAAACCGGAAGCTCTTCACCGCTTCTGCCGCGGCACCTTTCAGACTTTCTAAGACTCGCTGTCTCTTCTGTGCCTCAGGCACCTCCCATGCTTCTACTGCCTGCAATGCCTGTTCCACCCAAGTGTCAAAATCTTCCTCCCCCGCAGGGACGGGGAGCTTCCCTGAGAAGGTGCTAAGCTTCCGGTAACTGGCCTCCACATGCACCGTACTGCTTTTCTGGCACTTAATTACAAGGTCTCCTAGAGCATTCAACAATTCAGGCCCTATAGCGGCCAGCGGTGATCCCGGGCTTAATAGTTCCTTAAGCTTTTCTGCTTTAGGGGATAGTGGTGGAGATAATTGTGGGAGTGATGGCTTTGGTGTCTGAAACCATTCTTCCTTCACTGGCAGCGTATGTATCAAGTGATAGATCTGATTATCTATGGCTTGTATACTCTGACTTTTAAAATGCTCTGGGATTTCGTTTTTCCATTCTACCAGTGCGTATGTAAACGAGATCACTGGATCTGGCCTAAAATCCATCACCCATGCTTTGTGGCTCGGAGACAGTAACAATACGAGCTGTTTTATCTCCTCTTCCTTCCATCTTTCCCCCGGGAGTACAATGACTACCGCCGCGGTTGGATCGGCGCCAATCGCTGCGCACCACTGTGACATTGCCAGCGGGTCCATGCTGGTACTTCTGACCGGCTTGATTGCAGCGTGCAACGTACAAGGATCCCGGACTCGAGCCCCCACGTGTAGCGCTACCCCCAGTTAAGAGAGCCGCTGATATTGATTTGGGCCCTGCAGTGCACCGCTGTCAACCCCCGGCAATCGGCTCTAACCTCCCGTGGCACAGCTGGTGATAGAGAGATAGGACCGCGTGATCGCAACTGTTGGTGACGCAGTCCTATAACAAACATACACAGAATATACTTTAAAACTCCTATTAAAGTAAGCGGAACTGACACCAAATGTACTTTACCCAGATATTTTACTGAGGCTAATGGGCAAGTAATAAACAACAGTATAACAAGTTGCAGATCCCTGCAACAAACAGTAATAAAGATAAACAGAGTAATCAGAATAATAAAGTATTGCTATGCAACTCTAGCGCTGCCCTTTTACAGCTACTTCCCCTCATGGGTAGACTAACACCCAGCAATGTCTACCTATGCAGTCAGGCCTGACTGATCTAAATGGAAGTTCAGTGAAACAATATTTGCTAGCAATCTCTCGGTGGTGCACTTGAAGAACAACTTTGTAATCCCAACGAATAGTAAAGATAAAGTATCTGTCTTTAAACAGCTCTCACCACCTGGACAAGTCCAAGTCCCTTTCCTCCATCGATTCGTCTAGGAACAGGAATCCACCGACATCCAAGTCTTCAATCCTTCTGGTGTACTGCAGCAAGGAGGATTAGATGTCTCTAAGGCTCTGCTAGGCTGGCAGAGGGCTCTTTGGAAAGGAGCACACGGCCCAGGCTTCAGGCCTTGTGCACACAGCAGTTCAGCACAGAGATCCTCTTGCTAGGAGAGGGGTGTCCAAAGAGGCCGACCAAAACTCCGCCTCCCCTTTATAAAGTCTGCCCCAGCAGTCTCTGTTCTGGAGCAATGCATCCTGGGTGCTGCAAGATGTACTGGGAGATGTAGTCTCTCTCTCCTCTGCTTTCACTTCCATAATGTCTCTTTACTTCCTCCCGACTCACCTCTCACCTGGAACTTCTTGTCTCTCTGCATTAAAGGGGAACACCCCGCTACACTAGTAAAAAATAAAAAAATGTTTTAATGCAACCTGTGCCTAAAATATATATATGCCGAAGCATGGGGGCATCCTCCCGCAAAAAAGTTATGCCGCGTACACACGGTCGGAATTTTCCACGGGCAGGCCTCCGTCGGAATTTCGACCGTATGTACGCGGCATTAGGAGCAAAATCGCTCCTCCGCCCCTGCTGCCCCCATGCTTCGGCATATATGCTCTTTTTTTTAACTGTGGTGTCACGGCTTTATGTATCGTGGGAGCAAACGCTGTTGCTGTCAAGATAAATAATTCCGCGCTGCAGTTGAATGGCGCACCTGAAAACAAAAAATTACATACCTGAAAAGCAAGCATGATAAAACATTGCAGAATAGAATACAGTAAAAAAGAGCAGAACAATAGAGAGAAAATAGAGAGAGAGAGAACAATAAAACGACAACTATTTTTGGTTTTTTTATTTTATATTTTTTTTGTGTTTTGTTTTTTACGTTTTTTTTTTTCTTTTTTACACTTTTTTTGTAACTTTACAACTGTAATGGTTCGGGTCTCTCAAAATGTAATGGCATCTTGGGAGACCCTGTGTAAGTGTGTCCTTGTCTGTGAAATGCTGTACCCTACGCTAAAACTTCACTTTTGAGTGGTAGCGTTCAAAACATTCACCTTGGACTGGTTGATATTGATGGTTGCTATGGACTGGTTGCTATGGACGGTTGCTATGGACAGTTGCTATGGACGGTTGCTACGGATTGGTTGTTATGGACGGTTGCTATGGATTGGTTGCCATGGACAGTTGCTATGGACTGGATGCTATGGATAGTTGCTATGGATGGTTGCTATGGACAGTTGCTATGGACGGTTGCTATGGACTGGTTGCAATGGATGGTTGCTATGGACAGTTGCTATAGACTGGTTGCTATGGATGGTTGCTATGGACGGTTGCTATGGACTGGTTGCTATGGACGTTTGCTATGGACTGGTTGATATGGATCAGGCCTGTCTCTGCGAACGCTGCAGTTATGTGTGTTGTGTTTGGTAAGTGACAGTGATCGATCGATACTGCACTTGGGTGGGCTGGGCTGGGCTGGGCGGAGGGGCTAAACGCAGGCGCTAGCAGGTATCTGGGCTGATCCCGCTAACACTGCGTTTTTGGGAACCCTAAACCGCTGGGGATGCTAGTATAGATCTGATCAGATACTATACCACTAAGGGGGGTGTATGCTTTGCGCGTGGGTGTTAGCGTTACTGGCACTAACCTAACACTGCCTGGGGCGACGCAGACCCTCTCTGGCGCTAAAACCTAATTGATCTCACCCGCCGGGCGATCAGGGGGGTTAAACCTTTATTGGGTTATATACGGCGGGTGCCCTGATGCTATAAAAAGCAAACTAATCAACCAGCGTCACCCGTAACCTTTATATGGTGATCACTGGTGAAAGGGTTAACTAGGGGCAATCAGGGGGTTAAAACCTTTATTAGGTTAAATATGGGGGTACCTGACACTATATAAAAACCTGACGGGTAACCTAAATAACTAAATAACTTACTGGCTAACCAGTGACACCAGTGACGCTTATACGGCGATCACTGGTGAAAGGGTTAACTCTAGGGGCAATCAGGGGGTTAAAATAATATATGGGGGTACCTGACACTAATAAAAACCTGCGGCGAACCTAAAAAAAAATAACTGCCTATCTAAAACACCAGCGACACGAATACAGCGATCGGAAAAACAATCGCTTAGTGACGCTGAAGTTAGGGGGTGAAAGGGTTACCTGGGGGGTGATCAAGGGGTTAAACCTTTATTAGGGGGGGGGGTTAGGGGGCTACCCTGGACCTAAAGGGGCCTAATCCTAACTGCCCTGCAACTTTTTACAATCACAGATGACACTAAATGCAGTGATCAGTAAAATAAATGATCACTGCAATCAGTGACACTGTGATTGGGGGCTTTGGGGTGACCTGGGGGGTGATCTGGGGGTGACTGGGGGGTGATTTGTGTGCCTATGTGTACCTACGTGTCAGTGGACTGTTGGTGCACTAACCTGCTTCTTCTCTGCTCGGCGCCGGGAACGAAAAGACCGCAGCGAGGGAGATGACATCACTTCCTCCAGCCTTGTTTACATCACATGGCGGAGGAAGCATTTTCATTGGCCGGGAGCGATCGCGAGGGGGGGGCGGAATCGAGCGGCCGCCCCCTCATGCCTGATCGCTCCCGAACACTTAACGGCCGCTCACTGCAGTGAAGGGGGGTCCGGATGGACCCCCCAACTGCACAAAGGCGATCACGTAGATCTACGTGATTCTGCCTGTCCGTGCCATTCTGCCGACGTAAATCGGCGGTGGGCGGTCGTTAAGTGGTTAAGCCAGCAGTCCCCGTGACTGGCCCACTAGCTTCTAAAATAAAAGTCTATAATGGCAGGTAGGTGTTTGGAACTTGATACTAGGATAGCAGATCCCTCTTCATATAGACATATCTATAGCAAGGTTAAATTCAATTCTTCAGTTATGGCAGACAGTTCATCCCCCGCATGTGAGCGGAGCAATGTCCATAGAAGAAGGCATCGGGAACATCCGGGGTCCTGACAAAGCTGAAGTTCCTGGAAAGGCAGACATGTTGCTCACTCTCACTCGATCCAACTCTCTCTGTCTCTTGGCGCCAATTCACCCACGTGTAGCTCGCGGGTGGCGGGAACTCCTCCTTTTTTTTCTCTTTCTGCACGTAGCTCGCAGGCTTTTCTTTTTCGGGACACGCCCACAAACTACACAGTTGGAAAAACAGTTCTGTGCCCCTTAACCCCTTTTTTTTCTTCACTCAAAGTTCATAACACAGTCCAATGGCCGACTTTTCAATCACATAAGTTTCACTCCACTCGTATAAGAGATAGCCACAAATCCCAGACTTGAGCCCCCACGTGTTGCTACCTGACGCGGTCTCCACACACCCGCAGACCCCTATTTGTTAATGGGATCTACTGGTTTCGTTACTTTGGGTCTGCAGTAATTACCTCCCACAAGTGGATCCTTCAGCTCCGTTGTCTAGGTACACCAATATCTTCCAGGAATAAGGCCAATGTCCACACATGAGTAAAACCTAATCAGCGAGGCTTTATTCTTTTTCCACTTTGAGTTAACTTGAAGAAAGCAAGAGCAGAAAAGTAGAAAGACGTAGGGGAAGGTTCAGGCACGCAACACTTAAATCCAGTATCTACACTCGTCGCCACTCAAGCCTGAGTGAGTATTGCTCATCCGGATAGTCCCTATGAGAGCGGTCCTAGCAGCCGGGATAGTGCACGGATGTCAGAGATGATGGATCCCCCTCTAGGCAGGTCTCCAGGCCTCTCCCCGAGACAGCAGTACCCTGGAACTCCTTTCCTAAAAATGGGTCCCCTACAATTGGGCATCCTGGGATCCTTCTCTGAAGCGTAGGCCCCTGTCAGCGGAGCTGGGCCTACAATGCAACAACAGGGCCTAGGGCTGAAGGTGCCCAAGGCCTAAGCACTCTAGCGCACCTCGTGCCACGAGGCACACTCACTGGACCGGAGGTCCCCCTGGACGCCTTGGGGTCCCCCTGGAATCGCGCCTCGCCAAATGGCGTCTGCCCCTGTTGTACCCTCTCCCATCATGCACAGCGGGTAGACCACGCCCACTGCACGGCTGCCGAGAGAGGACACCCAAGGTGCTGTGATACCCCCGTAGTCCAGCCCGTGGCAGTGGTGACAGTGCCACCTGCAGGCAAAGGAGAACAAAACTGCTGGGCAGTATCACACCCAGAGCAGAACAATAATTGAAACATGATTGGTCTGAGCCCAACTACCGGCTCAGACTGCCCTTAAAGCGGAGGTCCACCTGCGATTTTTTTTTTAAAGTCAGCAGCTACTAACAGTGTAGCTGCTGACTTTTAATAAGGACACTTACCTGTCCTACTCGCCCGCGATGTCGGTCCCCTGACGGCGATCGGATCGCTGCTGGCAGGTCCCGGCTCCTCCATCCTGACTAAAGGGAAACAGGCAGTGAAGCCTTATGGCTTCACTGCCCGTTTCCTACTGCGCATGCGCCACTCGCACGGCGCTTTGTGAGTGGGCGGCTGCCTCCTGGGATACACACAGTTCCCAGAAGGCAGCGCGCCCCATTCACAAGAAGAGGAAGCGGAAGGAGACCCACCGCGGATGAGAAGAGGCACATTAGAGGCAGATTAGGGGACTTCCGCATAGCAACGGGCATTTCGGGTGAGTATAATTTTTTTTTTTTTCCTATTAATTTTTTTTATAGGATTTTTTATGTAAAAATGTTTTCTGGGTGAACCTCTGCTTTAAATTTCCACATAGCGCCCCCAAATATTGGGGGGGGGCTACATGTACATAGATTAGCATATAGATAGATACTTGTAGATAGGTAATAGATATATAGAATAAAATATAGTGGATAATAGATACTGTAGATAGATAATAGATTAACAGATGGATAAACTGACTGATTGATAGACAAGGACTGTATTCCAAAGCATGGAGAGTTGGGAGCTCTGTCAGAGTTCAGTGTGATTTGTACATTCATGTATATGTCTCTCATACATTCCAATACTACACAAGTGTCCGCAGATAAGTCGGATTCCTTATTTCCCTGCAGCCCGGTGTTGTCGGGTTAGTAAATAGAAGAACGTTGGGTTGGAGGCAGCGGTGTGTCCTGAGCATACACTCCACATCCAGGAGGAGGAGGAGGGCTGGAAGACGAGGCAGCAGGTGTAGGGACATGCGGAGTGCACTTCCCTTGTCACCCAGCAGGGTTCCCCGTGCTCCCAGTCTCCCTCCACTGGGGATGTAGATTGTCCAGGAAGAAGGAGTGTAGCCGCCGGACCTTGATGTGTGCTGTGCTCTCCTGTACCAGCGTTCTACACAACTCCCTGCCGGACAGGGAGCATCCCCGGAGGACGTACACCTCCAGCCTCTCCATGCCTCTGTATTACTTGTGAGGAGTCCCCCTGCCCACTGAGCCAGGATTACCCTTCTCCTCCACTGACTCACCTGATCTCCAGAGCTGAGCCAGGACTCAGGTAAGAGGCTATGGATCTGACACTCTTCCCTCCATGCTGTCTTCAAGGAGCTGCCTATTTATTACTGCATGTTATTGCTTAGATTGTGTGCTGTGTGATCATAAAGTAGAGAGAACAAATGTGGAGAACAGGAAACCCAGGTGTCTTCTATATTGTGTGTTTACATTCTCCCAGTATATCACATTTATATACTCTTGGTGCTATATACATAATATACATAATATTAATCACCCCCAGGCACCATGACATTGCTACACTCTATTACACTTTCAGCCCCTGCCCCATCCCTGCAGTTTTCCATATGTTCCATTATGACATCACACAAGAGGAACCCCATCTTTTCCTTTGGGGTCTGTTCACATGCCATTTTCACTTTTCCATTTTTTTTAAATGCTGTCCCTTTTTGTTGCAACTTCGTGCGATTTTGGCACCATAAACTTTAATAAAACTGCACCCAAAACAGAAGGACATCGGTTTTCGATGCATTTCTAACTTTTTTTTTTTTTTTTTGCCATAACAACAGAGTTCTGCTGGACAGACAAGAGAAATTGCTTGTCATTAGCTAAAACAAATTCATGAAGCATAAGAACACATGAAAATGTTTTTAAAAGGGACAAAAGTGTGAACTGAGGCTTATATTTCAATGTGTCCTTAGCAGCATCTGTGCGTTTTCCACCTTTGACTTTGTCCAAAATGTGTTTACTTTGTGGGCTGGACGTTTTCTACACGTATAGTATTAATATATTCCAATTTTATATAATGGCATTTAGGACATTGTCACCAGACTTTGCCCCAGTGTAACAAACAATCTATATGTCATTATTAATTAAATACATTTACATTGGGCCACACTTACAAATGGCATTATCCTACCCTTATGCCGCGTACACACGACCGTTTTTAATGTCATTGAAAAAAACGACGTTTTTCTCGACGTGATTCTTCTCAAGCCTGCCTTGCCTACACACTATCATGAAAAAAAATGCTTGAGCAAAGCGCGGTGACGTACGAAATGTACGACGGCACTATAAAGGGGAAGTTCCATTCGGATGGCGCCACCCTTTGGGCTGCTTTTGCTGATCCTTGTGTTAGTAAAGTTTGGTGAGAGACGATTCGCGCTTTTCAGCCTCATGCTCTTCAGTCCATTACAGCGCGACGAATGTGCGATCTCCATTACCAGTTTTACCAAAACGAGCGCTGCCGTCTCATCACTTGCTTCTGAGCATGCGCGTTTTTTTCGTGTCGTTAAAGCGTACACACGGCCGTTTTTCACGACGAGAAAAACGAGGACAAGAAAAATTAGAGCATGTTCCAAATTTTTAATGCCCATTTTTCACGTCATGAAAAATGCTCTGGAGCCCACACGATCGTTTTTAATGAACAAATTAAAAAATTGCATTTTTCGCGTCATGAAAAACGGTCGTGTGTACGCGGCATTAGATGCCTACTCTATACAGGGTTACGGTTACCACCTCATAAAGTCTCTATATATGCTGCTGTGCTTTGGGCAGAACTGACTAGACACAGACCACAGGGGGATGACATTGAGTATTTAATGGGTGGGCATCTTTACTATGGAACAATAGCCAATGCTATATGCAATATATAATGCATTCTGGTGGGCATTTCATACTATTGCTTCCCTTGATACCTCTTCTGGTCTGTGGAGCCTCATTGCTCCTGGGGCCTAAAAAGTCCAGGGCTTTGCTTAGTAGAGTAAAGCCCCTTACCATTTAAATGTATGCCGCTGCAGTTTGTATGACAATAGCATATAGAGTGCAGCAATGCTATTGTACTTATATTAAAAAGCACAGGACAAAAGGTCAGTTATTAATTAATGGTTAGGGTCCTTACAGCTCCTAAAGACATGTCTTGGTTATACAGTATATACAATCCCATTTGTATACAATACAATTAGGGAGATAACATGTATATTCAGATATTGTCCTGGTGAGATTTGAACTGGGGACCACTTGTGCTGCAAGGCTGGACAAATCTCATTTGCCATGTTGCCATGTTTTCTGAAAAAAAATACTTTGGTGTTCAGAGCATTCTGCTCATATGCTCAACCATTCAGGTTTACTTCTCAGATAAGTACCCTGCCACACTGGGTACACTACTAGGGAGCAGGAATCACCTTCCTTTGTGTTCTGTGTTCTACAAAGGTGGTCTGTAGGGCTTATATCAAAATGTTCTACAAAGGTGGGCTGTAGGGCTAATATCACAGTGTTCTACAAAGGTGGTCTGTAGGGCTTATAGCACAATGGTCTACAAAGGTGTTCTGTAGGGTTTTTAGCACAATGGTCTATAAAGGTGGTCTGTAGGGCTTATAGCACAATGGTCTACAAAGGTGGTCTGTAGGGGTATATCACAATGGTCTTCAAGGTGGTCTGTAGGGAGTATATCACAATGGTCAACAAAGATATTCTGTAGGGCCAGGGCCAGTGCCACCATTAGGCAGCCGCCTAAGGCGCCCTGCTGCCTAGGGCGCCCGGCCACTGGTGTTCCTACTCTCTTCTCTCTGCAGCACGCGACTTAGTCTCAGCATCAGCAGGAAGCCGCCGCTCCATTCGCACATAGTGTCAGAGGCGCAGCGGCGGCAGAGGACTGTGTCTGTGTCCTGACTCCCGAATGAATGTAAACCAGTAAACATTCATTGATGGGCGCTGGTAGGCTGCATTTAATAGGTGCTGGTGAGGCTTCATTTGATGGGTGCTGGTGAGGTTGCATTTGATGGGCTCTGGTGAGGCTGCATTTTATGGGTGCTGGTGAGGCTTCATTTAATAGGTGCTGGTGAGACTTCATTTAATAGGTGCTGGTGAGGCTTCATTTGATGGGTGCTGGTGAGGTTGCATTTGATGGGTGCTGGTGAGGCTTCATTTGATGGGTGCTGGTGAGGCTTCATTTGATGGGTGCTGGTGAGGCTGCATTGATGGGCGCTGTTGAGGCTGCATTTTATGGACGCTGGTGGGCTGCATTTGATGGGTGCTTCATTAAAAAGGTGGGGTATACATGGGCAGGGCAAAGGGGGTGGAGTCAGGGGTGGAGCCAAGGGGGTGGCAAAATTAGGTTTCGCCTAGGGTGTCAATAATCGTTGCACCAGCCCTGTGTAGGGCGTATATCACAGTGATCTACAAAGGTGGTCTATAGGGCTTATATCACAGTGGTCTACAAAGGTGGTCTGTAGGGTGTATATCACAGTGGTCTACAAAGATGGTCTGTAGGGTGTATATCACAATGGTCTACAAAGGTGGTATTTGGGGATTATATCACAGTGTCCTACAAAGGCAGTCTGTAGGGCTTATAGCACAGTGGTCTACAAAGGTGGTCTGTAGGGCGTATATCACATTAGTCTACAAAGGTGGTCTTTGGGGATTATATCACAGTGTTCTACAAAGGCAGTCTGTAGGGCTTATAGCACATTGGTCTACAAAGGTGGTCTGTAGGGCTTATAGCACATTGGTCTACAAAGGTGGTCTGTAGGGCTTATATAACAGTGGTCTACAAAGGTGGTCTGTAGGGCTTATATAACAGTGGTCTACAAAGGTGGTCTGTAGGGCTTATATAACAGTGGTCTACAAAGGTGGTCTGTAGGGCTTATATAACAGTGGTCTACAAAGGTGGTCTGTAGGGCTTATATAACAGTGGTCTACAAAGGTGGTCTGTAGGGCTTATAGCACAGTGGTCTACAAAGGAGGTCTGTAGGGCTTATAGCACAGTGGTCTACAAAGGGGTCTGTAGGGCTTTTATTGCAGTGTTCCACAACGGTGGTGTGTAGGCCTTATATCACAATGTTCTACAGTGTTCTACAAATGTGGTCAACACAGTTTATATCACAGTATTCTACATAGATGGTCCAGAGGACATAGATTTATAATGTTTTACAAACATATATATTGTATATGTTATATTGCTCTACAAAGGTGGCGATTCTGGAATAGAAAAATATACCCTGTGGGGGTCATTTACTAAAACTGAAGTGTGCAATACCTGGTACAGCTCTGCATAGAAACCAATCAGCTTCCATGTTTTAAAGTAAAAGCTTCATTGCACAGACTAAACGTAGAAGCTGATTGGCTACCATGCACAGCTAAGTGCACCAGTTTTAGTAAATCTACTCCATTGTCTTTTCAGTAAACCGTTTTTTTGGATATGCAGATGTGTAGGCCTATATACCTGTATTCCACACGTCTCTATTCCCTCACACTTGCTTATGGTTACAATTCAAATAACATACGCCTTTGTTCCTTCAGACATTTTTCACTTCTGTGAGACAGATTTCCTGCATGTCATCATTATTGATTTAGGATTAACCTGTTTGAACTACCAAACTTGTGCATTATGTGAGATCAGGCTTGAGCCAAGCATGAAACAATAAACCTTTGACGTAAGTCTCAATAGTGTCTGGGTTTCATTGGAGACCACGGCCATTGTTTGTAAATCTTGAGAATTTGTCACAAGCCCCACATTTCCAATTAATGAGAAGTTCTTTTTAGCTTTCTAGCTGTTTGCACATGCCTCTTGCACAATCTGCTAGTTTCTGTTGATGTTTATGGCTACAGTAGGTAGGCTGTTCAGCAAATGCATATCACATTTAGTTATTTTGGGATTATCTGCACGTTCCACTTGAGTCCTATTTATTACCATGGAGTTAATTTGACATTTACTTTAAATATATAATTTAAATAGAACAAGCTGTGGTATAATTTAAAAGGAATTTAACTATAGTGTCATTTTGCTCCTGTATTGTTTATAAGGCATCTCAAATATAACACCTTTTAAACATGCCATACTAATAAGTAGGTAGCATCCAATTATGGGTTAACATTTATTCAATAAAAAAAAACTGATATAAAAAATATTTGAAGATTCTTAAAAAACTTTATTTAATGAGCTAGTGCAGTGAGGTGTCAGTATGCAAAACTGTATATTCTTACTTATGTGTCAAAAATAAGCTGATTGTCATTGATTCATTTACTACACTTTGAACATTGTTACTGTTCATAGTAGTGGCAAAATCTTTAGCGGGCCTTTCCAGAAGCCAGCATGCTGATCATGCAGATTCCATTTTTTTTTCCAGAGCATTCTAACAACCGTAGAATTTGGGGGCATCTTTAACCACCTCAATACAGGGCACTTTCACCCCCTTCTTGCCCAGGCCAATTTTCAGATTTCAGTGCTGTCACACTGAATGTCAATTGCGCTGTCATGCTACTCTGTACCCAAATTAAATTTATATAATTTTCTTCACACAAATAGAGCTTTATTTTGGTGATATTTAATCACTGTTGAGTTTTAAATTTTTTACAAAAAAAATAATGTTTTTCTTAGTTTCTGTAAATAAGTAATTTTTCTCCTTCACTGATGTGCACTGATGAGCACTGATAGGCTGCACCGATGGGCACCGATGAGGTGGCACTTATGGACACTGATTAGGTGGCACTGATGAGGAGGCACTAATATGCCGCACTTATTGGTACTGATAGGTGGCACTGATATGTGGCACTGATGAGCATTGATAGGCGGCACTGATGGATGGCACTGGTGGGCACTGATAGGTGACACTGGTGGGCACTGATAGGTGGCATGGATAGACGGCACTGATGGACATTGATGGGGAACACTGATGGGCACTGAAAGCCAGCACTGATCATTAATGGGCACTGATTGCTGGCGCTGGTGGGCACTGATTGCATTTCATTGCAATCAGGGCACTGATGATCAGTACCCTGATTACCTCCCTTGCTGTCCCCTGTGAGAAGATGCCGCTGATCGGCTCTCATCGCCACACACTCTGTCAGTGTGAGGCAATGAAAGACAATTACCGGCACTTCCGTGTTTACATGTGACCGGCTGTGATTGGACACAGCCGAACACTGGTTAAGTATTAGTTGTATGATTGCTTTAAAGCAGGGGGTCAGCAACCTGTAGATTGTGATCTACCAGTATATCGCGGCCAGGTGACTGGTAGATCACGGTCTGGGCTTGCTGACCTGCCATTCCAAAGCATTAAACAGAGTGCAATGCAGAGGGACTACTTGTAAAGTTGGAGCTGTAGAAGGGAGCAAGAGCTCAATAAGCCGATGCCTCCTCTGTAGTGCTGGCTCCTGTCCCATGCCGAGAGATACCAACTGCACTCCACCTCTTATCCCAGTTAGCGGTCTCGAATGTGGTGCCAGCAGCAGGACAGAAGAGATCTTCAGGTCAGTGTGAAGCAATACACTGGGTATAATAGTATAGGACTGCTTTCACACTGATGTGCTGTGGTTTACCCACACTGCGAGTGCAGTGCAGTGTACCTGCAGCTTTCCTGCGGGTTTGCTGCGCTTAGGCATAGACTTCTATTATATCCTGCGGGTTTGGTTTACCTTCTGAATGCAGGAGTTTTAGTGCGCTTTCATAAAGTGCACAACACCTGCAGGACATAATAGAAGTCTATGGCAAACGACAGCAAATCCAAGAAGTTGCACATGCACATCAGTGTGGAAGCAGTCTTCTAGGGGGCTCAGAACAGTAAGGGTTTATTTACATTTTCAGTTTGGGGGTGGTAAAACCCCATAGTTAAAATGTGTTTTTATCACTCCCCAACCGCACCCCTTTAGCTGCAGTGGCATATTGTTCAGGTAGATATCCACCTCTTTAAGTTTGCCTACCCTTGCTTTAAAGGGTTATTAAACTCAAGAACAAAAATGCAATCTATTGCAGCTTACAGTGCTTAGATGTGGTAGCTGCATTCATTTTCCCTTTCTTTCAAGCAAAGACATTTTTCATCAAATGCAGAAAATATGTTGATCTTGCCAGAAATGCAGTCTCCTTGTAACATCCTGTGAGCTGCATAGAAGAATATCTTCCTTTCTACCTATCTTCTGTAATCCACCAATTGTAATCCATATCAGGCGGTCAGGCTATGGTGACAGCCATTGCTCCTTCCATAGATATAGTGGAGGAATGACGTAGCCACCTAAGGACAGGAAGTGTGTTCATTTGCAATAAAGTAAAACCAATGCAGCCACCACACCATGGAGTAGTAAGCTGCAATATATTACATTTTTGGTTTGACGTTTAGATATACTTTAAGCCAGGGTTCGACAAACCCCGGGCGCCTTTTTTTAATTAAAAAATAAGACAACAGTAAAGTTAGCCCAATTTTTTTTATAATGTGAAAGATAATGTTACACCGAGTAAATTGATACCCAACATGTCGCGCTTCAAAATTGCGTCCGCTCGTGGAATGGCGACAAACTTTTACCCTTTAAAATCTCCATAGGCGACATTTAAAAAATTCTACAGGTTGCATGTTCTGAGTTACAGATTAGGTCTAGGGCTAGAATTATTGCTCTCGCTCTACCAATCGCGGCGATACCTCACATGTGTGGTTTGAACACTGCTTTCATATGCAGGCGCTACTCACATATGCATTCGCTTCTGCACGCGAGCTCGGCGGGACAGGGCGCGTTCCTGGCTCCTAACTTTTTTAGCTGGCTCCTAGATTCCAAGCAAATTTGTCAAGCCCTGCTTTAAGCAGGATATGGCTTTATACCATACTTAACTTTTAATCCTAGATATTTAAGAAATGGTTAGTGATCATTGGTGTTTGTGAAAGTCTACAGCCCAGTTTGTCAAGCGGAAAGACTCATCTCTTTCAACATAATCATCTATGACATAAACTGAGCTTAAAATCATCTAAAATGATCAAATGTTAAGGCCTCGTGCACACTGGGCGTTTGCCCAACTCCCCTAGATGCCTTTCCTCCTGGCAGCAGCGTTTTAGCAGAAAAAGCGATTGACGAATTTAGGTGCATCAAGCTCTTGGGTGCTATTTTATTTAATTGGCCAGAATAAAATTGTATTCTAGCCATTGAAATTAATTAACCCTTAAGTGTTAAACGCGCCTAGTTTTAACGTGCGTTTACACGCCTTTAAATGTTTTTTCTGCCAAAACGCTGCTCCTCCTGCAAGTGCTGGCAGTGGGGTTTTTTCCTGCGTCTAAACGCCCCCGCCTTTAAACTCTTTTAAATGCCTATGGGGGAGATTTACTAAAACTGGAGCACTCTGAATCTGGTGCAGCTGTGCATGATGGCCAATCAGCTTCTAATTTCAGCTTGTTCATTTAAGCTTTAGCAATGAAACCTGGAAGCTGATTGGCTTCTATGCAGAGCTGCACCAGATTTTGCACTCTCCAGTTTTAGTAAATCAAGCCCTAAGTGTGCATGGACACATAGGATAACATACATGGGCATTTAGAGGCTGGGGAACAAAAGCCAGACACCCCTAGGAGCAGCGTTAAAAGCGTCCAGTGCGCATGAGGCCTAAATATCTTAACAGTGGTTAAAGTGAAGTGTCAGTCCTTTGCTCTCTCATTTTTTTTAAATATGAATTGCATTAGTCTACTACTAGAAATCTTCAACTTATAAACAGAGGAAGGACTTGGGTCTGTGTCTCAAAGTCCAGAAACTTAATGATCCCGTGTTAATTTGCATTCCTTAAGGTGAATCTGTGCAGCATACGTTCTATCCATATCCAATGCTAGTAATTATTAGTCATAAACCAACAAATTTTACTGTTTGTTTTGTACATGAAAAGTAATAACAGTTTATATAATTCTACATTAGTTGAGGTGCCAACAGTTATTCATTGAATGAGAGATGATGAGTTGTGACATAACCTGTAATGTAACTTGCTCCTTGTTCCAGGGAATGTACTTTCGCCTTTCAGTAAGATAACGTAGGGAAGGAAGGATTGAGCAGATGGCTATACAGTACAAACAGCACAACATTCAACATCTGCATTTTGTGCTCTGGAGACAACGCAAGCAAAGTTGGCCATACACTGTTTAAAATTTAGCTGGTCTGGCCAAATTTCGATCAGTGTGTGGCAGTCCCTGCTCGACAGAAGTTAATCATTTGATTGGCTTTTGTCGAAGGTATGTTTTGGAAAATATTTCTCGATCATCAGCTGCAGCCTCTGATAAGTGTGGTCTGACAGCGATGGGTCCCGCTGTCAGAATACCATGTCCTGGCAAGGAAGGTTCCTCCATCCACACCGTTGCGTGGACAGAGGAATCCATTCCTTTTTGCCTTTTGTCATTCAGCCAGCTAGCTGAACGAAAAAAAATATCTAACAGTGTATGGCCAGTGGAAGAAATCTCAGGCTACACAGCTAGGAAACTTTAACACTACATTTCAGTTCACTGAGCTAGAAAGAATGCAATCGTAATTCATTTACTTTGAACAGGATTTGGGACTGCAGGATGCAATACCAGAAGCGAAGGTGAATGTCTGTTTCCATAAAAGCAAATCAGGTACATTACTCACATTTCCTATGTCATATTAGTGTGGACTGCAAGCCGAGTTGGGAGCTGTACTTGATCAATGCAAAGTAATGATGTTTCAGACTTGTAACACAAGTGTGCTTTAATAGACAGCTCTTTAGGCTGTGTGTGGAGGGGTGGGGTCACATGCCTGATGTAGGGGTTCTGCGTGGCTCAGAAACGTTGCTTTTATTTTTTGATACTATGTGATTAAAGTTTTGGACCCAATTTTGGAGATCCTGGTGTGCTGGTGACACTTCCTGCTCATGATTGCAGTCGGTTCCAGCCATTGGTCATTTCAGCACCCAATCTAAGATACGGTCGTTTCTGCAGGAACATGTGCGGTTTTGGAGTATTGCATTGAGAAATACATATGGCCCAAAGAACTGTCTATTAACCAAGTCTAAAACATCATTACTTTACATATATCAAGCATGGACCCCAACTTGACTTGCAGTCTACACTAATTATGGCATACAAAAAGTGAATAATGTGCCTTCAGGCACCACATATAACAGTCTACTCACTTGTCTGACGAAGGGGTCCTACGTGGCTCCGAAACGTTACACTTTTGTGATGTTTTTTAAACACTAAAAACTTTTTGGACGTAATTGGAACAATCCTTGGTGTGCTGGCGAATATGGTCGACCACATATAACAGAACACCAAAGAAATAGATCATTATGAGTTAAACCAGTGGCCTCCAAATTGTGGCCCTTTGCTTGCCTTTATCTGGCCCTCGGGGCACCATTCCTCCCACTGACACCAACAGTGGGGCATTATTTCTGCCAATGACACAGATGATGGGGCACCATCCCTCCCACTGACACCAATGATGGGGCATTATTCCTCCCACTGACACCACAATGGTACACTATCCCTTCCACTAAAACCAATGATGGGGCACGGTTCACTCCCGCTGATGCTAAGACATTTTCTACCCCCAGTGGCCACAGTCTGGCTCCCCCAAAGCCTGAAGGACAGGTAACTGGCCCTTTGTTTAGAATGTTTGGAGACCACTGAGTTAAACAATCAGATGAAGTGAAAACAAATATTAGTAAAAGTCAATGGCAATTTGTAAGTGTCAATGGAATAGATCAGTTGAATGATCAGTTGTACCAAAAACATATTTTACTACAATTCAATGGGCAGTACATTTCAGGGGCCAATCCCATAAAATAGGATATTGACTTTATATTAATTATGTTTTACCTTTTCTGGTCATCTGATTGATCTACTCCTTTTCTATGTATAGAATATGGGATAGCAGACAGCAAGATTGACATAAATAAATAATAGACACTACTACTTTTATTTTGGCAAAAATTGTTTGGCCGCGGCCTTTATTATTGGCTTTAAACTTAAATAAACAATAAGTTAGACTTTATTGACAAACACGTAAGGAACAGCTCAGC
Source organism: Rana muscosa (assembly GCA_029206835.1). Lineage (NCBI taxonomy): Eukaryota > Metazoa > Chordata > Amphibia > Anura > Ranidae > Rana > Rana muscosa. The sequence goes on from CM055117.1 coordinate 691,369,706, forward strand.
CACTACGGCTCAAGCTGTATCATAAAAAAAGGGAAAATCCCCAAAACAAATTATCACTTTGTCTAACTTATAACAATAAAGTCCCCCTTTACAGGTGACACTAGCCACATAATAAAATTAACAGCCTGCGACAAAGGGAGGGCGGGAGGGAATTCCACCGCTGCTGCTACTGAGGTGATTTGAGCCTTTAGGGCTCTGAATCCCTCTTTTTATTTACCATTTACTCAAAACAAACCCCTTAGCTGCCCAGATACAGCGGTCACCTGACCATCCTGAGCAGCTAAGGACCAATTGTACCTCTTCCCACATTTTTTTTTTTTTTACTCCAGAGGAAGTTGTCCAATAATCTTCTAGTATAACCTGAAACTGCCCAGCTACAACTACCCCCGTCTAGCTGTCCCCAGGTCCCATATGAAAACTTTCCCTCCTTTTCTGTTACTGGGGAAAATAAGAACTCCGCTGTCGCAATCCCATGAGGCAAGGGGGGCCTAGATGTCTTTCCCCCTTTCCTTACATGGGATAGCAGACAGCAGGATTGACATCAATAAAAAATAGACACTACTACTTTTATTTTGGCAAAAATTGTTTGGCCGCGGCCTTTATTATTGGCTTTAAACTTAAATAAACAATAAGTTAGACTTTAATGACAAACACGTAAGGAACAGCTCAGCCACTACGGCTTAAGCTGTATCATAAAATAAAGGGAAAATCCCCAAAAGACAGGTGCAACACCTGTCAACCCCCCCAAAACCGCGGCCTTCTTAACACAGGTGCTGAGCCCCGCGTTGAGAATGTCCAGACCTATATCTGTCAAGTGCACTCCGTCCCGCCTATAAAGCCCCGGAAGACCACCTTCCAATTCTGTGTGCCGGAATGAAAAACCGCCTAAAAAAACTAAAAACTTCTGGACCGAACGATTAACCCGTTTCCTCACCTTCTCCAAAAGGCGTAATGTGTCTGAGCGCAACCACTGCAATCTAGTAATAATCTCTGAAAAAATAATAGCCGTCCTAGGGGATGACAAGTGAAACTTTAACAAGTCGTCTCTCATCTGAAAGATCAAATCAATCGTCTTAACCTTCCCAATGTCATTACCCCCAAGGTGCAATATTAAAATGTCTGGAGCCGGCCACTGCAAATATAACACGCTCAACTCTGTAAATACATTTGACCAGTGGCGGTGCGTCCATAAAGGGCGCCGGAGCGCCGCCCCCTCTCGCTCCCGCACCGCCACTGAAAGACAATACACAGATTCATGCATTGCATGAATCTATGTATTGTCACCGCTGCCGCGCTGCCCACTATTCATTTGGCCGGCCTCCTGGTGAGCGCCGGCCATATGAATTAGAGCGGTGGCCGGCGGTGGGTGTCTTCTGGAAGTGTCTATCAGAGCCAGCGGCTCTGATAGGCTTTCCGAATACAGCTCTCACGCTGTAATCGGCTTCCAAAAACTCCTCCTAGGTACGCAGGGGGGTGCGTTCCTTGGAGAAGACTGTGGGGGTTTCAGCCAATCAGGTTCACCGGATCTGGTTACCGATAACCTGATTGGCTGAAGCGACATCGAGAGCGGGAGAACACATCGAGGACGGCGCGGACCGAGGAAGGTAAGTGCAGGGCTGGGGGTGGGGGACAGGCTGTATTTGGGAACAAACTGGCTGTATATGGGGACACACTGGCTGCATTTGGGGGACACACTGGCTGTATATGGGGACACACTGGCTGCATTTGGGGGACACACTGGCTATATATAGGGACACACTGGCTGTATATGGGGGACACACTGGCTGTATATGAGGACACACTGGTTATATATGGGGGACACACTGGCTGTATATGGGGGACACACTGGCTGTATATGGGGGACACACTGGCTGTATATGGGGGACACACTGGCTGTATATGGGGGACACACTGGCTGTATATTGGGGACACACTGGCTGTATATGAGGACACACTGGCTGTATATGAGGACACACTGGCTGTATATGAGGACACACTGGCTGTATATGGGGGACACACTGGCTGTATATGGGGGACACACTGGCTGTATATGGGGGACACACTGGCTGTATACGGGGACACACTGGCTGTATACGGGGACACACTGGCTGTATATGGGGACACACTGGCTGTATATGGGAACAAACTGCCTGTATATGGGAACAAACTGCCTGTATATGGGGACAAACTGGCTGTATATGGGGACAAACTGGCTGCATTTGGGGACAAACTGGCTGCATTTGAGGGGACAAACTGGTGGCGTTTGGGCACAGTGGCTGCGTTTAATGGGCACAGTGGTGGCAATTGATGTTTTTTTTTTCAGTTTGTTTGCGCCCCCCCAAAAATTTTGAGCACCAGCCGCCACTGCATTTGACCATCTCATTCCCCTTTTACCGTGCCAAAAAACTGTGAAAATGTCCTGGGCTAAACCCAAATTCCGTGAGTAAACTCGTTCCTCAGCTCTCTTGCAGGTCCAGAACACGAAAGAGTGGCCGACAATCCATACTATTTTCTTTGGACCTGCAAGCATTCCAATAAAAGAGTTAGGACGAACATATAACAAAAAACTATCCGATCTCCACCTCCCTAAATTCTTGATACGCTCCTGACTGAGACCCAACCTAGCTGCTTCCGTGGCTGCCCCTATCCTAAAGGAATGTGAAGTCAAACGAACATCGTCTAGACCCAAACTATGCTTGCCCTTCTTAAACACCTGCAGGAATTGAAATTTGCTCAAAGGAGAGCCGTTACTGTGAACAAAAAATTGACCACCCACCCCTGGCCTCTGCCTAACATAGTCCCCTAGCAAGGTTACTGGGCAAATCATAGGGTTGCTACAGCCGTGCAACACCAAACAGAAACCCTTCCCCAACTGATCTGTTTTGGAACGCCTCACATGAATTTGTACTGAGGCTCCACTCACTATGACATCCCCCCATTGCAAACCTCCTTGTTTAAACTTGGCGGGGGGAAGCATTTCGGAAATCTTTAAAGCAGCAAAAAATGCAGTAGAAAAAACAGATTTAAATAAAGAAACTTCAAACTCAGACCAGCAAACCTTATGTGCAATCTCGCAAAGCCTGATCAGCGCTGCCGTGGATATGGGCTTCCGAGAATCAACTGTAAGATGCGATTTTCTGTAGCCTTTTAAGGCTTGACGAACCACAAAAAAACTAAAAAGTGAGGGAAGATTATGTAATTTCAGAAAAAATGATAAACCGGACAGTATTTTATTAATATGCGACCAAGAAAATTCCTGCCTGAAAGGGTTATTTAAAAACAGCAGCGCGAAACCTTCCGAGACAAATATATCCACTATGCCTTACTCCCTTAAGAACAAGGACCACGACCACCAAGCTGATTGGTATCCCGCCATGGTGGAGGGGGCAATGGAACGCTGCACATTCAACAAAACGGTTCTCAAATCAGTGTCCACAGGAACTTCGGGCAAGTCAGCCCCTCCAGATCCGCGCTTGGCAACAAGGAAAATAATCGCCCCATCTGAAAACGAGACAAAGCATCCGCCAAATCATTGTTTCTGCCGGGAACAAATTGTGCCTTTATCCAAATGTTCAAGCTCAAACACTGGAAAATGAAACGTCTCAGCAGAACAATGACCGGCGGAGACCTGGAAGACAAGCAATTTACGGCAAACAGCACACCTTTATTATCAGTGCGAACTAGGAGCATTTAAAATGAGATTCCCACAGCTCAATTGCCACCAAGATAGGGAATAACTCGATCAAAACACTGTTTTTCAAATAACCTTTGTGCCTCCAGCCAGGATCCCAAGGCTCCGCACACCAATGGTTCTTCCAAACGGCTGCAAAACCCTGGGACCCTGCAGAATCCGTCTGCAGACAAAACTGCTCGTCTGAGACAAATTCCTCCTGGCAAACCACCCTTCCATTAAAATGTTCCAAAAACCTCAACCAGACCAACAAATCCTCCCGAATATCGTGTGACACACGGACATGAGCTGAGGGGGATTTGAGGCCGGCAATAGCGATATAAAGCCTCTGGGAAAACATTCTCCCCACAGGCATTATCCGCGTGGCAAATGCTAACCGACCTAACAGAGACTGTACTTCTTTTAGGGTAACTTTCTTCTTCCTGATCAACAAAATGATACAGACAGTAAGCCTGTAAATTTTGTCCCTAGGTAACCTGAATTCCATATTGATCGAATCAATAGTAATACCCAGGAAATCTAACGAAACTGACGGAAAAAAACGTATTTTCCTTTGCAAGAGGAACCCCAAACGCCTCACAAACTGAAAAAAATGTCAGCAATAAATTCTGACACGCAGAGGAGTTGGGGGGGGGGCCTATGAAAAGGAAATCAGTAGAAGTAGTGAATCAAAGAGGACACCCCTGCAACCTTAGCAACCACCCATTCCAAAAAAGAGGCGAACGCTTCGAAATAAAAACAGGACAAGGAACAGCCCATAGGCAGGCACTTGTCAAAATAGAAATTGCCCTGAAAAAAGAAACCCAATGAATTAAAAGCTGCAGGATCTATAGGCAGCAATCTAAAAGCTGCCTTCACATCCGCCTTTGCCAGCAACGCTCCCTGCCCCAAATCCCTCAGCAGTACCATTGCATCTTCAAAAGAGGCAAAATACACAGACAAACACTGCTCCTGGATTTGATCATTTAAAGAATTCCCAACAGGGAAGGATAAATGATGAATGAGCCTATAAGAGTTTGGCTCCTTCTTGGGTACAATACCCAGAGGGGAGACCCTAAAATTAGAAAATGGCGGGTCTGAGAACGGGCCCGCAACCCTACCCAAACTAATTTCTGCAAAAAAAAAATCTAAAACGATCGATTCCAAACCAAAGGTGGACTTTAGATTGGAATGAATCTGACAACCCAAACCGTGGAAACTCGGTAAGGAAAAACCAGACAGAAAACCGTCAAACAGGAGCTGTGCTGTCAGTGTGTCTGGGTATTCCCTGAGCCAAGGTGCCATGACGTGGAGTTTCACCGGGGACACTGCCTTTAGAAAAGGGTTCCCTACCTGTCGACTGGTTTGAAGTGGAGAGTTTCTTAAAACATTTGGCAATGGGGTGAGTACCTGCACAAAATGCACATTCGTGCCTGTACTTACAGGAATTGGGCCACCTACACTGGTTCTAGTTGAAATTAAAACAGACCCCTTTTTTAAAAGTGGAATGGGCTGCCGGGGATGGGGGAACGGCTTGTCTGTTAAAAGTGGGCCGCTGCGGAAGAAAAAGATTCAGCCATAGGCCTATGTCCTTAGAACCCCACTGTAAAGACGAGTGCACCGCCATTTTTTGGCGAAACGACTCGTCATAAACGAACCAAGCCATACCCCCAAAATTTTTGTAAGCCTCAAGGATGATATCTATGTGCTGAAAAAGCCCCGGGCTTTTCTCCAGGAATTTTTCACAGGTCACACTGCCTTTTATCCTCCTCAGCTTTATCATCTCTCCCACCGGCCCTCTGAACGGAGTCTTTGGATGAAGGGAGCAAGAATAGTAAATCCAAAAATTCCCCTTTCCAAATGCTCTCCTTAGTGCCGATTGACAGATGGAAACCTAGAGGAGACAATATACATGGCAGGGCTTCTTTCCTACAAATTTCTGGCACTGTGGCTCTAACAGTAGGTAAAGAATCAGTCAGTGTAGACATCTGTGAAACATTCAGAGAAAGTTCCTGCGAGTTAGCAGAAACTCCACTAGATGGTGCCCACACCGAGGCTACACCCCCCTCAGAGACAGAGGAAGCTGAAGCCAACGGGGCAGCGTCATTTAACACAGGGACAGAGGAACTTGAGCTAGTCCTGACAGCATTCAGTTCTCTAACTGTCCTGACTAATACAGAGGAGAACAAATCCAATAATTGAGGAACAAACTCACCAGCGCCAGGTACATCGGATGTGGCACCTGCCTGTTGATCCCCAGCTGTGACCGGGATATGTGGGACTGGATTCCTCCGATCGACCTGAGGGGAAGGATGCCCCGATCTTGGTCCGCTGACCCCCCGATGTTGGTCCGCTGACCCCCCGCCCCCCTTGCGAATTCGGCGGCGCTCTCCGTGGTGGGCTCCGTCTTCTGCTGCTGGGTTCACCCGCTCCGATTCCGGCCGCACGCCCGGATGTGCCCTTTGTGGATTGGAAGGAACCGGGCATGGTGGTGAGGGGGAGTAGCTCTGCTTCCTGCTGCACCGCCTCTTCGCCGGCCCCCTTGTCCGCTGGGAAGTGACACGCCGCGATGACCTCCGACCCGGCAGTTCTCCAGCAGGCAAAACGATCTCTGCCTCCAGGTCAGCCACAGCACTCCTCACCTCTCCTTCCTCCAGAGCCTCGGAAACTCCGCAGATGCCCCCTGGATTCCCCGCCAAGTCTGCGCTGGAGCCGGCTGTGATGTCACCCGCAGAGGAGGTGGAAGCGGCAATCCCGGAACCTGCTGAAACTGGATCCACTGGAGCGACTTGACCCGCAGACAAAGGTAGGTTGAGGCAACGCCTGATCCAATCCTCCCCAGATTCTTCGCCAGCTCTCTCAATAGGGTGCCTCAGGAGGGACATCTTCTGCCACACAAATAGCTCTGTGCCTGGAACTCCACCGCTGCTGAGGCGATTTGAGCCTTTAGGGCTCTGAATCCCTCTTTTTATTTACCATTTACTCAAAACAAATCCCTTAGCTGCCCAGATACAACGGTCACCTGACCATCCTGAGCAGCTAAGGACCAATTGTACCTCTTCCCACATTTTTTTTTTTTTACTCCAGAGGAAGTTGTCCAATAATCTTCTAGTAATACCTGAAACTGCCCAGCTACAACTACCCCCGTCTAGCTGTCCCCAGGTCACATATGAAAACTTTCCCTCCTTTTCTGTTACTGGGGAAAATAAGAACTCCACTGTCGCAATCCCATGAGGCAAGGGGGGCCTAGATGTCTTTCCCCCTTTCCTTACAAGGGTCGATTCACGCCAGCTGCTGCTTTACGACGATCTTGGCGCATCAAATTGTTAATTTTAACAAGCTTTATTGAAATATCACATTAAGTTCAGTAAGCCTCCGCACAGTGACTGTCTCACTCTGCGCTGCACTGGACAAAAGTATGGCCTGCTGTACTGTTTTTCAGCACACACCACTGCATTGTGGCCGGGTAGGAGACATGGCATTTTGCCTAGTATTGTTGTGGGGCTCCGCTGGAATAGCCACCCAATGCAGTCCTACCGCCATAGGCTCACGCTGCTGCCAGTCAAGCTCCTGTTAAGATTGAGAGGGGGCGAGGCTTAACGGCACTGTGTGTGTCTATGGATGCACACAGCCCGAATCAAGAGCGCGCCTGCACGGATGCTCCTTCGACACTTTGCTGGCTAAGGGGGCATCGGTTGGAAGGAGAAGCGGACAACGTCAGTGGGGGACTGCAGAAGAGAAGGCAAGGGAATGCTCTGTGCAATGCCAGTGCACAGAGCAAGTAAGTATAACATATTTTTTATTTTAATGAAAATAAAAATAATAATATCTTTACAATCACTTTAAGCCAATACACAAGTATCAAATTCTCTATTGGGCAAATATGCATATTTACCTGAATCAAATATGCATGTTTGTTCAATGATCTTGGATTGGATAGGCACTGCCAGCCAGAATGCAAGGTGTAACCTTGACATTTCTTCTCATTCTTCCACTCTGTGCCACTTCCAGTTTACCCCCCTTACATCTATAGCTGGGTTCTGCACAAAAAACATACTCACACCCAGCGATCCATTGGCGTTCTATAGGGATTCGGTGCACCACCACACCTGGTCCTGCATTGCCATCTTTTTCTAATGTCATCATAGGGCTGCCTGTCTCTTCCAGGTTCTTGCAGCTGGCCCCCCCATAATGACGTGCTGCAGCTGCAAAGACTAGAAAGAGACAGCTGACCCCCCTGATGACGTGGTGCATGCACAAGAGATTACCCCTTGGCCTCCACAGATGTGTGACACGGGTATCCTAGGAGGCTCTGGGCAATGAATATATCATACTCACCTAGGCGAGAAGCTAGGAAGTAAGGGAATACATTTCCTGAAAAAGGTATTAAAAAAAAAAAGTTACATTTCAGATTTTGTGAGAGGAGGGGGGTTAAAGGGGAATGATAGAAAATGGATAGGGAGGGTGAAAATCTGCTTCAGTTAAAGTGGTTGTAAACCCTCAGAGACAACTTTCACCTACAGGTAAGCCTAGATTAAGGCTTACCTGTAGGTGCAAGAAATATCTCCTTAACCACACAAAAAGACTGTACCGATGTCTACGGCACGTGCGCGCCGTAGACAACGGCGCAGGCGCACTGAGCGTGCCATTTCCAAAGGCGATCGTGCCGTCACTGGCGGCTCCCGCACACATGCGATCCTGATGTCATAGCGGCTCCGGCCAGTCACAGCACCGGAGCCGCGATACCCGGAAGTCACTCCGGGAGAGATGGCGGCGCCGGAGGAGGGGAACGAGGACCGCTGCGGGGGCTTCGATTTCAGGTAAGTAATTCATAATGAGCTAGTATGCTATGCATGCTAGCTCATTATGCCTTTGTCTTGCAGGGTGTATTTTATTATTTTTTTTCAGAGGGTTTACTTCCTCTTTAAACCATTATTATGTTTAGTGATATTCTTTAAAAAATTGTCACAGTTTACTAACTTGGGACTCCCCACAATGCAGCAACAAGGATCACAGCAGGGTACAATAATACATTACCCAAAACTTTTCATGTGTGTGTCTTTAATACCTTTATACTAACATTATAAAGCAAGAAAAACATCAACAACACAGAATGGGAAGTTAATGAATAAAATGTGAAAACTGTTCACAGGTATAAAGTAGGTTACATCTAAACAGTGCTGCTGGGATAGTTCCAAAACTATTGTTTTTAGACTTAGCAGATTGTTCACTATGTGAGATTCCCCGTCCTGGGGGGGCCAGTTCTGGCACAAAAAAAAATGCTGTAGCCAATTGAAAGGATAGGGGATCTCAAATAACAGTGGAAGAAAGTTCTCTTTATATCAGAACCCTTGGCCTTTCAGTTGGCTGCAGTATTTTTCTGCACTGCTGGCTACGGAACTTGGTCACGTTGACAGTGGAATTCAGACTGCGAACAATCAACTTCTACTAGCTGTATAAATAATTATCTGTGATGCTGCTGTGGAGCTGAAGCAGACCTTACACCAGTTGAATTTTGTTTGAAAATCTATGTTTTCAGAACATTAATTCAATTTTCTAATAGTGGGGGCAAACCAATGATTGCTTTAACCATAGTGATGAGAATATTTGAAGGAGCAGGATGGAAAAATGTTCTAGTTTCTGATGTGAACAAGCAAAATTCTAACTGTGAGGCCTCGTACACACGGCCGAGATTCTCGTTGAAAAGAACATGTCGTTTTTTTCGACGAGATTCTTGGACAAGAAACTTGTCCCGGCCGAGTGTACACACGCTCGTTTCAAAGAACCCGCGGTTCTTTGAATGGAGCGTACGCGGTGACGTCATCGACTACGTCGAGCATGCGCTCGTCACATTCAATGCCATCGCCGCCATCTTGGTATACCCTACGTATGCCTAGGAAGCTACCGCGCATGCGTCGAATTCATTTCGAACATGCGCGGGCTTCGGGGAGGACAGGTAAGTGTACACACACTCACTTTTCTCGTCGAGAAACATGCCGAGGAGAATCTCGACGAGAAAATAGAGAGCAGGTTCTCTATTTTCTCGTCAAGGTTTCTTGTCGGTTTTCTCGACGAGAAACCCGATAGCAGCGTACACACGACCGATTTACTCGGCAAGACCTCTCTGCCAGCAAGTTTCTTGCTGGTTCTTGCCGAGAAAATCGGTCGTGTGTACGAGGCCTCAATGTGATTTATGTTTGGAAAAAAATTGTATTTACATTATATGTGTAAGGCGCAAAATACTGTAGACCTGTTGAATACACCTGGGATCCATTCAAGTAGCAGGTCTTGATCAAATTTTAAGGGCTTTCAAACAAAATTAGCTGACCCAATGAAGGCAAGATATAATGCTTTGACAAATCATTTTTAAAATCAAATTAAATTCTACTGGTGTATGGCCCAGCTTTCAGTGTTCCAGCAGCAATGAATAGATAAGAAACCTGGAGTACACTTTTTAAGCTGGCCATACATTATACAATTTTCTTATTTAGGGTGGGTTCACACTGCCTTCAGCCGCGGCTCGCAGCAGGGGTCCGGTGTGTCCCTGTTCTCCATTTCAGGGACGAATCAAGCCCACATTTTTGCCTAAATTCGGACCTAAAACAGGGCCAAAGACACACACGACCCTTGTGCAATCCGATCCGCGGCCGCCCCGGAACTGTGTGAACTGGCTTCATTGAGAGCCGATCACAGGCTCCTGTCATGCGAATTGGGTGCAGGGTAACCCGCATCCAATTCGCATTAGTGTGAACCCAGTCTCAATTTCCTTCGGATTTACCTTCAAAAATGTAGTGCAAGGGCCTGCCTGATTGCATACAAAGTGAAAGTGTTTAGGTTTGACCTTAAATGATATGGTTTTTGTAAATCTAAAGGAAAGTTGTGCGAGAAAATTGTATAGTGTATGGCCAGCCTTAGTAATATTTTATTAATAAAAGTGGAAGCAGCTTTGAGAATCCATAAGGACAAAGTTCAAATGAAATCCTACTGGTGCATGGCCAGCTTAGAATCTTACAATCTGAGCTTATTTCTCCCTAAGCAGGGGAGGTTCCTAAGCATGGCCAGCTTAGAATCTCACAATCTGAGTTTATTTCTCCCTAAGCAGGGGAGGTTCCTAAGCATGACCAGCTTAGAATCTCACAATCTGATCTTATTTCTCCCTAAGTAGGGGAGGTTCCGAAAGAGAGGAGAGGTAAGCCGGGCCATAGAGGCCTAAGTTACAGAGCATACTTATGCCAACCATAGATAGAGTGATTTTTTTTTCCTGGAACCACACTTGATTCCCCCATCAACACAGACAGTGCTTTGATTAGGCCTAGTGACTGCCTTGGCCCATCGTGCTGTAGTTATTATCTTGCTGGAGACTAGTGGCGGAACTGAGTTGTGTAGTCTCCGGTGAAGTGTTCCTCTTTTATTAACCGTTAATGGATTACAAATACTGTTCCTGAATGTGCACCACCGTTCATCTGCATGCGAGAGTTGTTTTCACAGAGACTGAGCTTTATCTGAGTCAGGCCTGACCAGGGGTTTAAAACTTTGTTGGTGCGCCACATTGCGCATAGAGAAGATAGCTGCACGTGGCGGGTGATCACTCTGCACTATCACTGATTCGTAGGTTTATTGCTGCAGGGCTCTGCATGTATGCTATGTGTTATGTTTAACCTATACCTTTATACCTAAGTAAATCAGATATAGTTTACCACTCCTGAATCAGTGTTTATTATTGCATATTATCTGCCTATCCTGCTGTGAGATTGTGTATAACCAGGTATAGAATTATATGAAGGAAACATTCCCTAGACTAACTGTGCCATAGAGGGTTGAGTAGATTGCCAGGGGTTGGCGGTGCTGTATACAGGGCTCGAACTAACTGACACTATCGCCATGCCAGAAAGCATGGGTGACGGATGTAAGGTCAAATTCCTCGCTTACCCACGCATTAGTAGAATGGAAGATTGAAATACCAGAGCATTTCAAAAGTCCAAACATACAAACAATGGACGATCAGACCTATAACTTGATACATGCGTTGCCACTCAAGGGAGAATGGTTCCAAACACCAAAACCATCACCTCCACAAATATCTCCACCGCCATCCCCTAAAGCAGGAAAGCAGAAGGGTACAGAGAGTCCCGGATCACCGCAGAACTGTGCGCTGTCCTAGGGGAGATTGTAGCCCAGTGTAAGAAGGATCCTACAGATTACCCGATGTCGGGATACAGAAAACTCAGGATATTTTCTGGAAGGAAACCTGTACCTTCGGGAGAAGAGGGATTTGAGGAGTGGCTAGACGACGCTACTCAGGCCCTAGAGGAATGGGAAGTCCCAGAACACCGAAAAAAACAGAGAATCACTGAGAGTTTGAAGGGGCCTGCTCTGGAGGCCATACGCAACCTTAAGCTGAGCAAGAAAGACTGTGATGCACAGGATTATCTGGACATTCTGCAGAATATGTTCGGCGGAGCGGAAAAAGTAACTGAGCTCACTTACCAGCTGGAGCACTGCTACCAGAAGACGGGAGAGAAACTGTCGGAGTTCATGAGACGTCTGGATAAGATCCTGCATAAGATTATACTAAAAAAAGGGATCGACCCAAGGAGAGTGGATGAAGCCCGTGTCCAGCAGTTGTTGAGGGGAGCTCAGCCTCTGGATCGCATCGCATTAGCGCTACGCACCCGACAGGACGGCAAGAGCATGGAATACCCCGACTTAATCCGAGTGGTCAGAGAAGAAGAGGCTATGTTGGAAGACAAGAGGAGGAGCCAACCAGTCGAACCAACCAACCCTCCGGCGGTGATGGTCAGGTCGGCCATGACCCCCGAAAGAGACTCAGAGGTGGATACCCTGAAGTCACAGATGTCCCAGGTATTGGAGATACTAACCTCTTTGATGGCAAAGGATTCAGGGGTACCAGAAAGGGAAGGACCCAAGAAGGAACTGTTCCCAAATGCCTCCGCGCCCGCTTCCCTAAAAGATTGGGGGGACACGATTTGTTTCAACTGCGGAGGAGTTGGCCATGTCGCAAAAGTGTGTTCCAGTCCCAAGAAAAAGAAGCTGAATAATCGCAAGCCGGCGGAAAACTTCAGAGTCAACCGGGTGCCCACCTTTCACAGTGAGCTCCAAACTGAATGAGAAGCACAGAAAAAGAGAGGATAAAACCCCCCAGAAGAAGCGCAGTGTTCCCCAGCGGGCATGTACTCCAAAAAAAGAGAATAATGTTCCTCAGCGGGTATGTACACCCATTAAGAGGAGGGAAATCAATGCATGCCGAGCCCAAGAGAGACTAAAGTCCAAAGAGAAATGAAAGAAAGAGAGTCCAAAGGGAAAGTGCAAGGGTCAAAGGAAAGAGACCCCTTTGAAGCAATTTCCAGAGAAGCTGGTAGGCCCCTCCCCCATAGTGCCTATCCAAGTGGAGGGAGTCTACACAAGAGCCATATTAGACACTGGGGCGCAAGTGACCCTACTATACCGGAACTTCTTTGATAAGCATCTAAGTCATCTACCCATCCAGAGGATTGAAGATTTGGAAATATCGGGGATTGGAACCCAGAGGTTCCTGTATGATGGTTACCTGCCCATAAAACTGACCTTTGACCCGTCTGTGGCCGGGAAGGCTGAAGTGTTTGACACCCTGGCTGTGGTGTGCCCCCGACCGCCTGGAGCCAACAAGAGCTCCCTCATAGTAGGGACCAACACGGACCTGGTCCGGAGGCTCTTGGCCCCTCTAGTACGAGGGAAGAACCCCACAGTCACCAAAATCCACCCAATGCTGAAGACAGCCTACCAGCAACTGGTCTTAGAGCAGAAGGCCCCGGAAGAGGGGGTGGGGAAAATCTGGAGGCTGGGCAGGAGAGGAATAGTGTTGCAGCCCGGTGAGGTAACCTGTCTCCGAGCCACTGTGAAGCTTACTTGGGAGCAACCTGGGCCCTTTGTTATGTTGGAACCAGACCCAAGGGAAAAACACTCGGGCTTGGAAGTGATCCCAGAAGTGGTCCCGCTGAGGGCCTTAAAAAAGGCACACTGTAAGGTACCTGTGAGTGTCAGGAATACTACGGATGGCCCCGTGGAGATCCCAGCCAGGATGTTGCTGGGCCAGGTGAGCCCTGCTGCCCCAGTTGTCTTGTCAGATGTGGAAAAGACAGAGGGAGAAAAGACCGTTTGGGAGAAGCTCTGCATGGAAAACCCAAACCTGCCAAGGGCTTGGAAAGAGAGAGCCAAGGCCCAGTTGACCAGTTGGAGAAGGATCTTCTCTCAAGATGAGTTTGATGTGGGGTGCGCCAAGAGTGCCACCCACCGAATCCGCCTCCAGGAGGACAAGCCCTTCAGGGAGAGGGTCAGGCGAGTCCCGTTAGCAGACCTTGAAGATTTGATGGAACAGCTCGCCGAGCTCAAACGAACCGGTGTTATCCGGGAGTCTAGAAGCCCCTACGCCTCTCCAATAGTGGTGGTCAGGAAGAAGAATGGGTCATTGAGGCTGTGTATCGATTACAGGACCCTCAACAGGAGAGCCATACCCGACCAGTATACCACTCCAAGGATAGAGGATGCCTTACAGAGCTTGTCTGGAGCCAGGTGGTTCAGTGTCATGGACCTCAAGAGCAGATACTACCAGATCCCTATGCATCCGGAAGATAAGGAGAAGACAGCTTTCATAACTCCTGTGGGGTTCTTCGAATTTGACCGGATGCCCCAGGAGAAGTCTGGAGGAACATGAAGAGAGACTAGAGAAAGTTTTGAAAAGACTCAGTGAGGAAGGACTCAAGCTTTCACCCGAAAATTGCCAGTTCTATCAGTCATCAGTTAACTATCTGGGACACATAGTGTCCGAAGAAGGGGTAGCCACAGACCCCGAGAAGTTGGAGGCAGTCACCTCCTGGCCACGGCCCGCCACTGTGACAGAACTCAGATCCTTTTTGGGGTTCTGCACCTATTATAGGAGGTTCGTGGAAGGGTTTGCCCGGATTGCCAGACCTCTGAATGAACTGCTCAAGACAGAAGGGGAAGAGGATGACTCGGGCCCCAGAAAGCCGGGGGAGTCAGTCAAAGACCAGTGGAACGAGAAGTGTGAAGAGGCCTTCCAGATGTTGAAAAAAAGCCTAACCACTGCCCCTGTCCTGGCCCACGCAGACCCAAGGAAACCTTATGAACTCCACGTAGATGCCAGTCATGATGGTCTGGGAGGAGTGCTTTATCAGGAGCATGAAGGACAACTGCGACCCGTTGCATATGTGAGCAGGAGTCTGACTCCCTCTGAGAAGAACTACCCCACTCATAAGTTGGAGTTCCTGGCCCTCAAGTGGGCTGTAGTTGACAAACTCAAAGATTATCTGCATGGGGCTGGATTCACCATGAAAACTGACAACAACCCCCTTACTTATCTTTTCACCACAGCAAAGCTGGATGCCACAGGACATAGATGGCTGGCGGCACTGTCTGCTTTCAATTTCAGTCTGAAATACAGGCCTGGGGCTGGGAATCGAGATTCAGATGCCTTGTCAAGAAGGTCTCATGCCCCTACTAGCAGTAAGGAAGACTGGACTCAAGTGGCACCCGACGGGGTGCGGGCCCTATTTCAGTGGGGTTAAACTCCAGGCCAGTGGTGGTGCAAGAGCGGAAGAAATAGGGGTCACCGTGGTAGGGGTCCCCAAGCAATACTGTGGGGTAACCCAGCTAGAGGAAGATGACTTGCCAAAACTGTCCAAGAAGGAGTTGAGATGTGACCAATTGGAAGACCCTATGGGGAAATTGGTCCTGGAGGCCCTGGAAAGTCAAGATCCAGATAGACTCTTGCGTCACCCTTCAAAGGAAGCTCGCTTGTTGAGGAAGGAGTGGGACAGGCTGCAGGTGCATCAGGGAGTGGTCTACCGAAGGGGCCCCTCTGAGGACCTAGAAGACAAATGGCAACTGTTTCTACCCGAGAAACATCGAGAGACCGTCCTGGTCGCCCTACATGACAACCACGGCCACTTGGGAGCAGAGAGGACCTTTCAACTAGTTAGGAGCCGGTTCTATTGGCCCTGCATGAGGGCCGAAGTCGAGGAATACTGCCACTCATGCGCACGCTGCATCCAGAGGAAGACTTTACCCCACCAAGCTGCCCCAATGGGCCATCTACAAAGTCAAGGCCCACTGGATTTGGTATGCATTGATTTTCTCTGCCTCAAACCCGACTTGAGTGGACTAGGAAATGTTCTGGTGATAACCGACCATTTCACCCGGTATGCCCAGGCCTTTCCAACTAAAGACCAGAAGGCTTCTACTGTAGCCAAAGTACTCATGGAGAAATACTTCGTACATTACGGGCTACCACAGCGGCTCCACTCGGATCAAGGAAGGGACTTTGAAAGTCGGCTGATCCGGAAGCTCCTGGATTCTTTGGGGATCAAGAAGACCCGAACCACTCCCTACCATCCACAGGGGGATGCTCAGCCAGAGAGGTTCAACCAAACCTTGCTCAACATGCTGGGGACTTTAAGTAGTGAGAAGAAGCAGCACTGGAGCAAACACATAGCAGCAATCGTGCATGCTTATAACAGTACCACAAGTGATGCGACAGGGTACTCACCCTATCGACTCATGTTCGGGAGAGAAGCAAGACTACCTGTAGACCTGGCCTTTGGCACCTCCATAGACCATTCCTCAGTCACTTCCCACAAAGGTTATGTAGACAGGCTTAGGCACAGTTTAAAGTTGGCCTATGAGCCGAATCCGTGGTTGTACTATCTGGCGTCGCAATTGCAGCATCTGATAGGTACCATGGTTTTGGAGGGTGACACGGCGGGTAGAAGCCATGGCGCCTCTGAACATATTATGCTTTGGACAGTGGGGGGAAAGTCAGTTCCGACAGCGCTTGAGGCCCTAGCTTTTGGAAGGCCTCACAAAAGCTTCCCTACGTACAGTTTAATACAGAAGATATGGAATAAAACTAAATATCTACAGGGGGCCTCAGGTATTACAGAGTTCAGCCCTATCTGGGCAAATGATTCCTATCCCGAGCTAGCCAAATTACAGCATGGGGACAGGTGGAAGAGATATGGAGTCTGCTACCTGACACAAATTATTGGGAACGGCAAGTTACTGCCCTTTGAGACTTTAAGGGAGGCATATAATTTGCCTGCGAACATGCTTTTCTACTATCTGCAGCTTCGGCATGCATTTACAGCTCAGTCAAGGGTCTCAGAGTGGCATGTAGATTCCCCTCCACTTCTCTTGCAGCTTAGGGGTGCAGAGACGTCTAAGGGCTTCATTTCCCAGAGCTACGGTACGCTGTTTTGTAAATTTCTCACAAAACACCCCCTGACTGTTAAAGGGAAATGGGAAACAGATGTAGGACCCCTGGATGAGGATCAGTGGGAGGAGGCCCTGCAGTCGGTTACCGTATGCTCCCTCAATGTGACACAGCGGCTGACGCAACTATATACACTCCTGAGAGTATACTACACGCCTCACAGACTATATGGTATGGGACTGCTGCCCGCACCGACCTGTACGAGATGTAAAAGGGACCATGGGGACCTGATACACATGCTCTGGCGCTGCCCCAAGTTGCATACCTATTGGAAGGGGGTGATAGACACGCTGAACACAGTATTCCAGGTGTCAGTCCCATTAGATCCGAAACAATGTCTTCTGAATCTGCTAGATGAGCTGGAATGGGAACCCCATATTAGGGAAGCCCTCACTAGGGCCCTTTTCATGGCCCGCAAAATGATTATGCAACATTGGAAGTCTGAATCACCCCCCACAGTCAAGGAATGGATTACTGCACTTGGTAACGCACTGAGAATGGAAAAGGTTATATACCAACATAGGGGATGCTCTGGAAAGTTTGAAAAATTATGGGACCTGTGGTTGGGAACACCGGGGCTAGCTCCGGACGACCTAATTATGGACAGACTTTTGAGACTAAATGTGGGTTGATATGCTACTTAAGTGCGTAGTGTGACAGCAGGAAGGTAAAGTCACCTGGTTGCATCCAGGGGGGTAGATATATTTCGCCCAGATTCAGGCTTTACGCCGACTTATACAACTGGGTGGAGAGTTGTATAAGCCCAGCTGAGGCTAGTGGGCTCATGGATGACTCATACCTCTAGGGAGAGTGTGGGGCGTCGTGCAGACAGGGAGTTGATGAGACCAGCTGAAGCTTGTCAGCTCATTTAGGCCTCTATAAGAACTCCCAGATTCATTAGGTGTTAGCTCATGCCTGGAACCAGACCTGTGTGGACTGTCTAGGGAGAGTGAACCCCTGTGCGGTGAGACAAAGCCTGTGTGGCTATTTGCTTGGACATTTAAAACCAGGGACTTAGGGACTAGGACAGCACTAGGCTGATCCCAGTTGTTAGTTAGGAAACCTGTATGTTTAGTCAGAGGTCAAGTTGACCAGGATTTATTTTGTTTATGTTTCTTTTGCTTTGCTGTGTTTTGTCACTGTAAATAGAAAATAAACCGCACCTTTTTGATTTTGAAAACCACAACCTCCGTTTGCTGGGCCTGTTTTTGTGTGGGGAGCCCATCCCGGGGGTCACACACACCCGCTGCCGAGCTAACCCCCTCACAGTTGGTGGAGAACCAGTGGCAGTTTTTTTTTAAGCCAGCATGGAGGAGATACTGAAGCAGCTGGCTCTAGCAAATGCCAATCAACAGCAGACAAATGCAGGTTTACAAAAGAGCCTTGCAGCTCATCAACAGAGCTTCGCAGCCCAGCAGCAAGCTCATCAACAGAGCCTTGCAGCTCAACAACAGAACTTCGCAGCCCAGCAGCAAGCTCATCAACAGAGCCTTGCAGCCCAGCAGCAGACAAACGCAACTTTGCAACAGAGTCTGGAGGCTCAGCAACAAGCCCAGCAGCAATCTGAGGCCCGCTTCATAGACCTGTTGCAGAAGCAAGAGCAGAGACTACAACAACAGATGGAAGCAGTAATGCAGCAACGTCCGCAGACCAGTGAGGAAAGCCGTCCCACTAATACCGCGTCCTTTGGGGTGAGTCGTTTATTGACAAAAATGACTGGAGAGGATGATCCAGAGGTATTTTTGACCACATTTGAAAGGACCGCTGAAAGAGAAAAGTGGCCTGAGGAGCAGTGGGCTGGACTGGTGGCTCCTCTGTTAACTGGTGAATCGCAGAAAGCTTACTATGACCTAGAGCCTAACCAAGCAAAAGACTATGTGATGCTAAAAGCTGAAATATTGGCAAGGCTGGGTGTCACCCAGGCTGTCCGGGCTCAGCGTGTGCATAACTGGACTTTCCAGCTTGGAAAACCCCCCAGGTCTCAAATGTATGATCTCATTCACCTGAGCAGAAAGTGGCTACAGCCAGAGACTTTGTCCGCACCAAAGATTGTGGAACGTGTTGTAATGGATCGATTTTTGAGAGCTCTTCCTACTGCCATCCAAAAGTGGGTAAGCCATGGAGACCCAGAGACGGCCGATGGTCTTGTGGATCGTGTGGAGAAATACTTGGCTACAGAGAACCTGACGGCCTCTTCCAGAGACTCTCGGACTTTCCACCCTAAGACCAGACCATCCCCAGGGGCGGATAAGAGGATTCCAAGGGGTGAGGGTGGAGAGAGTGAGAGGGTGGGAGCTCTACCCCAAGTTTGGCGAGAACAGCCTGGGAAATCAGCGGCTCAAGAGGCGGCAAGAAGGATCGTTTGCTACCGCTGCCGGAAAGCGGGACATATTGCAGCCAATTGCCCGGTTGTGGAGGAACCCATGCAGTGTGACTTTCTGACGGGCAGACGTCAGTCGCTGTGTGCGACAGTCGCATGCACTGCCATTCGAGGAACTGAGAAACATTTATGCAAAATGTGTGTTAATGGTAGAAATGTTGTGGTATTGCTGGATTCAGGTAGCCTTGTGACCCTGATAAAGGCGGAGTTAGTTAAAACAGAGGTCTCTGGGAATAGCAAGGTAGCTGTTATTTGTGTGCATGGGGACACCCGAGAGTATCCAGTGACTACAGTGTGTTTCGAGACCCCCAAAGGTACCCTCTCTCATCCAGTGGGCTTAGTATCTCAGTTACCGCATGACGCCATTGTGGGAAGGGATTTTCCGAAGTTCTGGGAACTGTGGGATGATCCTGAGCCCCCCACTGGTGCCCCTATGTACCAGGAATGTGATAGCCAGAACTCCCCTGAGAGTGGTGAGGACTCTCCGGAATTTCCCTTATCAGTATTGGCAGGGGAGACTCAAGAAACTGGAGAGGAGCCCACCTCCTCAGACGAAAACCTACCGTCTGTGGAGTTTTCTGATCTTGAGATTCACAGGGAAAACTTTGCCACAGAACAGTTGAGAGACCCCGCCCTAATAAAGGCACGGGAAAACGTAGTGAAAATAGATGGCGAGTTAGTGAACCCAGATAATACCTGCACTTACCCATACTTCAGCGTAGAGAAGGACCTACTGTATCGGGTGGCAAAAAGGGCAGAAGAAACCGTTGAGCAGCTTGTGGTGCCCAAACCTTACAGGAAGTTGGTGTTGGAGTTGGCCCATGGGCACATTCTTGGAGGTCATCTGGGGACAGAGAAAACCCGAGAGAGGGTATTACAGAGATTCTATTGGCCGGGGGTGATGAAGGACATAGAAAATTATTGTTCCTCCTGCCCTGTGTGTCAGAGGTTGGCCCCGATGCCACATTTCCGTAGCCCGCTGGTCCCTCTACCCATCATTGAGGTCCCGTTTGAGAGGATCGCCATGGATTTGGTAGGTCCTATAATCAAGTCCGCTAGGGGGCACCAGTACATATTAGTTATAATGGACTATGCCACCCGTTATCCAGAAGCGATCCCTCTCCGAAATACCTCGGCCAAAACCATAGCCAAAGAGCTATCTCTTGTGTTTAGCCGGGTGGGTATCTGTAAAGAACTGCTTACGGACCAAGGTACACCCTTTATGTCCCGGGTTATGAAGGAGCTGTGTAAATTGTTCAAAGTGACGCAATTACGTACATCTGTGTATCACCCCCAAACCGATGGGCTGGTTGAAAGATTCAACAAAACCCTAAAACAAATGTTGAAGAAAGTGGTGGATAGAGATGGAAAGGATTGGGACTGTCTACTTCCTTATCTGATGTTTGCTATTAGGGAGGTGCCCCAATCCTCTACGGGATTCTCCCCCTTTGAGTTACTGTATGGGAGACACCCAAGAGGGCTGTTGGATATTGCCAAGGAAACTTGGGAAAGTGAGAGTTCTCCCCACAGGAGTGTGATTGAGCATGTCGCCCTGATGCAAGACCGAATTGCACAGGTAATGCCCATCGTGAAGGAACATTTGGCCCAAGCGCAGTTAGCACAGCAGAGAGTGTACAACCGTGGAGCCAAGACCCGTACCTTTTCCCCGGGGGATAGGATACTGGTACTTGTCCCTACGGTTGAAAGTAAATTCCTTGCCAAATGGCAAGGCCCCTATGAGATAATGGAAAAAGTGAGCGAAGTGAATTACAAGGTCAGACAACCAGGAAGGCGAAAGCCCGAACAGATCTATCACGTTAATCTGTTGAAAGCCTGGAGGGATAGAGAGTCCCTAGTCGCAGACACTTGGTCACCAGCTCAAACTGGTTGCGTGATTCCTGAGGTTGGAATAGCAGCCACCTTGTCACAACCCCAACAACAGGAGGTTAAGGAGTTTGTGCTTCGCAACAAGGAGGTATTCTCTGAGCTGCCGGGACAAACATCTGGGGTAGAGCATGACATCATTACCCCACCCGGTGAAAGGGTGAAGTTAAAACCCTATCGGATCCCAGAGGCCCGACGGGAGGCAATACGGGAGGAAGTACAGAAAATGCTGAACTTAGGGGTGATAGAGGAGTCCCAAAGTGATTGGTCTAGTCCCATTGTGTTGGTGCCTAAACCGGATGGGAGCTGGCGATTTTGTAACGATTTTCGTCAGTTGAACAAAGTTACAAAATTTGAAACCTACCCCATGCCACGTATTGATGAGTTGATCGACCGGCTGGGAACAGCCCGATACATGACGACTCTTGACCTCACAAAAGGGTATTGGCAAATCCCCCTGGCCAAGTCGGCCAAAGAGAAAACCGCATTTGTAACCCCAGACGGGGCATTCCAATATAAAAGAATGCCGTTCGGGTTACAGAATGCGCCGGCCACATTCCAGCGGAAAATGGACCAGATGCTGAGGCCCCATCGGAAGTATGCTGCGGCTTACCTGGATGACGTAATTGTCCATAGCACAGATTGGGCCTCACATCTGCCAAAAGTGCAAGCAGTCCTGGACTCTGTTCGGGAAGCGGGGTTTACGGCTAACCCCAAGAAGTGTACCATTGGGCAGGAGGAGGCCAAATATCTTGGGTACACCATTGGGAGGGGAGTAATAAAACCCCAACTCAACAAAATCGAGGCCATCCAGAGTTGGCCACGTCCCAACAGCAAGAAGCAGGTACGAGCCTTTCTGGGAATCGCTGGGTATTATCGGCGATTCATTCCCCACTTTGCTTCTAAGGCTGTGCCCCTAACCAACCTGACGAAGGGGAAAGGGTCGGTCATGATTAAATGGACCCCCGAGGCTGAGGCAGCATTCCAATTCTTGAAACAAGCCTTATGTAGCCAGCCAGTGTTGTACTCACCCGACTTCTCTAAAGACTTTGTCGTACAAAGTGATGCGTCAGATGTGGGGTTAGGAGCAGTATTGTCCCAGGTCTGGAACGGGGAAGAGCACCCAGTCATTTACCTCAGCAGGAAGTTGAAGTCCC
Source organism: Rana muscosa (assembly GCA_029206835.1). Lineage (NCBI taxonomy): Eukaryota > Metazoa > Chordata > Amphibia > Anura > Ranidae > Rana > Rana muscosa. The sequence goes on from CM055117.1 coordinate 691,392,082, forward strand.
ATGAGGTAAATTACGCCACCGTTGAAAAGGAGTGTTTAGCGGTGAAGTGGGCTCTAGATTCCCTTCGGTACTACCTGCTAGGTAGGCACTTTGACATGGTTACGGATCACGCTCCGTTAAAGTGGATGGCTCAAAACAAGGAAACAAATAGAAGAGTGAATAGGTGGTTCCTGGCCCTCCAGGAATTCAACTTCACAGTAAAGCATCGCCCTGGCGTTCAAATGGGGAATGTGGATGCTTTGTCTCGAGTACATGAATGCCTGATTGCTGGTGTTCCAACCCCGAGGTTAAAACAAGAGGGGGGGGGTATGTGACAGCAGGAAGGTAAAGTCACCTGGTTGCATCCAGGGGGGTAGATATATTTCGCCCAGATTCAGGCTTTACGCCGACTTATACAACTAGGTGGAGAGTTGTATAAGCCCAGCTGAGGCTAGTGGGCTCATGGATGACTCATACCTCTAGGGAGAGTGTGGGGCGTCGTGCAGACAGGGAGTTGATGAGACCAGCTGAAGCTTGTCAGCTCATTTAGGCCTCTATAAGAACTCCCAGATTCATTAGGTGTTAGCTCATGCCTGGAACCAGACCTGTGTGGACTGTCTAGGGAGAGTGAACCCCTGTGCGGTGAGACAAAGCCTGTGTGGCTATTTGCTTGGACATTTAAAACCAGGGACTTAGGGACTAGGACAGCACTAGGCTGATCCCAGTTGTTAGTTAGGAAACCTGTATGTTTAGTCAGAGGTCAAGTTGACCAGGATTTATTTTGTTTATGTTTCTTTTGCTTTGCTGTGTTTTGTCACTGTAAATAGAAAATAAACCGCACCTTTTTGATTTTGAAAACCACAACCTCCGTTTGCTGGGCCTGTTTTTGTGTGGGGAGCCCATCCCGGGGGTCATACACACCCGCTGCCGAGCTAACCCCCTCACAGTAGGCACTGGAGTATAATGGGCAGATTGTCCGGGCACAGAGAGTGACTTGGGGGAGGTGCGGTGGCCGCTTATGGCAGTATGAATACTCAGGATGGTGACAATTGTGTTTAAAATTCATTGCATGTATTGTAAGTAGTACGGTCATGTTGACTGTATTTGAAGAGATTATGGTACTTTGGACTGTAAGTGTTAAATTTGAATCAATAAACTTTGTTTTTTTTTTCTGGAAAAAAAAAAAGTTGGCCTATGAGCAGGCCCAAGCAGCATCAGATCAAAGGGGAGCCCGCAACAAGAAAAACTTTGACCTGAAAGTCCGGATTCAAGATTTACAACCTGGGGACAGAGTGCTGCTCCGGAACTTGGGGATCCCTGGAAAACACAAGCTTGCAGAGCTTGCAGTGGAGGCCTGAACCCTATGTTATTTGCAAGAAGCTGCCGGGCCTACCTGTCTACAAGCTAAAGCCAGAAGGAAAGGTGGGTCCATTAAAGGCTTAGCATCGGAATCACCTACTCCCACTTGCCGAAGCAGTTCGGATACCCCCTGCGAGGGATTCCCCTGAGCCAACTTCCATCTTGGATACTCCCAAGCCAAACACTCGCTCACAAACCCCTCGAGCTGAGGAAACAGATGTCTCTGAACTAAGTAAAGACAAGAGAGAGGAACTTGAATAGGATGCAGGGCATGTATTGCCTTCCTATGATTAAACTAGGGCGATTTTTACTTGAAGTTTTCCAATGTGATAGCTAAGATTTAAACATGAAATGTCATGGAGTCAAGTTTATTAATGAGTGCTAAACTATAAAGGCTTGCCTGGAGAGCCCCAGTTTCCCACTGATCTCTCCCAGGCTGGATCCCCAAGCACTTCTTTTATACAGGGATTAAAATAGTTCCACGGTTGTCCGATCAGCTTACGGCTGATACACTTTGGGTTCCCATTCACTACAGAAATGTGAACTGACTTCAAAAATAACTCTAAGGATTTCATCTGTCACCATGGAAAATTCAGAGAGTCCGATATTAAATATTTAACCAACTCTTTTGTGCTTGTATCATCTAAAGCTATTGTGTCCTGTCTTTTTTTCATGAATTACAAATAACATGGGGTAGAGTTTGTGGGTAATGTGTAATGTCATTCAGTTCAAACAGGGCCATTGATACTTTTACCAAACCAGTGGAATGTTGTGTGACCTGCTAAATATGATAAAAATAGATTCTGGGTCACAAAGACCCTGCTTCATGCAAAGACCAAAACAACCTGCTTTTATTTTCTAAAATTTACTTCCCAGCAAAAATACATCTACCCTTGAGGATCAGTCACTTAAGCCTCGTACACACGATCTGACTGTTGGCAGGGGATTGTCTGTTGACAGACTGTTGTCCTAATATCTGACCGTTAGTACGCTCCTTTTGACAATTGTTGTCCAACTTTCGGCCAACAAATGTTGGATGGCAGGCTAGTAAATTTTCGGAGGACAACGGTCTGTTGTCTGATTATCATCAGCACACAAGTCCGTCACACAAAAGTCAAAAGTACAAACACGCATGCTCGGAATCAATGCTCACAAACACAAAATTAGCAGAAGGGGCCCAAAGGGTGGCGCTCAAGAGCTGAAACTCCTTGTAGTACATCACTACGTTCCTGTTTGTTGGCTGACAATTGTGTACCGTTAGTATGCAAGACAAGCTCCTGGCACACGCCCTTTGGACAAAAATCAGACTCTCGGTTGGCCAACAATCAGATCGTGTGTATGAGGCTTAAGGGTCCTTTCACATGTCCGCTCAGTTCCCGCAGGGAATCCATGAGCAGTTCCCTTGATTAATTGGAGCAGGATGGGCGTCCATGCCCATTTTTATTTTAATTTTTTTCCACGAGGAAGGCCGAATGGTACAATAATATAAATCACATTTGCTGTATGCATTTGCAGCATAGTTTTCATGTATGCATACATAGATACATAACATAACATTTGTTTAACCATAAGTATATAGTATATTACAGCCTTACAGGTCATTGTCATCTGTTGAGAATCGATCTATGGCCTAGGGCCTAGGCGTTATATTCATTGCTAATGTTGTACATTTTACTGCCTCCAACCGTTTTAAACATTTCAACGAAAAGTTTGATTTCTCTTTATTATTGGGCGAAAATGGGGGGGAGGGGTCAGGGTCTTGCCTAAGTTCCAGGGGGGAAGGGGAGTTACCGGTCCAGATGAATATGCTGCAGTAATCAATGTTCTCTCAGGGAACCATGGGTGCTCTCACTGCACAAGGCAAACAGAGAAAAAATTGGATATAGACGGCCGCACTCCAAAAAAAACTTGACGGTTGCCTTTATTGTAAAGGATAAAATGCACTACAAAAACACAGCAAGTGGGGGACAGATAGCTGACGCGTTTCACACTATATTCTAGTGCTTACTCATAGCTTGTAGTGCATTTTATCCTTTACAATAAAGGCAACCGTCAAGGTTTTTTTGGAGTGCGGCCGTCCATATCCGATTTTTTCTAAGTTCCAGGGGGGTAAGGGTTTTGAGGGGTCCTAAAAATAAAGAGGGAGTGGTGTGCCAGGAATGGAGGTCATGGGGTAGAAAGAGGGGGCATGGGACATGAGGGAAGGGGTGGGAAGAAATTGTGGGAGCTGGGGTAGGGGGTGGAAGGGGTTGCTTGCTGCTATGGTTTCCAGAAAGCCTTTCCCTTATACATGCCGGGACTTAAGGACTTGACTCATAAATTTCCTCGGAAGAACTTCTTATCCATTTCAAATTGTATTCCCATAATCCTAGGAGAAGGTAAAGTCCACCCAGGAAAGCCAAGACTTCCTGAATCTCCCACCTTAATGATTACATGTGGTGATGAGATTTTACCCATTCATTTTTAGTCTGCATTTTGACAGCGGACATTGGAGGGCCTGTGATGGCTCTATGGGTGACCAATTTAAACAGTCAGGGTTTAGGAAAACCTAAAGGAGTTTGTACAGATATTGTGTTAGCTTTAGCTCTGTCTAACCTGCATCCAGCATTTTCAAATTTAGAACTCAGTTATAGTTGGATTTTCTTAATTTAATGGTAGCATTTACACAAAACTTGAAATGTATCCTGTTTTTTTGTTTTCAACATCTTAAATGTAATTTGAGTGTTTTGCATCCTGGACATTTACATAAAATGGTCTACTAATTTATCCCTGCTATACCATGCACATCAATTACCGGCCTAAGGGTCCTTTCACGTGAGCATTCTGTCTGGAGTCACTGGTGATGTCACCGGGTGACTTCGCCCTATTCTTTTCTTAGCATCAGTAGAAGCGGCATTGTCATTTGTTGAGTGACAAGCAACAGTGGTGGGCTGCATTTTTTTTTATTTATTTTTTATGTGCGGATTTGCAGCCATCGCTCAGTGTGTTTGACAATGGATTTATATGAGGATTTGTTTTGTTTTTTAATATAGACTTGTCAAAAACTGTCTTGTGTTTTTAATTACATTTGACATTTTTTGGGGGGTAAATGAGTAGGGTTGCTATGCACTCCATACTCATTCATATGGGGGGGGGGCATGGATCTGGGGGCCTTTTGTTAAGGGGGGCTTCCAGATTTCAGTAAACTACCCACAACCACCGGGCCAGGGAAGTAGGAAACAGGCCCTTGTCCTCATAAAAAAGTGCCCCACCCCCCTTCATGTTGAGGGCATGTGGCCTGGTATGGCTCAGGAGGGAGGGCTGCTCGCTCGTTCCCTTCCCCCCTTTTCTGGCCTGCAGGCTGCATGCTTGGATAAGGGCCTGGTATGGATATTGAGGGGACCTCACACCATATTTTTTGCCATGGGGTTTTCCCTTAAATTTGTACCAGACCAAAGGGCCTAGCATGTTTTTTTTGGGGGGGGGTCCCCCTGTTCCCTCCGTCCACTCCTCACAGAATTTAATTGATAGCAGCAGGAGCACAAGGCTCCCACCTCTATTGAGAGAGAGAGGGAAGAAGAGCTGCTTGGGACAGGCACAACATTGGATCAAGATCAGGCTCAAGTAAGTATTAAAGGGAGGCTGGGGAGGAGCTGACTTTGAAAAGTTTTTTACCCTAAAGTATAACTAAAGGCAAAACTTTTTTTTAGTTTTGAATAGAACATCTGTCAGTTGTTTTTGCTGTCTGTATCCCCATCAGGGAGATTCACCCTTTATATTTGTCCTGTATACCATTATCATTGAAAGTGAAAGCAAAAGAAAATCCAACATTTTGGGTTGTCCCCAGAAAAGTAATAGAGGGGAAATCTTTCTACGGGGGCGCTAGTCCTGGTGGCCCTAGGGGCCCCAAGAGATTCTCCTAATTTGCAGGGATTTCCTATCACTTCCTGTTAGGCTATGCTACAGGAAGTGAAAGGAAATCTCCCCAATGGGACACAGGGAGAAAAAATAAGTCTTAAAGGGGTTATAACCCTCCCTTACCTTTAGTTTTACTTTAAAGTGATACTAAAGGTTCCTTTTTTTTCTAATAAAAATAACAAACATGTTACCTCCTCTGTGAAATGGTTTTGCACAGATCAGCTCAGAGCCTCCTATTTTCAGGTCCCTCTTCGGCACTCCTGGCCCCTCCCTCCTGTTGAGTGCCCCCACAGCAGTGAAGGGGTGTTAACCCCTGCACTGCCAGTGTCATTAGTACAGTAACAAGTTAGTACACGTAAGAAAACAAGCAATTGGCATGCACATATTTTTAGCACTGATCACTGTAATAATGTCACTGGTTCCCAAAAAAGTGTCAGTTAGGTGTCCGATTTGGCTCCTGCTGCTGTCAATCAAATCCTGTGACACGGGAGCGGGGGGCAGGGCCGAGCCCCAATGTCTGTGTCAATGGATGCAGCAGTGGGGCTCGGGTGCAAGCCCTTAAGGTTGGCTCCAAAGAAAGCGGCTTTCCGTGGGGGCACCCGATGAAGAGGAGGGGCCAGAAGTGTTCCCGGGGAAACCCAGAAGAAGAGGATCGGGGCTGCATTGTGCAAAATTAAATTAGATATGTTTGTTATTTTAATCCCCCAAAAAGTAAAGCTTTAGAACCATTTAAAGTAACTTATTTTTCCTTCTATTGGTTGAACTACTAGATGGACTTGTGTCTTTTTTTAGCCAGACTAACTATGTAACTATGTAAGTTCACAAGGTTGCAGTTGTTCAGGTTGAAACTTTCTCTGAAGTTCAGTAGCATTATCTCAAGCCCATGCTGTGCCAAGTGATGTTTCCGCCTCTGCACATTTTATTACACAAACCTTTCTTATGACACTTCTAGTGCATTTGTTACTGTTGCTATTACAGTTCATTCTGCATCTATAATGTTCTATTTCTTTGATCAGCAAATAAGGGTGTATGTATCGTTATAAAATGTTTGGCAGAAATTTGCCTCTTGATAAGCCATTGTCTTAAAAGTGGACAGGTAAATGTACTGTATATAAAACAGTGTATGCTGAAACAAACAGAGGAAACATTAGTCATTCGCACAAATATTCTATATTGCTGACCAGTATAAAAAGTAGCTGTCATCTGTCTTCCTGTCTGTTAGTCATATTGATCTTTTCATGATTAAAGAGGCGTAACACACTTTATGGTAAGAAAAATGTCAGTGGCAATACATGCTGTACTTGTACTTTGAACCGTGTTAGCTTTACAGTGATTGTAAAGCCTAAACATTTTTTACCTTAATGCATTCCCTGCATTAAGATAAAAAAATGTTTAGGTAGCAGTTTTGACCCCTTATACTTACCTGAGTCCTCACTCGATCCAGCGATGTGCCTGTCTGCAGCGGCTCTGTCTTCTCCCTCACTCTCACAGGCTTTGCATTGCTGTGATGAGGGAGCGGAGGGCAGGGTGGAGCAAATATGGATGCAGGCAGTGTGGCTCAGGATCGAGCCTGCAGGTGTGCCATGATGGCACATTGAGAAGAGGGGAAGCCTAGAGCATCAGCAGGGGACCCAAGAAGAGGAGATTCAGGGCCAGTCTGTGAAATTGAATTGTACAGAGACGGTAAGTATAACACATTTGTTTTTGTTTTTATTCCTTTTCAAGCATTTGAAAGCAGAGGCCTTTCTCTTGCCATCTATAGATGTCCCTAATACAAGTACCGGTAATTTGTTTGGTGTTAAACAGATTACATTAGCTCAGTTAATCCACAGAATTGTTAATGTACTGGTGCATATTTCCTGCATCATTATCGCTTAAAGTGGTTGTAAAGTTAGAATTTTTTTTTTTTTTTTTTATGCATTTTCTGCATTAAGGTAAAAAACCTTCTGTGTGCAGCACACCTTAATCACACTGTGCGGTGCCAATTCCCCCTGCTTCCTGGCACCCCCTGTCTCCCCCCCCCCCCCCCCCCAGCAGTGCTGCCAGCTTCTCTCCTCTCCCATCAGCTGCTGCAGGGGATGTTTTAAGATTAAGGCCCCATGCACACGAGACGCAGGTGCAAACTCTGCTGAACACACGTTTTTAAACGCTGAAACCGGCGTTTAAAAACGCGCGTTTGGCCGCGTTTGCAGCCGCGTTTATTGGCGTTTAGCGGCGTTTTACCGCGTTTGCGTTTATAAGCGTTTCATCATAAGACCCTCCCTAAGCTCAAAAAACAGTAAATTTTAACCATTTCAGCCAGTTTGTGAGACCAGAGTGAGTAGCAGCAGATGAGAGAGCCGCAGTGTACTTGTATTTAGCGTATCACCTGCCACGTCACCTGGCCACGTCACCTGGCCACGTTACCTGCCACGTCACCTGCCACAAGTTGTGGATTGTTCACTTGCCACGTCACCTGCCACGTCACCTGGCCACGTCACCTGGCACAAGTTGTGGATTGTCCACTTGCCACGTCACCTGGCCACGTCACCTGGCCATGTTACCTGCCACGTCACCTGGCCACGTTACCTGCCACATCACCTGGCCACGTCACCTGCCACAAGTTGTGGATTGTCCACTTGCCACGTCACCTGCCACGTCACCTGGCCACGTCACCTGCCACGTCACCTGGCCACGTCACCTGGCACAAGTTGTGGATTGTCCACTTGCCACGTCACCTGGCCACGTCACCTGGCCATGTTACCTGCCACGTCACCTGGCCACGTCACCTGGCCATGTTACCTGCCACGTCACCTGGCCACGTTACCTGCCACATCACCTGGCCACGTCACCTGCCACAAGTTGTGGATTGTCCACTTGCCACGTCACCTGGCCACATCACGTGCCACGTCACCTGGCCACGTTACCTGCCACGTCACCTGGCCATGTCACCTGCCACAAGTTGTGGATTGTCCACTGACCACGTCACCTGGCCACGTCACCTGGCCACATCACCTGACACAAGTTGTGGATTGTCCACAATGCAATGCAAGCAATTACAGTTTTCTTTTATATTTTTTAATAGTTTTTCATCATTTGCCATCATTTTAGAGATTTCTAATGTTAAAAAATAGGTCACCTTTAAAAACGCTTATAAACGCAAACGCGGAAAAACGCCGGTACCGCGTTTAGCCGCGTTTAGCAGCGTTTAGCGTCTGAAACGTGGAAAACTTTTGCGTCTGAACCCATTTTTTTGCTTCTGAAAAAACGAGGTTAAACGCAACTGCTTGTAAACGCCAAAAAACGAGAGTGTGTGCATGGACACAGAGGATAACATTGAATGGGTTCAGGAGCAGTTGAAAAAAGCGTCCAACTGCCTCTGAACGCGCGTTCAACAGCAAATAACAGCGTCTCGTGTGCATGGGGCCTAAGGCCTCGTACACACGACCGAGTTTCTCGGCAAGAACCAGCAAGAAACTTGCTGGCAGAGATGTCTTGCCGAGAAACTCGTTTGTGTGTATGGTTTCTCGTCGAGAAAACCGACAAGTAACCTCGACGAGAAAATAGAGAACCTGCTCTCTATTTTCTCGTCGAGATTCTCGTCGGCATGTTTCTCGACGAGAAAAGTGAGTGTGTGTACACTTACCTGTCCGCCGGGAAGCCCGCGCATGTTTGAAATGAATTTGACGCATGCGCGGTAGCTTCCTAGGCATAGATATTGTATACCAAGATGGCGGCGACGGCATCGAATGTTACGAGCGCATGCTCGTCGTAGTCGATGACGTCACCGCATACACTCCATTCAAAGAACCGCGGGTTCTTTGAATCGAGTGTCTGTACACTCCGCTGGGACAAGTTTTTTGTCCAAGGATCTCGTCGAAAAAAACGACGTGTTTTTTTCGACGAGAAACTCGGTCGTGTGTACGAGGCCGGAGAGTGGGAGAAGGGGACGGTAAATATTTAATTTACCGGCCCCTTCCTTTTCTGAATGTGAGTACCGATTGCTCTTGTGTTCATTTTTAACTTATGCATAGTAAACTATGTTTACTATGCTTCAGTTTGTGAATGAACAGGAAGCCGCTCAGCACTGAGCACTTCTCATTCGTTCACTGTGCAGCTGAGGCTGCAAAGAAAGGGACTGGGGAATCTCTGTCCTCAGTCCCATTCTTTGTCTTAAAGGTGAGACATCGAGGGTCTGTTTAGACCCTTGATATTTCACCAAAGCCCCCCAACGGGGCTCCTTAAAACACTGTAAAATATAATAATCCAAAATAATATTGTAAAAAATATTGCTAAATATAAAATTGTAAAAAATGATAAAAAAAAAGAATAAAGATAAAAACACTGTCCACTGCCCTGATGACACCAATCTCTACTCTACTGATGCTGTTCACTGCTCTGCTAATATACACGCATGTGTGAAAATGTAGTGTATGAGGTAATGGCGCTGCTCTAACTAAGAGATGTATTAAGGTTAGTAATAACCTTAAGCCAGTGGCATCTGACACCTGATGTGTGTGTGAAAATTCATTCACTGCCACTAGAGTGAATGGTGCAAGCCCAGTGGCCTGATTAAGTGAGTAAATATAGTGAGAAATATATATGTAGGTGTGACTCTACAACTATGCCTCTGGAAAGTGATCTATTCCAGAGTTGCTCCTCATAGGCATATATACATCAAATACCAAGAACAAAAACAAATAACTGTGAATAACATATTGATTGAAATGTGAATGCTAAGTGCATCAATTCCTTCCAAAAAGTGTATAAAGTGTAGCTCTACAATCCTAAGGCTCCTGGCTCTAGATGTGTAGTTCCTAACAGTGAGGAAAAAGGGAAAAAAAGTAAAATAACAATCTGTGCTTCAAAACCATAAACTTCCAGAAACTGAAAAATATTTGTTTCAGTCACTGCCCCAGGTGGGAGCTGCCAATAAGCTGCAAAGTCACTAGGCAACTGATATAAGAGTCCACTCAGTGAGGTCCCAGCATGCTGTAAAAGAGGTGACTTCTGTGATGTACATTCAGGCCGTGAGGTCCTCAGTTGGAAACAGGTGACTATAGTGCTCCCCCCTTCATGAGTCCCCACTCACCGGACATAGACTCCCCTGCAGGGGTACAAGGCACGTAAGAGGGGATAGATCAGCTGCTCCTTCTGCCGCCGCCAGATAGCTCCAGCCGTGGCACTTCCCTGAGTCTTCGATCCTTGCGCAGACCAGCCCGTGTAAGGAGCCTAATGCCCCATACACACGATCATTTTTAATGTCATTTTTAAAACTGACGTTTTTCTTGTCATTTTTTTTCTTGTTTCCTCTCAAGCCTGTCTTGCATACACACCATCATTTTAAAAAATGTTCAAGAAAAGCGCAGTGACGTACACCACGTACGACGGCACTATAAAGGGGAAGTTCCGTTCGAATGGCGCCACCCTTCATGTTAGTAAAGTTTGTTGAGAGACGATTCGCTCTTTTCAGTCTAGTGCTTTTCAGTCCGTTACAGCGTGACGAATGTGCTATCTCCATTACGAACGAGCGCTCCCGTCTCATACTTGATTCTGAGCATGCGCATTTTTTTTCACGTCGTTAAAGCATACACACTATCGTTTTTCACGTCGTTAAAAAAAACGACATGAAAAACGACGTGAAAAAAGAGAGCATGTTCGAAATTTTTAATGCCCGTTTTTCACGTCGTTAAAAATGCTCTGGAGCATACACACGATCATTTTTAATGGCCATTTTTTTTAATGGCATTTTTAACGGCATGAAAAATGATCGTGTGTATGGGGCATTAGGATTGTAGAGCTACACTTTATACACTTTTTGGAAGGAATTGATGCACTTAGCATTCACATTTCAATCAATATGTTATTCACAGTTATTTGTTTTTGTTCTTGGTATTTGATGTATATATGCCTATGAGAAGCAACTCTGGAATAGATCACTTTCCAGAGGCATAGTTGTAGAGTCACACCTACATATATTTTTCTCACTATATTTACTCACTTAATCAGGCCACTGGGCTTGCACCATTCACTCTAGTGGCAGTGAATGAATTTTCACACACACATCAGGTGTCAGATGCCACTGGCTTAAGGTTATTACTAACCTTAAAACATCTCATAGTTAGAGCAGCGCCATTACCTCATACACTACATTTTCATTTATCTCTTGGTCCTCATCAGGATTCAAACAGAGGGGCAGCAGCATTCTATTAACCATTTTGCGCGGGTATCTTTATCTACCACATACATGCATGTGTGTTTGTACTCTGGGGTGCACACCCTAATGATCACAGCCTGTAAGAGCGGGGGCAGGACCGATCTGCACTGTGTGTGTCTATGGACAAATAGAGCATGGCTCGGGATCAAGCCACTTGCTTTGAGGGCCCTTAAAAGGGGAGGGGGTCAGGAGCACCAGAAGAGGAGGAGCAGGGCTGCTCTGTGCAAAGCCATTCCCCACTTTTTGCCTGGATGCTCGCCCTGCCATGGTGACATCACTTCCGCTTCCGCGTTCCAGACTGGTCAGCATGGAGTTTCCTGTCAAGTGGACACCGCAGAGAAGCCTGTAACCAGATTCAACACCCATACGGCCGAGGGAACGTTACCAGAGCCTGCAGAGCAGCATCAATATACCCCAGAACACCTCTATCCCTGACGGGCATCTTCACCCAGTGAACCTGTAAGTGTACATACTACACTGACACTCAATTAACAGTAGGACTATCTCAGTTGGCTCCCCCCCCCCCTTCTTTAACTCCAAGTATAATATGTTTGTTAATAAAAAAAAAAAGAAAAATCCCTTTACAGTCACTTTAATATTGAACAGGTGTTGTTCATACTGTATTGGGTGCTTGATTCCTCCCTAATAAATCTAAATTTTATTAAAGTAAAGGGGCAAAATATTGTGCACTAAGAGCTGGTTCACACAGGGGCAACACGACTTTGCGAGGCGACCTGGATGCGACCTGAGCTCGCACCACAGTGCGACTTGGGGCGACTTCAAGTCGCCTCCAGGACAGGAGGTTTTCCGGTGGCCAATCAAATAAGAATCAGCACTGTGGGAGGGAGGGGTTTGCCTGAGAAAACATGAGAAAATAATTTTCTATTCCTGTATTGTTGCTTCAGTTAAGACAGTGACCCGACTTTGGAGGCGACTTCCATTGAAATCAATGGGTACAAGTCGCCTAGAAGCGGATTGAAGTCGTACAGGAACCTTTTCTGAAGTCAGAGCGACTGCAGTAGTGTACATTAAGACGGCTCCATTCACTTACATTGATTTTCTAAACCGCGCGACTTGGGGCGACCTGAAGTCGGATCCCAGGATGCCCCTGTGTGAACTGGCTCTAAGGGGGTGGAGTAAAAAGTGAACGCAGTAAAAAAAAAGCGCAAACACCTTTTTTGTATAGCATTTTTACAAACCACAGAAAGAGCAGCTACAGTGTACACAAAACATTTTGTTGACCAAAGGAATGAATTGGAATCTTTTTGATAGAGTTTTACGTGCTTTTATGCCTTGAATTATGTGGGGACCATGATGGATCGAAGCTGCCTGTTTATTCATGTATATGATTATTTTTTCGGGGGACAAATGAGTGTTGTGTTTTTTACTTTTCTAGATGTTCATTATTATCAGCGTGGTAATGGATTAACCGGTTATTCCAGCTATGATATCAATGCTGTGACAGCTTTTTGCCTTGTCTTGTGTTGGGACTGCATTGGGCCCATTGCAGACCCATACCTTCCAACTGTCCCTGATTTTGAGGGACTATTTGGATCAAAGCCCCTCTGTCCCTCTTTCCTTCTCATTTGTCCCTCATTTTGGTCTGATCTATATTGTTGTATATAAAATGCACTACTTATCTATCAAAAACTGTTTCCCAGTGCTAAACCTTTTATCAAATTTCTAAATTGCTGCATTTGCAAATTCCAAAAGCAAATGTAACAAAATAGTAGAGGTAAAAAAGCACTTGTGGGTTTAACAAATAATTCTTTTTGTACAATTCTGCAGCTGCAGGCATCATTCAGATATCATCTTTTAGAGCTGGCGATTCTGTGCACTGTAAGAACAATCATAGTGGCAGTTCAGCCGCTTGATCGTTCTTACAGGCGGCGTGAAGGAATACCCCCTGCCCCCGCCCTCCGGTGCTTCTTCGGGGCTCGCTCATGCGATGAGCAACTTGGAAAAAGAATCCACCACCGCCAGATGATGATCATAGAGATTTCCCCAGTCATCTCTATGACCATCGGAGGCCCGGACGCGATGTTATGACGTCATGTCCGGCCGGCGGAAGTAAACAAAGCCGAGATCTCGGCTGGAAAGAAAGAGATCGGTCATTTTTTTATCTCAATCTTTCCAGCTTGGAGGAGAGATGTGGGGTCTTGTAGACCCCACATCTCTCCATAAAGAGGACCTTTCACGTACCATTCCTATTACAAGACACAAGAACAGGAAGCGCCTCTGGGTGCAGACTGTATAAAAAGTTTAATGAAATAGAAAGGTTTGTAAAAACACTCACATTTAAGTGGTAAGTTTGTGCATGATAAGGTCCCAAACAACCAGGGTCATCAGTGATATCTGTCTCTATGGAGCCGATGGATGTGCTGTCTCTGCAGTCGTCTCTGTAGCCACTAGATGGTATACAGCCGGCAGCAGTGGATGGACATCAGAGCGAGGCTTGAGGAGTAGACTGTAATCCAGGCGAGGAGAGATGATGTCACTGGAATACACAACGTTTCTCGAGTGCCTGAAGAATGAGCGCGGCTGTCACGTCATTCACGGCACGCCAGCTCGAGAAACGTTGCATATTCCAGTGACATCATACCTCCTCACCTGGATTACAGTCTGCTCCTCAAGCCTCGCTCTGATGTCCATCCACTGCTGCCGGCTGTATACCATCTAGTGGCTACAGAGACGACTGCAGAGACAGCACATCCATGGGCTCCATAGAGACAAAGATCACTGATGACCCTGGTTGTTTGGGACCTTATCATGCACAAACTTACCACTTAAATGTGAGTGTTTTTACAAACCTTTCTATTTGATTAAACTTTTTATACAGTCTGCACCCAGAGGCGCTTCCTGTTCTTGTGTTTTTCAGTGTTTGGGAACATGAGTTCTGTTCCTCCTGGATGGCTGCCGTGAGCGCAGACTTAACCCTTTTCTCTCTTCATCCCTCCCACACCATATCCCATTTATATTACCATCCAGCATACTGCACCTGCACTGCCAATGTGCATCAATCATTGACTTCTTCACAAAGAGTGGACTTGTTGCCTCTTTGTGCATATAACTGTATGCTCATTCAGTACTTTGTTTGTTCACTATTGGATACTTTTTTTGGTTTTCATTTTTGCGCCATTTTACTTTTATATTACTATTACAAGGGATGTTTACATTCCTTGTAATAGGAATAAAAGTGATAAAAAAAAGAGTGTCAATAAAAAAATTCAAGTAAAATAAACAATAATTTTTTTTTTTTTAAAGCACCCGTCTCCGTGCGCTCAGGCAGAGAAGCGAACACACTATTAAGTCGCGCATGCATATGCAAACGCCATTCAAATCACACATGTGAGGTTTTGCCGCGTGCGTTAGAGCGAGAGCAACAATTCTAGCACTGGACCTTCTCTGTAACTCTAAACTGGTAACCTGTAAAACATTTTAAAACGTTGCCTATGGAAAAATTTTAAGTACCAAAATTTGGCGCCATTCCATAAATGTGCGCAATTTTGACATGTTAGGCCTCTATTTACACAGCGTGACATCATTTTTCACATTATACAAAAAAATTGGGCTAACTTTACTGTTTTTTTTTTTTAATTCATAACAAAAAAAAAACGCGTTTGAAAAAAATGTTGCGCAAATCCCGTGTGACATATAAAGTTGCAACGACCGCCAATTTATTCCTTAGTGTGTCTGCTAAAAAAACATATATAATATTTGGGGGTTCTGAGTAATTTTCTAGCAAAAACAATTATGATTTTTACATGTAGTAGAGGAGTGCCAGAATAGGTATGGAAGTGGTTAAATTATCACATGGTGTTGTTGGCTTTTTTTCTGTCACTTTATCATGTTAGCAATCAAACCCCTGACAGGCATGAAGAACAAGGTACAGATGCCGGCATGTTGCTTCTGCTGCTTTCAGTACCACTGCATTGCCTTATTGTCGAGTAGTTCTGATTGCACAAGGCTCTGACACTTTCTGATGGGTTTGAAATTTGCCCACTTCCTCCTGCCCCTGTACATACCTGTCTGACCAGCACTACAATGGGCTGCCAATTGAAATGTGTGATAGGGGTGGGCAGGCTCAATCTTGAAGGGCCAGCACATGAGTTGCTCGGGATTCAAATACTGTGTTTCCTAGTGACTCCCTGAGCATGTCTCCAGTGATCCTGTGTGACTCCTGTGTGTTCCCAGTGTTTCTGATCCCAGCAATTCTCTGTGAATCCCTATGTATTCCAGCCTGCTACCTGCATACAGCACCTGTGTAATTCCCTTTGTGTTCCAGCCAGCAACTTGTGTGATTCTGTGAGCACTTCAGCCTCCAACCAGTCCCTGTACACGTGTGTATCTTTTGTACTTTTCATACTTGTCCTCTGAGCCCTGTATCCTATTACTATTATTCTTAGTGGTGCTGGCACACCAGTACTGCAAGAAACTCATCCCAGTATGTCTTTACTTAGTCTCTGCCTACTTGGGTGAGTCCGGGCACCACAACATGGGAGTTGTCAGCAGCAAAACCCATCCCCCTTGCAAGGTGCTCTGGTGAAGACCAGGTGGCTTCTTAGACCCTTCTAAGGCCCCTTTCACACTGGGGCGGGCAGGAGCGGTGGCGGTATAGCAGCGCGATTTTCAGCGCTGCTATACCGTCGTTCTTACCGCGGTATGCGGTCGCTAGGGGGGTAAATTTAACCCCCGCTAGCGGCCGAAAAAGGGTTAATACCGCCCTGTCCCATTGATTTCAATGGGAGACCGCGGTAAAGGAGCGGTGAACACACCGCTCCTTCACCGCTGTAAAGAAGCGGCTAGCAGGACTTTTGGAGCAGTCCTGCTAGCGCACCGCTTCAGTGTGAAAGCCTTCGGGCTTTCACATTGAAGGCTAAAGGGCATGATTTTTTCATGCGGTATAATAGCGCTAATATTAGCGCTAAACCGCATGAAAAACGCCCCAGTGTGAAAGGGGCCTAAGGGATTGCACCTTCACTGAATGAGTGGACATGCTGACACCAATCTCATCAATGCCTTCTGGTATCGAGTCCCCACTGTGTCCTGCAGCTACTACCAAGTCTTGTCAGCCAGTCTTCTCCTGGTGGGAAAGGATCCTCCATCCGTGACATGGGTTGGGTGAGGAAACTGGAGCTGCTGCCTGTTGCTAAGGGTGAGAATACTCCAAATTGTCTGGTTCTAAACTGGCATTTATTATACTCCAGATAAAGCCTTACTCAATATTTACTTAGCACGTTTAATTGCAGCCGGTCTGTATGAGTGCACCTATCTATAAGATAGATTGCCATCTGTGTTGTAATGAGTGTAAGGCAGAGGTCACTATTGCCCCTGACAGTTAGTTATTTTATGTATATGTGTATGTTATCATGTTTTATTGTGTTTAAACTGATACTAAACAAAGAAGTGTTAATCGCAATAATGCATTCACATTAATCATATACTGTATATCATGCCATTGTATTTTGTTTTTTATTTTCAATCTTATTTTTTGAAACCTTTGTAGTGCTAAAGTTACAAGTGACACAAAGTATAAAGTATACAAAAATTGTGAAATACAGCTCCATTAGAATATGGTAAAATGGATAGCAAAAATATACAACCCAAGACTGACAAGTAGATAACTGAAATACCATTATCAGAAAGCGTAATGGGAGATAGTAGATTTCAGACAGTGGTATTGTTAATTATGCAAATGAGGTGAAACAAATGTCAATGTAAAAAAGAGAGAGATAAATAATTTCACAGTAGCACACTAAATTAATCTACAAAACTCCTAAATATTCACATTTTGAAATGATCAACATAAAATACCCATACATAATGAAAAGTGTCCATATAGCATAACCAAAAAATATATATGCTCCAACATATGCAAATCAATAGTGATGAAAAGATAGTGAAACAAAATCTTGTTGATCCACTAAAACCCTTCACCAAAGTGATATGTGCCAATTCCACTCCCTTAAGAATAAAGCTCACCAGACACTTTTACACGCCAATCTCCATCCTGATTAATAACGACACTCTTCACATGTGGGGATAGAAATTGAGACAGAGCCTCCAATAGTGTTAAAACACCTTAAGGTAATCGGATTATTAAAAGTAATGCACTTACATCATAAAAGATTCAAAATCGCCTTGTTAAAATTTCAAACATGCCATGATCAGTGTTGCGATCTCCTCATAGCCACCCCCGTGACGAAGTCAGAAATGACGAAACGCGTTGAAACGTGGCTACGCGGCAACGCTGAGACGGTGACTCCATGTGTATGAAGGAAGCTATGAGGAGATCACAACACTGAGTCATCTGGCATTTTTTGAATTTTAACAAGGTGATTTTTAATCTTTTATGATGAAAGTGCATTACTTTTAATAAACCGATTACCTTAAGGTGTCTTTACACTATTGAAGGCTCTGTTTCAATTTATATCCCCACATGTGGAGAGTGTCTTTATTAATCTGGATGGAGATTGGCGTGTACAAGCAGCTCTTCAATAACATCTAATAAGGTAATATTTGCCACACACGAGAGTGAATGGCAACAGCATCTGGTGAGCTTTATTCTTAAGGGAGTGGAATTGGCACACATCATTTTGGTGGATCAACGAGATTTAGTTTCACTATCTTTTCATCACTTTAAAGCGGAGTTCCACCCAAAAGTGGAACTTCCGCTCATTTGTCTCCTCATTTGGCACCTTTCAGGGGAGGGGGAAAAGCATACCTGTCTTTGACAGGTATCCTGTTCCCACTTCTGGGAGCCACAGCCACGGCTGTTGACGTCACGGCTCGGCTCCCTCCTCCCCCTGCAAAGCCATTGCACAAAGCAAAATGCCAGCAGCTGCAGTATGTGTAGCTGCTGGCTTTTAATTTTTGCAACGGTGGGCGGAACACCGCTTTAAGTTGGACTGTATTACCATATTGATTTGCATATTTTGTATCATATATATTTTTGGATATGCCATATGAACACTTTTCATTATGTATGGGTGTTTTATGTTGATCATTTCACAATGTTAATATTTAGGAGTTTTGTAGATTAATTTAGTGTGCTACTGTGGAATTATTTTTCTCTCTCTCTTTTTTACATTGACATTTGTTTCACCTCATTTGCATGTTTATTGAATATTAGGTGGCAGCATAGACAGGTGTTTTTCATTAGCGCAGTGTGCGCACATATAAGTATTGGTAATTAGTACACTGGGAATAATTTGACTTATATGGTGGATGTCAAAGATGGTGAGAAGTTGGTGGTGATTATTTGGTGGAGAGAAAGGGATGAGAGAGAGATAGAGAAGCGAATGGGGTTAAAAGGGGGGATAGGGTTGGGGGCACTCCATCATGGCTGAAGAGAGATTGGGGTAGTATCTTCTTTGACCTAGTCCAAAAACTCTGAAGAGTAACGAAACATAGACCAAGTGTGTGAGAATTGTTCTTCTTTTCCGGATTCTTGTGTCAACAGATGTTCCAGGTGCCTAATGGAGTATAGTTGGGTTGTCCATTCCCCATGGGAGGTGTAGAAGTCAATTTACAAGTGTGAGGGTATTACCGTCCAGGCCGCAACAAGAAAATGCCTGAGGACATCTTTTTTTGTGGATTTAAGGGATCCAGGGATCATGGATAGGAGGGCTACACTTTTTTTTTCTTTTTTAATCCTCTAAGTACCTTATTTCTGCAGTGCTGTTGTGTCCTCACATGACCTTTCCCTGTTCTTTGGCATCTGCAGGGAAAGATCCTTGGGAAGGACTTCTATTTTTCTGCTGACGTATGCTCTCTACAGTGTGTGTCTGTGTCTGCACAGCCCTGGTTGGTGCTGTGCTGGTCACATGACTGAAAATAAAAACAGTTTCAAAAGAGCAATTCAAATTAGATTCTAAAGATGAAATAACTGTTTTTCGGCTACGAATAAATCTTTATTGAAAATCACATGTGTATTTTTTGTGCATTATTATGGTGTAGATGGTGTAGATTTCATATTTATATCAAAACAAAGTGTTTTTCTGAGTTTTTTAGTGAATGTAATCAATCAGCATACTATATCCCGCCCCCATAGTGTTTAATAATAGGAGGACATGGAGGATGAGGGAGGGAGGGGACTGTCATTTATCACTGTGTATACTCCCACATGTGTGACTCCATAGTCATCTGGGCTGTACAGATAAGAAAAAAGAGAAAATTAAAAGCTTAGAAGGGAACTACAATTGAGCATGCTCTGTAGAGGACACCAGCCGGTCTACACAATCTCAAGCTGCAGTGGGGACACAGAGAAGATGGGAGGGACAGCTGAAGGTAGGATCAACCAGGTATATTTTACTCTACACAAAACAAATGCTTTAGTGGTTAGGTTTTGAGCATGAACAGTCTGTTATATAACATGTAATGAGAGTTTTTCATTGTGTGAGGGTAATGATACTTGTCTACAAAGTATATAACACTAATATGTTATACTTTTATATCCACATGCATTTAACTTCCTATAGGAAGTCCTATATTTCCAACCCAGAGTTTACTGTTCAGAGTTTTCTGGTACCAGAGTTCCCTTTGTACTACATTTTGTTTCCAACATCTAGTGAGGAACCATCAGCATGCACTAAAATGCTACCTCATTCAGGAAATATGGAATTATATATTTAAATATTAAAAATATATATATACCTGTAAAAAAAAAAAAATATATATATACAGTATATGGGCAGGGCAGTTCCAAAAGTAAAAAAATTTTGACAGCTTCACTGGGCGTCGGCGGTAAAACGCCGCTATTTCTAGCGGCGCTTTACCGTCGTTTTTGCATCGCTTTTTGGCCGCTAGCAGGGCGTTTTTAACCCCCCGCTAGGGGTCCGAGAAAGGGTTAAAAGCGCCCGCTGCAGCGGAGCTTTGCCGGCATTTCGGCAGCGCTGCCCATTGATTTTAATGGGCAGGGGCGCTTTAGGAGCGGTGTATAAGTGTGCATCCCTCTTATAACTGGGTGTTCAGAATTAAACAATCACATTGAAGCTCATGTTAAATATGAGTCAGTACACACCTGCCATCATTTAAAGTGCCTCTGATTAACCCCAAATAAAGTTCAGCTGTTCTAGTAGGTCTTTCCTGACATTTTCTTAATTGCATCCTACAGCAAAAGCCATGGTCCACAGAGAGCTTCCAAAGCATCATAGGGATCTCTGTTAAGGCTGGGTTCACACTATTGCGAATTGGATGCGGCTTGGATAGCTACTGTATGCGCAGTAGTGAACAAGGAAGTGAAGCCGCAAGGCTTGACTTCCTTATTCACTTACCAAAGATGGCGGTGGCAGCACCCGAGAGCCAAGGGACAGATCGGCTTCGGGTTCTGACATCGCGGGCGCCCTGGACAGGTAAGTGTCCTAATATTAAAAGTCAGCAGCTGCAGTATTTGTAGCTGCTGACTTTTAATTGGAATTTTTTCTGCGGAACTCCGCTTTAAGTCTCCCAAAAGCATGTGGGAAAATGTGTTGTGGTCTGATGAAACCAAGGTTGAACTTTTTGGCCACAATTCCAAAAGATATTGGCGCAAAAACAACACTGAACATCACCAAAAGAACACCATACCCACAGTGAAGCATGGTGGTGGCAGCATCATGCTTTGGGGCTGTTTTTCTTTAGCTGGAACAGGGGCCTTAGTCAAGGTAGAGGGAATTATGAACAGTTCCAAATACCAGTCAATATTGGCACAAAACCTTTAGGTTTCTGCTAGAAAGATGAACATGAAGAGGAACTTCATCTTTCAGCATGACAATGACCCAAAGCATACATCCAAATCAACAAATAAATGGCTTCACCAGAAGATTAAAGTTTTGAAATGGCCCAGCCAGAGCCCAGACCTGAATCCAATTTAAAATCTGTGGGGTGATCTGAAGAGGGCTGTGCACAGGGCCTGCCCTCGCAATCTGACATATTTGGAGTGTTTTTGCAAAGAAGAGTAGGCAAATGTTGCCAAGTCAAGAGGTGCAATGCTGATAGACTCATACCCAAAAAGACTGAGTGCTGTGATACAATCAAAAGGTTCTGAAATTATTTATCTTTGTCTCATTTTTTTACATCACAGAAACCTGACATTTTAACAGGGGTGTGTAGACTTTTTATATCCACTGTACCTGAAAGCGAAGTCATCACTGGAGACAACTTCCATCTTCACCCATCTTGCTTTTTTGCAGACTCCGGCTCTGTGACTGGCCGGAGCCGCGATGACATCACTGTGCGAAGGAGCCCGGCAAAGGGCAAAGGTTGGCTGTTCCTTCAGAGCACATGTGCCAGTGATGTCACTGGCTGCGTGTACAGTAAATATCTCCTAAGTTGTTCCAGTGCCGCGATGTCAGCGTTGCAGCCGCTTCTATCTTCACCCATCTTGCTTCCGGGTTCGCGGACTCCAGCTCTGTGACTAGCCGCGATGAAGTCACTCCCGCGCATGGATGCAAGAGCTGCTGCTCACGGCACAGGGCTCAGAAGGAATGTCACGGGTGTCCGTTCCTTCAGAGCACATGCGCCAGTGATGTCACTGGCTGCATGTAATGTAAATATCTCCTAAACGTTTAGGAGATATTTAAACTACCTATAGGTAAACCTTATTATAGGCTTACCTATAGGTAAAAGGCAGTAAAGGAAGTTTACTTCCTCTTTAAGTTTTATCTTTCACATGTACAGTACTGGTATATCTAAAAACATAAAAGCAACAATAGTACCCTTTTACAATTACTTATAGGCTAGATACAGTTTACATTATGTTCTGGTTTCCTCCAAAGACCTTGCATAGAAGTAACCCAGTTATACTATGCCTGTGGGAGTATTTGTGTCTTGAGAACAATTTCTTTATGTGAAATGGAACCGATGTGGAGAGGAAACTTGAGGTTATTTGATG
Source organism: Rana muscosa (assembly GCA_029206835.1). NCBI lineage: Eukaryota > Metazoa > Chordata > Amphibia > Anura > Ranidae > Rana > Rana muscosa. Next base: position 691,414,386 of record CM055117.1, read on the forward strand.
TGTTTTACACCTTGGAAAAGCATTGGCATATAAGAAAATTTTGATTGTAGGACTTCTATTGCTAATAACAGAATAATACATAAAGGAATAGTATTTATAAAAGAGGGTCTAGAATGTGACTACCCACTGGTATAGCATATAACGTAATAAAGGAGTGAAATGTCTTTTAACCCCAGCTTTAAGGGTACATTCACACTAGATGCAGTGCTATTCAAGCGCAGTCCCACCGGATGATGTGGCAAAATGCCTTGTCCCTTTATCTGCCAATTCACATTACTGTGTTGCTGTGGCGTGCGCTTAAAAAAATTACTTTATGCAGTCATTCTTTTCAGCGCATCGAGAGGCGATCAACTGCGTCACACTGAGCGACGGACAATTGAAATTTATGAGATTGATGCATATACGGGAACATGTCCCCTCTATTGTTCTCATGCAACTGCTAAAAGCCAGCTTCTCCTCCTCTCCCTCCAGCCAGCATTCAGCGGCTGGAGGAGGTAAATGTTCATTATCCTATTCAAAATACAAAATGTGTGATTTGGAACCATATAATCTTATTGTGACTGGTTACCAAATCTCTTAAGTTGCCCTCGCTCTTCTAAAGGTTGGGCACAGGGCACATAATTATGAGCATTCTTAGGAGTCAGGTTGGGAAGCCTCATTTACCTCCTAGACCTGGTGAACAGCAGGTTTGTAAAAGAGTTGTCCTTCTAAAGGTATAAAAAATGTAAAGATTCCAATTGACCAAATGCTTCAAAATCACTTGCCAAAATGACCATAGATCCATAATCCTATAGCTATCCTGGTGCTAATTCGAAAACCAACAATTGCTAACCTTGTTTGGGAGAATGGCATGGTCGGCAGGCTGGCTGGAAGCGAGTAATGCAAAAAAGGGATAACTATGAGATGATGAGTTGATGGAGAAAACATGAGAATTTTCTGAGCAGTCACTCCTGATGGTGTTCATGCAGTGGTGGAAATGGGGATGGCAGGACCATGTTTTGGATAATGATCAATTATCATATGTGTGACAGGGGTCACTTTGGGCACAGGGTGAGCAAGAAAATAATGGACATTAAGAATATGTCTTGGATTGCTTTAAAATGGGACAGTGATATTTTTCCACAATATTCCCCAGGATATCTGTAAAGAACTATTTACTGTTTGATTATGAACTCAACAGGTTAACTAAAAAGTGACTCCTTCATGATGTTGGGACACATACTGTTAGATGCTAATGTCACCACATCCAGCCCCCACCTGTGTCTGCTAAGATGTCAGATGTGTATTGGGAGACAGTGAGGCTAGTCTAAAGGTCATGTGTCTGAGTCATCACTGTAGTTAATTAGCTCATGTAAATTAGGTCTGGTCAAAGGTGTATTGTCTGAGGAGAATGTAAGAACCTCCTCTCTGTGTGTATAAAACTGGGAGTTTGTCATTAAAGATTGTCAGTCCAGTTGGAAACTTCATACAGAGTGTTTGTCTCGTATGTTTGGAAGGATTAATCCTATGGGAAGCGGTCGCCTGACTGTGGAGGATTGGCAGTGGATGTGTGTCCAGAGAGGGAATATCCTAAACGGCATTAACCCCTTTCATACTTGGGGTGCCATTACAATATGCTATTAACTTTTATCAAGAAACAAATGAAAGTACAGCCCATTGAGCTACATCTTCCATCTTATTGTTGGTGGAAGTACACCACCTATGGTGAATATACAAATAAATGATGCGCTAATCACCAACCAACTAATATGTGCACACTTAAAGATATTCAGATCCTCCGTGCTGAATAAAATAGTGATATGCCTTACTACCACAAAAAAATCAAAATTCCCCTATCCACAAGTAGCATCGATAGTATTGTGGAGTAACTTCTTGACCCTTAATATGCAAAAATCCCCAGGTCCATATGCAAATGTATCACTGAACAATACAAATCTTCCCTGGGGGAGGAGCCTAAGTGACGCTTGCCTAAGTGACGCAGTCTGAGTGAGGAGCACACTGAAAACTGAGCTGATCAATGCTGATTATCTTTGGAGGTTATGTGAGTACGGGCTGCAGCTGTGAAAGGTTGAGCCTGTGTTAAGCATATTGCGCAATGATCTGTTTCCTTTCTTCTATTCACATGTATATGGAAACACCTTGAAAATCGGAGTGTTTATAAGAAGGAGAAGGCCGTTCACAGGAATAATTTTGCATAAACTATAGTGTTTATGGTTCTTTTTATGAAGATTTGTATTGTTCAGTGATACATTTGCATATGGACCTGGGGATTTTTGCATATTAAGGGTCAAGAAGTTACTCCACAATACTATCTATGCTACTTGTGGATAGGGGAATTTTGATTTTTTGTGGTAGTAAGGCATATCACTATTTTATTCAGCACGGAGGATCTGAATATCTTTAAGTGTGCACATATTAGTTGGTTGGTGATTAGCGCATCATTTATTTGTATATTCACTTTTGCACGGACACAGGAATCCTTTGTTTGATTGCAGCTTTCACTATTTGGTTATCAATTTATTTGTTTTTTTCACTATTTATTTCATTAGCGCTTTAGTACACAATATTTTCACACCACCTATGGTAAGCCTAGCATTTTCAATTTCCCTCTCTTTTCTTGGCTCAGTATAGGATTGGTAAGGGGCAGGTTACAGATTTATAACATGCAGGTGTTAAGGTCACAATGTGCGTCGTTTAGAGTGAGCTGTAATTACATAGTGGGTGCGGACCTTAGTCACTGATAGGTTTTGATATCCATTCTTTTGTATGAAGGTGTCACTTTCAGTGAATGCTACGTTAAAACTAACCTAGTTTTTAAACTTTGATGCTGGGTTCTGTTTCTTTTCTTTTTTCTGCATATGGGTATGGGTAGAAGCTGTTATTTTGTAGAGTGAGATACACTTAGATCATTGAAGTTGCAGAGATGACCTAGTGGAGTGGGTGTGGGTTTGATCCATAAATTGGACTCAACATTGGCATGCGTGCTAATTAATGTTTTACCGTAACACGCCTCATTTACACTTGCAGCATCTTTACTGTCCCCCAACTGCTTTCGCTTAAACTGCAAAGGCAGGGTGCTCACATGCCAATGCAGAAATAAAACCCTGTCTTTTTCAGTGGGCACTATGGCCTGCTGAACAACACCCATTTAAGAAAATGGGGCCATGTTGGAACTGTCCCAAAACCGCAGTAGTTCAGCATTTAGGGAGTTAAAACAGGTGTTGAGGAGGCGACATATCGCCTCTATCTCACCTGGCAAGTGCCTCTGATCACCTGTGGATTACTTTTGCTGCTAGTGTAAATGAGCCCTTAAGCTGGCCATTCATGTGTATGAGGGCTGTATGAGAACAGGAAATAAATAATAGTGAGTAGTTTAGGGGAAATTGTAATGGTGTGATGGAAGCTGCATAAAGGATGCGCATCAATGCTGGCTGGATGTTTGGGCCCCATTTATAGACTCCAGTGTAAGAGTAAAACAATAAGCCAGACATTCCTTTCTGCTTCACAAATCCCACAGACTTTAGCTTGGAGTAGAACTGGCGCTGGTCTGTATTCAGCTGCCTTGGTTGACCTGTCTTTTGTTTATTTATTTTTTACCACATCAGAGAAATTGTGCTAGGACTATGCTGGGCTCGTTTATCACCTTTCCAATAATATACACCCAGTCTTTTTTTTTACGAATTTCCAGACCCGTATTTAAAACGTGAGACATAAAGCAGACCTTCAGTCATTTTTTTACCTTGTTGTTTTAACTTTGGATAGTATAACTTTTTTTTTCTGTCCGTAAATACCTTATACAGCCCACTTCCTGTTTCTTGTCTGGTCATTAGCCTAGGTTTATGACATCATGCACAGCTCTCTCTCTCACTCTCGCGAGAGTTTGCCTGGCAGGGAGGGGGGATGAGATATAGGAGGGCCAATGAGAGCTGCAGAGCTGGAGGTGTGTCTGTGTAAATCCAGGAAGTGAACAGGCAGCAGCTTAAACTGCCCACAGTTAAAATGGATGCAGCCAGAGTCAGTGGAGGGAGATTTCTGCAGCATATTTCTCAAGTACAGAATCACAGTATATAAAATATTATGCAAAGTGGTTGGAGGGAAGCTTCAGAGTGGCAAAGATGTTTTTATTACAAATTATATGTGAGCAGACTGCAGTTCCTCTTTAAGCAGATGTTCTTTTTACTTTGATTTATCTAATTATCTAAGGCCTCTTGAACAAGATTGGCTGGGCCCTTTTACTTTAATGGCAGCGTCTTTCTCCTGCCAGGGGCGCCCAGGTGCAACATAAGCCTCCCATAGACAAGAATGGCTGTGCGCTGTGGTGCCATCGTAAACATGAGTAAAGCATACATGCGTGTGCAGCTGCAGGCATCATCCAGATATCATCTTTTTCAGCCGGCGATTCTCTGCACTGTAAGAACAATCATGGTGGCAGTTCAGCTGCTTGATCGTTCTTACAGGCGGCGAGAGGGGACAACCCCCCCGCCGCCCTCCGGTTCTTCCCCCGGCTCACCCCTTCGATCGGCGAGCCGGAGAATGAATTGGGCGCCGCCAGAAGTTGAGCATAGAGATTTCTGGTGACCAGATGGTCCCCAGTCATCTCTATGACCCTTGGGGGCCCGGGCGCAACTTTATGACGTCACGTCCGGGTCCGATGGATATAAAAAAAGCAGAGGACATGGCTGGAAAGGCAGAGAGAGGTTATTTTTTTTTATCTTAGCCTTTCCAGCCTGGAGGAGGGATGTGGGGTCAATAAGAGGACCTGTCACGCACTATTCCTATCACAAGGAAAGTTTACATAAATGTGACATAAAAAGTTTCAATGACTGCCATTTTATTCCCTAGGGTCTCAGCTAAAAAAAACATCTAGAATGTTTGAGGGTTCTGAGTAATTTTCTAGAATTTTTTTTTTACATGTAGGAGCGAAGTGGTTTAACTCTTATGGCCACTTGAAAACGGGTATTAAAATTTACTGATGTTTATTCAGGAACTTGTGACTCCCATGAAAAAGTGGCCATTATTTAGTGCCCACAGCATGGGATTGTGGCGGGCAAAAGAAAAAAAAAATTTGAATACTGTCACTGTAGTTTTTCCCGCCCGACTAGCAGGTGTATTCCCGCCCGGCAAGCAGGTGTATCCCAGGTGGGAAAAACGTGACATTGGATGGGAAAAACACGTGGGTTTCTGGATTTATACACGTGCGGGGAGCTATATAAACCCCCCGGATTTAGGTTCTAGTCACAGTTTACCACATAACGGCTTGGTGTGCTCCCCCTTCCCTCCCACCCTGTCGCAGTACCTGATTTGGTTTGTCACCCTTGGATCAAGCGGGGACTTTTAAGGAATTTTGTTTATGGTATTCACTCAAGTTTTATGACTGAGCGAGATATTGAGAGATATTTGGAAATATTTTGAAAGTTTTATTGTTTGATAATTTTAATAAAGATAAAGGTTAAATAGAATATTAAATAAAATGTTTATGTTTATTACCAATGAAAGGTGCCGCGGCCATTTTTTATCACCAAAAAAAAATAAAAAAAATAAAATAAAAAATGATATATATAATAAATAAATTATTTTATTTATGGTGTCTAGAGTATTTATTTATTATTATTATTTATTAAGATTTCTTTTGTATGGCCTACATTCCGATGTGCAAGGGGCAAAAACTGTGTGTAAAGACCTGAGTAATGTTGGGTATAGGCAGGCAAGCATATAGATGAGTATAGGCGAGTAAAATTCTTCTTCATTGCCAGTATTGTAATATTCTCATTTATACTTATGACGCCCGTGTGTAAGGGGCCAAAATGAGTAAACACGCGAGTAAATCACTGCACTCAAATTCAATTTTTTTCTGTTTTTCTTTTACTGCTCTGTACTCAACGCTGTAATATGATCTTTACTGAAGCTGTGTGCAATGCCCATAGACAACAATGCATCTAATTTTAGAACAGTAAAAAACACAGTTTCTCTTATCGTCCATGGACCGACGCAGCTCTCATACTGATTACATGTGGGTATATGTCCCTGCTCGCAGGAGAAGACCTAGGCAGAATGTTAGAGGTTAAAACATTCTAGAACAAGCCAGAGCTGAATAGCCCCGCCCAGGGGGGCGGTCCCTCCGGACATTACCCTTCCACCTGCAGCTAATCAGCCTCAGTTTTTTTCTGCCTAGCAGAAGGAGAAGACATGGCTCTCTCGGGAGCCAGTCTCCTGGAAGATTTTACTTTTGATTTTTATTCCTTTGGGAATTTTATTATTTTATTTTTGAGACCTTCAATCAACTGTCGGCTGGGCAACAGGTTGGGTACACTAGTATCCTCGTAGTCTTCCCTGTCCGACCATCGAGCGTGCTGATCCTCGCCTTACGTGCGTGAGACTCAGTTCACGACATACCCCATGGCTCCAGGGGTGGCCGGGTTGCTTTCATGCTCCCGCGGTCCTCTCAAGATTGAACAGTACTTGACTGACTGTATCTCTCGCGGTGGACCGGGCCGACAGCTACGCAGTACGACTCTGTGATAGGTCTGTCTGAAACAAGCCAGTGGGTCCCTGAAAGGGACGGGTAAGTAGTCTCTCCTACTGCAGGTGAGTACATGCTGGCTGTGTTTCTGTGTGTGGGGGTTTCTCCCTGTCCCCCCCCTGTTATGCTGCTCTCTGCACCCTGTACTGGTGCTGTGCTGTGGGGTGCTTGGGGGTCAGTCTGGCCTGGTTGGGCGCTCATGTCTGCAGTTTTTTCTGGTGTGTGAGGTGATTATTGCGTGCGCCATTGGCGCTGTTTGAGGTGGTTATTGCGTGCGCCATTGGCGCGCATTAGAGCTTTGAATTTTGCGCTCGGCGGCCATCTTGGCGTTTAGTGGCACAGTTATAGCTGCGGACGGCGGCTATTTTCTTGTGGCCGCCGCACATTTATTTCTGGCGGCGGCGCGAATCCCCTCACAATCTCCTCACAGACTGAGCTGTCCTTAAGGGTTGGTGGGTCCTCCCGGGTGTCCCCTCCTCAGCGTAGCCAGTGGGTGGACTGTATATTCACTGTATAGTGTATAAGGTCTCAGAGGGTGGCGTTTATGGAGTCTGATACACCTGCTCTCCACATTGCCTGGGGCAACTGGCAGTGCTGCACAGTTAAAAATGTTCATATGTTTCCTGCACCTGCGGTCCTTACGGACCAGTTGTCAGCAGTCCTGGAATCATTCCTGTCAGAATGGAAGTGGTGTGCGAGCAAAAGGAGCTATAAGCCCCCTCCCCCCACAAAAATCTTTAGTGAAGGAGTGCTCTGAGTCAGATATGGGCCTAGCTATTGGGCTCAGGACCCTACCTCTGAATATTTAATGTTTATGAACAGGACATTCCCTTGTGAGGAAGACTCCAGTTCTGTGTCAGTGAATGACAGGGCGCTTGTAAGTGATCTCATTGATGATGTGAGAATCACACTCAGGCTGAAATTGCTGTGACAAGCTTTTCTTTTACACAGTTTCCTCGGTTTTCCTCACACGCTGCCTCAAGAGCAGCATGGATGAGGGAGGACTTTATTCATTTATGTCTCTAATCCCTGTGAGCCTTGTGTGTGATACCTGAGGTAACATTTCCCGCCATTTCCTGGGGAATGGTTTGAGCTCTGACAGACACACGGTCTGAGGATCAGAGGTTAACTGTTACCTGTATGCTGCTTCAGCAGCACTGTCAAGCAGGTTGGAATGATACAGAGAAGATTATGTGCCTCTGCGCCATAATTTAAACTCATCCTATACCTCTACACTGCATACATTCACAGTGTATGTATGTGTTATTGGTCTCTGTGTCTGCGTGGCTGTCCCCACGTTCCAATGCTGTGTTTCAGTGCCATACATGATATAAACGTACAAAATATGTTTATGCACGACTCCAGATACATTCACAGTATATGTATGTATCATACTCTCTGGGCTGGCGGGGGCTCCGGTGTCCTCCTGCACTCTCATGGTATGTGCGCTTCGGTTCTCTGCACAGTATAGACATGTTCAATATGTTTATTGCACATATTATACATGTTTACAGTATGGGTATACTGTTTGCGTGGGGTTCCTCCGGGTACTCCGGTTTCCCCCCACGCTCCAATGGAAATGCACAGCATAAACATGTGCAATATTATGTTGATTCACATGCTATCATTCCTACACAGTATCTGTGTGCTGTCTGCGTGGAGTTCTTCCGAGTGGGCGCTTCGGCGCTAGGCACAGTCTAAATTTGTGCGATTGGACCTACCCGGTATGTCTTTGCAGTCTGCGTGGGTTTCCGCCCACGCTACATGACATGCATGCCTTTGGTGCAATACACGATGTAAACATACACATTATGTTTATACACTACACTAAATACATTCACAGTAGTTGTAGGTATTGCATTCTCTGAGTATGCGTGGGGTACTTCGGTTCCTCCCACGCGCCAACGGTGTGCGCGCCTTCGGTGCTATGCACACATGAGCTTGTGCAAAAGGTTTAGCACACACACTATAATACCTATACGGTATGCGTATGCAGTCTGCGTGGGTTTCTGCCCATGCTACATGACATGCATGCCTTTGGTGCAATACACGGTGTAAACATACACATTATGTCTATACACTACACTAAATACATTTACAGTAGTTGTAGGTATTGCATTCTCTGAGTATGCGTGGGGTACTTCGGTTCCTCACACGCGCCAACGGTGTGCGCGCCAACGGTGCTTTGCACACATGAGCTTGTGCAAAAGGTTTAGCACACACACTATAATACCTATACGGTATGCGTATGCAGTCTGCGTGGGTTTCTGCCCATGCTACATGACATGCATGCCTTTGGTGCAATACACGGTGTAAACATACACATTATGTCTATACACTACACTAAATACATTTACAGTAGTTGTAGGTATTGCATTCTCTGAGTATGCGTGGGGTACTTCGGTTCCTCCCACGCGCCAACAGTGTGCGCGCCTTCGGTGCTATGCACACATGGGCTTGTGCAAAATGTTTAGCACACATACTATAATACCATACACGGTATGCGTATGCAGTCCGCATGGGTTTCATCCGGGTGCTCAGGTTTCTCCCCTGCGTTCCAATGGTGTGCGCATTCTCAGCGCTATGCACAGTATAAACATGTGCAATTTGTTTATTCGCAGGCTAACATACCTACATGGTTGTGTACGCAATCTGTGTGGCTGGTTTACGTCCAGGCCCCGATGATGTGCACGCCTTCGTCGCTGGCACAGTATATACGCGTTTAATAGGTTTATCCACAAATACTAAACTACATACGCCGTATCTGGTGGTATTATGCTCTTTGTGGCTGGGTGGGTTTCCTCCCACACTCTCCATTTGTGCGTTTGACGCAATACAAAGTATAAACTATGTGTTTGCACAATCAGCACCTATCCATGGGTAGCTGCTGGATGGAGCATTGTCACAAGGATCCCTGGTTTCAGGGGTATCACTTTCCACCTGCTTTCAGTGGTGATCAGAAGCGCTGGCTTGGACTGTGTTCGCCAGGCTGGGGTTGGCGTTGCGCCCGTTAGTGGCTGCGTCTCTGGCATTTTTTGTAGCTCAATGACTGGGCAAAAGCCTCTGCTTCATTCATCAGTCGTCTAGCAGGTGCACTACAACTGCTTTAGCCTTTAGGGTCTCTGTGCCCGGGGTGGGTTTGCGCCACCTGTGGAGGCTGAGGTACTAGTCCTCTGACCAGGTTTCTAGGGAAGTTCCGTCAAGTTGCCTTTATTGGCCAACATTTGAGGCACCCTGTACACTGGGGCCTCCCTTCTCCGATACATTGCGGAGTCTCTTTGGGATTTTCATACGTCTCACTGCAAGACGGTCCTGTCAGCTGTGTGCATTGCAGGCGAAGGGTCCTTGCATCCGGAGGTGTTTCCACCTTCTTTACCGGAGGTGGGGCACCGGAAGTGGACCTTGTGGCCTCTCGACTCACTCGCAAGGTGGCAAGATCGTGGTCAGGTCCAGGGACTCCTGGGCGGATGCGTTAGACGCGTTGGAAGCCCCTGGGGGCAGTATCGCCTGATATATGCTTACCCTCTGCTACTGTTGTTGCCTCGCCGGCTTCGCAGAGCATACTTCATCCTGCTTTACAGTCCTTGGCTTTAATGGCATGGCTGTTTAAAGCCAGGTGCTAAAGGACCGAGTTCTCTCGTATTCGGTCATCTCTTCTATGTTGTTGACACGGGAATCTTCCTCCAGAAAGATATCTCACCGTACCTGGAAGGCTTACATCGCTATGTGCGAGGAACTTGAGTGGCATCCTCGGATGTTTTCCGTTCCCAGGATTTTGCTGTTCTTACAGCGTGGTGTGACCCAAAAGCTGGCCTTGCATACCTTTTTTTTTTTTTTGAGGGTCGGATTTCGGCCCGGACTGTCTTTTTCAACGACCGCTGCCGGGCCATTCCTTGATTAGCACCTTTTGGGCAGGGGGTTCGCCATGTGGTCCCCCCTGTCAAGCCTCCTCTCCCTACTTGGGATCTGATTTTGATGCATCTCGGTTCTCCAAGAACATCCCTTTGAGAATATCAGAGAGATTCCTCTCTTGACCTTGTCCCGGAAGTTGGCCTTATTGGCCATTGCTTCGGTTAGATGGGTGTCTGAGTTGGCAGCCTTGTCTGGCAAGTCGCCTTACTTGGTCCTCCATAAGGATATGTTGGTGTTGCGCCCACGACCATCCTTCTTTTCTAAGGATGGTCTTGGCCTTTCACCTTAAGAAGGACATTGTTCTTCCGTCCTTGTGTCCTCACCCATCGCTTCCCTGAGAGTTTGCGCTTCCTGCATTAAGATGGGTACAAGCCTTACGAGTGTACCTGTCTGCTACTGTTTCCATTCGGAAATCTGTGTCTGGTCCAAAACAGGGCCGAGCGGTGTCGTCTGCCACCGTCTTTAGGTGGATCAGGCAGACCGTCATACAGGCCTATGCCCTTAAGGGGCGGGCGCCTCCCTTTCCGGTTGCGGCGCATTCCACCAAGGCAATTGGTGCTTCCCGGGCCTTCCGACATCAAGCGTCGGTTGCACAAGTGTGCAAGGCGACGACCTGGTCGTCCGTTCATACCTTTTCAAAGTTCTACAAGGTTGATGTGGCTGCATCTTCGGATGCTTCCTTCGGCCGCAAAGTGTTGCAGGCCGCTGTCTAATGTTACAACTCCTCCGTTGAGGGGCTCTGCTGGTTTGGAGTGAAGTTTTGGTTGTTCCTTACTTTTTTTGCTCCCACCCTTTTCTTATACTGCTTTGGGACGTCCCACATGTAATCAGTATGAGAGCTGCGTCGGTCCATGGACGATAAGAGAAAATAGGATTTTTGTACTCACCGTAAAATCCGTTTCTCTGACGTCAATGGACCGACGCAGCACCCACCCTTCCTTTTAAGTTTGTACTGCTTTGTTACGAACTGAGGCTGATTAGCTGCAGGTGGAAGGGTAATGTCCGGAGGGACCGCCCCCCTGGGCGGGGCTATTCAGCTCTGGCTTGTTCTAGAATGTTTTAACCTCTAACATTCTGCCTAGGTCTTCTCCTGCGAGCAGGGACATATACCCACATGTAATCAGTATGAGAGCTGCGTCGGTCCATGGACGTCAGAGAAACGGATTTTACGGTGAGTACAAAAATCCTATTATTTTTTACTCCTGTGTGCAACAAGCCTAATGCGGCGTACACACGATCGTTTTTCATGCCGTTAAAAATGCAATTTTTTAAAATGGGCATTAAAACCGATCGTGTGTATGCTCCATAGCATTTTTAACGGCGTGAAAAATGGCCATTAAAAATTTCGAACATGCTCTATTTTTTAACGTCGTTTTTCATGTCGTTTTTTTTAACGATGTGAAAAACGATAGTGTGTATGCTTTTACGAGGGGAAAAAAACGCGCATGCTCAGAATCAAGTATGAGACGGGAGCGCACGTTTTGGTAAAACTAGCGTTCGTAATGGAGATAGCACATTCGTCACGCTGTAACGGACTGAAAAGCACAAGGCTGAAAAGCGCGAATCGCCGCTCAACAAAGTTTACTTACATGAAGGGTGGCGCCATTCGAATGGAACTTCCCCTTTATAGTGCCGTCGTACGTGTTGTACGTCACTGCGCTTTGCTCGAGCGTTTTTTTTAATGATCGCGTGGATGCAAGACAGACTTGAGAGGAAACATGAAAAAAAACGACGAGAAAAAGGTTGGTTAAAAAAATGGCATGAAAAACGATTGTGTGTACGCCGCATTAGAAATAGCAATGTGAACAGAACTAAGCTTGGCACACTGCGGTAATGTTCTTTAGGCCTGTGATGTTGGTGACTGTTTCTCCTTGGAGGGGTCACTATCACTGGTCTGCTATATGTAAAATGATGGGTGCTTTTTAATAAACTGTCAGCACTACATGTAAATGTAGTACATTATTATAGAGTTGCTTTAGGTTGGTGACTGATATACTATAAAATATGTCATTGTTATTTGGAAAGGCATCTGTTTTTAAAATAATTGATTTAATTCAGATATTAGTAAAGATTTTTGGTAGGCGACACGGAGCAAGCAAGAGTATAATGCCGCGTACACGCGGCCATTTTTCTCGTCGAGAAAAACTACATTTTTCCCATTCGACGAGAAAAACGATAGTCTGTGGGCTTTCTGTCATTTTTTTCGACGAGAAAAACGGTATTAAAAACGACGAGAAAAATTAGAACATGTTCTAATTTTTCTCGTCGTTTTTTTCGACATGTTTTCAGCGGCAGTGTTTCCCATAGGGAAACACTGCCGCGGAGCCCACAGACGGTCCTTTTTCTCGACAAGAGAAAAAACGACGTGAAAAACGACCGAGTGTGGGGAACAAGCCGTTCCCTCATTTTTAATGACATTATTCACCGTGAATAATGATCGTGTGTACACGGCATAACAGAAAGCAGAAACAACAGTCTCTACAGTCATGCTAATTGTTAAGCAACTGACTTTTCCTTGGCAAGGGAACAGCAATAGCATAGAATAGATATTGAAGAAGAAGAGCAACACGGTTTTCTAATAGTAAGTTCTCCAAGGGGTTCATTACCAAGGACACACAGTGCATGTTACTTTATTTACCTTGATGTGACTAGTAATGAAAACTCACAGGAGATTACGATTATACATGGTAAATGCAAGTTACATGACTGATACACAGAGGACTTGCCATCAGTGATCATATTTCTAAAAAGAAAATACTAATTTCCTGGAATAAGATGAATAGCCAGCTGCAACTACCGGTAGCTCTATTACAGAACCTGGAGTTACACTGTTGGTAACAGGTGACATATAAGAACCATTTTTAGTGTGAGATTTCCCTTAACAATTAACTGATTTTATCCAAATAGATGTTAAAACGGTCTAGACGGGAATTACCCACCAAGAACAATATGCAGAAAAACATGGTGTGCATTCCATGAAAGCAGAATGACCAATGAAAAAAAAAATGTCACCATAGGCCTCTCCATTTCAGTAAACACTGAGCATTTTTAGTAGATGGATTGCAAATTGTTAATACCAGTCGCTAAAATATCATGTAAGCTTTAACATGTTAATGTAATTTCAAAAGTCATTTTAAATATATTTATAACTGCAGCTTTCAATGAAATAATACCATAGGATCCTGCATCGAAGGCCTTGCTCAGGCATTCCTTGCTACGGGGTGACAACATTTTATCTCAGTCTCCAAGTTGTGCTCTTGTGTTGCCACCCTATCACTCAGGCTTCTAAGGCTGCTTTCACACTGAGGCGCTTTGCAGGCGCTATTGCGCTAAAATAAGCACCTGCAATGCGCCCTGAAAGAGCCTCTCCTTTCTATCCAGTGTGAAAGCCTGACTGCTTTCACACTGGAGCGTTGCGCTGGCAGGACAGTAAAAAAAGTCCTGCCAGCCGCATCTTTGAGGCGCGGTAGGAGCGGTAAAAATACCGCTCCTATAGCGCCCCTGCCAGTTAAATTAATGGGGCAACTCGGCCGTACCACCTGCAAACCGCCGTTTTAACCCTTTTTCGGCCGCTAGCGGGGTTAAAATCTCCCCGCTAGCGGACGAAAATGGCGGCAAACACGACGGTAAAACGCCGCTAAAAATAGCGGCACTTTACCGCCAGCGCACCAAGCGCCTCAGTGTGAAAATACTCTAATAGAGAATACAAGTGGCCAGTTCATTACAGATTAGGCAGGCATGGTCCACTGTTGTCACCATCCTGGAAACCGATGCAGCTATCACTGGGGTGCTTGTAGACAGGTAGTAGTGGCCAAGAAGCTGCAGGAGATTAGCAGCCCTAAGATGCAACAAAGAAAAAAGGTGAAGACAGTATTTTATTTTTAAAACATGGAAATAGTTTGTAATGCCCTTGGCTTTGGCAAACTAAATGCCATCAGTTAAGATTTACTGTACATCTACCTAATTGAATTAATCTTGCGTTTTCTGTTAGTGCAATAGATGGAAATACTAGATTGAAACATGAATGACTTCTGTGTGTAGTCTTCACAGTCCTTTTGAAGCCAGTTTTTTTTTTTTGACTCTCCAGTCAGCTGAGATTGTGCCTTACTAAGCCTCTTTTGCTGAGGTTTGGGAAAACTGGGCCAGGATTAGTGATGAATTGAGGCCCGGCTCATTTTAAATCTTTGAATGTCCATACTTTGGCTGACATCCCAGATGTTACTGTACATTCCAATTTCCTTTTGTTAGCCAAGTGAAAGGGTTACTACATGGTACATGATCCTAGACAGAACTATTAAAGCTACAGGGAATAACGATGAAAGCGGCTAAAGGGTCACTTTCACATTTACTGCAGGTCTTTTCTTGTGACTTCCCACTTCAAAACATGAATCTCATACATTTAACAATGGTGATTCTTTCAATCCTGTATTTGCAAAATGACTCACAGTTTTCCTACAAAAGTAATTAAGGAGGTTAACAGACTCCTGTTCAACAGAGCTTACCATCCATACACAGGGAGACCTAGTGTGAGAAATAGTCAACAGATACCTGCTATTGTCGTGCCCTGTACTCTGCACGTTTTGGTCCCAGGTGACAGACGTATTATCATGTTCAGTATTCTAGATGATGAGTTGTGGCCTCACTATATACAGTATCTCACAAAGGTTGGTACACCATTTTTGTAAATATTTTATTATATCTTTTCATGTGACAACACTGAAGAAATTACACTTTGCTACAATGTAAAGTAGTGAGTGTACAGCTTGTATAAGAGCCGGTTCACACAGGGGCAACGCGACTTTGAACGCGACTCTGTGAGGCAACTTGGACACGACTTGAGCCTGAACCACAGTGCGACCTGGCATGCGGCATGCGGCCTGGTACGGTTCAGGAGGGGGGGCGCTCGCTCGTCCCCACCCCCTTTCCTGACCGGCCGGGCTGCATGCTCGGATAAGGGTCTGGTATATGGATTTTGGGGGGACCCTACGCCGTTTTTTTCGGCGTAGGGGGTTCCCCTTAAAATCCATACTAGACCTAAGGGCCTGGTATGCTCTTGGGGGGGAACCCATGCCGGTTTTTTATTAAAAATTTGGCGTGGAGTTCCCCCTCATGATTCATACCAAATACCAGCTCCGTGGGAGGGGTATGCCTTAGAGCCTGTTCACAGAGGGGCGACTTCCTGTGAAGTTGCCTCTCTATGAACGGAGATCTGACTTGGAGGCGACATCCATTGAAATCAATGGGTGCAAGTCGCCTACAAGTCAGATTGAAGTCGTACAGGAACCTTTTTTGAAGTCGGAGCGACTGCAGTCGTGTACATTAAGACGACTCCATTCACTTCCATTAGTTTTAAAAACAGCGCAACTTGAAGTCGGATCCCGAGTCGCCCCTGTGTGAACCGGCTCTAACAGTGTAAATTTGCTGTCCCCTCAAAATAACTCAACACACAGCCATTAATGTCTAAACTGCTGGCAACAAAAGTGAGTACACCCCTAAGTGAAAATGTCCAAATTGGGGCAAAGTGTCAATATTTCAGGTGGTCACCATTATTTTCCAGCACTGCCTTAACCCTCTTGGGCATGGAGTTCACCAGAGCTTCACCGGTTGCCACTGGAATCCTCTTCCACTCCTCCATGACAACATCACGGAGCTGGTGGATGTTAGAGGCCATGCGCTCCTCCACCTTCCGTTTGAGGATGCCCCATAGATGCTCAATCGGGTTTAGGTCTGGAGACATGCTTGGCCAGTCCATCACCTTTACCCTCAGCTTCTTTAGCAAGGCAGTGGTTATCTTGAAGGTGTGTTTGGGGTCGTTATCATGTTGAAATACTGCCCTGCGGCCCAGTCTCCGAAGGGAGAGGATCATGCTCTGCTTCAGTATGTCACAGTACACGTTGGCATTCATGGTTCCCTCAATGAACTGTAGCACCCCAGTGCTGGCAGCACTCATGCAGCCCCAGACCATGACACTCCCACCACCATGCTTGACTTTAGGCAACACACACTTGTCTTTGTACTCCTCACCTGGTTGCCTTGGCACTCTTCTTATAGCCTAGGCCATCAATATGTAGAGCAACAATTTTTTTTTTCAGATCCTCCTTGCCATGAGGTGCCATGTTAAACTTCCATAGACCTCTATGAGAGAGTGAGAGAGATAACACCAAATTTAACACACCTGCTCCCCATTGACACCTGAGACCTTGTAACACTAACGAGTCACATGACACCGGGGAGGGAAAATAGCTAATTTGGCCCAATTCGTACATTTTCATTAGGGGTGTAATCGCATTTGTTCTCAGCGGTTTAGACATTAATGGCTGCTTGTTGAGTTATTTTGAGGGGACAGCAAATTTACACTGTTATACAAGCTGTACACTCACTACTTTACATTGTAGCAAAGTGTAATTTCTTCAGTCACATGAAAAGATATAATAAATAATTTACAAAAATGTGAGGGGTGTACTCACTTTTGTGAGATACTGTATATGGAAATTTTCGAAGGAAAATCACCGTAAGGTGACACTCTTTCGAGTTAACCAGATAGTTCTATATGAAAAAATCATATACAGTATATTAATAGAAACTGTCTGGACAAATCTAGTGGGACTCCTGGATAAATATAATCTGGCCATATATGGATCGAAATTAGGCCCATTCAGTAGGGACAGAACAAATTTCAATCCATCTATGGCTGTTCCAGCTCAACAGAAGTCAATCTGATGATCGACTTCTGTTGGACAGGAATGTTGGAAAATTTTCATTCAGTCAGCAGCTGCAGTAAATCGACTGCAGTGCTGATCAATGTATTCTGACAGCAGAGGAGTTCCCACTGTCAGAATATAACAGCACAGTGAGGCGGATTCCCCCATCCACCTCGTTTTGTGGGTGTGGAAGTCCATTGTTTTTTTTTTTGGATTAGCCTGCTGACTGAATTAGGGCCAGTTCACACCACACGCAGTCTAGTGTATTTTCTTTCTGCATCAAAAACGCATGTAAAGTAGGTAATATGGTTTCCAATGGCATAGTTCACACCAATGCTGGCAGTTCTAGGTGTTTCTAGTTCCAGAACAAAAGTACAACATGCTGCATTTTTCCTGCAGAGGACTGTACTGGAACACAGTAAAATGCATTAAAACGCACCTAATTGCACTGGAACACATTAAAAACAGTACCGGACCTGAGTACTGTGAAAAAAACAGGAAAAAGAAGAAAAACAAACATCTGAAATGCATCCGGAAGCGCATCAAAAACGCACCAGAACGCGCCAAAAATGCGTTCAACCGTGCATGCCAAAACACATCCGGAACGAATCTGGAGTGCGTTTTTGTGGGGTGAACCAGCCCTTAAAGAAAATCTACAGACAGCCTTAGCCTTAAGTTTTGCTGACAATTCTATCTCTCCACACATTGAAAAAATATTTCAGTATGTGAGACAAGACACTGGTTGTTTTATTGTTATATTGCTGCACAGACAATGTCTATTTATGTATCAATGGGTATTTCTTTAAAGCCCAATTTTTTTTATACCTCCTTTCCATCCCCTTCTAACACATCCTACCTGGTGTAAAGCTTTCCTTACCTGGTGATGCCTATTATACTCACCTGAGCCCCTTCATCCAGGAAACTCTAGCTACTGCTATTTTTTCCTTTCTAATCCAGCGCCGGTTGTTAACCCTCGCCATCCGGTCCCCTTCACTTCTATTGGACTGATGTCCTCTCTCTTTCGGATCCTAATAGAACCCCTCCGCTGGCCAGCCAATGGGAATTATCTACATCACACAGGCAATAATGTGGACACCTGGAAGAAAAAGACCCTTTCAGAAAGTTAAAAGTAAGGAGATGGACCTGGCATTGGGTGATCATGTGACTGCGGCCTCGTGTAAATGAGAACGGGGTTTTAGAGAGGTTTTTTTAGTTAACCGAAGGATCAGCTAAAGGAGGGTGGGAGATTGGGCTGGGAGGGGGGTTACATTTATTCTGGAATTGGGCTTTAATTGTTTATACAGCTCCGCCAATTGCTTCTTCTCTGATATAATTTTACACTTGAATAAAAAAAAAAAGCAAAAATGGAGCGACAAAGGTTATGGTACCAATTTTATTCTCATTGTCATTCTGAAACATCCTAATGCCTTGTACACACGATCGAAATTTCCGTCAGAATAAACTGACGGATTTTTCAGATGGAAGCTGTCTTGCATACACACTGTCACACCTAATTCCGACCGTCAAGAACGCAGTGATGTAACACACTACGACGAGCCGAGAAAAATGAAGTTCAATGCTTCCAAGCATGCGTCGACTTGATTCTGAGCATGCGTGGGTTTTTTCTCCATCGGAGTTCCATACAGACGAACGGAATTTTGGAAAAAAAGAGAACATGTTCTCTTTTTAAGTCCGTCTGAATTTCCGACGGAAAAAGTCCGATGGGGCATACAGACGGTCGGAATATCCGATGAAAAAATTCCGTCTGCCTTTTTCCGTCGGAAATTCCGTTTCGTGTGTACAAGGTATAACACTAACATGGTATCGTGACATTTAAGTCTCCAAATAGCATAGCATTCTCCTGCTACTTGCATAGGTTGATACTTAGGTTTGGAAATGTGCTAATACTGGACTTACTGTAGGTCCTAGTTGTGGATGAGATCAAGGCTTGCAGCCAACTGATCAAGGAAACAGGACCATGCAGAAGAGTACTAGTTATCCTATCTACTCACATCCCATGGTCCATTTTAAAATTGGCTGTAAGATTACTACTTAAGATGGGATCACAGAACGCACAAAACAGTTGTAAATAACATCTCACCTTTCAACCAGAAAACCTATTTGTAAGCTTTGATTTACAAACTGGCAAAGAAGCATCACTGGCCATTGGCCAACTAAAACCATTGCTGTGTTTGTCGAGCCTGTCTTTTGTGTATCTCAGTTTGGACTTGACAGCCAACAAACTTTTCCTGAACAACCCCAGTCTGCTGAGAATTCAGGTCACAGTCTTCTTGTTACCTAGCAATGTAATAATGGCAGTGGGTCCACACCTCTATTAATCACTTATGTAAGTGTGTAAATCATTTGTATATGACATTTGATATTCTAAAGCAGTGCAAAGAGTGATAACAATATGATAAATGCTGTAATCCATAGCACCTGGCTTGTTTTAGGTTGCTGTAAATAAATCTGTGTAATTGATTTCTGATTGGTTGCAGCGGTTTACGTACTTCACTTTGTAATGCTTTATAAGATCAGTTGGATTGTGTACATAATGTAAAAATTAAAGGGGACTTCATACTGTAAAAAATTGTAGTACTACTGTGCTGTTGTGTTCCAGATGCCTAGGAATGCCTGGAATTTATCACACACCAGTTTCCAGAACACTAATTGTAGACTAATTGTAGACTACCATTTGGGTTACAAAAGAGTCAGCACGGTATGTACATGCTTTGTCATTACCAGTTCTATTACCAGCCCTGTTATGTATTCATTCCCCATATTTATATACAGTATATACTCGAGTATAAGCCGACCCGAATATAAGCCGAGGCACCTAATTTTACCACAAAAAACTGGGAAAACGTATTGACTCGAGTATAAGCTTAGGGTGTCCATCTTTGCCTCACTGTGTCCATGTGCATGCCTCACTGTGTCCATGCCTCACTGTGTCCATGCCTCGCTGTGTCCATGCCTCACTGTGTCCATGCCTCACTGTGCCCATGCCTCACTGTGCCCATGCCTCACTGTGTCCATGCCTCACTGTGCCCATGCCTCACTGTGTCCATGCCTCACTGTGCCCATGCCTCACTGTGCCCATGCCTCACTGTGCCCATGCCTCACTGTGCCCATGCCTCACTGTGTCCAGGACTAGACTGACATTTAACATGGGAGTCTATGGAAGGGGTGCATGGCTTTGAAAAATCGGTGCTCCCCGGCCGTAGGTCCCCCAGAAAACAATCTTTGCACACTTGTAGAGGAGAAATGGGGCTACATGTGTGCCAAGTTTTGGGTCCAGGGGCCCTACAACCGACCGGTACCGGGTCCCCAAATTCACCAGAGAAATTACTGTTTAACATGGGAGTCTATAGAAGGGGTGCCCGGCTTTGAAAAATCGGTGCTCCCTGGCCGTAGGTTCCACGGACAACAAACTTTGTACACTTGTAGAGGAAGAGTGGGGCTACATGTGGGGTCCAGAGGACCTACAGCCGACCGGTACCGGGTCCCCAAAGTCTGGGAGATCAGGCGCAAATAGGTGACTTGAGTATAAGCTGAGGGGGGCATTTCCAGCACAAAAAAATGTGCTGAAAAACTCGGCTTATACACGAGTATATACGGTATACACAGCACTTTACAGTGGTGAACCTACAACTTATTTGAATAAAGTACTAACCACTTCTGGACATTTCTTGGCCCATACACAAGCTCGGGTTTTGTCATGATGCAATATAGACTAGTGGGACTCAAATAGTAGATCCTTTCGATGTAGGGCAAGCAAGATGATAGTATAGTATAATGCCAGCTGCATTCTTCCCATGGTAGGTTTTTGCCATCATTTCACCACCCACCCAGTCATTTCTAATTCCCTCTATCAAAGGCCTGGTACAGAGGGGAGCAATTCAGTAAAGGTCAGTGATGCTCATAGTCCTCTAAAGCAGTGTTTCTCAGGCCCTACTCAGTCTTTTTCTGTCAAGGCAACCTTTAAAAAGTATACAGGCACCTCGTTCTAAAATGTAAAAGACTAAACAAATTGTTTTACTTAACAGCAACATCCACACACATAGGAAAGCCAACCTTAGAGGTGATTTATTCTTCCAAAGCAAATACACCATTGCACGCTGGTGCTGACTACTATTGCAATGTTTCTCTTTTCCCTCAGTTTCTCTCCCTCACTCAGCAAATGTAACCCCAGTGCCGATGAGAGGGGCAAAAAAGGATGCTGTGCCGGCTCCCGCCATTCACCTTATCAGCCAGTGATATCAATGGTTGTTGCAATGCCGGAGGCTAGAAGGTTGTAATAGTGCACAATAAAAGTCTGTGGCTAAAAGGCAGTCTTGATCCACCCGCTGGCTTGTATACAAAATTTTGGGCAATTTTTAGGCATTTTGCCAAGGCACCCCTGAAGAAACCCGAGGGCACCCTGGTTGAAAAAGGCTGGTTTAAAGCACTCTGAAGTAGAGCATTTTCTTATCAAAAAGATATCTGCATTTCATAACTTCCATGCAAAAACCTATGAAAAATAAGGTTTTTGTTTCTTATTTAGGTATGGTTGGTAGAGCTATTCAACCATGGCTTTCCACCCCATTAGTCATCAATGCATCCGAAAGTACTAATTTATAAAACAGATGCTGTCTAAAATAAATCATTTAATCTAAATTGCCTACAACTGTTTTCTGAATATGGACCATGATCAGTGGAAGAGCTAATGAAGAATATGGAGCAAAAAAGAGGGTTACCGTATACTCGAGTATAAGTCGAGTTTTTCAGCTCTTTTTTTGTGCTGAAAATGCCCCCCTCGGCTTATACTTGAATCACCTTTTTTGCACCTGATCTCCCAGGCTTTGGGGACCCGATACCAGCTGGCCGTAAGTCCTCTGGCCCCCAAACTTGGCACACATGTAGCCCCGCTCTACAAGCGTGCAAAGTTTTTTGTCCCGGGGACCTACGGCCGGGGAGCACCGATTTTTTCATAGACTCCCATGTTAAACTGTAATTTTTCCGGTGACTTTGTGGACCTGGCACACATGTAGCCCCATTTCTCCTCTACAAGTGTGCAAAGTTTGTTGTTTGGGGGACCTACAGCCGGGGAGCACCGATTTTTCAAAGCCGGGCACCCCTTCCAAAAACTCCAATGTTAAACGTCAGTCTAGGCATGGGCACAGTGAGGCATGGGCACAATGAGGCATGGGCACAGTGAGGCATGCACATGGACACAGTGAGGCATGCACATGGACACAGTGAGGCAAAGTGAGGCATGCACATGGACACAGTGAGGCAAAGTGAGGCATGCAGATGGACACCCTAGGCTTATACTCGAGTCAATACGTTTTCCCAGTTTTTTGTGGTAAAATTAGGTGCCTCGGCTTATATTCGGGTCAGCTTATACTCGAATATATATGGTATATCCATGGGACCTTTCACATGCACCTAGCTAGAGTTAACAGAAATGTTGTTTTGAATTCTGTGGAGTGCACCTACTTGTTCAATAGCAAGACAAGCTATATTTCCTTCATAGTCCCCTTAAGCCTTCCATGGCCGATCCAGACAGGATTGAATAGAGTACAAGGTCCATACCCTGCTAGACCTGCTGATAATGGCACAAAGCTGCATGAAAATCACCTATGGGTACACAGGTTAATAAATTAATTTTTTTTTAATACATTCTTGTTTTCAATTGATCAAATTACAATTTTATAAGACACTTTGTCTTCTTTCTAATAGATGTTTATTATATAGGGCAATTTATTCTTGCTCCGAGTAAACAGTATTCTGAGAACCGAGGGCAAGCTTTTGTTTCATAGCATTTGTTCTTTTTTTTTATCTTTCTTCCTTTCTCCTCTAATGTCAGCCTGGCAGGGCATATCAGTTACTTTTCCATTGCTTATGTTGCTTGGCAGCATTCTTCATGTTTGTCTATGGGTCTGTGTGTCAGGCCAGGAACATAGCACAGCATTCTATTGTTCTGATAATAATCTTTACTCAGGAAATCAACGTTTATATTGACCATAGAGGACAATTGTTGGACAGTGTGCAATACTTCTTTCTTGAATACTTTTTTTTACAGTGCCCACGCTATTTGCTCCTAATACACTAATACAGACTTCAGCAAAGAACAGGCTTATATCTAAAAGGATCATATAACATAATATAAGCTCATGATTAATTTAGAAAAACGACAACCCTTTATAAGAAAGAAGCACGATAAGTTTCAAGTTTCAATCTGCAAACTATACAAAGTATATATGGGCTGCGCATATGTGCACATTTAGCATAGTATAGTGCAGGGGTCTCCGAACTGCGGCTCGAGGGCCATATGTGGCCCTTTGCTAGCCTTTACTTGGCCCTTGGGGCACTATTCGTCCCACTGATGCCAACAACGGAGCACTATTTCTTCCACCAATACCAATGATGGCATACTATTCCTGATACTAATTAGGGGCGCTACTCCTCCTCCTATTGACCACCAACCCTGAGGCCATTTTTATTCTAACTGATGCCGGGCCCGAGACATTTTCTGCCCCCGCTGGGCACAATCCGGCCCTCCCAAAGTCTGAAGGACAATAAACTGGCCCTTTGTTTGAAAAGTTTGGAGACCCCTGGTATAGTGGAAGGTATGGACACAACCACAAAATTTTTAAGTGTCTGTTAATTTGTGCTCCTTAAAAGTGGAACTTCACTCTTTCAATCAACATTGACTATTTTTAATCCTTATGCTGCTAGCATTAGTAAATAGATAGGAAGGTGTATTATTTTTACTTGTTTTAAACTTTATTTTTTTAATTTCTTCAGTTACTTCCTGGTTTCTTGCCTAGGCAAATTATGTTATACATCCCAGGAGTCTTCAGGAGGGGAGGATGGGTTTTTCAGCTAAGCACACCCTCCTGCCTGCATCCCTAAGATAAGGGCAGATGAAATCCAGGAAGTAAATGCTACATGAATCACCTGCCCTTACTCAAGATGGTCATGACCAGAAATACTAGAGGGTGTTTTTCAAAGGGATTTCTCAACAAAATAAAGCTTATACCTCGTGCACACAATCAGTTTTCCTGACAAGAAAAGTGCGATGTGAGCTTTTTGTCAGGAATTCCGACCATGTGTGTGCTCTATCACACTTTTTCTGTCAGTTTTCCTGCCAAGAAAAGATTGAGAACAGGATCTCAATTTTCGTGACAGGAAAAATTCCTATTGCGAATCGCGTTCATCTGTATGTAATTACAACGCGCAAAAAAACACGCATGCTCAGAATCAAGCAGAAGAGCCAAACTGCCTATTGAACTTCATTGATCTCGGCTCGTCGTACGTGTTGTATGTCACCGCGTTCTTGACGTTCGGAATTCCAGACAAGATTTGAGTGACCGTGTGTATGCAAGACAATTTTGAGCCGTTTTCCTGCTGAAAAAAAAGCAAGGTTTTCCTGTCCGAAAAACTAATCATGTGTACAGGGCAATAGAGACATGGATGGTTGGGATAGATTGCTTTTAATATTACAATTTAATTAAAATGTGTTTTTGGTTTGTGCTGCTCAGATGCAGCGTAGTTCCACTTTAAGGTAGCAAGTTAGAAGGAAAGAAAATCGGAAAAGAATTGAGAAACCCTATATGGTACAGTAATTCCACAGCAATGATATGTAATAATATATACCCAGAACGATAAATAGATGTAACCTACATTTGGTTAGGTTGCAAATAACCAAGTATCATAGTAAACACAACCTTCCAGGTAGGTGTGTGGAGAAAACCCAGTCTCCACACAAAAAGCCATCAAATGCTAATAGGGCAGAGGTGGTTGTGATGGTATATAGTGATATTAAAGGAGAAGTACAGCCAAAGCTCGTTTGGCTTTACTTCTCCTCTGGATCACAGGAGTGCAGTTCCTTTTGCACTCCTGTGACCTGTTTTCAGCAGACAGCGGGCTGAAGTCTGCTCTCTGCTGACAGCGGGCTGAAGTCTGCTCTCTGCTGACGTCATAGAGTCGTTCCAGGCTCGGGCGTCATAACGACCATAGAGTCGGGATCCGCCCATAATAATGAACCGGCATCCCTGCTTGAGCCGCTAATGCCTTGTACACACAACCGGATTTTCCGCTAGAAAAAGGCTCTTTTCATTGGATATTCCGTCTGTGTGTATGCCCCATCGGACTTTTTCCTTCTGAAATTCCGACAGACTTAGATAGAGAACTTGTTCTCTTTTTTTCCGACGGACAAAAATTTATATCAGAAAGTCCGTTCGTCTGTATGCAATTACGACGGACTAAAAATCACGCATGCTCAGAATCAAGCAGAAGCGCCGAACTGCCTATTGAACTTCATTAATCTCGGCTCGTCGTATGTGTTGTGCGTCACCACGTTTTTGACGATCAGACTTTTGTGTGACCCGTGTGTATGCAAGACAGCTTGTGCGGAATTCCGTCAGAACTCCATCTGACAATCCGTCGGACTTTATTCCGACGGACGGTCCGGTCGTGTGTACAAGGCATAAGAGCCTGATCTGGCCACTACCGCCCCCTTCACAGGCCAGTGCTCCAATGAGCGAGGGGGGGCAGAGCAGAGAGCTGCTGACTGACAGTCTACAGCTCTCTGCTCGGGGAGCTGTGAGAACCGAGCGATCGGCGGTGTTCGATTGCGCGGTTCTCAGTGTTAGAGGCGCCAGGGGACAGATGCAGCATCGGACCAATACTGCATCCCCCTAGGTAAGTATGATACTAAAAAAAGAAAAACCCATACATCTCTTTTAATGAAGCTGTTGTTGTATTTTAAAGAAGTATAGACAAAAATCTATACTCACTTCCGTGCAGCGGCATCAGTCAAGTGAGAGTGATTGCTAAGTTCTTGGGTCCGCTTGGAGATGAGAGTGGTGACTGTCAGTCACTGCTCTTGCTCTACCCCTCCAGCATTCACTGGAGTGGTGGGCTAGCGAGGGGGTGGAAGCAGCTGTCCCCAGGTCTCAGCCACATGCTGAGTCAGCTGCTGACCAGACATCTACGTGGATCTCAAAAATATGGTCAGGATCTGAAAACATTAGATCAATACCCTAGTGTGATGGAAGAAGAACCTAATCGTTTGTACTCCCACCTAAGCCTGCTAAAAACAAAAATGCATGTATTTATTTATTCTGTTGAAGGGGCATGACTAAAAAAGTCTGCCGACCAGCTTCCGATCAGCGCTCTTAGTCACTGACCGAAGTGTTCTGGGGGAGGCGTGGGGGGGGCACCCCCCTGTCAGAACATATTAGAACAGCAGGGGAGATCACTGTACTAACATTGGGTTGTTAGTACAGCGCCTCCGACCTGAGCTGCCTGTTTTTTTTCATTCAGCCCGCTGGGTTGAACGAAGAAAAACTAGCAGTGGGTACTAGGCATTAGAGAGAAAGGGATGTTACCTGGCTTTTCCAGACAGCAGATAACTCATCTTTCTGAAGTAAGCTCTGAAGAGGAGAACTCAGAATGAACAGGCTGCATGTAATCTGGCCCCAGAGCAAGGGTCTTCAAAATTTCTAAACAGAGGGCCAGTTTACTGACCTTTAGGGGGGACTTTGAGTAGAAAATGCTATCAGTGAAAAGAATAATGCCCATCGATGGTGTCGGTAAGAAGAATAGTGCCCCATCTTTGGTGTCAGTGGACGAATAGTGCTTCATCATTGGTGACAGTGGAGGAATAGTTCCTCTTCAGTGGTGTCAATGGGAGGAATACTGTCTTATATCAGTGGGAGAAATAGTGTCCCAAGAGCCAGATAAAGGCAAGCAAAAAGGCCGCTTCTGGCCCCTGAGCCACAGTTTGGAGACCACTGCCCTAGAGCAGGGATATGCAATTAGCAGGCCTCCAGCTGTAGCAAAACTACAAGTCCCATCATGCCTCTGCCTCTGGGTGTCTTGCTATGCCTCATGGGACTTGTAGTTCTGCAACAGCTGAAGGTCCACTAATTGCATATCCCTGCCCTAGAGCATTTTACTGTTGCTCTCCTTCAGTAAATGATTTCCTAAAGCTGTACATGTATATAACCACTCCTTTAGTACTATACATTTTACTATCAAGTGTGTAATAAATGAGCCAAATGCTCCACTTAACAAACTTTAAATGCAAGGTGGTAGATTTTGGGGAATTCAGATATACACACAACGAGGGAACAATAGGCTGATGTGCTTCTCTTTGTATGCCAGTTCAATGCAGCACCCACAATGTCACTGTATTATTGCTTTGTTTTAACACGTTGCACTATATAAATATGTCTTTGGTTAGCCTGGTGAGTAGATGACATGTCAAGGTCATGGTAATCTCTATGGATGTAATCCAGGTGTTACTTGGCAATGGTTATTCATGACTTCTAAAAAAGGAAAGAAATGTTTCTCTGTGCAGGGAAAGCAGACTATATCATGGTAACAGCACAGTCAGCATGACACGACATATAAACAGCTGTGACACAGGTGGCATGGCTGATGTAAAGCTGGGAAGGACTGTCACTTCATAGATTGTCACAACAACATTATAAGTGATTTCTTAGGGAATTGGGTATATCTTGTGAGAAGCACGAATAATCCCAGGTACTCAATCTCTTTTGAAGATCTGTACTAGTGGAGAGATCTCTACACTAGTGTTTAAATTAATGTGGTAGTAAAAAAAAAAAAAAGGCCCCTGTGGGATAATGTCATAATGTGCTAGTAGGCAGTGCCTACTAGCACATTATGACAGACTTAACTGAAAACAAAGCCCTCCTGCAACGCACTTTCACCGCTTCAAGGGCTTCTATCTTCACCCTCAGTGTTCCTTCCTGGTTCACAGGCTTCAGCCATTTGAGTAGCCAAGCCACAGTGATGTCACGACCGCCGCACAGAGCTCTGAATGGATGGCACCACCTATTCAGAGTGCATGCGCCGGGGACCTCATCCGCTGATACTAAATTAAACATCTTCCAAACTGAGATATTTACCTACAGGTAAGGCTTATTATAGGCTTACCTGTAGTTATCAATTAAGAAGCAGACTTTTTTTACCACTAGTAAAGAGTGTCCTGCTATCCCTTTTGGGAATTTGAGTCCACCCAAGGCTTATATTTCAGTGGGTGGAAAACTTACTAGAGTTAGCCCACCAGTATACTCTTACAACTAAAAACTACATTTTGGGATGACTGACCCTTTAGTCAATATACAAATGAAATCAACGCTAAAGCTACTACTCCACTGTTTAAGGACACAGTATCAAATAGTTCAGTGTGCAAGTCTTCAAAGTAAGGCTACTTTCACACTGAGGCGCTGGATGCGCTGGCGGTATAGCGGCGCTATTTTTAGTGCCGCTATACCTTTTTTTTGCCGTGATTTGCAGGCGCTAGCGGGGGTATTTTAACCCCTGCTAGCGGCCAAAAAAGGGTTCAAAACGCCCGCAATAATGCCTCTTTGCGGCGTTTTGCAGGCGTATTGGAGGCGCTACCCCATTGATTTCAATGGGCAGGGGCGCTATAGGAGCAGTATTTTTACCGCTCCTATCGCGCCTCAAAGATGCGGCTTGCAGGAGTTTTTTGACCCTCCTGCAAGCGCAACGCTCCAGTGTGAAAGCCCTCAGGCTTTCACATTGGATACAATTGAGCGGCTTTTTTGAGGCGCATTCAAGGCGCTATTTTTAGCGCAATAGCGCCTGCAAAGCGCCTCAGTGTGAAAGGGGCCTAAAGGTTTTATGGTTTTATGAGCTGTAATAGTTATATATTCATGATTCTTGGGCATCATAAAAGTAGATGTTGTATTTTAACGCAATTAATTTTTATTTTTCAGGTCATTTTGTTAAGCTATTAATTATGGATTCTAAAGTAAGTGAAGGGGATAGCCTTGTAGATGATAATTCAGGTAAGCGAGTTTCTGTCTGAATTTATGCTGTAATTCTCTCTAGCTCTTTGACTGCCGTGTGATCTGTCATATGGACACAAGGTGGCAGCACAAAACTACATTTACTCAGTATCTCAAATAATATGTTTATTTAGGTTTTACGCACATTTCAGAGACTGAGCTAAAATAATTTTTTGTTTATTTTTTATTATTAGCTTTACATCATAAGCCCAAACTAATATTGTAAGTTTAACTTTACAGTTCCAGAAAAACAAAGGCACACAGCTGTCTGTTCAGGGCTTCAATGAACATCCAACCCCAACTCCCCAAAAAGTGTATTCACAATAGAAAACATAAAAAAAAAAAAAAAAATTTACTGAGGAAATGTACCATTTTACCAAAAAAAAAAGGTCATTTTAAAATTGATGGCAGCAACACATCTCAATGTTGGGACAGGGCCATGTTTACCACAGTCTAGCACCCCCTCTTCTTTTAACAACACTCTATAAACACCTGGGAATTGAGGAGACCAGTTGCCAGAGTTTTGGAAGCAGAGTGTTGTTCCATTGCCTGTCCCAACTTTTTTGAGATGTGTTGCTGCCATCAATTTCAAAATTGCTTTATTTTTTTCTTAAAATGGTACAATTTCTCAGTTTAAACAGTTGATAACTTTTCTATTGTGAATAAAATATGGGTTTATGAGATTTTCAAATCATAGCATTCTGTTTTTGTAGATTTTGCAGAGCGTCCCAACCTTTCTGGAATGATGTTGTAGATGTAGCACATCACTCCACTCCATATTGTCAGTGATCAGAAAATGACCTAGCACAGACTGTAGGAAGCAGATCCACTCACCCCATATGTGTGGTTTTCTATCTGGAATGTGGCTGAAGTGAATAACTAAAAACAAAATGATAGGGTCTTCCTAAACCTAGTTACCCACATCTTCACAACGCTCCTCCACTACTTCTTTGGTCCCAGGCACTGATAAATCCTCAGTGCATCTGGGTATGGGGGAGCGTGTGGTCTCTCAAATGATGCAGTTCTCAGGCTTAGTGGCCAATCCCTAGACCAGTCCCATGAGGCATTGCAAGGCTGACAGTTCCAAGCATGACTCCCACAGGCAGAGGCATGATGGGACTTGTAGTTTTGCAACAGCTGGAGGGTCGCCCGTTTGAGACCCCTGCCCTCCTGTAAGCTCTGACACCAGCCAACTCCTGATATTTTGTGGCAGCTAGGACAGAGAAAGTAGCAAAAGGGGTATGCTGTAAAGGTGAGGATAATTGGTCTTTAAATAAATAGGCAAAGTGACAGGGTCGCCGTCACGTTAACCACTTATGTACTGCCACTTGTCTAAAAATGGTGAAGTGGTGGACGCTTGTTTCTGCAGTGCTGTTTATAAATGGCACTGCAGATTTCACCCTCAGGCGGCCAGTGTGGCTGTTAATTACTGTGAACCATGCCATCATTACATATTTTGGCCCACAGATTCAATGCACAGAGCTAATCTGAGCAGCTCTGTACAATAAGATCGCTGTGATGACCAATCACAGCAATCACAAATGTAGACAGTGTAGTGTTTACACTGGAAAGCACTCCCCTTCCTCTCGCAATAGAGGAGGGAGAGGAAAGAGGAACTAATGAATGAGTCTTTTATTAGTTCTAGATCACAGCATAAATCAGCGGCAGGAGAAAATCAAGGATTGTTTTTAACCCTTTCACCCACCTCCTTTTCTAAACATCTGTACTCCAGCCTCTCAGTATATAACCTGTATATTACCCTTCCCCTCCCTTATTTTGCACACCTTGACGTCTCCACATCTCCATCCTCACACTGTTTGTGCCCTGTACATGAGCCCCTTCAACTCCTCCCAACTCTGTGTATGACCTGTATGTGCTGTAATACTCAGCTCCATGTTGGTTTAAAAAATAAAATCACCTCGGGGTAAATACCTTCCATAAAAGGTGTATTTTCAGTGTGTGTAATGTTTTAGTGTTTTTGTATATTATGTTTTATAACAGCAAGAAAGGGAATTATTTTCAAAATTATTTAATATAGAAAAACTGTGGTTATTAAATATCCCCGAAAGAAAGCTCTATCTAGCGCTTAAAAAAATTATTTAAAAGAGAAGTATGGGGTTTGTTTTTTTCTGATTCATACTTACCTAGGTGGGTGCAGCATCCCTCCGATGCTGCATCTGTCCCTCGCTGGCTCTAACACTGAGAACCGAGCGATCTAACACCGCCGATCGCTCAGTTCTGAGGGCTCCCTGTGCAGATGGCTGGTCATTGTCAGTCACCGCTGTCTGCTCTGCTCCCCCTGCACTCACTGGAGCGCTGGGCTAAACTGGGTGCCAGTCCAACATGCGGGCAGATCCTGACTTCATTGTCGCGATCTTGCCCGAGCCTTGACCAGCTCTGTGACATCAGCCATCTGCTGAAAATGGGTCACAGGAGAGCATAATGAATGGCATTCCTGTGGTCCACAGGAGAAG
The DNA here is from genome assembly GCA_029206835.1 of Rana muscosa. Lineage (NCBI taxonomy): Eukaryota > Metazoa > Chordata > Amphibia > Anura > Ranidae > Rana > Rana muscosa. The sequence goes on from CM055117.1 coordinate 691,445,821, forward strand.
TACAGCCAAACAAGCAAAAATTCATCTGGGTACAGTGTTGTTTGACTGAGTAATTGTCAGTCAAGTTATCACTGCACTGAAAACTGAAATATGAACTGGCATTGTAGTGGTAATACAGGCTAGTAATGAAGTAGTTAAAGTTTTTCTGCTTTTTGGATAGCGTAAAATTGTTGTCTTTGTCCTCACTGAGGGGGATTTGCTTGAATTCCTGCCCCATTGTCAGTTGTCGAGATCAAAAGCAAACTGAAATATGTCCCTTATGCCGCCTACACACGATCAGAATTTCAAACAAGAAAAGTCCGATGTGAGCTTTTTGTTGGAAATTCCGACCGTGTGTAGGCTCCATCTGACTTTTTCTGTCGGAATTTCTGCCAACAAAAGATTAAGAGCAGGTTCTCTATTTTTCAGACAGAAAAAGTTTCTATCAGAAAATCCGCTCGTCTGTATGCAATTCCGATGCGCAAAAAAACACACATGCTCAGAATCAAGCAGAAGAGCCGAACTGCCTATTGAACGTCATTGATCTCGGTTCGTCGTACGTCTTGTACGTCACCGCCTTCTTGACGATCGGAATTTCCGACAAGATTTGTGTGACCGTGTGTATGCAACACAAGTTTGAGCCAACATTCCGTCAGAAAAAATCCACGGTTTTCTTGTCGGAATTTCCGATAGTGTGTACGCGGCATTAGACCCCTTTCACACTGGTGCGTTTTTTAGGCGCTTTTGGGCTAAAAATAGCGCCTGTAAAGCGCCTGAACAACGGCTCCCCTGCAGTGTCAGTGCGAAAGCCTGAGGGCTTTTACACTGAAGCCTCGTACACACGCCCGGGAATCCCGTCAGGAAAAAAACGTTGGTTTTCCTGACGGGATTCCTGGCAAGCTTTCCTTGCCAAGCCGTGCATACAGACGGCAATTCAAAAGAACCACCGTTCTTTTGAATGGCAAGAACACGGTGACATCATCGACTACAACGAGCCTGCGCTCGTCACATTCTATGCCGTCGCCGCCATCTTGCTACACCATACACTACCCTTGTATGCTACCGCGCATGCGTCACAGTCTTTTCGAGCATGCGCGGGTTTACCTGGGGACAGGTAAGCATACATACTCACGGTTTTCTCTGCCGAGAATCCCGACAAGAAAATAGAGAGCAGGTTCTCTATTTTTCTCGTCGGGATTCCCGGCAGTTTTCTCACCGAGAAAGCATACACACACACGGTTTTCACGGCAAAAAGCTCTCCCAGCAGCTTTCTTGCCGAGAAAACCATGCATGTGTACGAGGCTTGAGGCGGTACACTGGCAGGACATTAAAAGAACTCCTGCAAGCAGCATCTTTGGAGCGGTGAAGGAGCGGTGTATACACCGCTTCTCCACCGCTTCTGCCCATTGAAATGAATGGGCAGCGCCGCTGCAGGTGGTTTTAGCGCTTTTTCGGCCGCTAGTGGGGGTTAAAAAAGTTCCCCGCTAGCGGCTGAATACCTCCACAAACACGCCGGTAAAGCGCCGCTAAAAATAGCTACGCTTTACCGCCGACACCGCCCACACCCCAGTGTGAACGCAACCTTACGGATAGACAGCAATAAAAATACCCTCTTTTGCGACCATGTTTTTTTTGTTTTTTTTGCCATCTGCGTCTAAGTTTTTGAGATTCCCCTCAATTCCAGTGCAAGCAACAGTGGTCTCTAGGAGTCAAAATCTCTATAGCAGGAACTCAGATAGCAAAACCTGGCAAAGGTACTAACCTTTTCTTTATTCAGTTTCAAACTATAAAACAAAAGTTTTGGCTGAAATTGAAGTTAATTGAGTAAGTAAACTGATTGGATATTGTGATGTTAGAACATTTGTAGTGGTCCCAGGGTTTTATTGGCATTGGCAGATCGTCGATTATTTTCGCTTCTTCCATGAAGTTCTTTTACTATTTTATACGTACTGACTACCTTATGGCTTTATAATCAATTTTTTATGAAAGTGAACCTCCTCCATGAGCTCCTAAATATATACCTTATCCCCTCACTTCCATTATTTTAGAATAAACTGTGTACGTTAGTTATGATCATGCGCACTGCTCAATGCAAATCCCATAGTCCATAGCCCATAGTCCCTAGTCCATCTCAGGAGTGAGCAAAAGATGGTGGCTACATTCCTACATACAGAGGGATGGTGGAGAATGAACGTAGTCATCATCTAACAGGAAGTCGGATCACAGTAACAAAAAAGAAAATAAATTTGGAGATTTTGCAGAGGCTGAAATGAATAAAAGGGATCTTTTTTGAGTTAGGAATACATACTTGTTTTGTTTTTTTAACCAGAGTTTGTGTCACTTTAGCAATGGTCAGCTGCTTACAGTTGGCTTGTGTGATAGATTTCTGCATCAGCAGGTTCACTGGATGAGTGAAGTCTAAAGCTATCAATTAGTTCCTAGCCTGAAACACCCCTAGAGAATTTCTGAGCCAGTGAGCAAAGAAATCACTGGATTTGCTATAATCCCTGTGACTGCAATTTATTATTCCTAGCTGCAAAACATGATGAAAAAGTCCTGCTGCAAAAAGACAGGCTGACATCTGCGGCTACAAGTATGTATTAAAGCGCCATTACTGGGCTTCATTGTCACAGGCTGAGATTGTTTTCTTCCAGCATAGGATATGATTGATAGTTAAATGCCTGACATATTTTGTCAGTGTTCTCAAGATAAAACCTTGGTGGTTTGATAGTGTTTACTTGTGGACTTTTTAGGAAACTGTTAAATGCTCTTATGGCTTATGGCTACTTCAACTGCTGAATGTACATTATTCCCAGATGTACATGTAGCGGCCTCACTCCCTCTTCGACTTTATCGGTTACACTCCAGCTCATGTCTAGGGGTTCCTGGGTTGTGAGAGTGAGATGCGCCACGGCCCATGTCCTCCCCATTGTAGTAGGGAGGTGAAGGCCACTTCCTGATGTTTCCTCGGGCCGGTGTGTTCTGTGAATGCACTGAGTCTGTAATTGCAAGCTCACCAGCCTCCCCTTTACTTCCAGTAACTGGAGTTCGCACACCGAAGAAAGGTCCAACACTTGTTTATTTGACACTCCAATACGCAAAGCACAATAAACAGTTCTTTTGCAGCAAACTGGTTGGGACCTATAACCTTGCCAACGGTGGGGCGAGCAGATCGAGGCACTTCTTAAAGTTTAAGTTCTATGCCACTGTACTATGACCAGCGGCGCCTAAGCCAATCCGGCTGTTACAGAACAGGAAGATGGGGTCTCTTCCAGCAACCCCTATGAACAGCAGTGGAGCCCTCTTCGTTACGCTGTGGCCCCTATCAGGGGGATGTGTCCTCCCAAGAGAGTTCCCAGAGGCCCACTGTCACCGGGTTGGTGCTGCTCTGGGTCTTCAGTGGGTAACCTCCCCGGCCTCCTCACCTCAGGTACGAGTCCCTCCGCTCAGGGACCCTCGGACAGTCCACCCTAGCGGGACCCAGTCGAAGGTACTGGGCCCCAGGCCTCCTCGATAGTACCTCACCCCAGGCTAAAGGTGCCTGGGATGGACGCCAACATGACTCCGGACCAGGCCATGGGCACCTGGACCAGACTCCTGGATCTCCAGCACCCAGGCCTGAGGGGCCTGGGTGCGGACCGCAACCCTCCTCCTCCGAGGACCTCCTTCTCCGCCAGACGACGACGATGACCTCGTGGTAAGGGCGTCTCCCCCTTTTATCTCCTCCCATCAACGGCCCGGCGGGTTCCCCGCCCCAGCCATACCATCTCCGGGAAGGGACAAACAGGGAGCACTGCAGGAGATGATTCTACCTGAAGCCCGTGGGTACCCCGCCACCCACAGGCAAAGGAGAATATTACATCCTCCAGTCCTCCACGAAACAAAAAGGGGTCTGAATCCTAACACAATTATACACCTGGGTCACACTATTCCCCAGGTGTATCCCATCAATTTGAGGACCCCGCTACACACTCCCCCCTGTGATTGGACGCTGGTCCCCAGCGTCAGGTGCACACCCATGCCTCCCATAAAGTGGTGACATGGAGTGAAACCCCTGAGGCAGTTCCTCTAAATTTTTCCCAAGTGCCAAGACCTGCTCAGGGAATGGGGAACATATAAAACAACTTATGTCATAAAACACTTTAAACATCTGCATAGTCACAGCCCCTCTCCCACACTGTCTAAGAGCCACCCACTCTCAATGATCTTGACTGACGATTCTCCTGCAGGGGAAAGAAAAAAAACAACATCCTAACATAATTTCCTGTCATTTGGGATGAGTGGGCCCGTCAGCCGAGAGACCCACTCACTCCAACAAGCAAGGTGATGTGTGTGTGAAACATTTTCAAACATTTGTTGCGCAACACTGCCACCTGGTGACAACGCCGCGGTCATGACACTCAACGAGTCTTCGTTCTTCCAGCTTTTCCCTACTCTGCCACTATTCCCAAATGTCCTTGCCTTTGGCACATGAAGAAAAGGGGAAACACGAAAACACAACAGTCCCCAAGTCTCCTACGAGAAAAAAAAAAAAGAAAAGCCCAAACAAAAACAAAAGCAGGGCACAGTCCTGGGCGTCTGGGAATGGCTCCTCCAGAAAGTTCAAGTGCACAAAAGAAACAGGAGTTCTTATCTCCTATAAGTAAAACTTTGGATCCGGCAGGTACAGGGGTTCCAGGTGTTTGTCAAATGCCTCTATCGAATACTCGACATCTTCTCCTTCTCTTCTGCAAATGACTATCTTGTCAGCATGGATATGGCGCCCCAATTTCCATTCAGCTTTGCAGTCCTCAAACCTCTTAGACACTGCCGGCACACATTCCAGGTACCTGCGAGCATGGGGCACCTTCAACTTGTCCCACACAAACTCGTCATACCATCTTGTTCTCCAGACTTCCACCTCATACAGCAAGTCCCGGGGCAGATACGGGTACTCCCACCCATATTCCCGAGCTACTTTATGACAGAACAGTCTCTGCAAGCGGGCCAAAGGTGGCATAGTGGCTTTCTCTCCAGTTCCAGGCAGCACAATAGCTTCCGGATGCCGAGGTGCCTTTACCAGCTCCCTGGAAATGACTTCCGGCGCTCTCAGAGAAGCGCGGGGTGTCCCCACAACCAAAGTAGGTGAGGTAACAGTAGATGAGGACACAGGTGGAGGGGTAGGTTCCCTCGTAAGCTGCGGGTCTTCCACCCGAGGCGTGCTGTCTCCTGTGTACATAGGTGAATCCCGTACCGCACGGGAAGCAAGAAGTGGCACTCTATCCCAGCCCTTGCGGCTGAACAGTTCGTCTATCTCGCCATCATCTCCGCAATCAGACAGCGACTCTAGGTCGGAGGTGTCATACATCTCCGCAGGCAGATATCTTCCGGTGGACACAGAATCAACCTCCCTGGGGGGCTCCACCTCCAATGGGCCCCCGACACCTCCAACCACCACCACAGTCCCAGCCCCTGGCTCACCTGACCCTTGTAGAGGACTGGGAAGTCCGGGACTTCCTTCTCGACCGGCGCCATCCAGGCCAGGCAAGCAGCGGGGTGAAGCTCGACCACGTCCATAGGATGCCTGTACTAGGCCAACTTTCCTCTTCGGGGGTGGGAGCAGAGAACTTGTGGCGACCGAGGCAGCATCCTCGGATTTTTCTCTGTTGGGCAGTCCATCGCCCTGGTCAGCGCGCACGGGAACCTCGACAGAGGCCTTGATCTCCCCTTCCGGAGTAGCAGTACCCGTGAGGTGGTTGAGGCGAAGGGCCCGGGGTCTTGTTGTGGACGACTCGACCTCAAAAAGGAATTCTCTGCACTCCTCACATCGCCCGAATGGCTTCAGGGTGACCACCAGTCCCGAGCAGCCGGGACAGATCACACCGAGGGCCTCCGTGTCTCTGCAAGTGTACAGAGCCAACCGCCCTCGGGGCCTAAGTCTTATCCCCGTGTCTGTGATGGGGGCAGCAAAGGAAGTCATTTTCGTGGGGTGAGGAACCATAATCCACGGGGCACTTGAGGTCATCCCGACTATCTGCTGCTCCATCATGCACTGACCCCGCGCCGGAGTCTCCACGTGTATCCCCACACTTGGCCAGACTCCTCCCATGAGCTGTACATTTTCGCGGGCTTCCTCTTGACTCCGCCCACGAACGATGTCGCCATGGGGTGCCTCGTGGCGCAGTGCGTTAACAGTCCCCACGTGCAGTACGTCACATGGCTGGACCTCTCCCTTTTTCCGCTCCTCCGCATGGGCCTTTCCCGTGTTAGGGTCATTTCCACAACTCCGAGCAGGGACGCACTTTGGCCAGTAATATGGCCGATCTGCTCGGAACTCCTCTGGGCAGCAAAGTTCAAATGTAGACATTCTCAAGTCCATCTTTAGAACACACTCTATCCCGGACTCATGAGCCCCCACGTGTAGCGGCCTCACTCCCTCTTCGACTTTATCGGTTACACTCCAGCTCATGTCTAGGGGTTCCTGGGTTGTGAGAGTGAGATGCGCCACGGCCCATGTCCTCCCCATTGTAGTAGGGAGGTGAAGGCCACTTCCTGATGTTTCCTCGGGCCGGTGTGTTCTGTGAATGCACTGAGTCTGTAATTGCAAGCTCACCAGCCTCCCCTTTACTTCCAGTAACTGGAGTTCGCACACCGAAGAAAGGTCCAACACTTGTTTATTTGACACTCCAATACGCAAAGCACAATAAACAGTTCTTTTGCAGCAAACTGGTTGGGACCTATAACCTTGCCAACGGTGGGGCGAGCAGATCGAGGCACTTCCTAAAGTTTAAGTTCTATGCCACTGTACTATGACCAGCGGCGCCTAAGCCAATCCGGCTGTTACAGAACAGGAAGATGGGGTCTCTTCCAGCAACCCCTATGAACAGCAGTGGAGCCCTCTTCGTTACGCTGTGGCCCCTATCAGGGGGATGTGTCCTCCCAAGAGAGTTCCCAGAGGCCCACTGTCACCGGGTTGGTGCTGCTCCGGGTCTTCAGTGGGTAACCTCCCCGGCCTCCTCACCTCAGGTACGAGTCCCTCCGCTCAGGGACCCTCGGACAGTCCACCCTAGCGGGACCCAGTCGAAGGTACTGGGCCCCAGGCCTCCTCGATAGTACCTCACCCCAGGCTAAAGGTGCCTGGGATGGACGCCAACATGACTCCGGACCAGGCCATGGGCACCTGGACCAGACTCCTGGATCTCCAGCACCCAGGCCTGAGGGGCCTGGGTGCGGACCGCAACCCTCCTCCTCCGAGGACCTCCTTCTCCGCCAGACGACGACGACGACCCCTTTTATCTCCTCCCATCAACGGCCCGGCGGGTTCCCCGCCCCAGCCATACCATCTCCGGGAAGGGACAAAACAGGGAGCACTGCAGGAGATGATTCTACCTGAAGCCCGTGGGTACCCCGCCACCCACAGGCAAAGGAGAATATTACATCCTCCAGTCCTCCACGAAACAAAAAGGGGTCTGAATCCTAACACAATTATACACCTGGGTCACACTATTCCCCAGGTGTATCCCATCAATTTGAGGACCCCGCTACATACAGTAAAGTCATCCCAGACAAATAATTTGTTGTCGGAAGGCATGTATATAGTCCCTTATTCTCAAAAGCTCTTGCATTAATAAATTAACTAAATATCCTTGATGCAGACAAGCAGAGGCACACACAACTAAAGGTACATTTATAAGTATGTTTTACCTACTAGGCAAAAGTACTTGGAGCAAACACTTATGCCTAGTACACACGAGCAGGTTTTCCGACGGGAAAAGATCCGTCGGAAAACCCAAGGGGAAAGCCGAGAACCTGCTCGGTAACTTTTGCCCCATACACACGGCCGGTTTTCACTTTGGGAAAACTCCAATTAGAGCTTTGGCCGGGAGTGCTGGCCGTGTGTATGCTCCATTGCAGTTTTTCCCATAGGAAAACTGCCAAAAATTGCCGGGAAAAAGTCTGCCGGGAATCCCGGCGGAAAAAAGAGAGCAGGTTCTCTTTTTTGTCCGGCGGTTTTTGGCAGTTTTCCCAGCGGAAAAACTGCGAGGGAGCATACACACGGTCGGGATTCCCGACCAAAAGCTCTCCTCGCAGTTTTCCCATCGGCAAAACCGGCCGTGTGTAGGAGGCTTTAGTGGCCACGTTATAAGGTACACTCATCTTGTAACAGATCAGATCCTATTTTCGGAGTGGAGGGAGGCCCATTCAAATGAATGGTACTGCTCTAAAAACGTGCCAGAAAGACACACAAAAAAAGCTAAAATAAAACACGGTGCAGCAGGTGTCACTGCAGTACACTTAGGTGTGAATGGACCCTAAAAGATCACTCAGAGCTGCAGCTCTTTGTAAAGTATCTGATGATGCCCTGTTTGAAGTAAAAGCATCCGCAGACACATTACTCAGAGCCGCAGCTCTGTGTGATCTTTTTACTAATATGAATGAAAAAGAAGCACTGATCATAATAGTGACTGAATCAGATCACTCAGAGCTGCGACACTGTGTGTCTATTAGCGTCTGCTTTCACACATACACAGCCCAGCTTTCTCTTTTCTAAATTAAACATCAGCAACCTCAAGTCTAGTGTTGTGTATGACACAGTCTGACAGCACTGATTGCTTATTCATAAAACTGAAAGGTCACTCAACAATGCAGCACTCTGTGATCGATTAGCCAGGCTGGGCATGTTTAGATGCAGCAACTCTGGTCCGGCCGCACCTAGAGTACGCTGTCCAGTTCTGGGCACCAGTCCTCAGGAAGGATGTACTGGAAATGGAGCGAGTACAAAGAAGGGCAACAAAGCTAATAAAGGGTCTGGAGGATATTAGCTATCTGGAAAGGTTGCAAGCACTGAACCTATTCTCTCTGGAGAAGAGACGCTTGAGAGGGGATATGATTATAATTTACAAATCCCGTACCAAGGGAGTTTAACAAGACACTTGGCCACTCATTAAAATTAGAAGAAAAGAGGTTTAACCTTAAACTGCGTAGAGGGTTCTTTACTTTAAGAGCGACAAGAATGTGGAATTCCCTTCCACAGGCAGTGGTCTAAGCGGGGGGCATCGATGGTTTCAAGAAACTATTAAATAAGCACCTGAACGACCACAACATACAGGGATATACAATGTGATACTGACATATAATCACACACATAGGTTGGACTTGTATCTTTTTTCAACCTCACCTACTATGTAACTATGTAACTGATAGACACAGTGCCCCAGGCTGCGTGATATTTCTTCAATGGTAGCACTGGTCTCCAGAGTGCCTGCTGCTGCCAGATACCAGAACTGTCAATCCCAAATCTATTTCCTTTCTAGTGGCATTGTCAGACACATGGGTGGGGGGGGGGGGGGAGCTTACTAACTGTGCTGCTTAGAACCTAAAGCTGCCAATGGATGGATCAAAGTTCAGCCAGTTCGGCAGGGACTGGTCACATTTTGATCCACGTATGGGCACTCTACCAATTGACTTCTGTACAACTGCCCTGCTGGAAAATGTTCTCTTGATCAGCACTGCAGGCTATAGCCGACAGTACTAATCTGTGTATTCTGATGGCTGAGACACAGCAGGATAATTCTTCCATCCACCTAGAATGTGTGAATGGGGGAATTGGGTCTTTTTTTTTCATTCCATCCACTAGTAGTTGAATGAAAAACTGACTCATCTATGGCCAACTTAAGGGACAAATTTCAACAGGGCCAAGTGCTATATGCACTTGGTTCTTTGGGGAGTTAAATAACTTAAAAAAATAATGGTAGTTCTTTTTTAAAGTATCTTTGCATATTCCATGTCAATCATCCAATGCTTCTAGACATTTGAGTTCAGTGGGAAGTCTTTCACAATTTCCAAAGTCCCTACTGCTTTTCATTGTTAGCGCAAGTTCATACCCAGACCTTATGTTGATAGATCATCATGGTACAAGTATAACACAAGCACTGTAGAATTTCTGTAGATCAAGGTAAGATGTAAACTAAAAGTACAGGTATTAATAAAAACACCCTTTAGTCAGTTCTATATTTATTAATTAATCATTAAAGTGTATCTATAATAATTTTAGCTTCAAATGGAACTCCCTGCCAAACACTTTTGGGAGATAGAGAGGGGAAGGGGTTAGAGAACCCATTCATTAAAACAAGAGATCTCTCTGATGGAGTCACATACAGCAATTAAAAAAAAAACACTTTTTAATAGAATTTAATTACGGTACTTTTTTTTCCTGGACAACTAATAAAAACCATTGAAAGAGAATATGATGAGGTTAAAACTTTTAAACATGTCCTGGCAACTTTAGCAATTGTGAGGTTTTCCCAAATTACTTATATGCTTTGTTTAGGTTAGATGTGCCCCCCCTCCTTCGCTTATGCTGTGTATGTTCATCTATGTTTATATGTCGCCAGTCATAGCCATGCATGGGCAGTCTAAGTGCGTTTGTTTTACTGTATATTGTTTTTATATACCTACAATAAAAATTGTTGAACAAGAAAAACTTTTAAACTGGCAGCCTGGTAACCCTGCAGAAGCAGTACACCGTGGTCAAAAACACTGCTGCTGCCTCCAGACTGCAGGTTGGAAAGTGAAGGAGAAGCAGCACACTGATGAGTTATCATCGCTTTTCTTACTTTCTTCTTTCTTCCCCAAAAATGTACCCCTGGTCAGCATATGTGCAGTGCAGCAGAGCCCGATTGGCTCCTAGTGCTAGTTATCCCTCTCCCAGTCTAAGTGCAGCTGTGCGAAGGATTACTGGAGGCTGATATCATGGCACATTTATG